>CM055124.1:138981650-139622650 GCA_029206835.1 Rana muscosa | reverse complement strand
TTTTTTCCCCCTGCTTTTTGCTGGGGAGATTTTTCTTCACTTCCTGTCTTAGAGACACAACAGGAAGTAGGAAGAAATTGCCTCTTGTAGACAGTAGTCACCAAAACAGTTGTCCCTATTGGAAGATTTCCCCTTACCACCTGCTGCCATGACAACCCTTTATGCACATGGCCATATGATGTAAAATTCAGGTGTATTTCCCCAATCGGGAGCCACAGCTGCTGCATACAGCCGTCCATGGAAATCAGTTACAAGATGCAGCTGTATGCAGAAGATACATCAGTACCCGTGTGAATGTGCGCCTGATCAGAGACGTACAACCCTGGATGCAGACAGCCTGTATGCACATGTGTTTACGTCACTACCGGTGTATACCACATCTTTTAATTGATTTCTATGAGCGGCTGTACACAGCAGCTGTGGGTGGGGAATGCACCAAAATTTTATGCCAGGTGCGTGAGGTCTAAGGGTACATGCACAGTGCCATAATGAATTTAAAAATCATCAACACAGGATCTGGCTGGCAGAAGGATTCTGTGTACAAAACACTTGAAATTAAAGTGGTTCTAAATACCCTCCCCCCCACTCCATACTTACCTGAGCCCGTTCTGATCCAGCGATGTGCACGAGAGCAGTGGCTCTCACTGCTGTCTCCCTCCTCCCTGGACATATCAATAGCAGCTAGAGTCATTGACTCCCGCTGCTGTCAATCAGATGCTGTGCAGAGAGGGGGGCAGAGCTGATCCACCAGCTCTGTGTCAATAGACACAGGCAGGGCAGCTGGGGAGCGAGCACACACACAGGTGCCTATATGGAAAGCAGCTTTCCATTGGCGCACTTGGCGAAAAGGAGGAGCCTGGAGGCTAGTGGGGAACCCCAGAAGAAGAGGATCGAGGCTGCTTAGTGAAAAACCATTGCACCGAGCAGGTAAGTATAGGCATGTTTGTTATTTTAATATAAAAAAAAAAAAAAAAACCCTGAAGCGTTAAATTTATACTAAAGTCTTGTTTTTTTTTCTCTTTAAAAATAATAAACATGTTATACTTACTTGCTCTCTGGTTTTGCACAGAGCAGCCCAGATCCTCCTCCTCCTCTTCTGGAGGTCCCTCACTGGCTCTCTTGGGCCCCCACGGGAAGCAGCTATGGGGGCACCCAACACGAGCCACAGCGCAGTGTGTCAGCCATGTCCCCTCTCTCTCCTGATTGGCTCCTGCTGCTATCAAAGTCAGTTAGCCAATGGTGCCACTGCTGTGTCTCAGCCAATCAGGAGGGAGATTCCTGGACAGCCGAGGCACTCGTGCACATCGCTGGAGGAAGATCTGGCTCATATTAGTATTATGGGAGCTGCTGCACACACAAGGTTTTTAATTTAATGCAAAATAAAAAACCTTCTGCCTTTACAACCACTTTAATGTCACTTTAAGTTCTTGTGTTTACACGCGTATAGCCACATAAACGTCTGTACATCATTTAGGGGCTCATTCACACGAGCATACACATTTCACGTATCTGTAAGACTATATAAATGTTTCTCCTCTTTGCCATATTAAATTGTAAACCTCAGACATGAAATATCAACCTTCTGTAGTGTGTACTTGTCTCAGTCCAGAGCACCAAGTGTCGTTTATGTCTGCTGCTTCCTTCCTCTACTATCAGCATGAGTTACTTCCAACAAGTTTTCCTGACGCCAAAAGAAAAAAGGTGACAAGGGAGGGACCTCCAGCTGATTGACAGCTTCAGCTCTGTTCCTGTGTGAAGGGGGGGGGGGGTGTATCCCTTACCTCCAATCAGCTGTCGGAGTTCTCACTGAGCTCTGCAGTATGTAATTTCAGCTGTCCAACCCCTTTATTCTGATGGTTGAAACAAGTTTGATAAATTCTGCACTTTGAACAGATGTAGAGAAGAGAAGACTGCAGATAAACAGGTACAACTTGTGTAAGAGGATGTGTTTCATCTCTGTGTATCACCAGTCACTTCACTTGGTATATATAAGGGTTTACAACCACATCAGGTAATGACTAGCTCTTGCAAGTGAAAGTCAAGGAAAAAAATAGAAGAGGGAAGAGCTGCTTCCTGCACTCAGTAAAAATTTAAATTGTAAATTAAAGCGGAGTTCCACCCAAAAGTAGAAACTTCCACTCATTGGATGCCTCCCCCCTCACCGGTGGCACAATTGGCACCTTTCAGGGGGAGGGGGGACAGGATACCTGTCTTTGACAGGTATCCTTTCCCACTTCCGGGAGTCTGGACCACGGCCCGTGACATCAGTACGGGGCTCCCTCCTCCTCCCTCGCCCGGCCAGTAGGAGAGAGGAGCGGGCCTTGCGCATGTGCAGTAGGGTTCCTGGCGTGAAGCCGAAAGGCTACACTGCCGGGTATCCTTACCTGCAATGGCGGTGGCAGCACCTGACAGCTGATGGACATCAGCTGCGGGTGCCGACATCGCTGGACTCCAGAACAGGTAAGTGTCCTATTATTAAAAGCCAGCAGCTGCAGTATGTGTAGCTGCTGTTTTTTTTTTTTTGAGGCGGAACACCGCTTTAAAGCAATAAGTCCACGGGGCAGCATGCACCTCGTTAGACTTAACCCATAGTAATCCAGCACATTTTTCACAGTAGCTGAATTCCTGGACTTCAGCTTTTAAATACATGTGTTATTATTATTTCCCTCAATTGTTTATATATGGTTTCCAAACACATTCTGTTTTTAAGAAGTAAAATACGTGTATGTAATTTATTTGCTTTATCTATACGTTTGTGTTATGAATTTACAACAGAAATAACCACTGGGTTAATAACATTTGCAATGTGCTAAACTTCCTTTCTTGCCCTGATAGTTTTGGTCTTGAGTTGTCGTAGTTTATTGTCTCAAACTGTACACAGCCTTTAGATTTGCCCTTGTTAAAATGCTATTGTAAGAACCTACTTCAGAAAATGAAGCAAAGTACAATTTACAATTAGTTGGGCCAATAAACAGTTTGTTTTTTGTATTTTTTAGGTCTACGTGTAGTAAAGCGGGCCAGGTGTGGGCACCAGAAGGAGCTACTGCATTTAAATGCCTAATATCTGCTAGGTTTTGTGCAGCTCTTCTCAGCAATATCTCAGACTGTGATGAAACCTTCAATTACTGGGAGCCGGTAAGTATAGAAAATGCAGTGCTGCATTGTTGGGCTACTTCTATCACGCTGATTTCTATATAGAAGTTTAAGGGTACTTTCACACTGGGGTAGCGGGTCCATTAGTGGTTAAGCACCACTAGTTTGAGCAGCGCTTTTTGGTCGCTAGCGGTGCGCTTTTAACCCCCACTAGTGACCGAAGAAGGGGTTAATAGCGCCTGTGTTCTGGTGCTTCCGAAGCGCTTTTCAGGCGCTTCAGAAACGCTGCCCATTCATTCCATTTAGGCCAAGGGCATTGTGCATCTTGATAGTCCACCCCCCCAGCAGGGTAAACTCCCCCATTAACACTTTGTCAATGTAATGCAATGGGACTTTGGACTTTGAGTATATGGTATTATGTGACCTGCCCCGAGTGAAACTTCATCCATAAGCCTAGGTTCACACTGATGCGATTTGACATGTCAAGTTGCATGCCAAATCGGAGGCTATTTCCGGCAATGGCACTGCCTCGAATCAGTGCGACGCCCATTTTTCTGCGCCGCACCGATTCCCAAAAGTAGTTTCTAAACTACTTTTGGTGACTTCGGCTGCGATTTCAATAGATATCTGTGCAGGGACCCGCAAAGATGTCTCTGAAATCGCTCCAGAACTCGGACTGACATGCAGAAATTAAATCGTGCGAGTTCAGCTGAACCCGCACAATTTCAATCCCACAGCAGCGTGAGCCCAGGCTTAGGCCTACATGTAGTAAAGTGGGCCAAGTGTGGGCACCACTTACTGACACCATTCACCAGGCTAATCTCTGAAATTAGCTGTTACTGGTAGACTCCCTCAGCAGGGAATCAGGGCGACAAGGGAACGCAAATGGGTACATATACTTGGTGGGGGAGTGGACTATCAGTTTATCTTATTAACTTTGCAATAACTTTTTTTTTTTTCCATGAAGACTCACTACCTCGTTTATGGCAAAGGATTTCAAACATGGGAATATTCTCCAGCCTATGCCATACGCTCTTATGCTTACCTTTGGTTACATGCATTACCAGCTTGGTTCCATGCAAATATTCTTCAGGCAAACAAGGCAAGTCATGATTTATTGTTAACTATTTATACAAATGTTTGACTGTTAAGCAGTAGTTGGATGACACTAAACCCATTAGTTTAATTGTTTCCCGTGCCATGAATGATAACTTTCATTGTCTAGGCAGTCAACCAAATTTTTAAACCAAATGGCCGGTGTCGTATAACTGATCACACATGCAGCACTATGACAACTGTAGGCTAAGGGCCTTTTCACACTGATCAGTTGTTCAGTTTTTTCAGAAAAAAAGCAGAAGAAAAATGCTGAAAAATGCATCCCTTTAAATTCTATAGAACGCACACCGGTCAGTTACGTTTTTAAAAGATCTGCATGGCCAAAAAAAAAAAGGAAGGTTCTGTGTTTTTGCAGTGAAGCAGCTTGAAAGCAGCCAGGTATGCAACTGAAATGCAACTGACCAGTGTTAAGAGTTCCAGAGGTTTTAAAGGGATGCATTTTTTAATTTATTTATTTTTTTAACTGAAAGACTGACCAAAAACTGATCCTCCGTATGAAAGGGCCTTAAGGTGGCAACTTTCTTGGCTGTAAAGGATAGAGGAGGGTTTAGTTTCACTTAAAAAAAAAAAAAAAGAATTGAAGGGTCTATAACAGAATGACAATGACCCAAAACATACTGCCAAGGCATTTGAAATATAGCCTCTAGGAAATAAATAGGTAATCTATAATAAAATTGGTCGTACCATCATCCAGGAAGTTGAGTATAGAAATCAGGATATTTTGGTCCCCAAACCAAAATTCAGGAAAAAAAGAGTGGGGGGCAATAGGACTATCGCGGTACAGATAAGAGGGTAAAGTCAGATGTAGACACGCATGTATAGAAAAATGAATTTTATTAATATGAAATAATAAAAGACAATAACATTGATGTACAATTAAAAACATATTGTGGCAGACCATACAAATCTCCAGTATAAGAATCCCCGGGAGGGGAAAATCACAGTGGGACATGGGTCACGAAGGACATCTCTACTAGTTTCGCGGTCAATTAACGCTTCATCAGGAGAATGTCTAGAGCCCCTATTAGACCCGGGACACTGGGTGTCACAAAAAGGGGGTCCCCCGCGGCGGACAGGGGGGGACGTGCTAAATGATGGACTAAAATGCAAAGGTGCAGTGGGGGAGGGGTCGGACCAAGGGCGGTATATCAATTGTAAGTGGATGTTGGAAGATAACATGGGTAAAGGGGCGCTGTGGGAACAGCAATTGGTTGCAGAGTATTGGTAATACAATACAATACAGTTTGGCCCAGCACAGTGCACTGGGTGAGGGTAGAAATAGGTGTTCCCTGGGCCAGAAGTCCATGGCCGTCTCCTGATGAAGCGGTAATTGACCGTGAAACTAGTAGAGATGTCCTTCGCGACCCATGTCCCACTGTGATTCTCCCCTCCCGGGGGTTCTTATACTGGCGATTTGTATGGTCTGTCACAATATTTTTTTAATTGTACATCAATGTTGTTGTCTTTTATTGATTTCATATTAATAAAATTCAGTTATTTTTCTATACGTGTGTCTGTCTACATCTGACTTTACCCTCTTATCTGTACCGCGATAGTCCTATTGGGCCCCCCCTTTTCGGAATTTTGGTTTGGGGACCAAAATATCCTGATTTCTATACTGCCAAGGCAACTAAGGAGTGGCTCAAGAAGAAGCACATTGAGGGGCCTAGTAAGTCTCCAGACCTTAATACTATAGAAAATTTATGGAGGGAGCTGAAACGTTGAGTTGCCAAGCGACAGCAAAGAAACCTTAAATTAGAGATCTCGTAAAGAAGAGTGGACCAAAATCCCTCCTGAGATGTGTGCAAGCCTGGTAACCAACTACAAGAAACGTTCTACCTCTTTGCTTGCCAACAAGGGTTCCTCCACTAAGTCATGTTTTGCTTGGGGATCAAATACTTATTTCACTCACTGAACTGCAACTCCATTTATAACATTTGTATCATATATATATATATATATATATATATATATATATATATAATTATTATTTTTTTTCTGCATTTTTGGTTGATATTCTGTCTCTATTCTTTAAAATACATCTGTGATAAAAAATTATAGACCCTTCATTTCTTTGTAAGTGGGCAAATTTACAAAATTTGCAGGGGATCAAATAATAATTTTCCCCACTGTATTAGTTACAAATGGACACTAGAGCACTAGAGTTGTTTATTGACATCTAAGTTTATAGGTTCTCCTGTGTCTTAATCTCCTTGCTAAAACTCCCTGCTCTGCCTCTTTACAGTCCCACTCTTCCTTCTTCAGCCATTGTAGTTTCAATAGTGTATATTGTATTTTTGTACAATATTATTTTCATATTAACAATAATATTGTATTTTTTTTATCTTGTAAAATAGGGAAACAAAAACCAATGTAATGCTGGCCGCACCATGTTACGTTTTTTTATTTTTTTAACATCCTGTATGTATGTTGCTACATGGGCATTGCTGTCAAATGCTTGCTACTGCATTCAAACACGGTGCCTCTTGCCAAGTGCGTAACACCAAATGCAGTAGCAAGAAAGGTTGGCTTTAACACCAAGCCAACACATATATGCATTCACAGCATAATGAGGTTGTGTGCTCACAGCGCACTCCCAGTTTACTGACTGAGCTGTCAACAACCGCTCATGATCAAGGCTTTTGATCAGGAGCCACCAGGATGGTCTCCCGATCATGTGACTGCTGTGAGAGCCAATTATAGCAGTCAGATGATGCAGAAGCCACGCTGCCTCCCGACATCGCCAGGCTGTGGCATTAAGGGCTAAACCCATGTATTCAAGTGCAAAAGACTGCGTTAGACCTGGTTTGGCGCTTAAGCATCGCCAAAAGGACCTGCTGCATTTAGAGAACCACAAAACAGGACAAACGCAGCATGAGAATTGGCATCTATACTGTACTGTGAGGCAAATTATCTAACTTCTCTCAGCTTCCTGCATCACCAGTCACATTTATGCTTTTAAAGTTATTCTGGTTACTATGAGAGGCTTCTTGGTACTGATATTTTGTTACTGTATGTGAGAGGTAATACGAGACTGCAGCTGTGTCCCAACATCCCAAGCAGGAATGTTCCAGATCACCAGAATACAGACAGAAGTGAGTTGAGTAGGTTTCCATCTTTTCCTAAGCGGGAATCTGAAGAAATGGGAGAATTAAGATCATGCTGCGCCATTCTCAATTAGTCATTCAAGCAACAGTCACACGTTTACAAAATATGTATTTATTCATCCCAGCAACAGCTTTAACTTAGATTTATATTAATATTTCTGTATCGGTCTGTTTTTCTATTTGTTACTGGGTCGCCTCAGCTATTGCTGAGGTTGTCCCAGTGGGGTCTCACTTCCCCTATGTTATTTTTCAGACCTTGATATATGCACCCTGACTGTGCCCTGGGCACACCCCACAGCATGAGTACAACCCTTAGAAGATTACTAACCTTCTGTATCTAACTATACACTTTCCAAACCCTAGATTGCAGATTTTTACCTTAGTGCTGGGAATTGTACTGTAAATCCTACTCACTGATTGGCTTATGAAGCTGTAAAACTGAAAACAGGAAGGCTGCTGTAAACTTACTAAATGTTTTGTGGGCGTGTCCTGGACAGGCATGTGAGCGGTCGCATTGCACGGAGCTCCCGCTGACGATCCTCCATTAATCCTCTTCCCGCGTTGATCCTTTACCGGCTCTTGGTCCAGAGGCACAGCACAGCATCACTGCCCTCGGCGGAGGTCGAACCGATTCTGTTGGAGCCCTGAATGACCCGCAAAGGGGCAAAGAGCACTGCAGCAGCGGCAGCCATGAATCTCCAAGATGGCGCCGGCTCCCCTCTCCCTCAGAGAGCGGCGCGTGGAGCTGGGGCAAGCAGCAGGACTCGAGCGGTAAGTCACTCAAAGCACACAAACAGCAGGGGAAGGAGCAGCCCAGAGACATGCTCTATTATGCCCAAAAACTGCAGGGCCCTGGCTGCTCTCTTCCCCCACCACCGCTGATGCCTGTGCAGGGGGCCATGGAGCAAAATGGCGCTTCTGCCTTAGATGACACTGTGCCCCTAGAAAACTCGTCAGACCACATTGCTGACATGTTTGAGGAGCTGCAGGAGGATGCACCCCATCCCACACTGAGTGAGATCCTGCGAGCTGTACATCGCTGCACTACCTCTGTGACAGCCTCTGTGGACAGTTTAAAGGTGTGGTTTGGGGAACTTACAGAGACAGTATCTCTTATTAGACATGACCTCCAGAGAATTAGAGAGAGGACCACGGCTGTGGAGGGGAGGATCAGTGAGGTGGAGGACCAGCTCCCACCCATCACTAGAGATACTAGATCTGCGTTGCAGCAATCTGCGCAGGCGAACGCAAAGCCTGACGATATTGAGAACCGCCTAAGGAGAAACAATGTCCGTATCGTGGGGCTCCCCAAGAGGGTGGAGGGTAGGGACCCCACGGCCTTTACATAAACATGGCTCCAAGAAATCTTTGGTAAGGAGGTGTTCACCACGCTGTTTGCGGTAGAGAGAGCGCACCGCACACCACCTAGACCCCTCCCTCCGGGTAACCCACCCAGATCCATGCTTGCCAGGCTCCTGAACTATAAGGATAGAGAAATCATACTTAGACTGGCCCGGGAAAAGGGAGCGGGGCATTACAACGGAGCTAGGATCTCGTTCTATACGGATTTCCCTGCTGAGGTGCAACGCAAGAGAGCTAAGTTTGCCGAGATAAAGAAACGCCTGCAGAAGCTCCAACTTACATATGCCATGTTGTATCCTGCCAAGTTGTGGATTACAGTCCGTGGTCAAGCTTCCTTCTTTGAATCCGCTGTGGAGGCAACGGAATGGCTGGATCGCAATGAACAGGACCTCAGGAGGCGCCGAGATGCTGATATGGGTGACTGAGGCCCTGGCTTACCACACGTGAGGTCAGTATGTCACCTGCAGACTAGCTCAGTCTGCCTTTCCCATAGCGGGACATTTCACCTTTCTCAGTTGTTGGTGATTAATAAAAGCGTTTGGAAGGAGGGCGTGGCCTGGACCGGCATGGTGTGAGGAGTGTGGAACGAGAGCTCCGCTTGCCTGAAATCCTCTCTAAATATCCTGGGGCTGTAAAACTCCTATATTTCGGGTCACCCTTTGCTTTAAGGCTGCGAGGACCATGTCGCCACCAAAAACAAACTCGAATGCCGCCGCAAAACTTGCTAAATTCAAGCTTGCAGAGAAAGGTTCTGGAGTGGAAGATGGCGCCGGCCCCGCTGCGTGTGTTGACCCAAACGCTAAAGTGCTGGAGGCTATGTTGGACTGCAAAAGCACGCTAATGGGCAAGATCGAGGAGGTAAAGATGGATGTTTCTCTCCTCCGCCAGGACCTTCAGAGCCTCCGGGAGCGTGTCACTGAGGCGGAGACCCGCATCGGCCGCGTGGAGGACGAGATGCCGCCATTGCAAGTTACTACAGAGCGCCTGCAGCACCAGCTCACCATGGTCCTGGCTAAGCAAGACGACGTGGAGAATCGCCTCAGGAGGTGTAACCTCCGGTTTGTCGGCCTGCCTGAGGGTGAGGAGGGATCCGATCCCCCGTCGTTCCTGGAACGGCTCCTGGTCACTACATTTGGCCGGGCGGAGTTCTCCTCCTGCTTCGTGGTAGAGCGGGCTCATAGACTGACGGCTAAACTCCCTCCTCCGGGAGCACCTCCTAGGACATTCATCGCCAAGCTTCTGAACTTCCGTGATCGAGATGCTGTCCTCCGCCTCACCAGGCTGAAAGGCAACATCCCATACAACAACGGCGAGATAAGGGTCTTCCCGGACTTCTCGGCGGAGGTCCAGAAGAAAAGAGCCCTATTCGTGGAGGCCAAGAAGCAGCTAAGGATCCGCCATTTTGCTTACGCCATGCTGTTTCCTGCGAGGCTCCGGGTGACTGGACGCGATCGGGCACACTTCTTTGACACGCCGGAGGCCGTATTTACATGGCTGGAGAGCGAGGCGTCCCCCGCCGGCGAGCGGGCCTGAGGACGTGGCTGCGGTTGGAGAGGATGCCCTGGGCCTGCCTCCCCCATGCTGCTGGACCTCACCGCCCTTCTGTGATCCGCCACAGGTACTGTACCGGATACCCTTTGCTGTCCCCGCGGGAGCCTGGGCGCTCTCCACGCTATAGCCGCTTTCCCACTTCCCGGTTTCGCCCACAGACCGGCACCGCAGCTCCCTCCCTCCACCCGGGTGTTCCCTCCAGGATGGTTGCCCGGTCGGCGGGTGTTGCCATGATCCCGCGGAGGATCACTACTCTCCTCCTGACCTGCGACATGGGGGACGGGCTGATGTACCTCTTTCCCGGTTTCCTGCCCAAATAATGATGCTTGCCCGGATTGCCCCTTCCCCCCGAGGAGAGGTGACAGGCTTACTGTGGCGCTTATCCTTCCCTCCGACTGCCCTTGGTCACATCCCTGATGTTTTGCTTCTCCCCACCATTTTGGCTGATCTCCCCCCCCCCTCCTATGCCTCCAGCAGACACACTTGGATTACAGCCCTGTAACAATGCCTGAAATGGCAAGATGTGAGCTATCATGGCACCTGGGACATGGACGCACTTTTATATATCCTGTTGTGCCTCCTGTCCAATCTATCCTGGTGGACTAAGCCCAGGAGCCTCGCTCCTTATGCCGCTGCTTGTTTTGCAGCGGACAATCGTCCCACTAGTTAGAAAGATCCCTGAGGATCTGGTTATTTTTTGCACCGTTTGCACTGGTGCACAAGGAATGTTTCCCTGGTCTGTCCAGCTCTGGCACGACGGTACGGCCCTTTGCGGGTTGCTCTGCCAGACTGGCCAACCCAGAGTGTTTTCAATGTTTTATGTTATTTTTTTTCTGTTTTTTTGTTTATGGTGTTTAATGTATACTATCTGCAGAAGGGTTTAGGGTACATCTGCTCACATATCTATTTGGCCGCTCTTCGATATGCTATGCTGTGGTGTGATGGCGGGCCATTGGGGTTTGTGCGGGCTCCTTCCTGGTGCACCCCGGGCTCGGTGGGCGGTGCCGCGGGCTCCCCTGTTGTTTGGGGGGGTCCGCGGTGCGCGCGCACGGGCTGGGGGCAGCTGGGACAATTATGTGAGTACCGGGGTCAATGCCCAATGTGAAATGCGTTACTTGGAATGTGAGGGGGATACGGGCTAAGCCAAAGCGCAATGCTGTCCTTGCCTGTTTAAAGGCGCAGAGGGCCGAGATAATGGTACTGGTGGAGACCCACCTTACGGGACAACTACTGCTGACACTTAAGAAACCCTGGGTGGGATGGCTGTATCAGGCCCCTCACACTCCCAACTCCAGAGGGGTGGCTATCCTGGTAGCCAAAACTACCCAATTCACCCTATTAATGCTCAAATCTGACCCCCAAGGTAGATATTTGTTTTTACATGCCAAGGTGAGTGGGTTGGAGCTGCTGATCCTGGCAATCTATATTCCTCCCCCGTTCCAGTTTACAGTCCTGACTGAGGGGTTGGCATTTATGGCCCAGTTCCCTACTGTTCCCACCATATGGCTAGGGGATTTTAATAATGTAATAAACCGGGACTTAGATAGACTCAGGACCGACCCCTCCGACACCCCCGCTCATCCTTGCACTAGATTTGGTAAGCTTCTCTCTGACCTGGCCTTGGTGGACACCTGGAGATATCGTTACCCCCTGGACAGGACATATTCCTGTTTCTCCGCAACGTATAATACCATGTCCCGTATTGACCTGATACTAATATCCCGCACCCTCCTCCCCCTTCTCGGTGACGTCCGGTTCAACCCGCGTGTCCTCTCGGACCACGCGGCCTACTGGATTGAGCTGCGGCTCGACCCCTCCCCTAGGTCCTACTTCTGGAAGCTCAACCCATTCTGGTTGACGGTGGTCCCGGATCTGGAGGATGCGGGCTCTGAATGGGAGTTTTACTTCCAGACCAATAGGGGCACTGCACCCTTTGGGACGGTTTGGGACGCATTTAAATCTCATGCCCGCATGTACTTATCTCACCGCATATCCAGATATAGGAAAACTTCATCTCAGGTGCTTAGGCAGGCAGAACAGTCCCTAGTGTCCGCGGAGCGCAAATTTACTGACAGCCCCTCCCCCTCGGCGGCGGACCGGTTGAAGTTGCAGTCGAGGGTGGTGAACAGTCTCTGCTTTGAAAAAGCCGAGAGGCAGATATTTTACCATAAGCAGAGACTGTACGAATGCGGGGAGCGGGCGGGCCGCCTTCTGGCCTATTTGGCCCATTTGGATCTCAGGCCTCCGACGGTGGTCTCGCTCCGCGCCCCTGACGGGTCTGTGAGTACGGATCCTGATGAAGTGGCTGGTGGGTTCCGGTCGTTCTACGCATCTCTGTACTCCTCCGTGGCTGCTGACGATGGGGAGGGGCTCGCTGCCCTTCTAAATGGTATTGCTCTACCCACACTTACTGGCTCCCAGATTGAGGCACTTGAGGCCCCCATTACTAGTGAGGAGATTATCAAGGCGCTATCCCTGCTTAACCCCTCAAAGGCACCCGGGGCGGATGGTCTCCCCCTAGAATTTTACACTACATATGCTGACACCTTAGTACCGAAACTACAGGAGCTGTTTGCCCATATATTTGAATCCGGGTCCTTGCCCCCCTCTATGGGAGAGGCCTATATAGTGCTCATCCCCAAACCCGGTAAGGACCTGGAGCTCCCCGAGTCCTACCGCCCTATTTCCCTTCTCCAGCTCGACATCAAGATCCTGGCCAAGGTCCTAGCGGTGCGCCTGAATGCGGTTATTCTTACACTAATTCACCCAGACCAAACAGGGTTTATGCCTGCCAAAAACGCGGCCTTTAACCTACGCAGGCTCCATATGAACTTGCAAGCTACGCATGACCAGATGGGGTCCCGGGTAGTGGTCTCCCTAGATGCCGCAAAGGCATTCGACTCCGTTGAATGGGCATACTTATGGGAATGCCTGGCAAGGTTTGGTTTCGGGTCTCGCTTTATCAAATGGATCCGCCTGCTGTATCAGAACCCCCGGGCCAGGATATTGGTTAATGGAAGGGTCTCGGACGCCTTCCCCCTCTCGAGAGGTACGCGGCAGGGGTGCCCCCTGTCCCCCCTGCTCTATGCTTTAGCCGTGGAACCCCTTGCCGCCACCCTTAGAACACACCCGGGAATTCGGGGCCTAAGCTGCGGGGACCTAGAGGAGAAAATTAGCTTATACGCGGACGACATGCTATTGTATTTAGCTGATGCAGGCCCTTCCCTGCAGATAGCCCTTGAGACTATCCGCTCTTTTGGTGATTACTCCGGTCTTAGAATTAATTGGGACAAATCCCAGATCCTCCCTATAGACGTAGGGGTCCCAACCGAGCTCCAGGCCTTGTCTCCGCTCCGTAGAGTCAGCTCAATAAAATACCTTGGTATCAATGTCACCCGCTCACCAGAGGACTATGTCAAACTAAATATTGAACCCCTGATATTACATATGAAAGCCAAAACCCAGACATGGTCCAGGTTGCCACTGGGGGTGATGGGCCGGGTAAATCTAATCAAGATGGTTATCCTCCCCGGATTTTTATATATGTTGTGGCACGCTCCCGCCTACATACCCCTCAGGCTCTTTAAATCGGTGGAGGCAATCCTCAACTCATTTGTTTGGGGTAATTCCCGACATAAGCTGTCCTGGCAGGTACTGAAGAACCCCACAGAGTTGGGGGGCGCAGCTCTGCCGGACTTTAACTTCTACTACATGGCGGCTCAACTCTCCCATTTTTTCTACTTAGACAAGCACGACAGGGCCCGGTATGTCACACTGATATGCTCCCCCACGGCTCCCGGGATCACTCACCCTTTCCAGATCATCCTTAAAGACTTTGCGGACACAGGGGCGCTGGGTCCTCGTAAGGGCCTGCTTTACAATCACTGCAAGATATGGGAGGTAGTGCGGCGAAAACTGAAAATGCCTAGTACACACTTTCACACGCCCCTCTGGGACAATCCTGGCCTAAACGAACTGCTATCTGTACCCGACTGCATTATCTGGCTTAAATTTGGGGTCAGGTACCTGTCGGATGCTTATTGTGGGTCTGTCATAAAATCGTTCCAGCAATTTAAAGATGACTTTGAACTCCCCAACTCTATGCACTTTCGCTACCTCCAGCTCCGCCACGCCCTCCGGTCACAATTTCGAGACGCACCCCCCAATGTAGAGCGCTTGGATGTTATCCGCACTATGGTGGGGCCTGACTCTCGTAAACTTATTTCGATATTCTACAATTCTCTCATCCGCCCTCCTGCGGTGACCCTGGCGTACAATCTGAAACACCGGTGGTCTGGGGATGTGGGGGAGCTGGGGGATGATGAATGGGAGGATGCGCTGGATGCCTGTAAAAAGGTCTCCACCAGACTGTCTGACCGCCTCACACACCTTTACATTTTGCACAGATCCTACATGACCCCGATTAGAATCTCCAGATTTAAACCTGATTATAACCCCCTCTGCCCCAGGTGCAATAGTCCTGCCAGCACATTTTTTCATATTTTATGGTCTTGCCCAGCAATACAAGACTATTGGTCTCACATTGTGCAGTTCATCCATGATGAGATGGGCTCACCTCTGAAACTATGCCCCAAGGAATGTTTATTGGGGATCTTCCCTAACCCAGACTCGGATAAACTTCACAAAACTTTCCTCCAGGAGACCCTATTTATAGCGCGATTGCTTGTAGCAAGGAAATGGCTTCAGGTAGCACCCCCCTCGCTACAAGAATGGAAATCAGCGGTTAATCAGGTGCTCCCTTATAAAAAAGAAATCTATATTCACAGGGGATGCCCCACTAAATACGATAAGATCTGGGACGCCTGGCTGGGTAATGCCGCTACCTGCGGCGGGACTCCAGTCTGATGCCCCTCCTTATATTCCTTTCCTGATCTCCTATCGGTCCCGGTTTGATCTGTCGGTTTCCCTTCCCATCATACATCGGGGTCTCCGGCTGGAGCACGCTGGACCCGTATGCTCCCCCCTGATGATGAACCCAGCTCATTGTGACTAGACACCTGCTGCCCAGGGCTCCCCGGTTTGTCAGTATAGGACGCCTTTGCCAATTGCCGACTCAATATGTGGAAAGACAAGATCTATTTCATTACTTGCTTGTACCTTGATACTGTCCTGCTATGTTTTGATGTAATGTCAACTTATAAAATGTAACCTGTTCATATTCTTCTTAATAAAACACCACGTTATTTGTAAAAAAAAAAAGCGTTTGGAAGAATACACCTTGCTTACCCTGGCCATTGAGACACAGAGGGGGATGCTAGCCCCCTTTGACACGTTTGACTTTCTGAAGTCCCAGTTGGGGGGACATGTTTTTCAGTGCCCTGTTGGCACGGGTTTCCTGACAGTCCTGAGCGCTGGGGATGATTGGGGGTGGCCTGTCCCCTCCCTGAGCGGGTACACCATACATGCTCAAAGGGGCTGTTCAGGATTGTTTGAAAGTTATTTCTTGCTCACACTGTTACAATGCTTGTTGGACTTTCTCGCTCCTGATTCCTCACCATCAACCGCTGAGGATCTGCCCATTGGTGGTGACCCCTCTCCTGTCTGACTCTAGTGACTGGATGCACGGAACTCTTATGCCGGAGCCCTTGGCCCCCGGCGATGAACCCCTTTTTTCACCCACCATGGCCACCACCCCGGTAGTGACTTGGAACGTTCGTGGGGTTCATGATCCGTTGAAACGCACAATGCTTAATTCTTGTTTAAAAAAAGTTCCAACCTGCTATAGTGGGCCTCCAGGAGACCCACCTCACGAAGGATACGGTTGGTTGTCTGGGGTTTGCTTGGGTGGGCACGTCTTACCATTCCACTCACACCTCCTTATTCCAGGGGGGTGCGTGTACTAGTACACAAGTCCCTGGCCTACCAGGAACTGGATGTGGACTCTCTTGGGAGATATATTTTTGTGCACTGCAAAGTGTTTACTGTGACGATAATATTTGCCTTTGTGTACATACCCCCTCCCTTCTCCAGGGAGATTTTGCAACTACTATTATCTTATCTAGTTGACAAACCAGATGTCCCCATTATGATTATGGGGGATTTCAATGGATGCCTTGACCCTAGATTGGATAGACATCCACCGGCTCAGCCGCCGCTGGGGGCCGGGGCACTGTTTTGAGCCGCCTGCTGGCGGAGGTGGGCTGGATTGATGTGTGGAGGGCCAGATACCCGAATACTAGGCAGTTTTCCTGTTTTTCGAAAACCCATGGTTCATTATCTCGCATTTGATTTTTGTGTGGGGTCCCCACGGGTTCTGCACATGATCCCTAGAATAGAATACCTCCCTAGGGGGGTGTCTGACCATTCCCCACTGGCTGCCCATCTGGTTACCCGTCTCGCTTCCTCCCTGCCCAGGGCACCATGGAAATCGAATGCCTTTTGGCTAAAACTTTTTACCTCCCATGAACGGGTGACACGCCAGATTGAACAGTACTTTTTTGGACAACCAACTAGGGGAGGACTCGGCAGTGGGCTGGGATGCCTTTTAAGGCTTGCTTAAGGGGTACCTTCATTGCAGAGATCACGGCCATCAAACACAATTTGTCTGCGCTTTTGGCGCAAGTCGAAGACCAGGTAAAGCAGTTGGAGCTTGCATTTGTAATGTATCCAACGGATTCCGCGAAGGAGGCATGGATCTCGGCCCAGGACTCCCTGGACCGTTTGAGAACCTCCGCTGCGGAAAAAAATCGGTTCTTTACCAAACAGGCCTTTTATGAGGAGGGGGAGAAGACGACAGGTAGGCTTCTGGCTAGGATTGCCAGGTCTCAGTAGGCCTCCCCGGCAATTAAAGCAATCCGAGACTCCCGGGGACGATTGGTGAATGACCCTGAGCAGATCATAGCTGAATTGGCGTCCTTTTATAGCGATCTTTACAAGCCATGTGATGACTATACAGATGAGGAGCTGTCACAATATCTGGGTGCGGTGGCACTTCCGTCTCTGGGCGGGCTGGCTCGCGTGGAGATGGAGGCCCCGCTCACTCTGGATGAGTAAATGGAGGCTGTCGCATCTTTCCCCACATGCAAGGCCCCGGGGGACGATGTGATCCCCATGGAGGCCTATGTCCAATATGGAGAGGTGATCATGCCCAAGCTGCTTGCGGTTTTCAACTCCTCCTTCAAATCCGGAGCACTGCCCCCTTCCATGACTAGAGCCAATATTTTATATTATTGCTAAAGGCTGGCAAGATCCCCTGGACCCTGGTTCTTATAGGCCCATCTCACTGCTACAGAGCGATTGTTAAAATTCTGGCTAAGGTATTGGCTATGAGGGTTAACAAATTTTTCATCCTGTCCATTATTCACCCAGATCAGGCGGGATTCATGCCTCACAGCTCAACCGCAACTAACCTTAGGCGACTATACCTCGGATTCCGTCGGCCACAGGGCACTGTTGTCTCTTGACGCCAATAAGGCATTCAACAGTGTTGGCTGGCGGTATCTATGGGCTGTACTGGCCAAGTTCGGGTTCGGACCCCAGTTCCTAGGGTGGGTGAGACTGCTGTATGGCTCGCCATAGGCGGCCATACGTATGTCTGAGAGGATGTCTCATGCCTTTGCGCTGGGCAGGGGGACCAGGCAGGGATGTCCCCTGTCCCCCCTGCTCTTCGCTCTGGCTATTGAGCCCCTGGCGGCTCAGGTGCGAGACTGCCCATTATTTAGGGGCTTCCGCTATGGTGATTTACATGAGAAAATCATGCTATACGCCGATGACATGCTCCTCTTCCTGGAAGATGTGGATGACTCATTGGCTCAGGTTATGTCCCTTTATCACAGTGTTTGGCTATTAACTGGTCAGTCGGCTTTGCTGTTCTTGGATGAGGTCCCTGCACCTGGCGAGGGGCCCTCCTGCCCAGTCCCCATAGTCTCCTCCTTTAAGTACCTGGGGGTATTCATCTCCCCTGCGATCACAGATTTCTGCCAGCTAAATATCTACCCCCTATTGACTAGATTCAGAGATAAAATACAGATTTGGAACAGACTGCAGATGTCCCCTGGCCGGCAAGACAAACCTCATTAAAATTATCTTGATGCCCCAGCTGCTGTACTTGCTACACAATGCTCCTGTAGTTGTCACGCTTAAAATCTTTAGAGTCGTCAATTCCCTCTTTAGACAATTACTGTGGCATACTAAACCCCCCAGGATTAAACTGGAACAACTACAGCATCCGAAGGAGGGGGGGGCGGCCTTGCCCTCCCCAACCCTTGGATATACTATCTGGCAGCGCAGTTACAGCACCTGATAGGTGCCATGGTCCCGGCTCCTGTGGGTTCCTCGGCCAGGCTTATGCTGCTTGGCTCGGGAGCTGGCACGGTGCCTGAGGGGCTGGAGGCCCAACGGTTTCAGAAATCTATTAAAAAGATGGCCACTTATTCGCTCCTTCAGAAGGTGTGGAATAAGGCCAAACAGCTTCAGAATGTTACGGGGTTCACTATGTACAGCCCGCTAGGGGGGAATGACAATTTATATTGAATTGGCCAAACTTCAGCAGGGCCCTAAGTGGCGGTCATTAGCTATAACCCACATGAGACAAGTATTTCATAATGGGGCCTTACTTCCTTTCCATGTACTTCAGTCGAGATATGCGCTCCCATCTAATATGTTATTTTACTATCTGCAGTTACGGCATGCTGTTGGAGCTCAGGGAGATGCAGTGGAGTGGGTTTAGTCTACCACCCCTGTCTTTCACATGTTGCAGGACGCTTCTGAGACTAGAGGTATCATCTCCCAGTGCTATAACATGCTGCTGTCCTCGTTTCTGGAGGGACATCCCATGAAGGTGGTAAGCCAGTGGGAGGTTGATGTTGGTCCTATAGAGGGGGAACTCTGGGAGGAAGCAATGCAGGTTGTTAACGCCTGTTCGCTCAATGTGGCAGAAAAGGTCTCCCAACTATACATACTACTGAGAGTACATTATACCCCGGTAAAACTCTTCAAGATGGGAAGATTGCCCGATCCGCTATGTGGTAGGTGCAGGGCGGTGCCTGGGGATTTGATTCACCTCCTCTGGTGTTGCCTCAAACTCCATAGATATTGGACGGAGGTACTGGCTACACTTAACTTGGTGTTCCAGACCAACGTTCCTTCAAACCCCTTATGTTGCTTGCTAGGAATACTGGAGGGGGAGATACCGGAGGAGGTGACTCGAATGGCGTTTACCAAGGCATTGTTTCAGGCGAGAAGAACTATTCTACTACTGTGGAAATCTGAGGAGCCGCCCACGGTCAAATTGTGGATACAACAGATGGGTAAAATGCTTGTGATGGAGAAATACATATGCCAGCACAGGGGCAATGCAGGAAAGTTTGATAGGCTCTGGGATGCATGGCTTGCTGTGCCTGGCTTAGGCCCCTTGGAATTAGTGAAGATGAGGCTGTTGGGGGGTGTGTAGCTTGCTCTCACCGGCAGCAAATGGACGGGTGGGAGGGGGGAGGGGGGAGGGGCAGATGGGTTGTGAACTATTCACTTTAGGCTATTTGGAATTTTGAGCGGAATGTTTATTCTAGGTGATTTCTGTTGTGATCAGGGAATGTCATTGACCTATCTTGCTACTTTTACAGGACATGTCATGTTCAATGTTTTTGTACCTTGTGTATTTTTGTGAGCAATAAAAACCTTTTTAATTAAAAAAAATAAAAACTAAATGTTTTGTAAATGCTCGGTAAATCTATTTCTCCTCCTAAAAAATCCACAAAATGGACTCTGCAATAGAAGACTGAATACCTATCTCTCAGGCACATGGTGAGTCCAAACTCCATTGTGCTCAATTGACACGGCCTCTTGCAAGTTCTTCACATTTGTCACATATCTGGATGTGTTAAAGTTTAGTCCCTGCTGCACTCAGTGGTTCCTTCTGCAGGCTCCGACATCACTACTTTATCTTGTAGAAACATTGTAACTCGTGGGAGAAACCATGGCATGTAGTGGGGCCTCCCAGATGAGAGGTAAGCAGTCAGTCTTCTATTGCAGGGACCATTGTTTGGATTTATTAATTTTGTGACAAACTCAAGACGGATAGATGACGACGCATAATATTCCATTATTTTAGTAATGCTAGTGGATTGAAATTTGTAACAGCATTACTCATAATTTAGTTTAATCTGTAATATGTTTTGTTAATGGATTTAACTTGGGAAGTATCATTACAATCGAATATGACTTTTTCTGAAACGGTCAAATTTTTTATAACATTGTTTTGAATCTTTATACTTGTGCAGTAGGCTGTATGATACATTTTATTTATTCTGTTTTCTTCCAACAGGTTCTCGTGTTTTACTTCATACGATGTTTCTTAGCTTTCATTAGTTGTGTGTGTGAACTTTATTTCTACAAGTAAGTGTCCCATATTACATTTACTCCAGGTCAAAAAATTTACATTTTAGTAACAATAAAATAAATATTGAAAACTACTATTTCACGTTCATATATACATACTGTACCTACTGGCCAGGAAATAGCTTCCTCGAAATCTAAAATCCAGCTCTCAAAATGATGGAACCAGCAATAATTGGTTAGCTTTGATCCATTTATACAGTACCCCCCCCCCCTCCACAGCAGAAATTATATTTTATTTATGTATTACAGGTACTTAGCGCCATCAATTTACACAGCGCATTACATATATATATATATTGTACATTCATATCAGTCCCTACCCTCAAGGCGCTTACAATCTAAGGACCCCAACACGCATTCATACACTACAGTTAATTTATACAGGACCCAATTAACCTACCAGCATGTTTTTGGAGTGTGGGAGGAAACTGGAGAACCCAGAGTAAACCCACGCAGGCACTGGGAAAACATACAAATTCCAGGCAGGTAGTGCTGTGGTTAGTATTCGAACCAACGACCCTAGTGCTGCTAGGCAGATTTATAAAGTTCTCTTCCTTCCTGCTTCCCAGCAGCTATAAATGGACATTGATGCCACAATGTTTAATGATTAAATATATGTCGTACAGCAGCTGGGCATAGTGGTGTTGATTAGTAAAATCACCTTGCAGATTTACTTGTCAGATTAGTGACTGGTATGCATTGCTAGGAAGTGGGTCCCAGCAACCCCTCCACTTTATGTTAACCCTCTTGGTAGACTCCCAAGGACTAAGTGGCACTCAAAACTCCACCACTTTTCCCTTCTGAAGGTAAGAGAGGTGCCGGCTTGAAGAGCCCTTCTCTATTAAGTATGTGTCTGTAAGTGTCCCACAGAGGCTGCACACATGATGACGCCACTCCACATAAAAGTTTTATTCAACCAGTACTGACATGCTAAAGGTCCCCACCTAAAGTCACGTCACTTTGATGCGTTTCACCCTGATTGGACTTTATTTTTATTTTTTATAGAGAACGATGAAGCCCATTTGGGATGAAATACATCAGAATGGTGTGGCTTTAGGCACAGACCTTCAGCATTTGCAGAAACGGAATCGAAGATTTCTTTATTTTCTTGAATATGGAATTTTGTGGTATAACCCTGCACACGAAAGCTGGATACACACTATACAATTTTCTGTTGACTTTTCCTTTCAGATTTACCAAAACCATATAATATGAGGTCAGATCTTAAGAGTTTAAATTTGTATGCAATCAGGCAGGCCCTTGCACTACATGGTAAATCTAAAGGAAATCGTACAACAAAAAGTTGTATAGTGTGTATGGGGTCTAATGCCCCGTACACACGATCAGATTATCGTACGACAGATCGTCCGACTGTAGTTGCATTAAGCAAATATCGAATCCAATAATGAAAATGTGCGCTACATTTTTGTCGTACGATTCCGGAAAAACCTTCCGGTGTGCGTAGCAACGTAACGTGTGACCCCTGTGTCCTTCTGGTTTATTTTCGTGTTTCTGATCATGCGTGGCGTTTGTCGATCGATTTTTATCTGACGAATACTGTACTGATTACACGATTATCGTACGACGGGCTGTCGTGCGAGCAAAGTTTTCGTGTTTGCCCCTTCGGATTTGGTTGGACGTACTGTCGTGATCGGCTGTCGAAAGCTGTGTACTAACGATCAGATTATCGAACGATCGCTCCGAAAGCGATTTTTATCATCCGATAATCGGAACGTGTGTACGGGGCATTAGAGTGGACTGAAGAGTTGGTTGTGCAACTTTGACACTGGCACATTACAAGAGCAGAATAAGCAAGGCAACTGATCTTTTCGCATTTATGTTACTACAATTCTTTTATATATAATTACATGAGTGAAGTTTTTGTAAACTTTACCTTTCCAGGCAGTTTTATAAAACTTGGTGTGATTGCTCCCTACTGGTGAAGTTGTGTTTGACATATAAAGTTTTAGTATATGCCCAAAAAGCATTCTCAGAAAGTGTATGAAAACCTTGATTGTGTTACATTCTCTATCCCATCTGTTTTGAAATATGCAATAGGAGCTAATGTATTTTTTCTTTTTATTTTTTCTAGAGCTGTATGTAAAAAGTTTGGGCTCCATGTTGGGCGAATCATGTTGGCTTTCCTAGTCCTCAGCACAGGAATGTTTTCTGCAGCTGCTGGTAAGTGTGATGTAATTAAAGGACTGCATCTCTTCATTGTGGGCCAGTGAACAGATTAATGCTGGCCATACACAGGTCGAATTTCGAAAGAACTTTCTTTTGAAAATCTTATCTAAGAAATTTAGTTCAGATTTCGCACCATTAGTGGGCTGCAGCAACAGCCAATTTTCGTGTGGCCATCGAGTTTTAATAATCCAACATGTTGGATATTTTTTTTTTAAAAACAAACGATTTTCTAATCAATGATGGGAGAATCGTGCAAGAAATGTAATCGAAAAGGAAATGCGCATGTGCAAGAAAAGAAAATTCCCGGAAAGAAAAGAAGATTCCCAGCCACAAAATTTATTTTCTGTAGGAACATGAGGTGAAATTGAAAATTTGAAGGTTTGGTTGGTCGAATTTCGAAATCAATGGTGGCACCATCGGATCACAAAACGCACAAATTTTGTGATTTTTTTCAAAAGAAAGTTCTTTTGAAATTCGACCCGTGTATTAGGGTGCTCAGTTCAGTTATAACCAGAAAAAAGGAATGCCAGTTCTCTAAGGATTATAGGCTGGCTTATGGTAGTGTGAGAGCCACAGATTACTGTGGTGGGGCATAGGAATGAGGTTTTGTGAGCAGAACATTCAGTTCCACTTTTTTTCCCTAGAACACAATCCTACTTTAGGATTGCTATAAACAAGAAGTTCTCAAGACAGGTTTAAATTAGTGTTGCCACTCTGGTACATAATAAAATGCTTGAAGTAAAAACCATACATCTTTATATACCCCAGTGTATATACAGATTTTTGTCTACATATCATAAATGCCCTCTGAAATGCATTATGTGACACACTGCCCTTTAGTTGTACACTCTCTTTTTTTTTTTTGATTTGTTAACACCTGTTGCGTTAAACAGGCCCAATAATTTTCCACATATCAAAAATGCACTTGGCTGATTTTTTACAGTGCACCAAAAGGCAACACGTTTTAATTGAAATCATTGTGCGCAGTGGGGTGCCATTAAAAACAAATGAATACATAGTCCATAATGTATACATCACATGTGCCATAAATTGAAACACATGAATGCGTGCATATACGCAAGTGTAAGCATGGCCACTTTAGGTGAATGTTACACAGGCACTGGGACTGCATCTCCCATCATTTTTAGTTGCTCATTCATACTTTTCAAATGCCTATTTCGCAGTAAGTAGAAGAATTTTGCTGTACCATATTTTTTTTTGAGGTGAATTGTATCTAAGTGTTAATATAAATGCTTTTTGTTTGGCAGCTTATCTTCCTAGTACGTTCTGTATGTATACTACTGTAATAGCCATGACCGGCTGGTATATGGAGAAGATCTCCGTGGCGGTACTCGGTGTGGCTGCTGGAGCTATCTGGGGCTGGCCATTTAGTGCTGTTCTTGGGTAAGAAGCAGTTGAAACAAAATATGCTTTATAAACAATTTAGAAAAAAATCATATATGTCCTCAAAGGGAAACTCCCTATTTTTTATGTGTTGACGCAGCATCACCAATCTAGACCTCATGACCTCAAACTACCTAACAATCCTAGTATATTGCATTTGTGTGTTTTCCATAAGTTTCTATCCCTCTCCCTTGATTACATGATAATTACACCTGAACTACAGGGACAGTAAAAAAGATACAATTAAAGTGAGTCTTTGGCTGGGTTCACACTATACGACACGACTTTCATCCTACTTTGCTCTGCGACCTTGGTCCGACCTTGGTCCGACCTTGGTCCGACCTTGGTCCGACCTTGGTCCGACCTTGGTCCGACATTGGTCCGTCATCCATCCGACATTCATGAACAGGATACTACTTTGATCCGACTTTGTGTTAGTCTGACTTGTCCTTTGACCAATCAAAACAATCCCAGGGTGAGATAAATTCCTTTTACTGCTGCTGTAATCACAATGTCGGATGCCAAAGTCATATGGTTAGGACAAGGATCCGACTTTGATCCGACTTCAATGATAGTCAATGGGCTGAAGTCGGATCAAAGTCGGACAGAAGTAGTACAGGGAGAATTTTTAATGTCGGACCGACATGTGTCGGACCAGTTAAGACGGCTCCCATAGGGAAACATTGATTTTCACACGTCATGCGACATGAGCTCCTAATGTCGGAGCGTTTGTCGCCCCAGTGTGAACCAGCACTAAAGGAAGGATTTTTTTTTTTTTCTTTTTTTTCTTTAATAACAAACATGTTTTTGTGCAATGGTTTTGAACAGAGCAGCCCCAATCCTCTTTTAGGGTCCCCCGCTGCTGGTCCTGGCTCCCCCCTGTCGCCGAGTACTCCCATAGCCTCTTGCTATGGGGGCACGCAAGCAGGATCGCACTCAAACAGCGATTTGTGTGTCTAATTACACACACACACAGCACGGCTCGGCCCTTTCCCCCGCTCTCCGGTCATTGGCTCACTGGGTGTGATTGACAGCAGCAGGAGCCAATGCCTCCCGCTGCTGTGTGAGCCAGTGAGGGGAGAAAGACCCGGGAGAGCTGCTGCTCTAGTGCACATTGCTGGATCGAGATGGGGCTCAAGTAAGTATAAGGAAGGGGAGCTGCACACAGAAGGTTTTTTTATCTTCATGCATAGAATTTATTAAGCTAAAAACTTTGAACCTTTAGAACCACTTTAGGCTGCATTCACACCTGGGCATTTTGAATCGCAGGCAGAAGCGCCGCGATTCTAACAGTGATTTCAAAACGCTTTGGTAAAATGACAAAAAACACAATGTGCATTTCACATGCCATTCATTTAAATGGCCCTTAAAAACATGGTGCCGTGACTGTCGCACGATAAATCTCGCTGCAATCACAGCAAACTGTATCACGTGAAGCTTTTCGCCCAAAAGTAGCTCCTGAAGTTGGTGACAAGCTGATCTAAATACATGACCTCATCAGTCTTCTGCTTCTCTTTCTCTGTCAAGTCAGTAGGATGGGGTGTGCAGTAGACACCTTTTTTATTCCTTCTAAGAGGCATCATCCACCTACCCTGTGCTCTCTAGCAAGGCTATGTAAGTCTCAGACCTAAATGGAAAGAAATACAAACCTTTTAGCAAATAACACAGCTCCTATATATATGTATGTGTATGTATGCATGTATGTATGTATGTATGTATTTAAAGCCTAAGTTTAGCTTAAAACAGAAAAATTGGCACAAGGGACATAACTTGCATTTTAATTTGATGTGTTCCTTGTGCTGAATCTTCGTGCTTTAGGAGAAATCCCAGACCCACCGCCAGTGCAGGGGGGCGGGGGTATTACACTAACGGGCTGTCGGAAGCTCATCAAGAGAGCTTGACTATGTCTGCCCTTTGCTGGTAGAGCTGCCATTCATAGCAGCTGTGCTACAACTTCTGTGAATGACCCAGGATATGTAATTGGAGGGGGGATAGCTATCAATCATCCACCCACCCCCCCCCCCATTCAGAGATCCAGTGTCATTCATTGAAGCTGTAGTGTGTTTTTTATTAATGTGGGATCTGCCAGGAAAAGGCGGATCACATCATACTAAATGTAAGTTATATTCCTTGTGCTGATTCTTCTGTTTTTAATTTAGCCTAAATGTAGTCTTTAATCTGTGTATTTAGCTTGTTCGCCTGGAGTTCAGCATTGATTATTTCATACTGCTCCAGTGAGCGCTGGGGGTCAGAGCAGAAAGCCGGTGACTGACGGTCTCTGCTCTCTGCTCACTGCTCACTGAAGACTGAGTGATCAGTGGTCATGTTATCACTCAGTTCTCAGTCTTAGAGCTGTCGGGGGACAGCTCCAGCATCAGATCGATGATGCAGCCATTTAGGTAAGTATGAATATTATTTCGAATCCCACACCTGTCCTTTTTAATTGTGCTCGTGGTTTGTATTTGTAATCTTTCTTGTCTGTGTTCTATTATTTTTGGAAATGTCACATTACTATAACATAAACTAAAAACCGAGGACTCTAAACTGCCCCTTGGTGTCATATATTGCTGAGTTTAGTAAAACCGTTTTCTGCTCAGAAAATAAACAAGTCTTTCCAAGAGCAACTACTTCTAATCCAGGTTGTTGCTGACTCCAGTACAAATATGTGTACTGTTCATCCACGTGCATCACTTTTATGAGCGAAGGCAACTAAGGCCTTAAAAATATCTATTAATAATTTGTCTAAATAACTTTTACATTGTTTTACAGTTTTAAACATTTGTGAACATTTATTTTTCACATTGTAATGCACTGCGAGGCACAGTGACCGCTGGAAGCTGCAGGTTTGTTTGTAAACAGACTTCATCGTACCAAGGTGATCACACTGATTGTCTCCAGGTCATTAGTGAGTAATCAAGACAGTCAGTCAGAACATGGTCTCAGAGAAGTATGTATTAGGTCTAAAATAAAACTAATATTAATAGTCACTAATAACGTTAATCTACAGATTGCAGTTGGGGATGGGTTGTTTGTGTCAGAGTTCCTTACTAGCTGCATAAGAACTAGTATGATGTCGTCATTTTCTTTCTCGTACATCACGGGACACAGAGCGACATAGTCATTACTAATGGGTTATATAGTTACCGTCAGGTGCTGGCACTGGCAACTTCCAAAACCGGAAGTACCCTCCCCTATATAAGCCCCTCCCATCCGGGAGCACCTCAGTTTTTTGCCAGTGTCTAAGGTGTTGGCCAAGAAGAAACATGTGTTTTTCACTGAGCTTGCGTACAGGTTCTTTTGGGCCTCAGTAAGCTATTCCGGATCCGACCAAAAAAGCTTCATAGCTAAACGGTCGGTACCCGGGCCTTGCAAAGAGAAGAGCAAGGTTCTGCCTGTAATGCTTCTCTTAGGAGAGCTGGACCCTGGGATCCAGAGCTCTGGTCATACCCACGACCAAGATGTTTTCTGTGCAGGGTGCTATACAGGTCCAGGGGAGTGGAATCCTTGGGAACCCGGTCCCTGAAGGTTTGATTACAATGCCTGCCGTGATAGGTGAAGTTTGGGCTTTTGTGGACCAAACAAAGTCCTGCGGCGAGGAACAGGTAAGTGGGGGCCCCCAGGAACTTGGTTCTATTGGGGGACCCCCAAGCCTAATTTGTCTTTCTGTCTGTTACCTAATGGTATTCCCGCAAGATTCTGTGCATGCCTGTAACTACTAAAAAAATGTAATAATTTTTAATGGTGGTCAAGAAAAAAAAAAAAAAAAAAAAATGTTTTTTTATATATATTTAGTATATTAGACTGCGGTACCTGTGTTTGTCCACTAGAGGCCGCTGTGGAATGTTTTCTTGTCATGTGGACTAGTTTCTTCTCAGAGAGAAAAGTCCAGGCAGTTGGTGAGTTCTCCTATAGGAAACTGCTTCCTCTGCCATGTTGCAGTGCTCGTCCATCCCCCGGCCTGCGGCAAAGAGGGGCCCTGGCTCCTGTCCCTGGTTTCCATGTTTGAAATTAGCGCCGAGGGCACACGTGGCCGCGCGCACGCGCCTCTATATATAGAGGTGAGCCGGGAAAGGGGGCGGAGCCTGGGGGATGACGCTCTGTGCGCGCCGCAGCGCTTCTGCGCATGTGCGGGCGTCCCAGCAGGTTTTAAAAAGCCACAATATTGTAGTAAGCTGGCTATGAAGTACAGAGACAGAGCTGGCAACATTTAAAGGCATACAGCAAGCGGTTGATACAGGCATCCCCTAGAAAGGCACATTAGTAGACACCAACTGTTTATTATAGCAGCATTTATGCTAGACTATTATCAGTAACTGGTGTATTTCGGCTGGAATACCTCAGCTTTGTGGCTTAGGAATATGCCGTCTAAAAACTCCGGGACTAGAAATTCCAGGAGGAATAGGGGGTCTCCATCGGGCTCTGAGGATCTTGGGCATGCTTTGGCTGCACCAGTCTCCCCTGAAGAATCAGAGGTTAGTGACCGTAGGGCACCCCCAGGAGTACCTGGTACTGTGGCTGTCCTCAGTTCACCTGCTCCTGTGTATGTAACAGAGGAGGTTTTTTCCTCAGCTCTGGGAGGACTGGAAGAGAGATTGTCAGCATTAATCGCTGCTTCCCTGTCACAGGAGAAAAGCGCTCGATCTCCGTCTCCTCCCTCAGAGTGCCTGTTAACAGAGCAACAGTCCCATACAGAGGTCGACCTACCTGAGGGGGATCAGGATGAGGTTGATTCGGTTGTAGAGGAATCAACAGTGGAAGAGCCGTTCTCAGCATCACATGCTGAGAGGTTATGGGTTCAGTCCCTGACTAATATGGTCCGATCAGCATTTAAAATGCCACTTGCGGAGCCATCCTCCACTTCTGTCTCCTCGTTGGGGTCGCTAAAAGCTCCCCAGACTGTTTGTTCCTTTCCGATCCATCCTTTACTGGAGGGGCTCATTTACCAGGATTGGGAGCATCCTGACAAAATATTTACTCCCCCCAAGAGATTTCCGGTGGTCTATCCCATGGAGGATAGGTTCATCAGAAAATGGAAGGTCCCTACAGTGGACGCAGCCATCTCTTGTGTGAATAATCACTGACATGTCCGGTGGAAAATGTCCAAATGTTCAAGGACCCAATAGATAAAAAATTGGAGTCATTATTGAAATCTGCTTTTTCTACAGCAGGATTGGTGACACAACCAGCAGTGGCAGCTATAGGGGTCTGCCAAGCAGTGAAGGATCAGTTGAAACAGGTCTTAAGAGACTTGCCGGATCAGCAGGCTCTTGCCCTAGCTGATCTACCTAGAGCCTTATGCTTTGCGGTGGACGCTATAAAGGATTCAATCCATCAGGCCTCCCGCCTTACGCTGTCTGTAGTACATATGCGCAGGCTTCTATGGCTCAAAAACTGGTCTGCTGAAGCTCCCTGTAAAAAATTGCTGGTCAGCTTCCCATTTCATGGGGAGCGCTTATTCGGGGAAGACCTGGACAAGTATATCCAGAGAATTTCCAGCGGTAAAAGTACACTTTTGCCGGTTAAAAATAGAGTTAGAGGTCCCTCCTTTAAGAGGCCGGCTTCTCCAGTCCCTAGGACATCGGCTGTGAAACAGTTCCGACGGCGTCCCCGGTCAAATCCCGGAGGTAAAAATCAGGGACAGTTGCAGGGTAACAAGAAGCCCTGGAGCAGGAGAGGTACAAAACCTCCCCCAAAGTCAAATGCATGAAGGGTTGCCCCCACCCAATCGGGTGGGGGGAAGACTTCAGTTGTTCACAGAAACCTGGCGGGACACGATCCGAGACAGATGGGTGCTCTCCGCAGTAAATCTGGGATACAAATTGGAGTTAAAAAACTCCCCTCCTTCCCGCTTTATAAGGTCAAACGTGCCAAGGGATCCCCAGAAGAGAGGATCCCTCCTGTTGGCACTGGAACAATTATTGCTTCAAGCAGTAATTATAGAGGTTCCCCTGGAAGAATGGGGGTTCGGGTTTTACTCAAACCTCTTTACAGTTCCGAAGCCAAACGGGGACGTGAGGCCCATATTAAATCTAAAAGGGCTAAACAAATTCCTACATATCAGGACTTTCCGGATGGAGTCGATCCGATCGGTAGCCACTGCCCTACAAGGGGAGGAATGGTTAGCCTCGATCGACATCAAAGATGCGTATTTGCACATCCCCATCTTTCCAGCCCACCAAAAATTTCTACGCTTTGCGGTAGAAGGGCGCCATTTTCAGTTCAGAGCCTTACCCTTCGGTCTGGCCACAGCACCAAGAGTGTTCACAAAAATTCTGGCCCCATTATTGGCCAATCTAAGAACACGAGGTGTAACGATAATGGCATATCTAGACGACTTGTTGCTGATAGACCACTCAGTGGAAAAACTAGAAGTGGTTGTTCACGAGACAATCAAGTATCTGGAATATCACGGTTGGATTATCAACCAAGACAAGTCAGCCCTAAAACCAGTCAAAAGTCTGGAATACTTGGGGCTAAGGCTGGATTCAGACCAGAGAAAGATTTTCTTGCCTCAAGAAAAGGGGTCGTCTTTGAGAGATTTGATCCACTTAGTGGGTTCAAAAAGACAGCCATCCATACGCCTGTGCATGAGGCTGCTGGGAAAAATGGTGGCATCATTCGAAGCAGTACCCTACGGTCAATTCCATTCAAGGAAGTTGCAAAGGGCCATACTGTCAGCCTGGAACAAAAAAGTTCAGGCTCTGGACTTACCAATGTCCTTGTCCCCTTCCGTTCGCAAGAGCCTCCGCTGGTGGTTGGTTCCCCAGAATCTGGAAAGAGGGAAATCCTTCAGTCCGATTTCCTGGAAGGTGGTCACTACAGATGCCAGCCTTATAGGCTGGGGAGCAGTACTGGAGCAATGGTCTCTCCAGGGCAGATGGTCGGATGCGGAAAAGGCCCTGCCCATCAATCTCTTAGAGATACGAGCAGCCCGGTATGCCCTAGTAGCATGGACATCCAAACTCCAAGGGTCCCCTGTCAGAGTTCAGTCAGACAATGCCACAGCAGTGGCATATATCAATCGTCAGGGGGGCACCAGGAGTCGTGCAGCCCAAAGGGAAGTAAATTACATCCTGAGATGGGCAGAAAGATATGTCCCAGCCATATCTGCGGTATTCATTCCAGGGGTGGAGAATTGGAAGGCGGACTTTCTAAGTCGCCAACAATTATGCCCAGGGGAATGGTCCCTTCATCCCGAGGTTTTCCGGACAATATGTCAGCGGTGGGGAACACCGGATGTAGATCTGCTAGCATCCAGATTCAACACAAAAGTGGACAGGTTTGTCTCTTGGGCAAGGGATCCCCTAGCGTGCGGCTCGGATGCCCTAGTGTTCCCTTGGGATCAGTTCAAGCTGATATATGCATTCCCACCGCCACAATTGTTACCTCGATTACTCCGCAGAATCAGGGTAGAAAAGAAACCAGTGATTCTGGTGGCTCCAGCGTGGCCCCGAAGAGCATGGTACGCGGAGATTGTAAAAATGTCTGTGGGGAGTCCTTGGACCCTCCCACATCGTCCGGACCTGCTTTCGCAGGGACCGATATACCACCCTTCCTTACCAGCCCTAGGTTTGACGGCCTGGCTATTGAAGCCCACATTCTAAAAAAGAGAGGGCTCTCTAATGCTGTGGTATCTACCGTGATCAATGCCAGGAAGCCGGTATCCAGGCAGATCTACTATAGAATCTGGAAGGCGTACATCGCCTGGTGTGAAGCCAAGAAATGGCATCCACGTAAATACGTAATAGGTAGGATTCTGGACTTCCTACAATGGGCTGTAGATAGGAAGCTTGCCTTGAGTACTATCAAGGGTCAGATTTCGGCCTTGTCAATATTTTTTCAAAGGCCCTTGGCTTCGCATTCACTAGTCAAAGCCTTTATACAAGGAGTGATGCGTATTAGTCCTCCGGTTAATATTCCCATATGTCCATGGGATCTAAACTTGGTTCTGTCGGTTCTACAGAAACAACCATTTGAACCATTACAGCATATTTCCTTAGTGCTTCTCACCAGGAAATTGATTTTTCTAGTAGCCATTTGTTCGGCTAAAAGAGTATCGGAATTAGCAGCTATGTCCTGTAAGGAGCCATATCTGGTTATCCATAAGGACAGAGTAGTGTTACGTCCTCATCCAGCCTTTCTTCCTAAGGTGGTATCGAGTTTTCATTTGAACCAAGATGTGGTTCTTCCTTCTTTTTTCCCCAAGCCTACTTCGGTAGAGGAAAAGTTATTGCATTCTTTAGATGTAGTAAGAGCAGTTAAAGCTTATCTAAAAGCCACTGCTCAGATTCGCAGAACGGATACTTTGTTTATTCTGCCGGAAGGCCCCAGAAAGGGTCAGGCAGCGTCAAAATCTACTTTAGCCAAGTGGATTCGACAGGTCATAATACAAGCCTATAGCTTGAGAAGTAGACCGCCTCCGTTCAAAGTTAGGGCGCACTCCACGACAGCAGTTGGAACTTCATGGGCAGTGCATCACCAGGCCTCCCTGGCTCAAATCTGTAAGGCCGCAACATGGTCTTCGGTACACACGTTTACTAGGTTCTACCAGGTGGACGTTAGAAGTCAGGAGGATGTCGCCTTTGGGCGCAGTGTGTTGCAGGCCGCAAAAGATCCTCATGTCTGATAGCGCTCAGCTTATATATGGTGTATCCCCCCCCTCATTTGGCATTGCTTTAGGACATCCCATTAGTAATGACTGTCGCTCTGTGTCCCGTGATGTACGAGAAAGAAAATAGGATTTTTATAACAGCTTACCTGTAAAATCCTTTTCTTGGAGTACATCACGGGACACAGAGCTCCCGCCCCTCTTTGGGGACACTTATTGCTTTGCTACAAAACTGAGGTGCTCCCGGATGGGAGGGGCTTATATAGGGGAGGGTACTTCCGGTTTTGGAAGTTGCCAGTGCCAGCACCTGACGGTAACTATATAACCCATTAGTAATGACTATGTCGCTCTGTGTCCCGTGATGTACTCCAAGAAAAGGATTTTACAGGTAAGCTGTTATAAAAATCCTATTTTTTGTCTAGATCAAGTTACCTGTGTTTTTATAATTGATTAAAGATACAGATAGTATGATAGAGTTTTTATTTGATTTCACCAGTTTATGTAAATGTTTGTTTGTTATTGCAGACTATATCCTGCACATCTCAAATCTACAGGCTTTGTCTTGCCATACACACTTCATCTTCTCAATTTTAGCCATGTGGGCTGAATGAGAGAAGTCAGTAGATTCCTCCATCCACTCTAAACAGGGTGGATGGAAGAATCTCCACGGCCAGCTATTGTATTCTGACAGTAACAGCACCTACGGCTGTCAGAATACCCGAACATTAGATTCAGTCACTGTTCAGCCAACCATTTTCCACCAGCTACTTTCATCAAAGCTTGCCAAGCTGGGTGGTGCCAACAGGGCCACCCACAGCTTGGAATTTTCAGCTATTTATGACCAACTTTAGAGCTAAAAATTGAAGCCAAACTGTTTGCATTTATCAAAGTATGCCCTTTCTCTTAGAATCAGGAATTCTTGTATGTAAGCAATTTAGCAATGTGATAACACTTTTTTAGAGCCCATTCACACAGGGGCGACTCGTCCGGCGACTCAGCCGCCTGACAAGTCGCATTCCGCTCTGTTCAATAGACCCGTTCTAATAGGAGCGACACAAGTCGCTCCGACTTAGAAAAAGGTTCTTGTACTACTTTGGGGGCGACTCGGGGCGACTTACATTGACTTCTATACAGAAGTCGTTTTGCAAGTCGCCTCTGAAGTCGTCTTCAGATCGCCTTGCCAAGTCGCCCCCAAAGTGGTGCCGCCCCTGTGTGAATGGGCTCTTACTATTCTGTTTACGTTAAGTTATTTATTAAACATTATTATTGTGGAGAAAACTTGAGGACACAATTGTAAAGTAATATTTTCATCTTGTTTTTAAGGTTTCCCATTGCATTTGACTTGCTGTTTATGAAACAAAAGTGGAAGAGTTTTATAAATTGGTGTGTGGTTGCACTGATAATCTTTCTGGTAAGTCTGTGAGAACATACCAAAGCATGGTTTTCACTATTAGCATATTCACATTTACACTTGGACTTCGATGCACAAGGGTGTCATAAACTGTTTTGTTAAGTTTCATGTTGTTGATACTGAAATTTCAATGTTTTGTTTAATGTGTTTTATTGGTTTAAGGATTCGATTATAGCGTGGCTTATTTTGTCTTCATGTGGTGTATCTGTGAAAATATATTTTTCAGCAATTTCGTTTTTCCGTTTTTGAGGTTCTTGAAGTGCAGTTTATAATTTTGAGATCCCAAAGCATGCTTGTGACCTGTAACTTTCTTCGACCAGTCTGTTTCTAAAATCTGTGATCACAGTGAAGATGCTTGTTGCTGAACACATTGTGATTCGCTAGTGATTTCTATCAAGCTATTGATGGGAACCATCAGACCCAAACAAAGTAAATAAGGATATTGGATGTATACCTAAAATTTTACTTTTTAGGCACAGGTACACAAGTTTTGATAAAACCTATTCCGTTTATTACAAAAAAAGTGATAAAAACATTCACATCTCATAAAATATCACATAAAACACATATTGCCTAAGAGGAATACCACTAAAACCACCACAACCTAGTTCTGGTAAGTATCACATGTCCATGTGGAACGATAATCGGTGTCCAGTCAGGCTTGGTGTACGTGGATATTATATACAGTTGCTCTACATGTTGTGCGCTTCAGGACTTCCTAAAGGAGCTTGGGCTAGTGTTCTAAATAGACAAAACACATAATTCAGAAAAAATAATCATAATAACTTTGATATCAATAATGGAACATTAAAATACATAATCTGCTGATGCCAGACCATCCATACGTTACACCAACAGACTCCTGGAGCAAACCACAACCATGGGGACATGCATAAGACAGAAGGCCGCCACAGCAAAAAGTATGATGAAATTGCCCACAGGGGTGCCACATTAGATAAAGATATATCAAGAGGCTTGTCAACAATATTAGTTTGAATATATGCACCTTTAAAGTCCCACACACACCATGCCTAACAAGGCTTTCCTTTTAACAATATTAGTTTGAATATAGTAAACAATATAAGTGAAATAAGGCTAATATAAAAGAAACATGCAAACTTACAAGATACAATAAAAAAACATGGTCACACAGGCTATGTAGGTGGGCTTGCCGGGAAAAAATGTGAATAATAAGAAGGGCGAAAGGTATGGTATGTATCGTTGCTCATATATATATATATATATATATATATATATATATATATATATATATATATATTCCGTATATACTCGAGTATAAGCCGAGGTACCTAATGTTGCCCAAAAAAAACTGGGAAACCTTACTGACTCGAGTATAAGCCGATGCCCCACTGTTCCCTAGCTCGCTGTTCCCTATTTTACATTGTAAATATTACCTGTAAAGAAGTTGCGGCTGCGGCGTCCATCGTTCAAATTCCGCGGTCTCTTCCTGTTCCTTCCTTGATAGGCGAGTCTCAGCAGACACTCTCCGCCTATCACGATCATTCTCTCATCCTTAGTTTTCCCAGCAGACACTGTGTTGGGTGTTCCGCCAATCACAGACGTCTGCTGGAAAACTGAGGATGAGAGAACGTTCGTGATAGGCGGAGAGTGTCTGCTGAGACTCGCCTATCAAGGAAGGAACAGGAAGAGACCGCGGAATTTGAACGATGGACGCCGCAGCCGCAACTTCTTTACAGGTAATATTTACAATGTAAAAATTTCTATGTCTCGAGTATAAGCCGAGGGGGGGACTTTCAGCCCCCAAAAAAGGGCTGAAAATCTCGGCATATATATATATATATATATATATTGTGAGGGGGTTAGCTCGGCAGCGGGTGTGTGTGACCCCCGGGGTGGGCTCCCCACACAAAACAGGCCCAGCAAACGGAGGTTGTGGTTTTCAAAATCAAAAAAAGGTGCGGTTTATTTTCTATTTACAGTGACAAAACACAGCAAAGCAAAAGAAACATAACCAAAATAAATCCTGGTCAAGTTGACCTCTGACTAAACATACAGGTTTCCTAACTAACAACTGGGATCAGCCTAGTGCTGTCCTAGTCCCTAAGTCCCTGGTTTAGTAAAAGTCCAAACAAATAGCCACACAGGCTTTGCCTCACCGCACAGGGGTTCACTCTCCCTAGACAGTCCACACAGGTCTGGTTCCAGGCATGAGCTAACATCTAATGAAGCTGGGAGTTCTTATAGAGGCCTAAATGAGCTGACAAGCTTCAGCTGGTCTCATCAACTCCCTGTCTCACGACGCCCAGCACTCTCCCTAGAGGTATGAGTCATTCATGAGCCCACTAGCCTCAGCTGGGCTTCATCAACTCCCTAGTTGTATAAGTCGGCGTAAAGCCTGAATCTGGGCGAAATATATCTACCCCCCTGGATGCAACCAGGTGACTTTACCTTCCTGCTGTCATAATATATATATATATATATATATATATATATATATATATAGCAGGCACCCTAGGGAATAAAATGGCGGTCACTGTAACTTTTTATCTCACAGGGTATTTGCGCAATAATTTTTTAAACACCTTTTTTTAGGAAAAAAATACGGTTTTATGAATTAAATAACAAAACAGTAAAGTTGGCCCAATCTTTTTGTATAATGTTAAAGATGATGTTGCGCTGAGTAAATAGATGCCTAAGATGTAACGCTTTAAAATTGCGCACACTCATGGAATGGCGCCAAACTTAGAGGAGGTCTAGTGATAGAATTGTTGCACACGCTGTAACGCATGCGGCGATACCTCACGTATGTTTTGAACGGCGTTTACATATGTGGGCGGGACTTGCATGTGTTTTCGCTTCTGAGCGCGAGCTACCGGGGACAGGGGCATTTTTATTTTTTTTATCACTTTTTTTACATTTATTTATTTTTGATCACTTTTATTCCTATTACAAGGAATGTAAACATCCCTTGTAATAGGAATCTATTATGACAGGTCCTCTTTATGGAGAGCTATGGGGTCAATAAGACCCCACATCTCTCCTCCAGGCTGGAAAGCATGAGATCGAGAAAAAAAATTCACCGATCTCATGCTTACTAGCCATCGCGGCTTTGTTTACACCTGGAGCCCGGGCGTGACATCATAACGTCACGCCCGGGCATCCGACGGTCATAGAAATGACTGGTGACCATCTGATCACCGTAAATCTCTATCGTCGTCATCCGGCGCCGGCCGATTCATCCTCCGGGCCCCCGATGGCACGGGAGAGCCCGGAGAAGCACCAGATGGCTGCAGGAGGGGGGACACCCCTCCCGTCGCCTGTGAGAATGATAAAGCGGATGGAACTGATGCTATTATCATTCTTGCTAGGCACAGAATCGCCGGCTGCACAGAATGATATCTGAATGATGCCTGTAGCTGCAGGCATCGTTCAGATATCACCCCCGAAAGTCCAGGACGTCATATGACAGCGTGCGGTAGGGAAGTGGTTAAGGTAAGGGGCATCTGTAGATTAACCACTTCCCGACCGCGTCATGTACAAAAGACGTCCACAGCGCGGTCGAGTTATCCTGAGTGGACGTCCCAGGGACGTCCTCACAGAATCTTGCTCCCGCGCGCCCCCTGGGGCGCGCTCCAGGATATGTCCGTGACCGCCGGGTCCGGAAGACCCGGCGCATCACGGATCACGGTAGATGGCCGCTAATCGCGGCCGTTTACCACGTGATCACTCCGTCAAATGACGGAGCGATCACTTGTAAACAGACCGGCGTCATGTGATGACGCCGGTTCCTCCCTCCCCTCTCTGTACCGATCGGTACAGTGTGAGAGGGGAGGGAGCGGATCATGTCCGCTCCCTCCCCCATGTCCGCTGTGGGCTGGATCTGTGACAATTGCAGTCACAGATCCAGCCATCCATCCATCCCTGCTCAGCCATCCCTGTGCAATACTCTGCCAATACTCTGCAATACACCCTGTGCAATACTCTGCAATACACCCTGTGCAATACTCTGCAATACACCCTGTGCAATACTCTGCAATACACCCTGCCAATACTCTGCAATACACCCTGCCAATACTCTGCAATACACCCTGCCAATACTCTGCAATACCCTGTGCAATACTCTGCAATACCCTGTGCAATACTCTGCAATACCCTGTGCAATACCCTGCCCATACTCTGCAATACCCTGTGCAATACCCTGTGCAATACCCTGCCCATACTGTGCAATACCCTGCCCATACTCTGCCCATACTGTGCAATACTCTGCCATATTCCGCAATACTCTGCCATATTCCGCAATACCCTGCCATATTCCGCAATACCCTGCCATATTCCGCAATACCCTGCCATATTCCGCAATACCCTGCCATATTCCGCAATACTCCTCAATACCCTGCAATACTCCACAATACCCGGCAATACTCCACAATACCCGGCAATACTCCACAATACTCCACAATACCCGGCAATACTCCACAATACCCGGCAATACTCCACAATACCCGGCAATACTCCAATACCCGGCATTACTCCTCAATACCCGGCATTACTCCTCAATACCCGGCATTACTCCTCAATACCCGGCAATACTCCTCAATACCCGGCAATACTCCTCAATACCCGGCAATACTCCTCAATACCCGGCAATACTCCTCAATACCCGGCAATACTCTGCAATAACCACTTCCCGGCCGTCATATGACGTCCTTGAATTTGTGCGGAGATATCTGAATGATGGGAGCAGCTACAGGCATCATTCAGATATTCGCTTTTTCAGCTGGCGATTCCCTGCACCATAAGAACGATCCACCGCTTGATCGCTCTTACGGAAGGTGAGAGGGGATGCCCCCCCTCCCGCTGCCCTCCGGTGCTTCTACCGACTCACCGCTACGATCAAAGCCAGGATTGTTTTTTTTTTTCTTTTTTTCAGGCTTCCCAGCCTAGAGGTGAGATGTGGGGTCTTATTGACCCCATATCTCACTGTAAAGAGGACCTGTCATGCCATATTCCTATTACAAGGGATGTTTACATTCCTTGTAATAGGAATAAAAGTGATCAACAAAAAATTTGGGGCGGAAAAACATGTCAAACTAAAATAAATAAAGTAAAATGAACAATAAAATATATATATTTTTTTTAAAGCGCCCCTGCCCCCGCGAGCTCGCATGCAGAAGTGAACGCATACGTAAGCCCCGCCCACATATGAAAACGGTGTTCAAACCACACATGTGAGGTATCGTTGCGAACGTTAGAGCGAGAGCAATAATTTTGGCCCTAGACCTCCTCTGTAACTCAAAACATGTAACCAGTAAAAATATTTAAAGCGTTGCCTATGGGGATTTTTAAGTAGCGAAGTTTGGCGCCATTCCACGAGCGTGTGCAATTTTGAAGGGTGACATGTTAGGTATCTATTTACTCGGCGTAACTTCATCTTTCACATTATGCAAAAACATTGGGCTAACTTTACTGTTTTTTTTGTCTTTTAGGCACAAAGTTTTTTTCCGTAAAAAACGCGTTAGAAAAATTCTGCGCAAATACCGTGCAAGATAAAAAGTTGCAATGACCACCATTATATTCTTTAAGGTCTTTGCTAAAAAAACATATATAATGTTTTGGCACCATAGCTTGTGGACTCTATAACTTTCACAAAGACCAAAAAATATGCACCAATTTGTACTTATTTTTTACCAAAGATATGTAGCAGTATAAATTTTGGCCAAAATGTATGAAGAAAAAATACTAATTTGCAAAATTTTATAACAGACACAAAGAAAAATTAATTTTTTTACAAAATTTTCAGTCTTTTTTCTCTTATAGCGCAAAAAATAAAAAACCCAACAGTGATTAAATACCACCAAAAGAAAGCTCTATTTGTGTGAAAAAAAGGACAAAAATTTCATATGGGTACAGTGTTGTATGACTGAGTAATTGTCATTCAAAATGTGAGAGCACCGAAAGCTGAAAATTCGTCTGGTTAGGAAGGGGGTTTAAGTGCCCAGTTGTCAAGTGGTTAAAACAAACTGCAGCTCTGACTGAAGTTGAATAATGCATTTTGCTATAGGTGTAGGCCTTTTACAAACCTCTCCAAGCCTGACTAGAACACTCCAAGAACCATGCTAGGATGTTGCCAAGTAAGGCCTAGTTGTTACTGTTTGCCGCCTCCATTATGGGAGTTAGCTTTTTCTCTGATTCAAACCCCCTCACATGTATTAGCTGTGAGCTCGAAGTTTGAGATCTCAATCCTGTAATGAAGTAGTTGAGCAGTAACGACTAGGCCTCACTTGGCAACATCCTGGAAGTTTTCCAGGCAAACTTCAGGAGGTATGTAAATGACCTATAGCAATGGTATTATTGCCTTCAGTCAGAGCTGCACAGTTGTGTTTTTTTTTTTTTTTATATCTACAAATGCCCTTTATCTGCATAGGCAGTTTTTTTGGTAAAGGTAAACTAACACTTTTAAGCATTTAAAAAAAATGAGAACCAAAGGAAGACATTTAGAAAAATGATTCTTTATATACCTGTAACGACACCCCAAATATGAAAGGGGTTTAACGCCGTTTAGATATCTTCCCTCTCCTGGACACAAATTCACTGTCGATCCTCCACAGCCAGACGACCACTTCCCGTAGGAATTAATCCTTCTGAAAGAACGAGACGCACTCTGTATCTTTGTAGGATAGACTGACTTTATTGCCAAAAACATTGTAGCTTTTATACACATCCAATACTGTATTAATCTAAAATGAACAATGGTCCAGCTCCACCCACAACATAACAAGACCCAATACACATTTGACAGTAGGCTAGCTTTTGTCTCCCAATACCCATCTCTTAGAAGGCAACAGCTAATCCCTTTATGTTTAAATAACTATGCATGACCTTTATATTCACCAGACTGTCTGTTACTTTACAATACACACAAGGACAGACTTAATTATCACAATCCACATCACCACAAACAATGAACAGGTCTTTTAGAAGCTGGGATTCATTAGCATACACTAGACAGACAGGTGATTGAGGCTGAACACATCAGTATCTCTCAATTAACCTGTTGAGTTCAGAATCAGTAAATAGTCCTTTACAGATATCCTTGGGAATATGGTGGATAAATATTACAGACCCATTTTAGGTAGTCCAAGATATATTTCTTAATGTCCATTATTTCCTGGCTCATCCTGTGTCCAAAGTGACCCTCCTGTCACAATACCTTACCTTTTTTATCATTTATATGAAAAGGCATGAGATGAAGCTAGCCAGTGATTATGTCATTCCAATGCTCTCAATCACATCCCGTTTTTAAATCTGAAAATTTAAGAGAGAAATGCCCCTGGAATGGTGCGGATTGAAACAATAATATGGAATTGACAAATAATTGTATAAAAATAGAAAATATTTCTTAAATACAATAAAACACAATAATGACAATATACAAAATTTGTAGAGACATGACTATTAAAAACAAGAAACTGACATGCAATTGAGATTGCCAAAATACATAGTTTCACACACCAAATGTTGACAATTGGGTCAATACATAAGGGGGTGAGTGAAGCCCGACATGTTTCGGAGACAGATGGCTGGGTTTATTCAAAGCACATATGTATAATTCCTTCTTCAAGGTTTATGTATTGGCAAAAAAGTATTTGTTTTTTCTTTCTGATAAAGAAAACCAGAAAACATGATATCAATATAAAAGTAAATAGTGTTATTTAGTTTCTTTAGATCTCTCATAAAGAGCATGGTTTACATACTAGTCAATGACAAAACATCCAATGAACTTTTTGAAGTGTGTTAAGTAGTTAAAAGAATGCAAGGTACTTGCATCCCAGCATGATCTTTACATATGTGGATAAGGAACACACAGGGGAGGCACGGGAAGCCCAGTCCAAAGATGGTTGCGCACAGTCAAAAATAATAATAAGATGAGGCCTGGCCCTTTAAAAGGAAGAATATGGGAGTATATATACTCTACTATCCAAATATTGTGGACTGTAGATTCTCCTATCAGGGCTGGCAGGCTAGATTGCAATCTTATTGATGGGTGGACCCACACGGTACATCAATGCTCACGGGGATGGCCAAAAGGCAGAGCGAGATAGGATCTATTGGAAAATAAAATAAAAAAAGAAGTTCATAAAACAGGGAGAATACCTATAAAGGAAAAGGGGTATTGTGGGGTTCCAGATGGGTGTAGTAATCCCATCTGGTAAAAGGGGGTTAAAAAGAGGTTTTGAGCAATGTTCAGGTGAATAGTATCCCCATACCTTATTTCCCAGCTTGAGTCTGTATGTGTGGATCCTGGCTGTGCTGCAAAGTAAATGCAGCACAGTCCAGGTTAAGTAGGGCAGGCTAATTTTCCTAGGCCAATCAAGCTGGCCAAAAATTTGTGCCAAAATAAGGGGTGGGGCACAGGGTGCAGGTGTGCGCGGTGGACCAATGAAACTGTCCCATCCCGCACAGACCGCACTAAAGGTGTGTTAGATCTGGGCTCTGCTAGAGCCATCCCCCGGTCATCGCGGCGTCACTGCGCTTGCGCGGTGACGTCAAACGTCGATGTGACCGCCAGCACATGGAGGGCGGAAGTAACTGAGCAGATGGAAAGGCTCAGGGCGCATGCGCTTGGGGGAGTTTGTCTCCCGAGCGAAGCCGTCGCCACAGGCCTTCATTGGTGAATGCTTGGCCTGAAAGGGCTGGGGAGCCAGTGCAGGGGGGCGGAGGCAACTGAGCAGACGGATAAAGCTCGAGGCACATGTGTACAGGAGAATAGATCTCCTTAACAGTACGACCGCCTGATTGCACTTAAACAGTGAATGCTGCCCTAAAAATGGCTGAGGGCCAATTCAGGGCTCCTGTGTGCTGGAGAGCCTCAATTCACCAGGCGTGCCACGCCAAGAAACGGATAGCAAAAAATGTTATGATAGGATTTGATTTGTATGATTGTTATTAAGTATAGATGAAAAAATTATTAAATTAAAGTTTTTTTGATCGAGACTGTGCTTATAGGCTCTGAGGATTCATCCTTACATGGGTGACATATTGCTCCATCTGTATGGTAAGTGTCTAGAAATAAAAATAAATCAAAACAGAGCAAATGAAAACGCATATATAAAAAAGATGATACAGCTTTTTGAGTTATGCATCCCAAACATTGGGACCGGTCTTAAACATCATGCATTCTTAACATAACATATGTAAACAAATAGGATGTTGGATACAGAACAAAAATGGCAAAGAATATAAAAATAAATGCAAATCACAGGGAGGAACAATGACAATGAGAAAGGGGAGGAAAGGAAGATGAATAAGTTTAGTGCTTGATTAAGGCCCGGGGGCATGGTGGCATTAAGGCTCGAGATCCATCTCCGCTCCCGCTGGAGCAGAAACTTGTTAAAGTCCCCTCCCCGAAAGCTGGGATACACTCTATCTAGAACCAACACCTCAATTTTGGGGCATATGCCACCATGCGTCTGCAGGACATGTCTGCCCAGAGGTAAATCTGGGTCCCTGTCATGCATGACCTTGAGGTGGCGGTAAAGTCTGCCATCATTTTTGGGTGGTTTTCCCTATATAAAAACAGTTACAGCTACATGTTAGGAGATAAACTACTCCTGTAGTTTGGCACTTGGCATAGCGTTTGGGAAAAAACCTTGTACCATTGGGTAAATATGTTTTTGTTGGTGCTCATGTGCTTACAATAAGCACATGAACCACAGGGAAAAGTTCCAAAATTCTTGCATTGATCTCCTCTAGTGGGGCCACGAAATTCACTTTGAACAAGAATATCCCCTATAGACGTAGCTCGTCTATATGTTTATAGTAGGTCTGTCGGGCACAAGTGTTCCAATCACGGGATCTGAAGTCAGTAAATGCCAATGTTTCTGGCAAATATCTTTGATTTGAGCATAATCGTTGGAATATGTGGTAATGATTCAATTACTGTTCTCAGTGGCTTTGGTTTGTTTAGGTGCTAATAGATCATGTCGACTCTTGGATTCGGTGCGGTTAAATGCCTTTTTAAGGCATTTATGGCTGTACCCTCTTTCCAAGAGGCGTTTTCTGAGATTGTTAGCTTGCCGTTTGTAGTCCATTGGATTAGAGCAGTTGCGCTTAATCCTGAGGTATTGTCCATAAAGAATGGATTCTACCAATGGTCTGGGGTGGGCACTTGAAGAGTGCAGTATAGTGTTTCCCGCTGTGGGTTTGCGAAATAATGTTCTCACAATCTTTTGAAAATTTCCACATCTAAAAATGTGATGTTGGTTCTATCAGACATCATGGTAAAATTTAAATTGAATTTATTGTCATTCAAAGCCATGAGACATTCATCCAGTAATTGTTGGGGACCATTCCATACGACGAGGATGTCGTCTATGTACCTGTGCCACATGACAATGTGGCATAGGTACATAGAGAGACCCTTGTCCGAAAAAATGGTCCGCTCCCATTCCGCCAGCTTCAGATTGGCGTAGCCAGGGGCACAACAGGTGCCCATGGCTACGCCCTGTACCTGGAGGAATGCCCCACCATCAAACATAAAGACATTGTGTCTAAGTATAAAGTCTAAAGCCTCGTACACACGACCGAGTTTCTCGGCAAGAAACAACAAGAAAACTGCCGAGAGAGCTTTCTTGCCGAGAAAACCGTTCGTGTGTATGGTTTCTCGTCGAGAAAACTGGCCAGAATCTCAAGGAGAAAAATAGAGAACCTGCTCTCTATTTTCTCATCGAGATTCTCGTCAGCATGTTTCTCGACAAGAAAAGTGTGTGTGTGTGTGTGTGTGTGTGTGTGTGTGTGTGTGTACACTTGTCTGTCGCTGTGGAAACCCACGCATGCTCGAAATGACTTTGACGCATGTGCGGTAGCTTCCTAGGCATAGGTAGGGTGTAGCAAGATGGCGGCGACGGCATCGAATGTCGTCGTAGTCGATGACGTCACCGCGTTCGTTCCATTCAAAAGAACGGCGGTTCTTTGAATGGATCGTTTGTACGCTCGGCCGGGACAAGATTCTTGTCCAAGAATCTCGTCAGGAAAAACGACAAGTTTTTTTCTGACGAGATTCTCGGCCATGTGTACGAGGCTTGAGGCTGAAATTATGAACTCATTGAATGGGTGTTCATGATGGCTTGTTTGAGAGAGGGCTTGTCTGACACAGGACAATCCATGAGTATGCGGGATGGAGCTATACAAAGCTTCTACGTCAATCCTGACGAGAATAGATCCTTTGGGAACCTGAACGCCTTCAATAATGCGTAATAGATGAGGAATGTCACGTACATATGATGGTATGCTACAGACAAAAGGTTTTAAGTGTTCGTCCACCAGGCAAGATACATTTTCAGTGATTGCTCCATTGCCTGATATTATTGGGCGACCAGGAGGATTTTGTGCGTTCTTGTGAATTTTAGGGAGGGAATAGAATGTGGGTATTCTGGGAAAGGGAGTACGGATGAAGTCAAGAGTTTGCTTGGAGATAGTTTTGCTCTGCAATGCCGAATCCACAAGGTCATAGAATTTTTTGTTGAAGGCATCAATAACACCAATACTGACTGGACGGTAGAGTTTTTAGAGCAAGTTTCTCATTCCAAGGGAGGTTTGTATGATCTGGGGATGTGGACTCCAGAGCTTTAATCTCCTGGCAGGTACTCTTCAGAAAATTGGCCACCCCATGGTTTGAACTTGGGGCTGGGTATAATAGTGAAGGCTTTTTCAAGGAAGATTTAGAAATGTTTAAAGTGCTTACTGTGGAGGAATCTGAATCTTTGAGGAGATATTCTAAGTCCAGAGTGTCAATAAGATCTCTGGGCTCATTCTCCTTTTGAGTAATGATTTCAGATTCTTCAATGCTTGTCTTTCACTGAAGGTTTGAAATTCTCGTGCATCCGAATCAGTCTTTTCAAATATGCTCTTGAGGAGCAGTTTGTGAGTATAGAGGTGGAGGTCTTTGATGACCTCAAATTTATCAATTGGTTTGTTAGGGCAAAAAGTTAGCCCTTTGGATAATGCAGAGATTTCATTGGTCGTGAGAACGTGCAAAGAAAGATTTATGATGTTAAATGGTGAAGACGCGGGGTGAACTGTTAGGGTGGGGTTTGGGTTGGGGGGACTTGTGAGTTCCCCTGGTTCCTAGAGAACATAGAAGGAACTTTGGGGATAACACACATGTTGGTGTTAGTTCCTGCCGTTGGTCCTACGCCAGCGCCGGCCGCATCAGAGGGCTGGGGTGTTTGAAACAGCAGGAAAAGGGGTACGTGGATGTTGTTTGGGTGGACGTTGTTTCTCTTTAGTCCATGGATGGACACAGCTTCCTTATAATCTTGACTTGTGAGTTATGTTCCGTCTATTAGGAGAGGACTATGCAGACATGTAAATGGTTAAACATGTAATCTTTAGCAAAGCTGAACAGCCCCACCCAGGGGGCGGTCCCTCTGGTCATAACCGCTCTCACTGCAGTGAGCAGCTCAGTTTTTTTCTGCCTAGCAGAGAAGGACATGGCTCCCTGGGGCCCATTGGTCCTATGGATTTTTTCTATTTTTTTTTTCTACTTTTTGATCCTGAGATCTAGTATCAACTGCCGACAGGGTGACAGGCTGGATCCCCGATCCTCGTAGTTTCCCCAGTTTCGGCCATCGAGCGTGTGCCGACCTTTAGCTACGCGCTGGGTCATCCACGACATGCCCCGTTGCTCCAGGGGTGGCCGTTGAGCTATATGCTCCAGGGCACACATATGACCGTGTCACAGTGTGCCGGGCCGACAGCCATGCCGTAACCGTGCGGACGTTGGGTCTGTCAGGAATGCCTTCAGCGAGTCCACGCAGGACGGGTAAGTAGCAGTCGGCAGGGTGGCACGGCTGGGCATTCCCGGGGAGGTCGATTTAGGGGGTTCCCACCCTCCCTTTCCTCTCTCCCTGTCCTTTCCCTCTTTCCCATGCTCTGTGGGGCTGGGCCTGCTGTACTGACCTGGGGTCCTCCGGGGGGGCTCCGTGTCCTGACTGGGGGCTTGGGGTCCGCTCTCCATGGGGCGTGTTTGGTGCCATGAGGGGGCCTCCACGCTGAGGCCTAACGTGTGTAATTTTTCCCTCAGCAGCGCTCGGCGGCCATTTTGGCGGCACCCGGCGCCGTTTTCGTGTAGTCCGCACGCTTTATACAGGGGCGGCTGGCGGACATTTTCTTGTAGCCCCAGCTCAGTTTTTGCCTCTAGCGGTGAAAACGTCTCTTCTGGATGGCGCGAACAGCGCAGAACACCTCAGGCACAGGAAGTGCCATTGTCCTCGGCCGTCGCAGCCCAAAGAGGTTGCGTTACATTCCTTAGACATGGTACGTGTTCTTCGGGTGTATCTGTCTGCTACGGCTCCATTCGGAGGTCAGACTCACTGTTTTGTCTCTGTGACTGGCTCATAAACGGGCCTGGCGGTGTCGTCGGACACCATTCTCGATAGATCAGACAGATTGTGCTCCAGGCCTATGCCCTTAAAGAGCAGGCGCCTTCTTTTCCTGTCGCGGCGCATTCTACCAGGGCACTTGGTGTCTCCTGGGCCTTCTGACATCGAGCGTCTGTTTTACAGGTGTGAAAGGCGGCGACCTGGTCATCCGTTCACACTTTCACTAAGTTTTACAAAGTTGACGTGCATGCATCTGCGGATACTTGCTTCAGCCGCAAGGTTTTGCACGTGGCTGTTTAAAGTGGCAACTCCTTTTTTGAGGAGCTCTGGTTTGGGGTGAAGTTGTTTACTGCTGTTCCCACCCCTTGTTTTTCTGACACTGCTTGGGGACATCCCACAAGTCAAGATTATAAGGAAGCTGTGTCCGTCCATGGACGAAAGAGAAAATAGGATTTTTGTACTCACCGTAAAATCATTTTCTCTGAAGTCCATGGACGGACACAGCACCCACCCCTCATTTTTAAGTTTCTACTGCTTTTGACGAACTGAGCTGCTCACTGCAGTGAGAGGGGTTATGACCAGAGGGACCGCTCCCTGGGCGGGGCTGTTCAGCTTTGCTAAAGATTACATGTTTAACCATTTACATGTCTGCCTAGTCCTCCACTAATAGACGGAACATAACCCACAAGTCAAGATTATAAGGAAGCTGTGTCCGTCCATGGACTTCAGAGAAAAGGATTTTACGGTGAGTACAAAAATCCTATTTTTTTTTGGTGTGAGTAGTGCTGGAGTTGTCAGAATCCCGACCTCCCTTAAATTGTCTTGTGCGTTTTAGATTTGGAGGATATTCGTGACATGTTTGACGATACAGAGGAAGTGTCAGACATATCATATTGTGCTAAGTGTTGTGATTAATTTCTTCGTGGGAATCTAGGATTCGTATTTTGAGACCACTTGTAGGCTCTCCCTTCCTCAAAGGCCTGTTTATCTCGCAGATATTTGAATTCCTTTTTTGCTAGGATAGATTTATTAAACAGTTCAATATGAATTTTTAGTTTTTCATTGAGATCCTTGTAGGAGGAGTCTGAAGGGGGTTTAATCTTTGAATAGATCTTATCTATGTTTATATTAATATCAATCAGACGTTTTTGATATTCATCCGTTAGGAGTTTCATCATACCTAATGAGCATAGTTTTAGATTGGTTTCCCACGCGATTTTGAACATTGGGTCCAAATTTTTGAAAGAAGGTAAAATCTGGACTCGCAGTCCTAAAGGATTCAGGTCATCTCTAATATATTCATCGACGGTTTTCACATGCCAATGCATCAGACTTTTTTTCTAGCCATTTAGTTAGATTAGAGAAAGGAAAGCTTAATTCAGATTCCAGAGATTCATTTTGGCCATAATCAGACTGTAAACCTTTTTGTCTGTAGCATACCATCATATGTACGTGACACTCCATCTATTACGCATTATTGAAGGCATTCTGGTTCTCGAAGAATCTTATCTCGTCAGCTCTGACGTAGAAGCTTTGTATAGCTCCATCCCGCATACTCATGGATTGTCCTGTGTCAGACAAGTCCTCTCTCAAACAAGCCATCATGAACACCTATTCAATGAGTTCATAATTTCAGCCTTAGACTTTATACTTAGACACAATGTCTTTATGTTTGACGGTGGGGCATTCCTCCAGGTACAGGGTGTAGCCTCTTTTTTTCCACCCTTTCTGCCGTTCTGTGCTGCTCTTGGTACCTGGGTCCTCTCTTCCCAGGAACTCTGCTATGCGCGTCTGGACCCTTCGGGGTAAGACTGCGCTATATTAAGATGCCTCTCGACTCAGCCAGGGGCACCTGCTGTGCCCCTGGCTACGCCAATCTGTACCTGGGGGAATTGGAGCGGGCCATTTTTTCGGACGAGGGTCTCTCTATGTACCTGTGCCACGTTGTCATGTGGCACAGGTACATAGATGTCATCCTCGTCATATGGAACGGTCCCCAACAATTACTGGATGAATGTCTCATGACTTTGAATGACAATAAATTAAATTAAAATTTTACCATGACGTCTGATAGAACCAACATCACATTTTTAGATGTGGAAATTTTCAAAGATTGTGAGAACATGCTGTCCTGCAAATTATTTCGCAAACCCACAGCGGGAAACACTATACTGCACTCTTCAAGTGCCCACCCCAGACCATTGGTAGAATCCATTCCTTATGGACAATACCTCAGGATTAAGCGTAACTGCTCTAATACAATGGACTACAAACGGGAAGCTAACAATCTCAGAAAACGCCTCTTGGAGAGAGGGTACAGCCATAAATGCCTTAAAAAGGCATTTAACCGCACCGCCGTATCCAAGAGTCGACATGACCTATCGGCACCTAAACAAACCAAAGCCACTGAGAACAGTAATTGAATCATTACCACATATTCAAAGATATTTGCCAGAAACATTGGCATTTACTGACTTCAGACCCCGTGATTGGACCACTTGTGCCCCCCAGACCTACTATAACATATAGACGAGCTACGTCTATAGGGGATTTACTTGTTCAAAGTGAATTTCGTGGCCCCACTAGAGGAGATACATGCAAGAATTTGGGAACTTTTCCCTGTGGTTCATGTGCTTATTGTAAGCACATGAACACCAACAAAACCGTATATTTACCCAATGGTACAAGGTTTTTTCCCAAACTGCTAAACTACAGGAGTAGTTTATCTCCTAACATGTAGCTGTAACTGTTTTTATATAGGGAAAACCACACAAAAATTATGGCAGCGACTTTACCGCCACCTCAAGGCCATGCATGACAGGGACCCAGATTTACCTCTGGGCAGACATGTCCTGCAGACGCATGGTGGCATATGCCCCAAAATTGAGGTGTTGGTTCTGGATCGAGTGCATCCCAGCTTCCGGGGAGGGGACTTTAACAAGTTTCTGCTCCAGCGGGAGCTGAGATGGATCTCGAGCCTTAATGCCACCATGCCCTCGGGCCTTAATCAAGCACTAAACTTTAAACCATTCTTGCCTAGTTTCTCCTCTGGGGCCTTCGATAGGGAACTGCTGCACTAATATCTTGGTTCCCAACAAACCAGTCCTACTTATTCATCTCCCTTTTCCCCCTTTCCTCCCCTTTCTCATTGTTCCTCCCTGTGATTTGCATTTATTTTATATTCTTTGACATTTTTGTTCTGTATCCAACATCCTATTTGTTTACATATGTTATGTTAAGAATGCATGAGGTTTAAGACCGGTCCCAATGTTTGGGATGCATAACTCAGAAGGCTGTATCATCTTTTTTATATACAGGTGATACTCGAAAAATTCGAATATCGTGCAAAAGTTCATTTATTTCACTAATGCAACTTAAAAGGTGAAACTAATATATGAGATAGACTCATTACATGCAAAGCAAGATAGTTCAAGCCGTGATTTGTCATAATTGTGATGATTATGACTTACAGTTCATGAAAACCCCAAATCCACAATCTCAGAAAATTAGAATATTACATGCAATCAATAACACAAGGTTTGTACATAGAACAATATCGGACCTCTGAAAAGTATAAACATGCATATGTACTCAGTACTTGGTTTGGGCCCCTTTTGCAGCAATTACTGCCTCAATGCGGCGTGGAATGGAAGCTATCAGTCTGTGGCACTGCTGAGGTGTTATGGAAGGCCAGGATGCTTTGATAGCGGCCTTCAGTTCTTCTGCATTGTTCGGTCTCATGTCTCTCATTTTTCTCTTGGCAATGCCCCATAGATTTTCTTTGGGGTTCAGGTCAGGCGAGTTCGCTGGCCAATCAAGCACAGTAATCCCATGGTCATTGAACCAGGTTTTGGTGCTTTTGGCAGTGTGGGCATGGTTCGCTGGCCAATCAAGCACAGTAATCCCACGGTCATTGAACCAGGTTTTGGTGCTTTTGGCAGTGTGGGCATGTGCCAAGTCCTGCTGGAAAATTAAGTCGGCATCCCCATAGAGCTCGTCTGTGGAAGGGAGCATAAAGTGCTCCAAAATCTCCTGGTAGATGGCTACGTTGACCCTGGACTTAATGAAGCACAGTCGACCAACACCAGCAGGTGACACGGCTCCCCAAATCAACACAGACTGTGGAAACTTCACACTGGTCTTCAAGCATCTTGCAGTGTGCCTCTCCATTCTTCCTCCATACTCTGGCTCCTTGGTCTCCAAATGAGATGCAAAATTTGTTCTTATCAGAAAAGAGGACTTTGGACCACTGAGCAACAGTGTAAGACGCTTCTGACGTTGTTTGTTGTTCAGGAGTGGCTTGACAAGAGGAATACGACATTTGAAGCCCATGTCCAGGATCCGTTTGTGTGTGGTGGCTCTTGATGCACTCCTTGTGAAAGTCCCCAACACTTTTGAATGGCCCTTTCCTGACAATCCTCTCCAGGCTGCGGTCATCCCTGCTGCTTGTGCACCTTTTTCTTCCACACAGCTTTTTATTAATGTGCTTTGTTACAGCACTTTGGGAACATCCAACTTCTTTTGCAATTACCTTTTTGAGGCTTTCCCTCCTTTATGGAGGGTGTCAATGATGTTTTTCTGCACAACTGTCAGGTCAGCAGTCTCTCCCATGATTGTGATTCCTACTGAACCAGACTGAGAGACCATTTAAAGGCTCGGAAGCCCTTTGCAGGTGTTATGGCTTAATTGGCTGATTAGAGTGGGACACTTTGAGCATAGAATATTGCACCTTTTCACAATATTCTAATTTTCTGAGATTGTGGATTTGGGGTTTTCATGAGCTGTAAGCCATAATCATCACAATTATGACAAATCACGGCTTGAACTATCTTGCTTTACATGTAATGAGTCTATCTCATATATTAGTTTCACCTTTTAAGTTGAATTAGTGAAATAAATGAACTTTTGCACGATATTCTAATTTTTCGAGTTTCACCTGTATGTGTTTTAATTTACTCCCTGTTTTTGATTTATTTTTATTTCTAGATACTTACCATACAGATAGAGCAATATGTCACCCATGTAAGGATGAATCCTCAGAGCCTATAAGCACAGTCTCGATAAAAAACTTTTCATTTAATAATTTTTTCATTTAATATTTCATCAATACTTAATAACAATCATACAAAGCAAAATTTTTTATTATGATAGGATTTGATATCTGTTTCTTGGCGTGGCACACCTGGTGCATCGAAGTTTCCCAGCACACAGGAGCCCTGAATTGGCCCTCAGCCATTTTCAAGGCAGCATTCACTGTTTGAGTGCAATCAGGCGGTCGTACTGCTAAGGAGATCTATTCTCCTGTACACATGTGCCTCGTGCTTTATCCGTCTGCTCAGTTGTCTCCGCCCCCTGCACTAGCTCCCCAGCCCTTTCAGGCCAAGCATTCACCAATGAATGCCTGTGGCGGCGGCTTCGCTCGGGAGACAATCTCCCCCAAGCGTATGCGCCCTGTGCCTCTCCATCTGCTCAGTTACTTCCGCCCTCCATGTGCTGGCGGTCACGTTGACGTCACCGCGCAAGCGCAGTGACGCCGGACGCCGCGATGACCGGGGGATGGCTCTAGCAGAGCCCAGATCTAACACCTTTAGTGCGAACTGTGCAGGATGGGACAGTTTCATTGGTCCACCACGCACACCTGCATCCTGTGTCCCGCCTCTTATTTTGGTGCAAATTTTTGGCCAGTTTGATTGGCCTAGGAATATTAGCCTGCCCTACTTAACCTGGGCTGTGCTGCATTTACTTTGCAGCACAGCCAGGATCCACACATTACAGACTCAAGCTGGGAAATAAGGTATGGGGATACTATTCACCTGAACATTGGTCAAAACCTCTTTTTTAACCCCCTTTTTACCAGATGGGATTACTACACCCATCGGGAACCCCACAATACCCCTTTTCCTTTATAGGTATTCCCCCTGTTTTATGTACATCTTCTTTTTTTTTTTTTTTTTTTCCAATAGATCTTATCTTGCTCTGCCGGTTGACCATCCCTGTGAGCATTGATGTACCGTGTGGGTCCACCCATCAATAAGATTGCAATCTAGCCTGCCAGTCCTGATAGAAGAATCTACAGTCCACAATATTTGGATAGTAGAGTATATATACTCCCATATTCTTCCTTTTTTTTTAAAGGGCCAAGCCTCATCTTATTATTATTTTTGACTGTGTGCAACCATCTTTGGACTGGGCTTCCTGCTCTCCGAGGATCCATTCATCTGACGTGCCTCCCCTGTGTGTTCCTATCCACATATGTAAAGATCATTCTGGGATGTAAGTACCTTGCATTCTTTTAACTACTTAACACACTTCAAAAAGTTCATTGGATGTTTTGTCATAGACTAGTATGTAAACCATGCTCTTTATGAGAGATCTAAAGAAACTAAATAACACTATTTACTTTTATATTGATATCATGTTTTCTGTTTTTCTTTATCAGAAAGAAAAAACAAATACTTTTTTGCCAATACATAAACCTTGAAGAAGGAATTATACATATGTGCTTTGAATAAACCCAGCTATCTGTCTCCGAAACATGTTGGGCTTCACTCACCCCCTTTATGTATTGACCCAATTGTCAACATTTGGTGTGTGAAACGATGTATTTTGGCAATCTCAATTGCATGTCAGTTTCTTGTTTTTAATCATTTCTCTACAATTTTTGTATATTGTCATTATTGTGTTTTTATTGCATTTAATAAATATTTTCTATTTTTATACAATTATTTGTCAATTCCATATTATTGTTCCAATCTGCAACATTCCAGGGGCATTCCTCTCCTAAATTACCTTTTTTATCAAGTAGTATTCAGCTTTTGTTTCGTTTGCAGAACGCATAAAATTAAAAGAATCATACAGAGTAGCAGCAAAACAAGTATTCCGTGCTCAGAAGCAGCATAGTTTCACCCAAGTAGCACAAATTACAGTAATGTAGATTAGAAACTGCATTATACACAACATAGCCTTTAGTAATGGATGGTGACCCAGAAAAGAAAAAGAGTTGGATATATGCTCGACGATGGGTATACCTTACTTTTACTAATTTTCAAGTTTTTAAAACCCATTAAGGGCTTGGCTGACTTTAAATTATAAATATGATTAAAAGTCAACCACTTGTACTATGACCAAGGAACAGACGCATCTTCTTGTGAGATTTGGGTTATTGAGCATTCCAGAATCTTGCCAGAAGGAACTTGACGCCACCTCCAGTGCAGAAGCCAGTAAATGTATTTTGCATTTTTATCTACAGTTGTTTTTTTTTTTTTTTTTTTTTTTAAAGCCATCATGCAGAGTTTTTACTTGGGTGAATGTATTAAGCAAATCTTGCATTTCAGTGCAAGGTCTGCTTTAGGGTTAGGAGAGTCCAATTTTTGTTCCCAGTCAATGGTATGCACGTTGTTTGTGTTTGTAAGAGCTCTATTATTTAAAGCGTATCTCAATCCACAAAAAAAATGTAATATATTGCAGCTTACCATTCCTTAGATGGTGATCCTCTGATTAATTTCCTGTACATAAATGGTTACACTCACTCCTTCACAGAATCTATGGAGGCAGCCATGGTTTTCATACAGGCGAAGCTTCAAACGCATGTCTGCCTTTAAAATTAGTATTTAGTAGAAGGCAAAAAATAAATAAAAATTTGCTTCATCCCACAGAAAGTTACAAGAACACTACATTTCTGACCAGATCCACAGGTATTTGTGAACATTTTCTTAGTCTGAAAAACCCCAAAATGATGCAGTCACCATATCTAAAGCTGCAATATGCTAAACTTTAATCCTTGGGCTTGGTTATATTTTAAGGGTAAATTAACTATTTTATTATAAGTAGTGTTTCATATGTAATATAATTTTCCAGAGGTAAGTAGGCATTGTTTTTTATTTTTTTTATTTTTTGTATGTGTGGTTTGAATAGGTGAGCATATTTGAATGTAAAGAGCAAAAAATGTGATAGGTGCTCAACTATAATCCCAGTCAGACCCCCCCCCCCCCAAAGTCTGTAATTCACTGTGAATATATAAAAATTACAATGCACTTGAAATAAAATGACAAAGATGCACTGCAATAAAACTAAGTGGTCACGGGTAAAGCTAGAAGTCCAGCATTTCAGGAGAAGCAAAAGATCTGATGCTGCTGGATGGCCAGAGGGGGAGCTCCAGGTTCATGTAAACAAACCGAAAGACAAAGAAATACAGCCCCAAAGGATCACAGTGCAGTATATTTAGTGGCCATTTACTGGTAGAACTATAAAATAAAATGCAGTCACAAACATTGGTGTGAAAGAGGGCATGTCATGTAATGTGCTGGCAGCCTAAGCAAGTCCACACCTACCCTCAGAGATGCTGTGAAAGCCCAGCTGGGTTGGATAGACGCTTGTAGCTAAAGTGTCTCCAAGCACAAGGGGGAAAGCCACCACTGACAGTCCAGACACGCTTCTGGGATGCCATCACACATCAGGGATGCTGAAATGCCGCTGCAGTGAGACGCGTTTCTAGGGGAGTTCCGCTTTCATTGGTCTCCATATTTGAATATTAGTTGATAATGACATTTCGTAGACTACATTAACGCTGGTCTTGAATTCCAGTCTTGCTAATCTGAGAATTGGCAGTCATTGCTTTCACGTTTACCAGGTTACTGCTGTAAATTTTTGCAGGCACTATATGCAGGACCCTGTATCTATACCCACTGATACAATTTAATGTCTTTCGATGCAACAGATATTTTGTTTTGTGTGCAATTGGTATAATGACACACCCAGGGGAATTATAGACATGCAGAGAAAACCGGGAACGTTTCTTTCAGCAAAAGACTAAGAGCAACACGCAACCTTGTAGCTTTATGTATACAGTACAATAACTATAAAAACTCAACTTTTCTGGACAGAAAAAGCAAAGCTTTTACAGGTTAGCCAGCCAAACATAACCAGTAATGTGTTTAAGTTATTGCTCTGGGTTGATTTTGTATCTTTCTTGGAAGAGGTTTCTCCTGGAAGTGCCTCATACTATCTTGACATTCATTAGCTTTGCTTTATTATGGTTATGAAACAAAATTAGTAAATTTTTTATTTCTCTGTTGCAGATTCCCCTGGTGGCTATAGACAGTTATTACTATGGAAAGCTTGTCATAGCACCTCTTAATATTGTGCTGTACAATGTTTTCACACCTCATGGACCTGACTTGTATGGTAAGCGGCTATTTCCCATAAAGCTGTATCAATTTTTATATACAAGTTAAGTCTTGACGTGTTATTAAAGCTTTTGTTACCAAAAAAAATAAAAAATCAGTTTTGCTTTAAAGCGGTAGTAAAGTCTAAAAAATTCTGGTCTCCCTGCAAGTTTAAGGGCACAGTGTGCTGGTAGGCATTGCATTGAAAGACTTAACTGTAAAATGAAGCCCTCCGGCGGCATGCTGTCACCGCTGACAGGGTTTTCATCTTCACCCGGTCTTCCTTCAGGGTTCTTGGGCTCCGGCTGCTTGACATCACAGCTGCCGCACAGAGCTCTGGATTGACAGCATTTTCATTGTGCCCTCAATTCAGAGCGCAGTGTGCATGCGCTGGTGACGTCACCAGCTGCAAAACATGCAGATATCTTCTAAACAGTGCACATTTAGGAGATATTCATTTTACCTACAGGTAAGATTTATAATAAGCTCACCTGTAGGTAAAAGTGACCAAGCAGAGTTTACTACCACTTCAAACATTCTTCTAAAGATGCAAATTAAATTATGTTTCATTTCATAAACGCCTTTACCAGGTAGCAGCTGAGTGCAGTTTGTAGAATGATCAACAATTTAAGAAAATAATCTGCATAAAAAACAGCTGGGATTTATGGCACCAAAGGTGTGATTGTGGACAACAGTGATGATCCTCCTAGATTGGTTTGCTTTTAAAGTGTGTTAAGCCTTCTTTCTTCTAATAACCATCTGTCAACTACATTATGCATGACGATATCTCCTTTTTATCACCTTGCTGTAGCCTTTTTGTATTGTTGCAAGTCTTTATTGGTGGGCACACTTTTACTTTGGGGGGAAAAAAGATTTCACTTTTTGTCCAGCAGGGTGCAGAATTACACCATCTTCAAAGGGTAAACCAGCAAATCCTTGATTTCACATTATTATCATATATTACCAATGAATAATAGATCCTAATAAAAGGTGTATTAATGCAAAATGACATTGATCTGTATCTGTGTTTAAAAGGATAACATTCATAACAGTAATTACAAAATCAAATACATCTACATATTGGAATTAATGTAGATCATGTATTTCCAGATGCCTCAAAGAGTTTTCTTTTTTTCAGTCTTATTAATAAGGTCAGTTATGGTTGCATTAACAAAAAAATAGGATAGCAAAGTAGGATATTGCTTTTACTTGGAGACGGTCCTTAGTGGATATAGAGAGACCTTCTTCTCGATGCCAAAACAATAAATATGACTTATGCCGCGTACACACGATCGGAATTTCCGACAACAAATGTTCGATGTGAGCTTTTGGTCGGATATTCTGACCGTGTGTAGGCTCCATCGGACAATTGCTGTCGGAATTTCCGACAACAAATGTTTGAGAGCAGGTTCTCAGTTTTTCCGACAAAAGTTCTTGACGGAAATTCCGATCGCGTGTAGCCATTTCCGACGCACACAAGTGCTGCGCGTGCTCGGAATCACTTCGACGCATGCTCGGAATCATTGTACTTAATTTTTCTTGGCTCGTCGTAGTGTTGTACGTCTCCGCGTTCTTGACGATCAGAATTTCCGAGCAACATTTGTGCGACCATGTGTATGCAAGACAAGTTTGAGCCAACATCTTTCTGAAAAAAAACCCACGGTTTTGTTGTTGGAAATTCCGATCGTGTGTACGCGGCATGAGAGTCCATCCACGAGATGAAGTCCCGACACAAATTCAGGTGAACTACATTCTTGGTAATGTAGCAAACTTATGGAATGACAATGCTCTATTCCTTTTTCCAAATTGTGCTTTTATGTTGTCACACTGTTATATGCGTCCCAGGCGAAGGCTACAAGTTGCTGTACCAACACACATTGCAAAAGCATGGTTTGCTTTTGTTACGGTCAGGCAGTGGTCCAGAGCAATGATGTGCAGCTTGGCACTAAGACTCCTTTCACACTGAGGCTCTTTTCAGGCGCTTTTGTGCTATAAAATGTGCCTGAAAAGCTCCCAAAAACCTATTTCCATTAAGATCAATGAATGCTTTCACACTGGGGTGGTGTGCTGGCCGGGTGGTGAAAAAAGTCCTTCAAGCAGCATCTTTGGAGCGCTTAAAAAAGCACCTCAAAAAGCGACGCATTAATGCCGCAAAAACGGCTGACGTTTTATGGGCAGTTTTCGAGCGCCTCGGTGTGAAAGGGGTCTAATTTGTATGTGAACAGGAAGTGACTGAGATATATAAAAAAAAAAAGTCAAATTCAGATGTGGCACATTTGCATCGAGGCAGGTTGTTTAAGTGCAGCGTAAAACTGTTGCTTTTAAAAAGGCCTTCTCCATCTTCCATAATTAACTGGTATCCTACTTTTGGGTGCAACCGCATCCACATACGCATAACCATTTTTATTCTCCATTTGTCATTTTTAGCACAGGTTTGCATTTCATTATTTCCAGTTGGGTAATGCAGACACCTAATTAATAACTGTCTGTATTGACCCACAGCTCCCAGACAGGTTTTAACCACCAATACTTATCACTTTCACCCCCTTTCTGCCCCAGCCAATTTTCAGCTTTCAGCACTGTCACACTTTGAATGACAATTGTGCGTGCGGTCATGCAATGCTGTACCCAAATTTTTTCTTCTTATAATTTTCTTCCCACAAATAGAGCTTTCTTTTGGTGGTAGTTAATCACCGCTTTTTTTTAAATTATTTTTTGCTAAAAAATGGTCCGAAATTGTTGTAAATAAGTAATTTTTCTCTTTCACTGATGTGCGCTGATTAGGCGGCACTGATAGACTGCACTGATGGGCACTGGTGATGCAGCACTGATGGACGGCAATGATGGGCATAAATTGGCATCACTCAATGGCACAGGCTGGTGTCAATGATGGGCACAAATTGGCATTACTGTTGGGGCTGCACTGTAATCGGGGCACTGATGATCATTGCCCTGATTATCTATATAGTTTTCCCCTGTGCGGAGATGCCGCCGATCGGCTCTCCTCTCCTCACACTCTATCAGCGTGAGGCGAGGAGAGCTAATAAACGGCATCTCCTTGTTTACATGTGATCAGCTGTGATTGGACACAGCTCATCACATGGGTAAACAATGGTGTGCACACCCCCACAGCGAGACTGGGTGACGTCATCTGAACAAAGAATTTCCCTCTACTAGCCTGAATCCAAAACACCTACTGAGATTCCTCTCTGATCTCTGCTATCTGCATGAGTCACTGATGAGACTTTTAGGCAGTGGCTTCAGCCAATCAACAGTTCTTACTACTAATACATTGATATAAGAGACCCCATATTTTTGATTCCTTTAATGACAAAAATAATAGAATGTATCTCTGTGCAGAAAAAACGATGCATCTATTAAAAGTCCTTTCTTTTACCGTCCATGGACTGACACAGCCTCTTAATATTTTACAAGTGGGTTTATGTCCCTGCTTGCAGGAGAGAACTAGGCAGAATGTTAGATGTTACAACATACATTCTAAAGACCAGAGCTGAACAGTCCCGCCCAGGGGGGCGGTCCTTCCGGACATAACCCACCCACCTGCAGCCAGCAGCCCCCAGTTTTTTTCTGCCTAGCAGAAGGAGGGGACGTGGCTCGCTTCGGAGCCAGTCTCCTGAAGAATTTTTATTCCTTTTGGAATTTTATTATTCTGTTTTTGTGATCTTCTATCAACTGTCTGCTGGGCAACAGGTTGGGTACATTGGATATCCTCGTAGTCTTCCCAGTCCGACCATCGAGCGTGCTCACTCCTCGCTGCGGCGTGCGGCTCAGTTCACGACATGCCCCATGACTCCAGGGGGGGCCGGTGGGCTTTTTATGTTCCGTGGTCCACTAAGATTGAACAGTACCTGATGTCTCTTTTTGCGGTGGACCGGGCCGACAGCTACTCAGTACCGAACTGTGATAGGTCTGTCAGGAACACACCGGTAGGTCCTTCCGGGCCGGATAAGTCATATCTCCTGCTTCAGCAGGTGAGTACAGTGCTGTGTGTTCCTCTATTGGGGGATTTTCCCTGTCTCCCCCTTGTTGTTGCTCTCTATCACCTGTTAACTGGTGCTGTGCTGTCTGGGGGTGCCTGCGGGGTCACTCGGTCCCGAGGGGGGGGGGCTCATGGCTCTGCATGGGGAATGTGTGTTCTTTTGGGCCTGTGCGCCGCTGGGCGCCATGTTTTACTGTGTCTCTGTGTACTTTTCTATGGCGCGCATGGAGGCCATCTTGCCGCAGATTCGCTATGACTCAGTTACTATTGCGGCAGCCATTTTCTTGGAGCCACACGCGTTTTTTCTGTTTTGGCCTCTCTCGCGGCTGGGACGCCGTGGTTCTCCTCACATTCTCCACACTGCTCGGCACAACCAGCACAGCCAGAGGGTGGATTTTTTTGTGTTTTTAAAGAAAAAGGGAAAAAGTCTGAGTGGCGAGTTATGGAGTCTGGTTCACCTGATTCCCATCCATTCATGTCAGAGGCAACAGACAGTGCTTCAGCGCCTGCAGTCCCCATGGACCAGTTGTCGGCAGTCCTGGAATCATTTCTTGTCAGGATGGAAGCGGTGTGTGAGCGCACGGGAGCTACAAAGCGCCCTCTCCCCACACAATCTTTAGTTGAGGAGTGCTCTGTTTCAGATATGGGCCTAGCTGCAGCTCAGGACCCTAGCTCTGAATTATTTGGTATTTTTGAACAGGACATTCCTGGTAAGGAAGACTCCTGTTCTGAGTCAGCAAAGGACAGGGTGCTTGTAAGTGAACTCATTGATGCTGTGAGGGACACTCTCAAGCTGGATGCTGTGGAACCTCAGGTGGACGCTGTCTCCTTTTTGGTTCTTTCAAAGCCAAGCCTTCTAAAAAAGTTTTTCCTTTACATGCCTTTCTTTGACAAGTTCATAGATCAGGTTTGGGAAAAGCCGCAGAAGACTTTCGCGATCCCGCGACGTCTGTCTACTAGGTACCCTTTTGAGGAGGCACTGGTTAAAAAATGGGCCTCTCCTCCAGTGGTCGACCCCCCCCCCCGGTCGCCCGTTTGAATAAAGCCAAAACTCTCCCGATGGAGGGGACTCCTGCCTTTAAGGACCCCGCTGACAGGAGGTCAGAAGTGGTGAGCAGAGCCATGTTCGCCTTGCTGGGATCCGCCTTACGTCCTGTTGTAGCGGCGACCCTAGTGTCTCAGACACTCACAGAATGGGCAAAGATTTTGCACCAGACTGTGCAGGAGCATAATCTTCCTCCAGAAACCATTGCACTGGCCTAACCAACTGGTGCAGGGCCTAGTGTATGTGTGCGATGCCACTTTGGACACTGCTTCTTTTTGATCTCTAGGGTCTCAGTGTATGCAGAAGTATTGTGTCGTCTTATCTGGTTAAAATGCTTGTCTGCTGACCTGGCCTCTAAAAAGCTCCTGACTGACTTGCCCTTTAGGGGCGGTAGGCTGTTCGGTGCTGCCCTGGATGACATTAAGGATGTCACGGGGGTAAGAGCACCCTGCTTCCTCAGACTACTGAGGGTAAGGAGCCCCACCGTAAGCCAGGCCCCTCCTTTCCAGCTCAGAAGAGGTTTTTTCGTCAGTCAGAGTCCACGGGTAAGCCCGCCCAGACTGAAAAGAGTGCGGCTGGTGGACAGAAGCGTCCCTGGGTGCGTAAGCTGACCAAGCCGGCTCCCAAACCCGCCACCGCACGAAGTCTTGCCCCCGCCCGACTCGAGGGTTGGGGGATGACTTTGCAGGTTCACGGATCGGTGGACAGCCCGGATCTCCGACCGGTGGGTGTGCGAGGTGGTCACCTTTGGGTACAGGATAGAGTTCCGTTCCTGGCCCCCAGAAAGATTCTTTCCCTAAAATCTCCCTCTCCTTCCAGCGCGTCGGGTGGTTCTATTGGGGGCAGTGCAGGACTTGCTCAGGTGCGGAGTCATTGTGCCGGTTCCGTCACAAGAGAGGTTTCAGGGGTTTTACTCAAATCTGTTTGTGGTCACAAAGAAGGACGGAGTGCGTCCAATCTTGGACCTCAAGGCCTTAAATGCCTTTGTGAAGGTTCAAAAATTCCGCATGGAATCCATTCGCAAGGTGATTGCTGCTCCACCCAGGGGACTTTCTGGCATCCTTGGATATCAAGGACGCCTACTTGCATGTCCCAATCTGCGCAAGTCACCAGAAGTTTCTGCGCTTTGCGATAGGCGAAGTCCACTATAAATTTGTGGCACTTCCCTTCGGTTTGGCGTCGGCACCAAGGGTTTTCACCAAGGTGCTCACCCTGATTTCTGGCTTTGCTGAAACAGCGAGGCATTGCTATCGTGGGCTATCTGGACGATCTTCTTCTAAGAGCAGACACTGGCTCAGAGTTAGAAGAAAGTGTGACAATTGTCAGTCAGACCCTCCGGGACTTCAGGTGGCTTCTGAATACCCAGAAGTCGGTCCTGGTCCCAACTCAGCTTCTGGAGTATCTAGGTTTGATCCTGGACTCCCCGGAAGTGAAAGTATTCCTACTCTCGGAGAAGTTACAGACGCTTCAATCCGCGGTACGGCTTCTGATGTCCCGAAAATGGTCATCGATCCGCTTCTGCATGAAGGTCCTGGGACTCGTGGCCTCTTTCGAGGCAGTTCCATATGCCCAATCTCACACTTGTGCCCTACAGAAGGTGATCCTGTCCACTTGGGACAAGTCCCCGTTGTCATTGGATCATCAGATCCAGGTGTGTCACCCGGTCAGGGCGTCCCTGACGTGGTGGTTGAGGTCCCCGGCTCTTCGGTCAGGGAAGTCGTTCCTTCCTGTCCAGTGGACGGTGATCACAACGGACGCCAGCCTGACGGGCTGGGGTGAAGTTTGGGGGGTCCTCTCAGCTCAGGGGCTGTTGAACCCGGCCGAATCCCATCTATTGATCAATGTCCTGGAACTCCGGGCAATCCGACTGTGCCTCTCTTCGTGGTCGGAGAGACCACAGGGCCACTCGGTCAGGATCCATTCGGATAACGCCACAGCGGTGGCTTATGTCAACCATCAGGGGGGAACTCGGAGCTCAGCAGCGGCGTCCGAGGTCGCCCACATCCTAAGGTGGGCGGAAAGAAGTGTGCCGGTTCTGTCGGCCGTTTACATTCCAGGAATAGACAACTGGCAGGCCGACTATCTGAGCCGGCAGACGTTGGACCAGGCGGAATGGTCCTTGAATCCGGAGGTGTTCCAACTCCTCTGTCGGCGGTGGGGCACGCTGGACGTGGACCTCTTGGCCTCTCGACTCAATCGCAAGGTGTTGAGGTTTGTGGCCAGGTCCAGGGACCCCTGGGCAGACGCCTCAGATGCGTTGGTAGCCCCATGGGGTCAGTATCGCCTGATATATGCTTACCCTCCGCTATAGTTTCTGCCTCGCCTGCATCGCAGGGTAGAGGCCGAGGGAATTCCGGTGATCCTCATTGCTCCAGATTGGCTACGGCGTCATTGGTACGCCGATCTGGTGCGCCTCGTCGCGGACGTTTCCTGGCGGCTGCCATTGAGGGAGGACCTTCTGTCTCAAGGTCCCATACTTCATCCTGCTTTACAGTCCTTGGCTTTAACGGCATGGCTATTGAAAGCCAGGTGCTGAGGTACTGTGGTCTCTCAGATTCGGTCATCTCGACCATGTTGAGGGCACGGAAATCTTCCTCCAGAAAGATCTATCACCGTACCTGGAAAGCTTACATCGCTATGTGCAAGGAGCTAGATTGGCGTCCACGGACGTATTCTGTTCCCAGGATTTTGCTGTTCTTACAGCGTGGTGTGACCCAAAAGCTGGCTTTGAGTACCATCAAGGGTCAGATTTCAGCCCTGGCTGTCTTCTTCCAACGACCGCTAGCGGGCCATTCCTTAATTAGCACCTTTTGTCCAGGGGGTTTGCCATGTGGCCCCTCCTGTCAAACCTCCTCTCCCTCCTTGGGATCTGAATTTGGTGCTCTCAGTTCTTCAAGAACCTCCTTTTGAAAACATCAGAGATATCCCTCTCTTGACCTTGTCTCAGAAGTTGGCTTTCCTGGTAGCCATCACTTCTGTCAGATGGGTGTCTGAATTGGCGGCATTGTCTTGCAAGCCGCCTTTCTTTCTTGGTAATCCATAAGGATAAGGCTGTGTTGCGTCCGCGACCTTCTTTTCTACCAAAGGTGGTCTTGGCCTTTCACCTTAATGAGGACATTGTCCTGTCGTCCTTGTATCCTCATCCTTCTCTTCCCAGAGAGTTTGCCCTTCACTCGCTAAACGTGGTACGTGCCTTACGGGTGTACCTGTCCGTTACTGCTCCTATTCGGAAGTCTGACTCGCTGTTTGTGGCTGTGTCAGGACCACAACAGGGCCAGGTGGTTTTGTCTGCCACCATTTCTAGGTGGATCAGACAGACTGTCATACAAGCCTATGCCCTTAAGGGGCGGGCGCCTCCCTTTCCGGCGCATTCAACCAGGGCAATTGGTGCTTTCTGGGCTTTCCGACATCAAGAGTCTGTTGCACAAGTGTGCAAGGCGGCGACCTGGTCGTCCGCACATACCTTTTCAAAGTTTTATAAGGTTGATGTGGCTGCATCTTCTGATGCTTCCTTCGTCCGCAAGGTGTTGCAGGCCGCTGTTTAAGTTGAAACTCCTCCATTGAGGAGCTCTGCTTGTTTGGAGTGAAGTTTTAGTTTTCCTTTCTCTTTACTCCCACCCCTCTTTTTTGACACTGCTTTGGGACATCCCACTTGTCAAATATTAAGAGGCTGTGTCAGTCCATGGACGGTAAGAGAAAAAAAGATTTTTGTACTCACCGTAAAATCTGTTTCTCTGACGTCCATGGACTGACACAGCACCCACCCTTCCTTTTTAAGGTTTGTACTGCTTTGTTACGAACTGAGGGCTGCTGGCTGCAGGTGGGTGGGTTATGTCCAGAGAGACCACCCCCTGGGCGGGGCTGTTCAGCTCTGGTCTTTAGAATGTATGTTGTAACATCTAACATTCTGCCTAGTTCTCTCCTGCAAGCAGGGACATAAACCCACTTGTCAAATATTAAGAGGCTGTGTCAGTCCATGGACGTCAGAGAAATAGATTTTACGGTGAGTACAAAAATCTTATTTTGTGACTTTGTACTTATATTTGTTATGATCAGGACTAATGAATAATTGTGTAAAATAGTTTCTGTATTGTTCATTGAGGGACAAAGGAATGTAGTATTTCCTTGGGGTTATACTGCCTCCTTCAGGAGGCTTGGACATTGGGCAAAAAAATAAAATAAGCCAGCCCTCACATAACCCCACCTCCAACCACCGTTCCTCATTTCTTTCTTAGTGTTGTAGATTGGATGCCTTTTCCACAGCTTTCTCATTTATGAGACAGAAACTGATATGGAAGAACTGGCTAGTTCTGCTAATTGAACACACCTGAAGAATCATGTGATCAGATATACAAGTGTGTTCAGCAGTGACGTCAATATGGTTTTGAGAAAGCACGTTTTCTGTGAGAAACACGTAAACCTCTTCCCCCTCCTGTCTGTACATCTGTGTTGCTCTTACGGATATTTTGAATAAAGGCATTTTCTGGATTTTGGAGTTCAGCCATCTGAGTTTCTTGTTCATTTGGATTATTGCAGCTGCGACTGGGAGTACACCTCATTCTAGAGAACATATAGCCATGCCGGTGTCGTGTCAAAATGGCCAATTCATCGAGCGATCAATCATGTCACTTCCGGTTACTGTAAAGCATCAATAATTGAAGATTTAGACGAGTTGCTGTTTTCACACACTGGCAACTGTTTACACTCCAGTACACGATATTATGAGCAGACATTGTTAGTCCGCCTGATACTCGCCAACAACATGGCCACCTCCGAGGCGACGACAACTTTTTCCTCTTCATGCCGCGTACACACGACCGTTTTTAATGACGAGAAAAATGCAATTTTTTAAAATGGTCATTAAAAATGATCGTGTGTGGGCTTCAGAGCATTTTTCACGACGTGAAAAATGGCCATGAAAAAATTGGAACATGCTCTAATTTTTCTCGTCGTTTTTCACATTGTCGTTTTTCTCGTCATGAAAAACGGCCGTGTGTAGGCTTTAACGACGTGAAAAAAAATGCGCATGCTCAGAATCAAGTATGAGACAGGAGCGCTCGTTCTGGTAAAACTAGCGTTCGTAATGGAGATAGCACATTCGTCACGCTGTAACGGACTGAAAAGCACGAGGCTGAAAAGCGTGAATCGTCTCTCAACAAACTTTACTAACATGAAGGGTGGCGCCATCCGAATGGAGCTTCCCCTTTATAGTGCCGTCGTACGTGTTGTACGTCACCGCGCTTTACTCAAGCATTTTTTTCCACGATAGTGTGTAGGCAAGGCAAGAGAAGAATCACGTTGACAATAAAAACGGTCGTGTGTACGCGGCATCAGCCGCTGTTCTGTCAAAACTGCAAGCTCTTCGTGTACTGGAGTGTACACGTTTGCCAGTGTTGTGTCAAAACAGCAATTCGTCTAAATCGCCAATTACTGAAGCTTTATAGTAACTGGAAGTGACGTGTTTGGAGATCTCGATTAATTGGTTATTTTGACAGAACACCGGCTGACCTTTGAGCAGTGGGACTTTGTTTACCCTGCAGCTAATATAGGACTCTGTATCGTATCCCACTTTTAAGGGATTTTGTGTCTTGCACCTACTAATAAGTAAACCTTTATATTTTAAATTTCTTTATTAATTTTCCACCATACATTACATACATTTTAATACATAAAAACAAAAATACATTTTACTGAATAACAATAACATTCACAAGGTCTCAATTCATCCCCTACCTATCAGCTTATATCATTAATAATAATTATTTTATTGGAAAAGTCTGATCTTCCTATAGGAGATATACCCAAGCTTCTTACTACTTTCTTCTACCCCTAATTATTAGTGGAGTCTGGCAAGTATCCTAGAGAGACGGAAGAGAGGAGGGGGAAAAAAAAAGGGGGGGGGAGAGGAAACCCCCAACTCGTGCTTACTTTGTGATTGTAACGGCTCAAAATTTGAGCCTAAAAGAGTGTGGAAAAAAAAGAAGGGGAAAGAGAAAAAAAAAAGGGGAGGGGAACCCCAATAATAGTGCTGATTTTGTGATATTAAATTATGAAGGCTCAGAATTTGAGCCTAAATCAATTGAAACTGAAAACAAGGAGAGAAAAAAAAAGGTAAATTATATATATTTATTTTTTTAGGTGGAGATTTGGATTTCTACTTTTTACTTAAGCACTTTTGCACTAGATACCAGACATATTGTTTTGTTTTTTCTGTTCCTTTTTTTTTTTTTCTCTCTTTTTTTTTTTTTTTAGGCTCAAATTCTGAGCCCCTATTACCGGTATCTATTATCACTAAAATAGCACTATTAGGGGGGTTCCCCCCTCCTTTTTTACATTTTTTTTTTTCCTTCTCACTTTTCCTCACCTTAGGCAGAGACTCGGAGCCCTCAAAAAAATATATCTATTATTTTCTTCTATTTTTTTTTTCTCACATTAGAACCTCTGTCACGAGAGGATAGATAGATAGATTATATATATATGATAGATAGATAGATAGATATAGATATATAGATAGATAGATATAGATATATACACACACACACACACAAAGGAAGAGGGAGAGAAAGAGGAGTCTCCTTTCTTCTTTTTTTTTTTTTTTTCCTTATCTGTATCACAAAATTTTTATTAGTACTGAGATTTCCTCCCCCTGCACTTCTTATTTCCCTTTTTTTTTTTTTTATATCCTCCCTGCTCTCTAGGTTGAGATTGGGAATCCTTATAAACTCTACTATTCGCATAAGTACCTGTGCACTAGACACTAGAGATATATATATATATATATATATATATATATATATATATATATGTGTGTGTGTAAACCTTTAGTGCCATTTCTTTCTAGCTTGTGGAATGCCAATTAGACCTCTCTTAAAATAGTGTTCTAGCCGATTGCAGTTCCTGCAAGAATCATATAGTCTACGCTATGGGTGTCAAACTCAATTTCATCGTAGGCCGCATCGGCATTATGATTGCCCCTCAAAAGGGCCAGTTGTATCTGTAAGATTAGATGTCCAGTGCATCCCCTCCCCTACAGTGGCTACTACTCTCCTGACAAACCTTTTAGGTGCGAGTTGGGAATTCTCCTAATCTTTCTGTTCCTGATGTCATCGTAGGCCAATCTGCATTACAGTATATCCTCCTCATTGCCTACCCTTTTATAATGATGCAGCAAATCCTCTCCCCTTTTCTGTTGAAGGGATTTAGGATTACTACTCTTCTCTTTCCAATATATGAATTCTTCCTTCTCTTCATTTGGTTTTACGTATGAGAGGACAGTCCTTTCCAAGCAAATTAATTTTGTTTGTCTATCAGGTACATCCTTCAATTTATGGACTTCCCTATCCCAGAACTTCAAGGTTAAGGGTGCTTTCAGCTGTTAACTGGATTTTTTATTTTTGGACGTACCTTTTTGTTTACCCAACCCTTCTTTGCCTGAAGTTTGGAGTGAGGCCGGGTTCACACTTGTGCGACACAACAGCCGTTTTACTTTGGATCCGACTTTGCCCTGCGACTTGAAGCCGACATACGTCCGACGTTCAATGAACGGGGATCCGACTTGGATCCCCGCCAATACCAGGCACTGTGTTTGGTATGAATCTTGAGGGGGAACTCCACGCCAAATTTTAAATTAAAAAAAACGGCATGGGTTCCCCTCCAGCAGCATACCAGGCCCTTCGGTCTGGTATGGAATTTAAGGGGAACCCCCTAAGCTGAAAAAACGGCATGGGGGTCCCCCTCAAAATCCAAACCAGACCCTTATCCGAGCACGCAACCTGGCAGGCCGCAGGAAAAGAGGGGGGACGAGAGAGGGGGGCCCCCCTCTCTCCTGAACCGTACCAGGCCACATGCCCTCAACATGGGGGGTTTGGTGCTTTGGGGCAGGTGGGCGACCTGCGGCCCCCCCACCCCAAAGCACCCTGCCCCCCATGTTGATGGGAACAAGGGCCTCTTCCCGACAACCCTGGCCGTTGGTTGTCGGGGTCTGCGAGTGGTGGGCTTATCGGAATCCAGGAGCCCCCTTTAATAAGGGGGCCCCCAGATCCCGGCCCCCCACCCTATGTGAATGAGTATGGGGTACATCGTACCCCTACCCATTCACCTGGTGGCAAAAAAAAGTCAATAAAAAAACACTACGCAGGTTTTTAAAGTAATTTTATTACACAGCTCTGGGGGTCTTCTTCCAACTTCGGGGGTCTCTTCTGACTTCGGGGGTCTCCGGTGTCATCTCCGCGCTGTCCGGTTCTTTCTTACTTCTGCCGGGCCTCCGCTATCTTCTTCCAGCTCTTTTGATAGCGGGGCCCGGTCTTCTCCGTCGCCTTCTTCCCTCTTCTCCTCTTCGATGTTGACACGTCGCTTCCTCCCGCTGTAATGCCGGGTGTGCGGTGTGCAATGATTTATATAGGCCTCTCATGACGTCACAAGCTCCGGGTGGCCCCCCCGCAAAAGAGCTGGAAGAAGATAGCGGAGGCCTGGCAGAAGTTAGAAAGAACCGGAGACCCCCGGAGTCGGAAGAAGACCCCCGGAGCTGTGTAATAAATTACTCTAAAAACCTGTGTAGTGTTTTTTTATTGACTTTTTTTTTCCACCAGGTGAATGGGTAGGGGTACAATGTACCCCATACTCATTCACATAGGGTGGGGGCCCCCTTATTAAAGGGGGCTCCCGGATTCCGATAAGCCCCCGCCCGCATACCCCGACAGCCAACGGCCAGGGTTGTCGGGAAGAGGCCCTGTCCTCATCAACATGGGGGCAGGGTGCTTTGGGGTGGGGGTGCCGCAGGTCTCCCCCCTGCCCCAAACCACCAAACCACCCATGTTGAGGGCATGCGGCTTGGTACGGTTCAGGGGGGGGCCCTCTCTCGTCTTCCCCTCTTTTCCTGCAGCCTGCCAGGTTGCGTGCTCGGATAAGGGTCTGGTTTGGATTTTGAGGAGGACCCCCGCGCCGTTTTTTTTTTTGGCTTAGGAGGTTCCCCTTAAAATCCATACCAGACCGAAGGGCCTGGTATGCTCCTGTAGGGGAACCCATGCCGTTTTTTTATTTAAAATTTGGCCTGGAGTTCCCCCTCAAGATTCATACCAAACAGTGCCTGGTATTGGCGGGGATCCAAGTCGGATCCCCGTTCATTGAAAGGCGGACCCCCGTTCATTGAAAGTCGGACGTATGTTGGCTTCATGTCGCAGGGCAAAGTCGGATCCAAAGTAGGACGGCTGTCGTGTCGCACAAGTGTGAACCCGGCCTTTAGCCTTCTGCGGTTGTTTGGTAGATATTTTTGTTTTACATTTTGTATCTTGTCTGTTTGCTTTTCCTTTCCCTGTAATCAAGGGTTGAGTATATCAGATTTCAGCCTTAAAGGGGTTGTAAACGTTCCATTTTTTAAAAATAACAAACATATCATACTTGCCTCCACTGTGTAGCTCGTTTTGCACAGAGTGGCCCCGATCCTCGTCTTGTGGGGTCCCTCAGCGCCTGTCTCGGCTCCTCCTCCCCGCAAGAGCTAACCCCGTTCTGGGAAGCGCTCTCCCAAGGGGGTTCGCTTGCAGGCGAACTCCCGTGATACAGTCGGCGGCCATAGCTGTCGACTGTATCACTCGCCCCCGGCGAGCCGCGTCATTGATTTGATTGACAGCAGCGGGAGCCAATGGCTGCGCTGCTATCAGTCATCCAATGAATGAGCAGAGAAGCCAGCGTGTTCACGATGCAGGACTTTCGAGGGCTCAGGTAAGTAAACGGGGGGTCTGGGGGGATGCTAATCGGATGTTTTTTCACCATAATGCATAGAATGCATTAAGGTGAAAAAACATGTACCTTTACAACCCCTTTAACCCCAGTATATACAAGTGGTTAAAGTGACACTCTCACTAATTTAAAACCATAAAAACGGGGTTCTTGTGAAATAAAATTCACCCGTCTCCCTCTACTGGCAGAACTGATATTTGCTCTTTTACAGAACTAAAACTTGCTGAAGGATTTTCATCCAATGCTTCGTATCAGATGCCTCTCTGTGTGCCATGGTTCCTTCCACCGGCCATTACATTATTACAGGACATTGTATGGTGGTCGGAAGACTCCACAACATGAATGTGGGGAGCAAGCATTCTTCAAGGTTAGCTCAACAAGAGACCAAACATCAGTGATAGGACAGATATGGTTTAAGGGCCAGTTCACACCAAAGAAACGCAGTCTGCATACACGTTTTTGATGCAGTCCAGTGCTCCCCCCCCTCTTTTTTCTTAACCTTAAATAAGGGCATGTGTGTTCCAGTGCGATTTAGGTGCATTCCAGTGCGTTTTACAGCGTTCCTGTACAGTTCAGTGCAGGAAAAAATGAAACATATTCTACTTTTTTTTTTTTTCTGCAACTGCAAGCACTGGTGTTAACTATGCCATTGAAAACCATATAACCTGCTTTCCATGCATTTTTGATGCAGAAAAAAACGCACTGGACTGCATGTGGTGTGAACTGGCGATTTAATCTTTTTTGCAGGAAACCTATCTTTATTCTAATAAAGAAAATGTGCTTCAACAGATAGACACCCCCTTTTTTTTTTAAAGCTGGATTTAACCCTTTTGTATCCTCCACAACAATTTGCTAAACAGATTCACCTACTGGTACTCTCCAGAAAGCCAAGTTAACATTGTCCAGCCTTCCTAGGGCTGGCACAGGCTTCCCATTCTCTTTACCTTGAATGCTTTGTCGTCTGTTGAATGTGCAAAAGCAGATACATTTGGGATGTGAGCTATATACCACTGTACTTCATGATCCATATACAGTATATGTTTGATAGAGGCCTGGAATATTGAGAAACCACTTTTTCAGTGTCTACCGAAAAAGAAAGCACGTATCTCTGCAAATTGAGATGAAGCTTTACACAAGGAAGCCATGGGTCTGTAATTTTCAAATCTCTGCACCACTGTCACTATTTTGAAATGAAAGGAACCTTATCCTATTGGTTTAGCTTTGTGAATCGAACGTTGTATATCTTTTTTTCGTGTAATGTGATTTTTAAAGAGTTTCCTAGTGCAGTCTTTTAATCTATGTATTGTAATTATTTGATCAAAGACACGGTTTATAGAGTATTGCAATTTTAGTTTGTTTACGTAAAATGCTTCTGCTCTAGTATGTACCTAAACGATAAAAGCTACATGCCTTTAAACATGACGCACAAGGAACTTTTATGTACTCCCATTCTTTTTTACTTCTTTGCAGACACCTTGCGTCAGCAGCTGCCTGATATTGTTTCCAGTGACGCATTGTGTCCATCCAGTTCAGCTGTGACACACGTAGGGAAGAGCTCCTGATTACAACCCTGAGCAGAGATAAAGGCTGCTTCTGCTTTTTTTAATGAGCTCACTGGGGGAGTCAGGGAGCGTGTTTATGCTGAAATATAAAATGCTGTCCTCCATGCAGGGCAAACATTTTCCTTTTTATAATCATCTGAAAACAGCTTTTAGCTAGCGCTTTGTTCATTCTAATTGCATGTCCATTGACATTTCTCACAGAACTGCCTATATAAATCAGGATTGTGTTCTGGAAATATACAGTTTGTCACTAGCTAAAAAATCACAGTTTTCAGTACCCATCAGTTAGCAGAAACAATTCTTCCTATTAATGCAAGTCTAGTATATTGAATTGTTGACTGGTTCCAAAATAATAAAAATGAGCACAGTAATGATAGATGATGTGACGATGCATAAAATGCAGGGAGAATGTACATTTCCATCCATTTTAATACGTGTTTTGACGCGCATTGACGCACATTTTAGCGCGCGTTAAAATGCTTAGCATTTTTCAGAATTTTCTGTGACGTCACATCCTTACAGTGAATGAAGTGTATCTTTTCTACACTTCAAGCAGGTACAAAACAAAAAAAAGGTAGCTGTGTGATGCGATAAATTGCGCACCGCACTGCCCCCTAGCGCAGCTAACAATAAAGAGCGGCCGCAGAGTCGAATTGCTCCGGCTGCTCTGTGATTTAACAGATTTTCAGTGTGGATTTGCTCTTTAACCACTTCAGCCCCGGAAGAATTGGCTGCTCAATGACCGGGCCATTTTTTGCAATTCGGCACTGCGTCGCTTTAACTGACAATTGTGCGGTCGGGCGACGCTGTACCTAAACAAAATTTACGTCCTTTTTTTCCCAAAAATAGAGCTTTCTTTTGGTGGTATTTGATCATCTCTGGGAATTTTTTGCGCTATAAACAAAAAAAGAGCGACAATTTAAAAAAAAAAACAGGCCGATATGTATTCTTCTACATATTTTTGGTAATAAAAATCGCAATAAGCGTATATTGATTGGTTTGTGCAAAGTTTTTACTAGTAATGGCGGCGATCTGCGATTTTTATCAGGACTCCGACATTATGGCGGGCACATCGGATACTTTTGACACATTTTTGGGACCATTGGCATTTATACAGCGATCAGTGCTATAAAAATGCACTGATTACTGTAAAAAATGTCACTGGCAGGGAAGGGGTTAAAACTAGGGGGCGATCAAGGGGTTAATTGTGTTCCCTAGTGTGTTTTTCTAACTGTAGGGGGATGGGACTGACCTAGAGGAAATAACAGATCGTGGTTCCTAGCTGCTAGTTACTCCCGATCTCTTTCCTCACAGAACAGGGATTTGTGTGTTTACACACACACACGTCCCTGTTCTGCCTCTCGTGCTCGGGACCGCCAGTCACGAGCATCGGCACACCCGCAATGCGGCGGCGGCACGCGCGCCTGCTATCCCGCTTACAGGTACCGACCTACAGCTACGATGGTTCGCGGGATCGTGCCGACCTGCCGCCGTATAACGAAGTCGGCTGGTCGGCAAGTGATTAAAGCTGAACTCCAAGCTGATGTTAAAGGCACACATAAGCCAAAGCTTTTTTGGCCATACTTCTCTTTTAATGGAGCTCTGTAATTATTAACACATCTTTATTTATTTTTTATTGTAGGTATCTGAATTTGACATGGTATCCGCCTCTTAACCCTTTCGCTGCCAGGCCCTGTGCTCCATTTTTACACTCAGGTGGCTAGGCAATTTTTGCAGTTTTTTTATTGCTTTTTGATTTTTTCCCTTGCAGCTTTCAGAGTTTATTAAAGACCCACCAACCCATATATTTTCTGAAAGCACATGACCAGTAGAATACAAATAAGGTACTACTGATTTTTAGGGCACAATGATATTTGCGCAAATGTTTATCAAAACAATATTTTTTTTATCAAAACAATATTTTTCTTAAATGCACTAAAATCATTATAAGCAGATAAAAACATAGTACATTTTACAAAGTTCCTACTAAATATTAAGGCTCCATGTACACAGAAGCTGATAAACTGCAGTTTATTGGCGTTTTGGCGTTTTTTTTTAAAAAGCCCATTAACTGCACTCTGTTAGCCTATGTGTTCATGTACACATAACGTTTTTTAGCTTTAATGAGCAGTGGAGTTAATGGGCTTTTTTTTGAACGCAAGAAATTTGCGTTCAAAGTGCCGTTTTTCAGCAGAAAAAAGCGCAAAACGCTCAAACGCTGGCCGGGAGCGATTTTTAGTGTTTTTTGGTCCATTGAGAAAAAAAAAACGAAACGAAAAAACGGTACACTGAAAAACACTAATAAAAGCTAGTAAAAAAACGCTGATAAAAGCTAGCTTTTTCTGCTGCTTTAAAAAACAACAGTTTTTGAGCTTCTGTGTACATGGAGCCAAAGCTTAACCTGTATTGAGTTAATAACAAATATTTGTAACTTTTAAATGACGCCTTTTTTCAAAATGGTGAAATGTAAATAAATAAATAAATAAATAAATGTAAAAAATATAAATAACCAAATTTCTCAAATCTGAAGGTTTTCATTGTTCCCTTACAGCTTTCAGAGTTTAATGAACCCCAAACCATATATTTCCTGAAATCATAGGATCAGTAGAAAAAAAAGGTGCTACAGATTTTAAGGCCCCACAAAATTTGCGCAAATGTTTACCAAAGCAAAATTTTATGGGACACAGAGTCAGGCTAATCATTACCTTCTGGGTTATACTCCATCAGGTGAATGGACACTGGTAGATCAAGGTCTTTAGACAGGAAGTGATCCCCTATATATCTCCTCCCATACAAGAAGTTACTTCAGTTTTTTACCAGTGTCTACAAGGTGGATGGCACGTTTGTTTGAGCTCGCTGAGCTCCAAGTCTCTATTCCCACAAACGGTTCCAAAAATGAATCAAGGGATTGACCGATCGGATCCATTTGACACAGGCTATATGCTTAGATAAATGGTACCCGAACCTCGCAAAGAAGACTCAAGATCCTGCAAAGTTTTGCCTGTAAGCTGCCTCCGGGCGCTGGACCCTGCAAAGTGGAATTCTGGACACTACAGCTCTAAGGCATTCCTGCAGGGTGCTGTACAGGTTGAAGGGAGTGGACCCTAAACATGAAAGGGTACCCAGTAGTTTAAGGTCCTCAAGTGACAGGAACCCGCCGTGATGGACGAAGATTGGTCTCTTAGTTTCTAAGCTGCCCTGCGCATTTTATCTGTCTATTCAGTGGTTTGCCAGTGTTCAGCTGTAATATTTTTTGACACCTCAAAATGTATAACCGAGTGTTTCCTCCTACTTGGTTTTCATTCATTTTGATGATGCTCCATACTGTAGATCAAGCAGCGAGATCTTGCTTGGACTCCACTGTGGAATAAGGCGGAATTCTATGCACTACTTTCTCTTATCGTCCATGGACTGACACCGCTTCTAATACTGAAACACGTGGGTATATGTCCCTGCTCGCAGAGAAGATCTAGGCAGAATGTTAGATGTTAGAAACATACATTCTAAAAAAACAGAGCTGAACAGCCCCGCCCAGGAGGCGGTCCCTCCGAACATAACCCTCCTACCAGCAGCCTCCGTTTTTTTCTGCCTAGCAGAAGGAGAAGACGTGGCTCACTCAGGAGCCAGTCTCCTGGAAGATTTTTATTTTTATTCCTTGAGAATTTTTTTGTTTTTTTTTGAGATCTTCAATCAACTGTCGACTGGGCAACAGGTTGGGTACAAGGTATCCTCGTAGTCTTCCCTGTCTGACCATCGAGCATGCTGATCCTCAGCTTGTGTGCGTGAGACTCAGTTCACGACATACCCCACGACTCCAGGGGTGGACGGTGGGCTTTTATGCTCCGGTCCTCTCAAGATTTAACAGTACCTGCTGTATCTTTTGGTGGACCGGGCTGACAGCTACTCAGTACTACTCTGTGATAGGTCTGTCTGAAACACACCAGTGGGTCCCTCTGGGACGGGTAAGTAGTCTCTCCTGAATACAGGTGAGTACATGCTGGCTGTGTTTCTCTGTATGGGTTTTTTTTCCCTGTCTCCCCCCAGTTATGCTGCTCTCTGCATCCTAATCTGGCACTGTGCTGTGTGGTGGTGCCTGGGGGTCACTCTGGCCTGGCAGGGGGGGGGGGGCGCTCATGACTGTCTGCTGGTGCTGAGGAACCGTGGTGTATTTGGGGGACGCCATTAGGCGCATTGGCTGTACCTTACTGCGCTCGGCGGTCATCTTGCCGCGGATCAATGGCGCAGTTTAAAGCAGGCCGGCGGCCATTTTCTTGTAGCCGCGTGCGCTTTCACTTTCATTTTGGCCTCTATCGCTGCGGCGGTGGCGTCACGAATCTCTGCACACTCTCCTTAGGCTTCACTCGCACTGGCAGTGCGGTGCAGACAGCAGAGCTGAGCGGTCCTCTAAAGGGTTGGTGAGTCCTCTGTGTATCCCCTCCTCAGTCAGCGCAGCCAGTGGGTGGACTTTTTATTCACTTTATTGTGCATAAGGTCTCAAGGGTCAGCCCTATCGTGGCGGTGACCCTTGTGTCTCAAACCCTTATGGAATGGGCGAAGATTTTGCACCAGGCGAACCAGGAGCATAATCTCCCTCCAGATACTATTACCCTGGCCCACCAGCTTGTGCAGGGTTTGGTGTATGTGTGCGATGCCACTTTGGACGCAGCCCCTTTAATATCTGGGGCTTCTATCTCTGCGGTGGTGTTGCGTTGTCTTATCTGGCTGAAATGCTGGTCGGCTGACCTAGCTTCCAAGAAGCTCCTGGCTGATTTGCCATTTTAAGGGCGGTAGACTGTTTGGGGCCGCCCTGGATGACATCATTAAGGATGTCACAGGGGGTAAGAGCACATTCCTTCCTCAGTCTGCTAAGGGAAAGGAGCCCCACCGTAGGCCGGGCCCCTCCTTTCCAGCAAAGAAGACGTTTTTAAGTCAGTCAGAATCCGCGGGTAAGCCCTCCCAGACTGAAAAAAGTGTGGCTGGTGGACAGAAGCGTCCCTGGGTGCGTAAGCCGACCAAGCCAGCTCCCAAGCCCGCCGCCGCATGAAGTCTTGCCCCTGCCCGACTCTGGGGTGGGGACGACGACTTTGCAGGTTCACGGTTCGGTGAACCTCCCGGATCTCCGACCGGTGGGTGTGCGAGGTGGTCACCTCGGGGTACAGGATAGAGTTCCGTTTGTGGCCCCCAAACAGATTCTTTCCCTCAAATCTCCCTCTCCTTCCTGCCCGTCGGGCGGCCCTCTTGGGGGCTGTACAGGATTTGCTCGGGTGCGAGTAATTGTGCCGGTACCGTCACAGGAGAGGTTTCAGGGGTTCTACTCGAATCTGTTTGTTAATCCAAAGAAGGACGGGGTCCGGCCTATCCTGGACCTCAAGGCCTTGAATGCCTTTGTGAAGGTGCAAAAATTCCGTATGGAATCCATTCGCACGGTGATCGCTACACTCCAAGGGGATTTTCTGGCGTCCTTGGACATCAAGGATGCCTACTTGCATGTCCCGATCTGCGCAAGTCACCAGAAGTTTCTGCGCTTTGCCATAGGCGAAGTCCACTATCAGTTTGTGGCTCTTCCCTTCGGCCTAGCATCGGCACCACGGGTTTTCACCAAGGTGCTTTCCCCGGTTCTAGCTTTGCTGAGACAGCGAGGAATTGTTATCGTGGGCTATCTGGACGATCTCCTTCTCAGAGCAGAAAATGGCTCAGAGTTGGAGGAAAATGTGACAATAGTCAGTCAGACCCTCCGGGACTTTGGGTGGCTCCTGAATATTCAGAAGTCGGGCGAGCAGACTGTGTTTCTCTGCGTGGTCGAAGAGGCTACAGGGCCGCTCGGTCAGAATCCTGTCGGACAACGCCACGGCCGTGGCGTATGTCAACCATCAGGGGGGCACTCGGAGCTCGGCTGCGGCATCCGAGGTCGCCCGCATCCTAAGGTGGGCGGAAAGAAGCGTGCCGGCTCTGTCGGCAGTTTACATTCCAGGGATAGACAACTGGCAGGTGGACTATCTGAGTCGCCAGACATTGGACCAGGGAGAGTGGTCCTTGCATCCGGAGGTGTTTCAACTCCTTTGCCGGCGGTGGGGCATGCCGGATGTGGACCTGATGGCTTCTCGACTCAATCGCAAGGTGTCAAGGTTTGTGGCCAGGTCCCGGGACCCCTGGGCGGACTCCTCGGACGCGTTGGTTGCCCCGTGGGGTCAGTATCGCTTGATCTATGCTTACCCTCCGCTGCAGTTGCTTCCTCGTCTGCTGCGCAGGGTAGCGGCCGAGGGCATTCCGGTGATCCTCATTGCTCAGGATTAGCCTTGGCGTCATTGGTACACCGATCTGGTACGTCTCATCGCGGACGTCCCCTGGCGACTGCCCATGAGGGAGGACCTTCTGTCTCAAGGTCCTATCTTTAATCCTGCTTTAGAGTCTCTGGTTTTAACGACATGGCTATTGAGAGCCAGGTGCTGAAGGACTGAGGCCTTTCGGATTCGGTCATTTCGACGATGCTGAGGGCATGGAAGCCTTCCTCTAGAAAGATCTATCACCGTACCTGGAAAGCTTGCATCGCTATGTGCAAAGAGCTAGACTGGTGTCCACGGACGTACTCCGTCCCCAGAATCCTGCGGTTCTTGCAGCATGGTTTGACCCAAAGGCTGGCTTTGAGCACTATTAAGGGTCAGATTTTGGCCTTAGCCGTTTTCTTTCAACGACCGCTAGCAGGTCATTCCTTTGGTTAGCACCTTTTGTAGAGGGGGTTCGCCATGTGATTCCCCCTGCCAAGCCTCCTCTCCCTCCTTGGGATCTGAATTTGGTTCTCTCGGTTCTCCAGGAACCTCCCTTTGAAAATATCAGAGATATTCCTCTCTTAACTTTTGTCTCAGAAGGTGGCTTTCTTAGTGGTCATTACTTCTGTTAGACGGGTGTCTGAGTTGGCGGCCCTGTCATGCAAGTCGCCTTACCTGGTCCTCCATAAGGATAAGGTGGTGTTGCGCCTGGGATCATCTTAACTTCCAAAGGTGGTCTTGGCTTTTCACCTTAATGAGGACATTGTCCTTCCGTCCTTGTGCCTTCACCCATTGCATCCCAGAGAGTTTGCGCTTCACACATTTGGATGTGGTACGAGCCTTACAGGTGTACCTGTCGGCTACTGCTTCCATTCGGAAGTCTTACTCACTGTGGCTGTCTCTGGTCCAAAACCGGGCCATGCGGTGTCGTCTGCCACCATTTCTAGGCGGATCAGACAGACCGTTATACAGGCCTATTCCCTTAAGGGGCGGGCGCCTCCCTTTCCTGTGACGGCACATTCCACCAGGGCAATTGGTGCTTCCTGGGCTTTCCGACATCAAGCGTCGGTTGCACAAGTGTGCAAGGCGGCGACCTGGTCGTCTGTTCATACCTTTTCTAAGTTCTATAATGTTGATGTGGCTGCATCTTCGGATGCTTCCTTCCGCCGCAAGGTGTTGCAGGCTGCTGTTTAATGTTGCAACTCCTCCGTTGAGGAGCTCTGCTTGTTTGGAGTGAAATTTGGGTTTTTCCTTTTACTACTGCTCCCACCCTCTTTCTGATACTGCTTTGGGACGTCCCACGTGTTTCAGTATTAGAAGCTGTGTCAGTCAATGGACGATAAGAGAAAATAGGATTTTTGTACTCGCCATAAAATCCGTTTCTCTGACGTCCATGGACTGACACAGCACCCACCCTTCTTTTAAGGTTTGTACTGCTTTGTTACGAACTGAGGCTGCAGGTAGGAGGGTTATGTCCGGAGGGACCGCCCCCTGGGCGCGGCTGTTCAGCTCTTTTTTTAGAATGTTCGTTTCTAACATCTATCATTCTGCCTAGATCTTCTCCTGCGAGCAGGGACATATACCCACGTGTTTCAGTATTAGAAGCTGTGTCAGTCCATGAACGTCAGAGGAACGGATTTTACGGTGAGTACAAAAATCCTATTTTTTCTAGCTTTAGGAGTTATCCCAATGCAATCTAGGCTGCTGTCAACCAGTGCTTTAGCTGAGTTAAAAGCAAACACCTGCAGTTGGTAGTGAACCTCCTAGCTTAATTTTCACAGCCATATGTAATTTCCTGACAGTTACTTACCTTCCTATGTGTAGACACTGTTATGCTGACCATCTCAAGCTATGTTGACAACTCACTGCTGCTTGTCTTGTTTAAATTTTACTCTGCTAAACATGTACAGAATACGTATAAAATTCTCTAAATACAATCTCTGATGAAGAGCAGAGGTACTAGTCTTTGAACATTCAATAAACACTTAATCTTTATAAAGATTATCAGTTTTTAGATCTTTCTTTTGGGTGCAGGTGTTGCCTCTCTTAATGGAGTGCATTTCATTATCTTCAATTCAACAGTTACTAGTTATAGCTAAGAATAATAAAGCTTTACACTTGGTGATACTTTTCACCTGTCCTGATTACCAGGCTCCCACTGGTACAGGGAACTCTAGCAAGTTTGTAAACTGAATTTGCCTGCAAAATTTAGGGTGTATAAATTTCAGTCGCACCTTACTACATCCAGCAGGAGAATTACACAGTATGTAATTGTTTATACCCTTAAAATGTTTTGCTAAGGACAAAAGCATTGGTCACCTGGTCGGTTACATTCATCGCAAGGGTCAGATTCTCCTAATGGATTCCATGGCATTCATAGGCCAACCAGGAGATTAAATTCCTCTAGCATTTTCTGGGTTCAGCCTATGTTGGAGGCTTTGTGGGTGTCTTTTGAGATCCAAAGTAAAGGGACCGATTCCTGTACCACCGTCTCCCCTCCTCTGTGTGTGCTCTCCAATAAGATAGAAACCAGGGATAAGTACAAAGTTTGTTGAAGTTTGAACAAGCTAAGCCTGTTGTATGAGGTCGATTCTGTCTCTCTTGACGCTAAAGCTTTACAATGTTTTTGCTGTTTTGCCACCACAGACTCTCCCTCTTCTCGTTCCCCTCAGTTCTCTCCGGCTACCCTCCCCCCACCACTTCTCTCTGTGCTGTACACTTTTTAAGTGGCATTGATTGCAGCAAATTGCCGTAGCTGGTAGCAGCTGTCACAACACTGCGGTGATTAAGAGCAGCGCTTGTGATTTCCCGGCTGATTGCATCGATCAGATAGATGGGGAGCAAATTTATGAAGGAAGGTGAACTCCTGCAGCAGCCAAGCAGTGTTGTTTGTTAACTCTGTTTATGCCATAGCTTTCATTGGGTTTCAGTCATATTTAGTCTTTTTTGTTTTGTCCACATGTGTAACACTACATACATATCAAGCTGCAAAATTGTACTTGGCATCCTTATGACGACAGGTAATTACGGTTCAGAACTAAAGTGATGACTTTAAAATACCCTTTCTTCTGTCTGTAGAGCCAGATTATCCACAAGGCAGTGTAGGCAGGAGCCTATGACACAGTGGATGTCCAGCTACAATCTTTTGCAGTATACCAGGGGATATCACATTTGGTCAAAGCTGTGCACCTGCCTGTCACTTCACAAGGCAGGATGCGGTTGTAGGCAGTTGGTGACCAATTGGCTGAGCAAAGTCAGTAAAGAACTGCAAATGGGTTAGCTTCTATGTGCCTAATACAGTCCTTATCAGAGTCAATTGAACAGATGCTTGGATTGCGCATGAATCTGTTCCTATAGAAATTAAGGCTAGTCTGTGCACCTGCTGCATTTACTTTACTCTTTCGTTCATGGACGGACACAGCTTCCTCTTGACAAGTGGGTATTATCCTTCATTTAGGAGTGACTAGGCAGAAAACTTGTAGAAAGTGTTAACACATCACACCCTATACAGTAGCGCCCAGGGGGCGGCCCCTCTGGGTATAACCCCCTCTCTCTGCACCTCGCAGATCAGTTTTTTTCTGCCTAGCATGGGAGAAGGACATGGCTCCCTTCGGGCCCATTGGTCCAGGGGTTCCTTTCTACGTTTTTTATGTTCCTGCGATCTTTGATCAACTGCCGACTGGGTGACAGGCTGGATCTCAGATCCTTGTAGTCTCCCCAGTTTCGGCCATCGAGCGTGTGCCGACCCTAGCTACGCGCTGGGTTTTCCACGACCTGCCCGTCGCTCCATGGGTGGTTGGTGAGCTTTATGCTCCAGGGCATGCATATTATCGGTCTCTATGGCTCAATCACAGCATGCCGGGCCCGACAGTCGCCTCCGTAACTGCGCGGAAGATGATCTGTCCGGAATGTCTTCCAGCATTATCCACGCAGGAAAGGTAAGTAGCTCCCCTGCTTCGGCAGGAAGCGTTGCCTGGGCATTCCTGGGGAGATCAAGTAAGTGGTTTTGCCCTTTCTTTCCTCTCTCCCTGCCTTCCCTCCTCCCTGGGCTCTGCAAGCTAAGGCTGGGTGCTGGGGGTCACCTGGGGGACACCATCTGGAGAGGGAACTGCGCTGTAAACTGTCATTAAAAATGTCAATGTTTGTTGCTTACCTGTGTGTTTTCTCCCTCCATGCTGTCGGCGGCCATTTTCTTGTGGTCCACACCTGTTTCGGCCTCTATCGCTCGGCGGCCATTTTCTTGTGGTTCGCGCCTGTATGGATCTACCGCCGCTCGGCGGCCATTTTCTTGTGGGCCGTGCCTGTTTTGGCCTCTGTTGACTGCTTGGCGGCCATTTTCTTATGGTCCACACTGCTCTTCAGCACGGCCGCTCTGCGGCCATTTTGTGGAAGTCTTCGGCCTCTAGGGTGCATTCTACAGGCACGAAAATATACAGACACACACGCGGACGGAGGATCAGACTGACACAGGCAGCTGTGGGAGAGCATCTCATTTCTCAGGTGGGAGCAGACGGCAGCAGTAACAGTACCGTTCTGGGGTGGTGAGTCCTCCTGGGAGACCCTGCATCCCTGTAGCAGCTAGGAGGGTGGCCTATTGATACCTTGCCTGGAGTCCCTGTGGGTGTCAGGCACGTGGGTTAGCATGACTTCAGAAGCAGACGTTTTTTTCCCCTGAAAACACCTGAGTTGGCAGCTGGTGCCCCTGATGTATCTGTGGACGCTATGTTGACAATCCTGGAGGCTTTTGTAGCCAAGGTAGAAGCGGCGCGTAGGAACACGGGGGGGTAGGAAACGCCCCCTTCCCCCGCCATCTTCTGGGGATAATTCTGATGCAGAACCAGGCCTGGATGTGGCTCATGACCCTGATTCTGATGCATCAGAGACTGCGAACCGTGATCGGTCGGACAGTGGGAATGACTCCAGGTCCGGTTCAACACGCGAAAAGGCTTTGGTATCTGACCTTACCACCGCAGCACGGGATACTCTGAAATTGGAAAATGCTGCAGAAGCAGCAGAGACGGCGGTCCCCTTTGGGTTCCGTAAGCTGGCCCGCACTGCTAAGGTGTTTCTTTGTGTGTCTTATCTTGATAAGCTTTTATACAAGGAGTGGGAAAACCCACTGAAAGTTTTTGCAGCCCCAAAAAATTTTGCGGTCCGGTACCCCTTTGAGGAGAGTTTCCTGAAAAAATGGTCCTCTCCCCCGATAGTGGATCCCTCTGTGTCCAGACTTAACAAAGTCACCACGATTCAGTGGAAGGGGCTCCTGTCTTCAAGGACCCTGTGGACAAGAAGGCGGAGTCACTCGTTGGCTACCTATACACAGTGGTGGGCTCAGCGGTGCGTCCAGCATTGGCTGGGGCTTTGGTGTCTCAGACACTTACTGAGTGGGCAAAGATGCTACTCCAGGGGTTAAAGGCGCGGGAGGCTCCTCCGAATGAGGTAGCTTTGGCCGACCAGTTGGTACAGGGCCTCAAGTTTTGTCTGCGAGTCAGACATGGATACTATCCCCTTGCTGTCTAGAGCCTCGGTTTATGCGGTGGCATTACGCCGCCTGATCTGGCTAAAGTGCTGGTCTGCGGACCAATCTTCCAAGAAGTCCCTGTTGGATCTGCCCTTCAAGGGCGACAGACTTTTTAGGGCCTCTCTGGATGACATTATTAAAGATGCCACAGGAGGTAAGAGCACGTTGCTTCTGCAATTCAAAAAGGGTAAGGAGCAACGTCATAGGCAAGGGCTCTCCTTTACTACACACAAACGTTTTTTTCGTCCGCCCAGGGCGGCAGGTAAAAGATCCCAGGCCAATATAGCGCCTGCTCAGGGACTAAAGCATCCTTGGTTTCGCAAGCCCAACAAGCCTGTGGACAAATCTGCGTCCGCATGAAGGTCTGCCCCCACCCATCTCTCGGGTGGGGGGACGTCTTTGTGAATTCATGACTCGGTGGACATCTCTGATCTCCGACCGGTGGGTTTGCGAAGTGATCTCCTCAGGCTACAAGATAGGGTTTCTCTCTTGTCCGCCGAACAGATTCTTTCCCTCCAACCTCAGCCGACCCGTCAGAAGGCCCTGTATGAAACGCGGGGTGATCATTCCTGTCCCAGGGCAGGAACGGTTTCAGGGGTTTTACTCAAATCTGTTCGTAGTGCCAAAGGAGGATGGGGTTTGTCCAATCCTGGATCTCAAGGCCATCAATCGCTTCGATTCCGGATGGAGTCTGTTCGCTCTGTAGTCATTGCTCTCCATCCAGGGGACTTTCTGGCATCCTTGGACATCAAGGACGCATACCTGCATGTTCCCATATGCTCCAGGCATCAGAGGTTTCTGCGCTTCGCAGTCGGTTAGGACCACTAACCGTTTGTGGCCCTCCCGTTTGGCCTGGCATCGCACCCAGGGTGTTCACCAAGGTGCTCGCCCTGATTCTGGCCCTTCTAAGACAGCGGGGTATTGCTATCGTGGGCTACATGGACGATCTTCTTCTGAGGGCCGCTTCAAGCTCAGAATTAGAGGTGAGCGTGTCTATAACCTGTCAGACTCTCTGAGACTGTGGTTGGGTGCTAAACACGCAAAAGTCAGTATTCTCAATCGGAAGGTTTTGAGGTTTGTGGCCCTGTCAAAGGACTCATGGGCAGACGCAACGGACGCGTTTGTGGCATCGTGGGGTCAGTATCGGCTAATCTATGCCTTCCCTCCCTTGAAGCTCCTTCCTCATCTGCTTCGCAGAGTGGAGGCAGAGGAGGTTCCAATGATCCTGATCGCTCCAGATTGGCCTCAGCGTCCTTGGTACGCCGATCTAGTACGTCTGGTAGCAGACGTCCCCTGGCGCCTACCACTACGGGAGGACCTGTTGTCGCAAGGTCCCATACTTCATCCTGCTTTACAGTCACTGGCTTTAACGGCATGGCTATTGAGAACCAGGTTCTGAGAGACCGGGGCCTGTCAGATTCAGTATTCTCTACCACGAGAATTGCTCGGAAGCCGTCCTCCAGGAAGGTTTACCATCGCACTTGGAAGGCCTACATATCCATGTGTGAGGAAATGAAGTGGCATCCGCGTACTTATTTGGTCTCCAGAATCCTGCTGTTCCTACAGCGTGGGGTGGACCAAAGGCTCGCCTTAACCCTTTCCCGCCGAGCGGACGCATATATGCGTCCTCGGCTTTCGGGGGTTATGCTGCAGGCATCATCCCAGTACCGTTGTTTAGAGCCGGCAATTGGCTTTCCAGGTATAACCACCGATGCGGCTAAAAGCCGCTCGGTTGTTATACCGGAGGAGCGGGAGGGGACATCCCCCCCCTCCCGCCGCCTCCGCCTCTCTTACCGGGCCTCCCGTCCCACCGGGAGACCCAATCCACGATCCGCCACCTCGGGCGGCTAGAGAGAGACTGAATCAAAGCCGCGAACAGCTTTGATTTTTTCTCTTCCCTGTAACCACAGAAGCGACGTCACGTCCGGCTTACTCGGCTGCCAATGGCGCCGAATTTAAAAAAGTACACAGTATTCAGAATCGCCGTTTTCGGCGATCTGAATACTTTGAAGTTCAAAGGAGGGATTGAGGGTCTTTCAGACCCCCGATCTCTCCATAAAGAGTACCTGTCACCACTTATTACTGTCACAAGGGATGTTTACATTCCTTGTGACAGCAATAAAAGTGATCACATTTTTAAAGCGCCCCTGTCCCTGCGAGCTCGCGCGGCAAAGAACGCATACGGAAGTCGCGCCCGCATATGAAACCGGCGTTCAAATCACACATGTGAGGTATCGCCGCGATCGTCAGAGCGAGAGCAATAATTATAGCCGTAGACCTCCTCTGTAACTCTAACCTAGTAGCCGTAAAAAAAATTAAAGCGTCGCCTATGGAGATTTTAAGGTACCATAGTTTGTCGCCATTCCACGAGTGCAGGCAATTATAAAGCATGACATGTTTGGTATCTATTTACTCTGCGTAACATCATCTTTCACATTATACAAAAAAATTGGACTAACTTTGCTTTTTAATTTTTTTTAAATTCATGAAAGTTAATTTTTCCAAAAAAGTTGCGTTTAAAACACAGCTGCGCAAATACTGTGTGATATAAAATATTGCAACAATCGCCATTTTATTCTCTAGATTCTCTGCTAAAAAAATATATATAATGTATGGGGTTTCTAAGTAATTTTCTAGCAAAAAATCTGCATTTTAAGTAAACACCAAATGTCAGAAATGGGCTTAGTCATGAAAGGGATTGTACGATTAAGGGGCAGATATCTGCCCTGGCTGTCTTTTTTCAGCGACCCCTGGCGGCTCACTCTCTCGTGAGTACGTTTGTGCAGGGGGTTCGACATGTGGCCCCTCCGGTCCGTCTCCCACTACCTCCGTGGGACTTGAATCTGGTCCTCATGGTGCTTCAAAGGTCACCGTTTGAGAATATTAGGGAAATTCCCCTGTTGACACTTTCTCAGAAAGTGGTCTTTTTGGTGGCTGTTACGTCAGTTAGACTGGTTTCTGAGCTAGCAGCCTTGTCAGCCCTATCTGGTCTTCCACAAGGATAAGGTGGTGCTGCGTCCGCAGCCTTCCTTTCTTCCTAAGGTCGTTTTGGCCTTTCATCTCAATGAAGACATTGTACTTCCATCCTTGTGTCCTCATCTGTCGAATCCTAAGGAGTCGGCGTTGCATTCCTTGGACGTTGTCCGAGCTCTGAGAGTATACTTACCTGCTACTGCTCCGTTCCGGAGGTCAGACTCATGGTTTGTTTCGGTGGCTGGTCCCAAGAAGGGCCTAGCGGTCTCGTCGGCCACCATCTCGAGGTGGATCCGACAGATAATGATTCAGGCTTACGCCATAAAGGGATATAGAAGAACTAAATTTTTTGGGACTTTGAATTGAAGCGTGCAGCCAGGAAAATAGCATTGCATGGTACTATAATGCTGTCTGGTGGTGGAGCCATCTATAGTGCCATATAGTAAATGCATAGACATGAAGTAACCATCATAGTAAAGTAAAAAAAAATTATTCCATGACATGATACATAGTAATAAATTTACAGAATAGCATAATGACACACTGATAGCATATTGGCCTAGAGCCACAGTAATGGCATAATGATGACACACCAGACTAGTTGCAATGTATTCCCACAGTAAGTAATATAAAGGTATATTCCAGTGAACCGTAATCATGGTATCTTGAATAAAAAGAACAGCAGGGAAGGCATCTATTAGCTCGACACGTTTCATAGCTGTAGCACTACTCTTCAGAAGCAGATGCAGAGATATTGTCTAAGGATGTTTAAAAGTAGATATGATGAGTGATCATGTAAAAATGTAATAAAGACTATAGAAAAATAAAAATAGTAAAAATTGGTCACTCATACTTGCAAGTCAATTCAGAGTCTGGACATGGACTGAGGGAACTGGAGGTAGGCTGGAATGCCGGTCCGCCCCGGAACCTGAGGCAGCTAACCCCAAAAGCATCAAGATGGAAAAACCAACCAGGGTAAGAACATTCCGAGGGTAGTTGCCCCATGGGTTGTGAAAAGGACATAAGGGTGTATACCATCTGAAAAATATAATATAATAGTATTAATTGTAAATAAATGTAGGGATCAATATAAGAATTATAATATAGTAGATGGTGCATGGCATAGTGATTGATTATTTATGGGTTAATTTTTTTTAGCATTTCATCTATTAATATAATAGGTGCAGTGGTAGCTAAATAAGTAATGTTGTTATATTAATGTTAAAATAATAATAACAGTGAAAACCAAAAAGTGGACCAAGAATACCCTAGGTGAAACAAAGGGGGAGGGGGGGGGGGGAAGGACAACCCCCCAAAAACTAAATGGAGTGGAGTAGAGTAAGAAAACACAGTAGTGATGAAAAGTGAAATGTGTAACAATGTCATACCTGGATCACCTATGTGAAAGGTTGAGTCCAAATAATGGCGTCGAAGTGTTCAATTCATTACGCCATAAAGGGTTGGGCGCCCCCCTTTCCTGTCACGGCACATTCGACCAGGGCAATAGGTGCATCTTGGGCTTTCCGTCATCAAGCGTCTGTTTCCCAATTATATAAGGCGGCGACTTGGTCGTCTGTTCACACTTTCACTATATTCTACAAGGTTGATGTAGGTGCATCTTCGGATGCTTCTTTTGGCCGCAAAGTTTTGCAGGCGGCTGTTTAGAGTTGCAACTCCTCGGTGAGAAGCTCTGTTTTGTTTTGGGGTGAAGTTTATTTTTATGCTGTTCCCACACCTCGTTTTTTGACACTGCTTTGGGACGTCCCACTTGTCAAGAGGAAGCTGTGTCTGTCCATGAACGAAAGAGTAAATAGGATTATTGTACTCACCGTAAAATCCTTTTCTCTGAGTTCATGGACGGACACAGCACCCACCCCTCCTTTTTAAGTTTTGTACTGCTTTTTGACAAACTTATCTGCGATGTTCAGAGAGAGGGGTTATACCCAGAGGGGCCGCCCCTGGGCAGTACTGTATAGGGTGTGATGTGTTAACACTTTCTACAAGTTTTCTGCCTAGTCACTCCTAAATGAAGGATAATACAGGGGGTCCCCGAGTTACGAACATCCGAGTTGCGAACGACTCCTACTTACGAACGGGGTCCAAATGACGTCACTGCCATGTTAGTGAGGAGCTCCAAGAATCCTGCACTCCATCCTTAGCCATCTGTGCACAAAAAAGGCAGAAAAACAACCTAATTACCTGCCTGCCTGTTCCTCTCCATACCCTGCTGTGTCCTGTGCCTGTATTGCGAAGATTCCGTCCGTGACCGTTCAGGGAAACATTGATCTCGCACACCCGCGGCCGCCGCCATCTTCCCGGCCTGTGCCTTGCTGGAGTAAGCCGTTCCTGGCCTGGCTGCGAGTTAAGGGGCCATCCTCGTCATCCTGCCTGCCCATCCACAGGCTTGGTACGGTCCGATGGCCTGCCGGGCAGCTAAAAATGCCCGCATAGTGAAGCCTGCAAATCACTGCTCTTTCCTGCGCTGCTCCCCTGACTTACAAACAAATTTGACTAAAGAACAAACCTACAGTCCCTATCTTGTTCGTAACCCGGGGACCCCCTGTACCCACTTTGTCAAGAGGAAGCTGTGTCCGTCCATGAACTCAGAGAAAAGGATTTTACGTTGAGTACAAAAATCCTATTTTTTCCCAGAGAATTGCTTTACACTTTAATGTAATATCTGGATTTAACCCTCACCTGTCAGTAAAATCCGGAATATAATTATTTTAATTAAAGTGCTATTAAACCCACAACAGTAAAATGAGTCTGTGTATGCTGATTTTTTCATTAATTTTTTTTCTGATTTTTTTCATTGACAAAATCACAAACATTCGTGAAATAATTCAGCAGAACATAGCAAGCAACCCCACTCGGCCAGAGCAAGAAGACAAAAACCATACAAATATTCTACAATCACCATCGACACCACGAAAATCATCATCAGAAGCCTCAGAGACAGCACATCCCCAAACGACATTATTCCCACAAAACTTCTGAAAGAATGTACCGACATCTTGGCACCTACTATAACACACCTCATAAATCAATCATTCAAAGAAGGAATCGTTCCGAGCCCCCTCAAGCAAGGCATAATCAAACCCGTCCTAAAGAAGCCCAACCTCGACCCCAAAGACCCAAACCATCGCAGACCTGTCACAAGCCTTAACACCATCTCCAAGTTTATCGAGAAAGCAGTAGTACAACAGTTACAACCCCATTTGGACACCTACAAACTCTTGGATCCACTTCAATCTGGTTTCCACCTTGGCCACTGCACTTCTCAAAATCTGGGATGACGCCCTTGAAGCAGCAGATGAAGGAGAATCGTGTCTCCTGGTGCTGCTGGACCTTAGCGCAGCTTTTGACACAGTAGACCACAAAACCCTGCTCACTCGTCTCGCAGAAGTAGCCGAAGACTCAGATCTACTCTGGTTCGCATCCTTCCTAGAGAACCGATCCCAGAAAGTGAAACTAGGAGCTTACACTTCAGAAGCACGTAAAATTACATGCAGAGTCCCTCAAGGATTACTCCTGTCGCCCGTACTCTTTAACATCTACCTCCGCCCACTCCTCAAAATCATCAGCAACCAGGACCTGCTCTATCACTCCTACGTTGATGACACCCAACTTTACCTACGCATCACCAACAAAAAAGACCAATACCACGCACTGGAAAACTGCCTCTCGATGATTAACAATTGGATGACGGAGAGCTCCCTCAAACTTAATGGGTCCAAAACAGAACTCTTCTTCCTCCATGCAAACCGAAACAAAAACCTTAGCACAACGTTCACACCACCCACCATCCTTGGACAAACCATCACCCCCAGCACTAAAGCCGAAAGCCTTGAAGTCATCTTTGACTCAGACATGACAATGGATGCACAAATAGGATCAGTAGTCAGCGGATCTCACCACCTTTTTCGCCTGTTGCGTAGACTCCTCCCCGAAGGAGATACAGCAGCAGTAGTTGGAACAATCATCAATTCCCGACTCAACTAAGCAAACTCCCTCTACCTAGGACTTCCCAAATACCAAATTTCACTTCTACAAGTTGTCTAGAACACCGCAGCCAGACTGCTAACTGAAAAAAAAAACTGGGAATCAATCACCTTGTCCCCTGAGGACCCTCCACTGGCTAGCCATGAAGGATGGGGTTTTTAAGACCCTCTGCCTCACTCGCAAATGTACACAAGGAAAAGCCCTGCAATACCTCTGCAACAAAATAAAGCACTACACCCCAATTCGCCCCCTCCGGTCAACTAACCAGAACCTCCTCCACATTCCCAAGACCCGCTACAAATCAAAAGGCGAACGAAGATTCGCAGTCCAAGGACCACGGCTATGGAGCGCTCTACCCACGGACATCCGCTTGGAAGAAAACCATCTGGCCTTCAGGAAGAAGCTTTAAGACCCATCTCTTCTGAAGACACAGGCGGACATTGGCTACAAAAGCGCCTTGAGGTGGTTAAGTTTGCGTTTTGTAGCGCTATACAAGTTACTAATTTATTCATTCATTCATGCAATAAACATGTTGGTTATACTTACTATGGAAACTAAGGGGTTAATCCTCTGCATTGTGTAAAAAGGCTGTTTGATCCGGTATCCTCCTGATCATCTTTCTTCCACTGACTCCAATTTATTTCCTGATATTTTTTCAGAGCCAGGGAACAGGCTATAAAAGATCAGTTTGGTGTGTATTGCTGGAGAGTTTTTTTTTTTTAGTAATTTTTTTCTTGGAAGAGTGCATGTGATCAGCACAGGGCCAATCAGCACTGTCCAGACAGAGGGTCAGGAGTCCTGCATTCTCATAGGACAATCGTGGGAGAATGAAAACTCCTCCTACAAGCTTTAACCAGACACTCATAGAAGCCCCAAGACTACTATACTGCTGATTAGAAAAGGTATTTAGCAGTTTATATTTACTAAAACAATTGCATTTCCATGTTCTGTGTACTATGGAGGAACAGATATAGTGAATGCAGGGTCCTGGGTTTAGTAACACTTTAAATGTGGAGTCTACATTTCCTGGATTGTTTAGGGCCTGGGACATTGTTTTAGCTCTTCAGAACCTCCATTGCACTTTTACAGATTTCACATATGATAGAAGACACCATAGGATATAATGCCAATACTGACCTCTGGCTCAGTACATGTGTATCTGGTGGCCCCTTTTACTCTATTGTAGAAGCTGGCATGTCACATTGTAAAACGGCAGTAGGAACATTTGAGGCATGTAATGAATTTTATTTCCAAAGCTGCTGTGAAGCAGGGGCAGAATATTTACAATGAATTTCACAGTGGACTTATCGTTGAAGCCTCTCACTGCCAATGGCGTAAGGCTTACACCAGAACAGAAACATTTTCAATTGGCTAGCTTGGTAAGCCTTATGTCTTTGGAATTCCTTTCTGCAGTAAGCTCATGGTTGCTTTTAAGAACAGTGAACTTGAACTGTCTAGTTTTAAAGAATAGCTGTTGTAAGCGACTGACAAGCTGCTGATGGCAGAGATTTATTAATTTTTTTTTTTTTTAATAAATTCATTCAACTCTAAATGCGGCAGTGCATTGTGATGCGTTGTAATGCACTGTGTTGCAGTATCATATGCCTGCATAATTTTATTGCAGTGCACCTATGCGGATTGAGCATTACCATGATGAATAGGTATGAAGCCAACCTCCAGATTTTTTTATGTCTTATTTACGGTTTTGCCCACCTTCAAATAATAATTAATTTTTTAATGTAGTTTTTTTTTTTTTCATTTAGATTTAGTAGGAATCTTTTAAGTTGTATTTTATTTGTGTGTACTAATAGAGATTTTAGTGTATTTGTGAAAATACTTTTTTTTTTTATAAACTTGCGCAACTATCATGGGATGTACATAATAGGTAGCTGCACCTTTTTTACTTTTATCATTTCTGTTCTTTCAGAAATGTTTATGGTTTGAAGGGTCTTTTACAAAGATTGTAAGTGGAAAATCTGCAAAAATGTTCTGGGCACCTGAGGTTAAAAAAAACAAAACAGTAAAGTTAGCCCAACTTTTTTTGTATAATGTGAAAGATGATGTTGCGCTGAGTAAATAGATACCTAACATGTCACGCTTCAAAATTGCACACGCTCGTAGAATGGTTCTAAACTTTGGTACTTGAAAATCCCCATAGGCAGCGGTTAACATTTTTTTTACAGGTTACATTATTTGAGTTACAGAGGAGGTCTAGTGCCAGAATTATTGCTCTTGCTGTAATGTTCGCAGTAATACCTCACATGTGTGGTTTTAACAACGTTTACATATGTGGGTGCAACTTGCGTATGCGTTCGCTTCTGCAAGCGGGAACAAGGGCGCTTACAATAGTTTTTTTTTTTTTTTTTTTTCTATTGTTTATTTCACTTACATTTTTCTAGTTTGATGCTTTCTTTTTAAACATTACATTTTTTTATCACTGTTATTCCTATTACAAGGGATATAAACATCCCTTGTAATAGGAATATGGCATGACAGGTCCTCCGTTTTTTTTTTTTTTTTTTTTTAAAACAATCTTGGCTTCCCAGTGGAGGCGGAGGCATTTTTTTTCAAATGCAGAGGCTGGACATGAGGTCATAACATCGTGCTCGGCCTCCGAACGATCATAGTTACCCCGGGGACCATCTGGCCCGCCGGAAATCTCTATGATAAACATCCGGCGCCAGCGGATCCCTTCTCCGGCTCACCGATCGCACGGTTGAGTCAGTAGAAGCACCCAAAGGCAGCGGGAGGGGGGGGGTGACGTCCCAGGTGTGTTCTATACAGATAACGAGCTGAAATTAGGAGCACTCTCAAAGTAAGTGGTCATAATCTCAGCTTGTTAACTGTATAAAGGACACCTGTCCACAGAAAGAACCAATTACCGGTAATCAGATTCCAATCTCGTCACCATGGCCAAGAACAAAGAGCTGTCCAAGGATGTCAGGGACAAAATTGCAGACCTACACAAGGCTGTAACTAACTAAAAGACCATTGCCAAGCAGCTTGGTAAGAGGGTGACAACAGTTGGTGCGAATATTCGCAAATGGAAGAAGCGCAAAATAACTGTCAATCTCCCTCTGTCTGAGGCTCCATGCAAGATCTCACCTCATGGTGTTTCAATGATCATGAGAACGGTGAGAACTACACAGGACAATCTTGTCAATGATCTCAAGGCAGCTGGGACCATAGTCACCAAGAAAACAATTGGTAACACACTACGCTGTGAAGGACTGAAATCCTGCAGCCCGACAAGGTCCCCCTGCTCAAGAAAGCACATGTACAGGCCCACGTGAAGATTGCTAATGAACATCTAAATGATTCAGAGGAGAGCAGGGTGAAAGTGTTGTGGTCAGATGAGACCAAAATCGAGCTCTTTGGCATCAACTCAACCTGCCGTGTTTGGAGGAGGAGGAATGCTGCCTATGACCCCAAGAACACCATCAAACATGGAGGTGGAAACCTTATGCTTTAGGGGGTTGTTTTTCTGACCCCTGTGATTGCCAACAAGGATTTTGCCACCAAGTCATGTTTTTTTGCGAAGGGGTCAAATACATATTTCACTCATTAAAATGCAAATCAATTTTATAACTTTTTTGAAATGGGTTTTTCTGTTTGATTTTTTTATTTTATTTTTATTCTGTCTCCTACCATTAAAATTATAGACTGATAATTTATTTGTCAGTGGGCAAACGTATAAATTCAGCATCAAATACAGTACTTTTTTTCCCTCACTGTATGTACTAATGCTAGCAGCATGAGAATTTTAAAATAATCAATGTTGATTGGGAGAGTGAAATTCCACTTTAACCACTTCAGCCCCTTTATGACCAGGCAATTTTTTGAAATATGGCACTACAATAATTTAACTGACAATTGCGCGGTCGTGCAAAGCTGTACCTAAATAAAATGTACGTCTTTTTTTTTCCTTACAAATAGAGCTTTCTTTTGGTGGTATTTGATCACCTCTGCGGTTTTTATTTTTTGCAGTATAAACAAAAAAAAGACAGACAATTTTGAAAAAAAAAGCAATATTTTTCACTTTATGCTTTAAAACATATCCAATAAAAAAAAATTAAAAATCGAATTTATTCATCAATTTAGGCCATCTCTCCCTTTTTCACAGAACGGCGGTCTGCCTTGTTCTGCCTCTTCTGAGAACGATCGCGAGGTGCCGGTGAACATTGGGTCGCTGGTGGCGCGTGTCCCAGTGCACAAAATCACGTACAGGTACGTGATTTCGCGCAGGAGGGCTACCCTGCTGCAGTATATCTGCATGGGGCAGTTCAGAAAGTTAAAGTATATGCATAATCCAAATGATTTTTTTGTCTTTTAGGATGGAGTAGTTTTATTTTTTACTCCCTTTTGTGGCATTGGTGGAATTTTCATTTATTTCCTGTCCTGGAGACAACAGAAATAACAGGAAGTGAGGGTAAATCTGCCTATGGAGACCAAACCTAATATTTGTATGCACTTGTGTAATACAGGCTACCATTATGATGAGGAATGGGTGGGCAATTAGTTTTTTTAACAAGAGTTATAGATATTCAATTAGTGGCCATTCTCAAACCGCTTCCAAACCACGAGGAAATGCAGTCATGTGAACACCCGTGTACAGCCTTACCATTGTAAGAAGCATTTAGTTCTATTACGTCACTTGTTTTTATTGGGCTGTCTATGACCAGTCTGACTTGCCATCTGTGTAATAGTTCCAGAGCACTGAGGCACCTTTACAGAATTACTTAGTGATGTGGCTTCTAAGGGACCACTGTTGGGTCAGACAGTGCCATCATCTATTGGACTGCTCATAGATTTTCTTTGGGACAAATGTTTTTCATTATTAGGATTTAAAGGATTCCTAAGATTGATACTTGGCAGCTGAACAAAGTATTCTACGAGGAAGTGACATATTTCTGTTTTATTATGACGTTGCTGTGTTCACTTTTGCAGTCATATGTTATCTCATTTACTTTTTATTTCTTCAACATTAATATAAATACTTTTTGCCTTTGAAGTTCAAGCCTGTTACTTTTGCTGGTCCCATTAAGAGAGTTCCATAATTTAAATGGGATCAGTGATTCACCACAAAGAAATGACAGGTTTATCAGCAGAGCACTCACATAAAAGTGTTTTTCTTTCTCGTACATCACGGGACACAGAGCGACATAGTCATTACTAATGGGTTATATAGATACCGTCAGGTGCTGGCACTGGCAACTTCCAAAACCGGAAGTACCCTCCCCTATATAAGCCCCTCCCATCCGGGAGCACCTCAGTTTTTTGCCAGTGTCTAAGGTGTTGGCCAAGAAGAAACATGTGTTTTTCACTGAGCTTGCGTACAGGTTCTTTTGGGCCTCAGTAAGCTATTCCGGATCCGACCAAAAAAGCTTCATAGCTAAACGGTCGGTACCCGGGCCTTGCAGAGAAGAGCAAGGTTTTGCCTGTAATGCTTCTCTTAGGAGAGCTGGACACTGGGATCCAGAGCTCTGGTCATACCCACGACCAAGATGTTTTCTGTGCAGGGTGCTATACAGGTCCAGGGGAGTGGAATCCTTGGGAACCCGGTCCCTGAAGGTTTGATTACAATGCCTGCCGTGATAGGTGAAGTTTGGGCTTTTGTGGACCAAACAAAGTCCTGCGGCGGGGAACAGGTAAGTGGGGGCCCCCAGGAACTTGGTTCTATTGGGGGACCCCCAAGCCTAATTTGTCTTTCTGTCTGTTACCTAATGGTATTCCCGCAAAATTCTGTGCATGCCTGTAACTACTAAAAAAAATGTAATAATTTTTAATGGTGGTCAAGAAAAAAACATTTTTTTTTAAAATATATTTAATATATTAGACTGCGGTACCTGTGTTTGTCCACTAGAGGCCGCTGTGGAATGTTTTCTTGTCATGTGGACTAGTTTCTTCTCAGCAGAGCAAGTCCAGGCAGATGGTGAGTTCTCTTATGGGAAACTGCTTCCTCTGCCATGTTGCAATGCTCGTCCATCCCCCGGCCTGCGGCAAAGAGGGGCCCTGGCTCTTGTCCCTAGTTTCCATTTTTCGAAATTAGCGCCAAAGGCGCACGTGGCCGCGCGTGCGCGTGCACGCGCCTCTATATATAGAGGTGAGCCGGAAAAGGGGGCGGAGCCTGGGGGATGACGCTCTGTGCGCGCCGCAGCGCTTCTGCGCATGTGCGGGCGTCCCAGCATGTTAAAAATCACAATTTTGTGTGGTGAGCTGGCTATGAAGTACAGAGACAGAGCTGGCAACATTTAAAAAAGGGCATACAGCAAGCGGTTGATACAGGCATCCCCTAGAAAGGCACATTAGTAGACACCAACTGTTTCTTATAGCAGCATTTATGCTAGACTATTGTCAGTAACTGGTGTATTTCGGCTGGAATACCTCAGCTTTGTGGCTTAGGAATATGCCGTCTAAAAACTCCGGGACTATAAATTCCAGGAGGAATAGGGGGTCTCCATCGGGCTCTGAGGATCTTGGGCATGCTTTGGCTGCACCAGTCTCCCCTGAAGAATCAGAGGTTAGTGACCGTAGAGCACCCTCAGGAGTACCTGGTACTGTGGCTGTCCTCAGTTCACCTGCTCCTGTGTATGTAACAGAGGAGGTTTTTTCCTCAGCTCTGGGAGGGCTGGAAGAGAGATTGTCAGCATTGATCGCGGCTTCCCTGTCACAGGAGAAAAGCGCCCGATCTCCGTCTCCTCCCTCAGAGTGCCTGTTAACAGAGCAACAGTCCCATACAGGGATCGACCTACCTGAAGGGGATCAGGATGAGGTCGATTCGGTTGTAGAGGAATCAACAGTGGAAGAGCCGTTCTCAGCATCACATGCTGAAAGGTTATGGGTTCAGTCCCTGACTAATATGGTCCGATCAGCATTTAAAATGCCACTTGCGGAGCCATCATCCACTTCTGTCTCCTCGTTGGGGTCGCTAAAAGCTCCCCAGACTGTTTGTTCCTTTCCGATCCATCCTTTACTGGAAGGGCTCATTTACCAGGATTGGGAGCATCCTGACAAAATATTTACTCCCCCTAAGAGATTTCCGGTGGTCTATCCCATGGAGGATAAGTTCATCAAAAAATGGAAGGTCCCTACAGTGGACGCAGCCATCTCTTGTGTGAATAAATCACTGACATGTCCGGTGGATAATGTCCAAATGTTCAAGGACCCAATAGATAAAAAATTGGAGTCCTTATTAAAATCTGCTTTTTCTACAGCAGGATTGGTGACACAACCAGCAGTGGCAGCTATTGGGGTCTGCCAAGCAGTGAAGGATCAGTTGAAACAGGTCTTAAGGGACTTGCCAGATCAGCAGGCTCTTGCCCTAGCTGATCTACCTAGAGCCTTATGCTTTGCGGTGGACGCCATAAAGGATTCAATCCATCAGGCCTCCCGCCTTACGCTGTCTGTAGTACATATGCGCAGGCTTCTATGGCTCAAAAACTGGTCTGCTGAAGCTCCCTGTAAAAAATTGCTGGTCAGCTTCCCATTTCATGGTGAGCGCTTATTCGGGGAAGACCTGGACAAGTATATCCAGAGAATTTCCAGCGGTAAAAGTACACTTTTGCCGGTTAAAAATAGAGTTAGAGGTCCCTCTTTTAAGAGGCCGGCTTCTCCAGTCCCTAGGACATCGGCTGTGAAACAGTTCCGACGGCCTCCTCGGTCAAATCCCGGAGGTAAAAATCAGGGACAGTTGCAGGGTAACAAGAAGCCCTGGAGCAGGAGAGGTACAAAACCTCCCCCAAAGTCAAATGCATGAAGGGTTGCCCCCACTCAATCGGGTGGGGGGAAGACTTCAGTTGTTCACAGAGACCTGGCGGGACACGATCCGAGACAGATGGGTGCTCTCCGCAGTAAATCTGGGATACAAATTGGAGTTAAAAAACTCCCCTCCTTCCCGCTTTATAAGGTCAAACGTGCCAAGGGATCCCCAGAAGAGAGGATCCCTCCTGTTGGCACTGGAACAATTATTGCTCCAAGCAGTAATTATAGAGGTTCCCCTGGAAGAATGGGGGTTCGGGTTTTACTCAAACCTCTTTACAGTTCCGAAGCCAAATGGGGACGTGAGGCCCATATTAAATCTAAAAGGGCTAAACAAATTCCTACATATCAGGACTTTCCGGATGGAGTCGATCCGATCGGTAGCCACTGCCCTACAAGGGGAGGAATGGTTAGCCTCGATCGACATCAAAGATGCTTATTTGCACATTCCCATCTTTCCAGCCCACCAAAAATTTCTACGCTTTGCGGTAGAAGGGCGCCATTTTCAGTTCAGAGCCTTACCCTTCGGTCTGGCCACAGCACCAAGAGTGTTCACAAAAATTCTGGCCCCATTATTGGCCAATCTAAGGACACGAGGTGTAACGATAATGGCATATCTAGACGACTTGTTGCTGATAGACCACTCAGTGGAAAAACTAGAAGTGGTTGTTCACGAGACAATCAAGTTTCTGGAATATCACGGTTGGATTATCAACCGAGACAAGTCAGCCCTAAAACCAGTCAAAAGTCTGGAATACTTGGGGCTAAGGCTGGATTCAGACCAGAGAAAAATTTTCTTGCCTCAAGAAAAGGGGTCGTCTTTGAGAGATTTGATCCACTTAGTGGGTTCAAAAAGACAGCCATCCATACGCCTGTGCATGAGGCTGCTGGGAAAAATGGTGGCATCATTCGAAGCAGTACTCTACGGTCAATTCCATTCAAGGAAATTGCAAAGGGCCATACTGTCAGCCTGGAACAAAAAAGTTCAGGCTCTGGACTTACCAATGTCCTTGTCCCCTTCCGTTCGCAAGAGCCTCCGCTGGTGGTTGGTTCCCCAGAATCTGGAAAGAGGGAAATCCTTCAGTCCGATTTCCTGGAAGGTGGTCACTACAGATGCCAGCCTTATAGGCTGGGGAGCAGTACTGGAGCAATGGTCTCTCCAGGGCAAGTGGTCAGAAGCAGAAAAGGCCCTGCCCATCAATCTCTTAGAGATACGAGCAGCCCGGTATGCCCTAGTAGCATGGACATCCAAACTCCAAGGGTCCCCTGTCAGAGTTCAATCAGACAATGCCACAGCAGTGGCATATATCAATCGTCAGGGGGGCACCAGGAGTCGTGCAGCCCAAAGGGAAGTAAATTACATCCTGAGATGGGCAGAAAGATATGTCCCAGCCATATCTGCGGTATTCATTCCAGGAGTGGAGAATTGGAAGGCGGACTTTCTAAGTCGCCAACAATTATGCCCAGGGGAATGGTCCCTTCATCCCGAGGTTTTCCGGACAATATGTCAGCGGTGGGGAACACCGGATGTAGATCTGCTAGCATCCAGATTCAACACAAAAGTGGACAGGTTTGTCTCTTGGACAAGGGATCCCCCCTAGCGTGCGGTTCGGATGCCCTAGTGTTCCCTTGGGATCAGTTCAAGCTGATATATGCATTCCCACCGCCACAATTGTTACCTCGATTACTCCGCAGAATCAGGGTAGAAAAGAAACCAGTGATTCTGGTGGCTCCAGCGTGGCCCCGAAGAGCATGGTACGCGGAGATTGTAAAAATGTCTGTGGGGAGTCCTTGGACCCTCCCACATCGTCCGGACCTGCTTTCGCAAGGACCGATATACCACCCTTCCTTACCAGCCCTAGGTTTGACGGCCTGGCTATTGAAGCCCACATTCTAAAAAAGAGAGGGCTCTCTAATTCTGTGGTATCTACCATGATCAATGCCAGGAAGCCGGTATCCAGGCAGATCTACTATAGAATCTGGAAGGCGTACATCGCCTGGTGTGAGGCCAAGAAATGGCATCCACGTAAATACGTAATAGGTAGGATTCTGGACTTCCTACAATGGGCTGTAGATAGGAAGCTTGCCTTGAGTACTATCAAGGGTCAGATTTCGGCCTTGTCAATATTTTTTCAAAGGCCCTTGGCTTCGCATTCACTAGTCAAAGCCTTTATACAAGGAGTGATGCGTATTAGTCCTCCGGTTAATATTCCCATATGTCCATGGGATCTAAACTTGGTTCTATCGGTTCTACAGAAACAACCATTTGAACCATTACAGCATATTTCCTTGGTGCTTCTCACCAGGAAATTGATTTTTCTAGTAGCCATTTGTTCGGCTAAAAGAGTATCGGAATTAGCAGCTATGTCCTGTAAGGAGCCATATCTGGTTATCCATAAGGACAGAGTAGTGTTACGTCCTCATCCAGCCTTTCTTCCTAAGGTGGTATCGAGTTTTCATTTGAACCAAGATGTGGTTCTTCCTTCTTTTTTCCCCAAACCTACTTCGGTAGTGGAAAAGTTATTGCATTCTTTGGATGTAGTAAGAGCAGTTAAAGCTTATCTAAAAGCCACTGCTCAGATTCGCAGAACGGATACTTTGTTTATTCTGCCGGAAGGCCCCAGAAAGGGTCAGGCAGCGTCAAAATCTACTTTAGCCAAGTGGATTCGACAGGTCATAATACAAGCCTATGGCTTGAGAAGGAGACCGCCTCCGTTCAAAGTTAGAGCGCACTCCACGAGAGCAGTTGGAACTTCATGGGCAGTGCATCACCAGGCCTCCCTGGCTCAAATCTGTAAGGCCGCAACATGGTCTTCAGTACACACGTTTACTAGGTTCTACCAGGTGGACGTTAGAAGTCAGGAGGATGTCGCCTTTGGGCGCAGTGTGTTGCAGGCCGCAAAAGATCCTCATGTCTGATAGCGCTCAGCTTATATATGGTGTATCCCCCCCCCTCATTTGGCATTGCTTTAGGACATCCCATTAGTAATGACTATGTCGCTCTGTGTCCCGTGATGTACGAGAAAGAAAATAGGATTTTTATAACAGCTTACCTGTAAAATCATTTTCTTGGAGTACATCACGGGACACAGAGCTCCCGCCCCTCTTTGGGGACACTTATTGCTTTGCTACAAAACTGAGGTGCTCCCGGATGGGAGGGGCTTATATAGGGGAGGGTACTTCCGGTTTTGGAAGTTGCCAGTGCCAGCACCTGACGGTATCTATATAACCCATTAGTAATGACTATGTCGCTCTGTGTCCCGTGATGTACTCCAAGAAAAGGATTTTACAGGTAAGCTGTTATAAAAATCCTATTGTTTACTGTTGGAATGTTAAGTGTAAAATGAATTGTGTATGTTTGACGTACTCTGTCACTCACACTTCAACACATATCGCAGTACAGGATTTAATGAAAGCAACCCTATCATGGGACATATTGTGTTTTTGGCAATTCATCTTTTGTTTAAGATCTGAAAATGGATAATTTATCTTTATATATTGAAAGATTATCTAGTAACGTCACCTGTTTTCTACCTCATTGCCCCTGGAAAGGGTTTTTGCTTTTTGCTTTTTCCACCTTAAAATAGTTCTAGTCCAATCTACATTTTCTGATATTCTCAAAATGTACTGTATATATGTAATCTCAAATTGTCTTCATTCTTTTTTTTAATTTGCAGCTTGCAAAAAATACATAGATACTTCCATTAAGCTCTTTGATGAGGAACTTCCTGTTATGGGACGATCGCTCTCTCCCCCCTAGTAAAGACTACAACTGGCTTTGCTGATAAACATTGTACAGGCATGCTACAACATTAAATAAATAAAGTGTTGCGCTGTTACAATTGTGATATACAGTTGTGCTCATAAGTTTACGTACCCTGGAAGAATTTATTTCTTGGCCACTTTTCAGAGAATATGAATGATAACACAAACACTTTTCTTTCACTCATGGTTAGTGTTTGGCTGAAGCCATTTATTATCAATCGACTGTGTTTACTCCTTTTAAATCATAATCTCAACAGAAACTACCGAAATGACACTGATCAAAAGTTTACATATCCCAGTCCTTAATACTGTGTATTGCCCCCTTTAACATCAATGACAGCTTGAAGTATTTTGTGGTATTTGTTGATGAGGCTCTTTATCTTCTCAGATGGTAAAGCTGCCCATTCCTCTTGGCAAAAAGCCTCCAGTTCCTGTAAATTCTTGGGCTGTCTTGCATGAACTGCGCGTTTTGAGATCTCCCCAGAGTGGCTCAATGATATTGAGGTCAGGAACCTTCCCTTTATTCTGCTGTAGCCAAATGACAGGTCGACTTGGCCTTGTGTTTTGAATCATTGACATGTAGGAATGTACACCCCATGCGCAGTTTCCTGGCTAATGAATGCAAATGTTCCTCCAGTATTTTTTGATAACATACTGCATTCATCTTGCCATCAACTTTGACCAAATTTCCTGTGCCTTTGTAGCTCACACATTCTCAAAACATCAGCGATCCAGCTCCGTGTTTAACAGTAGAAGTGGTATACCTTCCATTATAGGCTTTGTTGACCCCTCTCCCAAATGTAGTGTTTATGGTTGTGGCCAAAAAGTAAAATTTTGGTCTCATCACTCCAAATTACTTTGTGCCAGAAGGTTTGAGGCTTGTCTCTGTGCTGTTTGGCATATTGTAAGCGGGATACTTTGTGGCATTTGCGTAGTAATGGCTTTCTTCTGGCGACTTGACCATGCAACCCATCTTTCTTCAAGTGCCTCCTTATTGTGCATCTTGAAACAGCCACACCACATGTTTTCAGAGAGTCCTGTATTTCACCTGAAGATATTTGTGGGTTTTTCTTTGCATCCCGAACAATTTTCCTGGCAATTGTGGCTCAAATTAGTTGGTCTACCTGACCGTGGTTTGGTTTCAAAAGAACCCCTCATTTTCCACTTCTTGATTAGAGTTTAAACACCGCTGATTGGCATTCTCAATTCCTTGGATATCTTTGTATATCCCTTTCATGTTTTATACAGTTGAACTACCTTTTCCCGCAGATCCTTTGACAATTCTTTTGCTTTCCGCATGACTCAGAATGCAGAAACGTCAGTGCAGCAATGGATGAAAGATGCAAGGGCCTGTCAGGAGTCCAGAAACTCATTGACCTTTTATACATACACACTAATTACAAGCAAACAGATTACAAGTTACCTTTAATAGCCATTCAAACCCCTTTGTGTCATCTTGTGTGCATGTTATCAGGCCAAAATCACCAGGGTATGTAAACTTTTGATCAGGGTCATTTGGGTAGTTTCTGTTTTCATTATGATTTAAAAAGAATAAACACAGTTGATTGATAATAAATGGCCTCAGCACTAACCATGAGTGAAAGAAACGTTTTTGTGTTTATCATACATATTCTATGAAAAATGGTCAAGAAATCATAAATTTTGCCGGGGTATGTAAACGTATGAGTATTATAATCTTCCTCGATGTGTTATTGACAGAGGATAAAGAAAAAATATTTTATAAAGTCCACCACATGATCCCAAAAATAGTGATATGAGATAGATGTTCAAAACACCAACATAAGTCCTTAAAGCGGAGTTCCGCCTGGAAAAAAATTTAAAGTCTGCAGCTATAAATACTGCAGCTGCTGACTTTTAAAATAAGGACACTTACCTGTCCAGGATGCCCGCAATGTTTTCACCCAAGGCCGACCCGTCCCTCGGCTCAGGGTGGAGGAGCCGGCATCTTCAATACGGGAATCAGGAAGTGAAGCCTTGCGGCCTCACTGCCTGGTTCCCTACTACGCATGTGTGAGTCGCGCTGCGCATCCTGACTGGTCCCTGTTGTCTTCTGGGACCTGTGTGTCTCCCAGAAGACAGCAGGGGGAGGAGGGGCCGGACATGGCATAGATCGGCGCGGATTCTGCAGCGATCTTTCGCCGGAAGTGGGAGAAAATACCTGGATTAGACAGGCATCTGCTCCCCCCGGAAAGGTGCTAAATGTGACACCGGAGGGGAAGGAACCGGATAAGCGGAAATTCCATTTTTGGGTGGAACTCCGCTTTAAGTGAAAAAAGGGTAGTTACCTTCCAATTATCTACAGGTTTACCACCTCGTGCTACCCAAGAGGATGGACAAAGCAAACATATCTTCTTACCAGATAAGACCTTTTAGGGCCTATATATACGTATTGGTGAGTAATCACCCCTTGCTTCAGGTATGAGCCATCTTTACTGTTCAGCCTTTTAAGGGACGCCAGTGATGCATATACAGTCTCGTAGGAGCCTCAGACCCGATCATTCAAGAAGCCAGAAAGAAGAGCAAACAAACTCATTGCGCAACATTCGATAAAAAGCACAAGAGTTTAATATCATATCTACTTACAGCAGATTAGTTACACAGGCATATCGGAAACACATCAGTCAAACACTCTCCGAGTGCTAAGACGTCACCGCTATTCCTTGTCTGACGTACATTTTGTTTAATAGAATGTCTTCTGTGAGGCAGTAGGGTCTATGGAAAACTTTTCCTCTATTTCTTTAATCGGCATACTATACTTTTTAAATTATCCTTCACATTTTTTTTTTTTTTTTTTACCCATGACAGTGATTACCCTGATACAAAAGCTCTATTGAGAAGCGCCATCTCATGCCTCTTATATTGAATTGTGTTGTAACTGTACTGTCTGCCTCCATTTTGTAAAGCGCTGCACAAACTGTTGGCACTATTTAAATCCTGTATCATATTAATATAAAAAAAAAAAAATGGGAAATCCCCTAAATCAGGATAGGGGGAAAAAATTGAGAAACTATTGGTCCACTTTAGGCCCTTTTCACAGGGAGTGTACTCCATTTTTATCAGCAGGGGAACTGTCCACTGATCCCCTGCTATTCAGAGCAGAGCAGGCGGATGACACGTCCTTGTCTGCTCAGTTCATGCAGAGTGGACACGGACAGAGCCCGCTGTGCTCTATGGGCAGCCGGGTATGAACAGACTCTGCTGTCCATTATACCCGACTGCCCTCTGATTCAATCCACTGAGACAGAGAAGAACAGATTCTCTTCTGACTTGTTTGTTTTAATAAAGAAAAAAAAAAAAAAAAGGATCACACCAGCCGTAGGTAGGTGTAAACGGATACAATTCAATTTACACCCACCGGTCCATAGGGTTGAATGGTTTATCCGATCAGGTCCGCCTGAAAAACTGACAGGCACACCTGATGGGACCCTTTGTGTGAAAGAGGCCTTAGAAGAATGTTCCAAATTGGAAATGCCCATCTGACTGAAAGTGTTCTTTACCATTTCTTGATGGATGTAATCATCAAAAGCTCATAAGATTGATGACAGTTTGTCCAAGGTGTATAGGATGGCTTTTTAAAGTTGCATGTCAGTAGCACCTTTTCCTGTCAGCAGTACAAAACCGCCGCAACCTAAAGTGGAGTCATGATTCCAAATCTGTTTGGAGTGAAGAATGGTGAATTTAGATCATCACTTACTGTCTCTGAGGATTTCAAGTGATGGTTGAGAGCCCTTGGGCGCCAAACAGGAGTCTGTGAAGTTAATGAAAACCTGCAGGCATTTAAATGCAATGTAATATAGTTCCACTCTTACACTTGCATTTGCTGCTTGCTGTCTAGCTCAAATAAGTACACTTGACATGTTCCATTGCACATCAAGTGTTTAATCATTTGTTACAAGAAAATCATGCAGAACATTTTGTTAGCTCTAGTTGTTCTAGTCTGTATTTGAATTAAATATGAGCTGTCCATTGCATAGATATTACTCTAACATAGTCTTTAAATTTGTTTGGTTTAAAACCAACAGGTTTAGTCATTTTGAGACCATAAGAAAAACTGTATTTAGTTTAAATAATGTAAACATTGTGTGGTGCATGGCTGGAGAAATCTTAGTTGCCACTTAGCCAGTATTCTTGAAATCAACCTGGTCATGCAATTTGACATTTCCAAATTGCATGACAAGTCGCACCCAATTGCTGGCAATGGAACCGTTCATATCAACACGACTCCTGTCACAGTGATTATGAAAAAGATTCCTGCACTACTTTTAACCGATTTTATGGAATTGGCAGTGCAAATCTAACTGATGTGCGTCTTTGAAATTGCGCTGTGGTACCGTCAGCCATTGCGACTAATAGCGTGTAGTTTTCAATGATCTGTCAGGACACTGGTGAGTGTCGCGCAGTTCATTGATTCTTCCTGCGCGCAGGTAACTGCCTGCCCATAAGAGGTACAGGTAAACGGCTATCCTGAGAGTCTGCAGGAGCTGAACATTGCACCCGAGATCTGCTGATTAGAAAAAAATAATGCACATTTTTCTAAAATGGGAACTCCTCTTCTTTTAAACATGAGGTATGTGTCATGGCACTTCACAGGTTACTGCACTTCACAGGTCTCGGCTGCTACAGCAATGAACAGGATAGCATTTTTTTCTGCCGGCATTTCCTACAAAGTAAATATGATCCAGCATCTATACAGCAGCTAAATCACTTTTACAGGAGACAGAAGGGGGTCTGCCCTCTGTCCGTTGCCTTTACTGGGCACTCCCGAGCAATCAGGGAGCCTGGTACTGCCGCTGCTCAAATTGGTGAAGCACTGGGAGGGGAGAAAGGTACGTCTGTAACCACCTCCCCCCTGTGATTTAAGAAAGCCAAAGAGACGGGGAAGACGAGGATTTCGTCTCTTCCAATCTCAGTTTTATAAGATGCTTTGGAGGCCAAAGGAGAAAGATGGAGTCTAAAAAAACTCCAAAACGTGGGTATTATATTGTGTTCGTGTGCAGTACAATTCATATGTGTGTTTTCTCCTTTTAAAATTTAGCATTTGAGAAACATCTGTGCAAATATCGTGTGACATAAAAAAAAATTGCAACAGCCATTTATTCTCTGGGCCCTCTGCTTAAAATACATAAAATGTTTGAGGGTTCCAAGTAATTTTCTAGCAAAAAATGCTGATATTACATGTATGAGAGAATTTTTAGAATTCACCTGGTCTGGAGGTGGTTAAACCATAAAAAAAATATTTGAAGTGTAAAATTTCTTTAAAACTGTACTCTGGACAACAGCTTTACGTGCGCAGTAAAATACATAAGTTCTGTTCAGCCAGCTGTGTAACCCAGCCAAAGAGCAGAGTCATGTCCGGTACCTCCACTGCAGCAGTAGAGTGTATCTGTATTATAGTCACATTTGTGCAAGAATAAATATGTTGATATTTTATTGGTATTTGGTTTGTTTTATTTCAGGAACAGAACCCTGGCCATTCTATTTCATCAATGGCTTTCTCAACTTCAATGTAGTCTTCATTTTGGCCCTGTTAGCTTTGCCCCTGACATGGCTGATGGAGTACCTTTTGCAGAAAATTAACAGTAAGTGTTTATCAAACCTTTAGGCTTTATTTTTTTAAGTGGATTATGGCATTCTTTAATTTTTCATGAGGGCCACCTAATATTCATCTTACTTTATGGACTCTTGGGCTACCTCCACTCTGGTGCGCATCACACACTTGGCAGCATTGAAAATGTATACATTGCATCTCCTGTACACAAAGTGATGCTTTGAAGAATATGCAGCTCCAAAAATGAAACTGTAATATATTGCTGCATACCAGTCCTTGGATGACTGCATTTGTTTTTCTTAGTTTTTTTCCCATGGCGATCTTGCCAGTTACATACCTCCTCTCCTAGCATTACAAAGCTCACTAATTGCACTGTTATCTATAGAGGAACATCATTCTCACCATATGACAGGAAGTGTAGGGCCCCATGTACACTGCTGCTGAAAAACGGACGTTCAGAGGCAGTTGGACACTTTTTTAAACTGCCCCTGAACTCAATTAATGTTATCCTATGTGACCATGTACACATTAGTTTATTGACGTTTTTAAGCAGTTGCGTTTTTTAACATTGTTTCTTTGAAAGCAAAAAAAATGAGTTCAGATGCCGAAGATTTCCACGTTTCAGACGCCAAACGCGGTAACCCGCTTTTAGCAGCGTTTCGTTTATAGGCGTTTTTTGTTTTTGGCCATTTAAAAAAAAAATCAAATTTTTTACATTTATTTTGTAAATGCTTCTAAACGCAAACGCCGCTAAACGTGGCATGTAAACGCTGCAAAACGGACGTTTTAAACATGGGTTACTATCGGTCAAGTTAAATCGTTCAGGAGCAGTTGTAAAAACGTCCCGTGTACATGAAGCCTTAGGATTACAAAATGGCTTCCTTTCTCCCCTTCTTTTTACATGGGTTGTTATGTAGTACGCAAAGACAACTGAGAACAATTGTAACTGAGAACGGCACAGGCAGAGAGTGCAGGATGTTATCCATTTTAATATTTCTAGTAAGAAGCAAGAGCATTTTTTACACTTAAAACATCATTAACCGCTTGCCGCCCACCCACTGTCAAATGACAGAGGCGCGGCTCTCGTTCTGGGTGGACGTTCTATGACTGCGCCCCAGAACGGCCGTGGCATGTTCCTAAGACACGGCGCGACCCGGATTTCTGTAAAGAGCTAATGACATGGCTCTTAACCATGTGATCGGCTGTGTCCAATCACAGTTGGTCACATGTAAATGCGGAAGTGCCATTAATCAGCTCTCCTCACCTCGCACTGACAAAGTGTATGACAAGGAGTGCCGATCAGCGGTATCTCCTTGCAGGGGAGACATGACAGGTAACAAGGACACTGATCATCAGTGCTCTGATTGCATAAAAGCCCCAGCAGTGCTCAATAGTGCTGCCAATCACTGCCCATTAGTGATGGCAGTCAGTGCAGCCTTTTAGTGCCTGCTAATCAGTAGTGCCCATCAGTGCGGGCATATTAGTGCCTCCTCATCAGTGTCACGTTTATCAGTGCCCATCAGTGCAGCCTATCAGTGCACATCAGTGAAGTAGAAGTGCTTATATACAAAATATACTGACAGAAACAAAGAAAAACTTTATTTTTTCTAAATTTACGGTCTTTTTTTTCTTTTCTTTTTGCAAAAAAAAAATAGAAACCTAGCAGTGAATAAATACCACCAAAAGATAGCTCTATTTGTGCGAATAAAATAATTAAAAATTAATTGGGGTACAGTGTTGAATGACTGCGCAATTGTCATTCAAATTGGGACAGCGCTGAAAGCTGAAAAATGGCCTGGGCAGGAAGGGGTGACAGTGCCCTGTATTGAAGTGGTTAAGGAGGAATCATGTGGAGGATCATTACCTGGTGTGCGAGATTGTATCCAGGATACCCCTTATATGCAAGAGTTACCTATTATTTATGGATCTAATAATAAGGTCTCAGCAAGCATCAATCGAAGCACAGGATTTCAAGGGCCATTGGGAGACTCGTAGAGGAGAACTATTTTGTTCCTCCATCAGCCTGGTCCTGCAAGCTACAGTTTGCCCAAATTAAGGATCCTGGTGAGCCTTATTTATCCTGTGGTGATGCAACGTTGCCATGCTTCCAGAGGGATTTCCATATATGTCAAAAGGCGCACATGCTGCTGTCACGGCAGCCATTTTTTCTGGTGAGTTTGCACTTTACCTGAAGGTGGTGGACAACTATCTGGACATGTTTTTTGAATACTGTACCTGTGTTCATCGGAGTGGCTACACTAGACTTCTTAATTTTTTTATATTCGTGCATGGATTTACTTTGGACTTTGTGGGAATTCATTTGTTGATTTTTATTATTTATTATTATTCACGATTTATATAGCGCCAACAGTTTACGCAGCACTTTACAATGTAGAGGGAGGACAGCACAATTACAGTACAATTCAATACAGAAGGACCCTGCTCGTAGAGCTTACATTTTAAAGGGAGGTGTGGTGATACAAAAGGTAATAGCCGCAGAGTGATTTGATGGGGGTGGCTCAGGGACAGTTGTTAGGTGGGTGTGGGATAGGCTTCCCTGAATAAATGAGTTTTCAGGGATCTCCTAAAGGTGGACAGGCTAGGGGCTGCTCGGACATACCGGGGCAGGTAGTTCCAGAGGATGGGAGAGGCTCTGGTAAAGTCCTGAAGGCGAGCATGGGAGGAGGTAACAAGGGAGCTAGAGAGCAGGAGGTCCTGGGAGGAACGGAGGGGACGATTTGGGCGATATCTGCAGATGAGGTTGGTGATGTAGATGGGGGCGATGTTGTGGATGGCCTTGTATGTTGTGGTTAGCATTTTGAATTTTACACGGTGGGGTAGGGGAAGCCAGTGAACGGATTGGCAGAGAGGAGCGGCAGTCACGGAGGTAAATAATCAAGGAGTGAAAAAGTTGCTTTGTGGTGTCATTAGTCAGGAAGGGTCGAATTCTGGAGATCTTGCCGGAGGTTAAGGCGGCAGGATTTAGCCAGTGATTGGATGTGGAGGCTGAAGGAGAGGTCAGAGTCAAGGATTACACCCAGCACCCTGGCATGTGTGGAGGGACCAATGGTTGTCTTGTTGATCTTAATGGTAAAGTCATGGGGGGGACCGTGAAGGAGGAAATATAACAAGCTCAGTTTTAGAAAGATTGAGTTTGAGAAAGTGGTGTGACATCCATACCAATATGTCATTCAGGAAGTTTGAGATCCGTGAGGAGATCGAGGGGGTGAGATGAGGAGTGGAGAGATGGATCTAGGTGTCGTCGGCATAGAGGTGGTTTTGGAAGCCATGGGAGGTGTGATGTTTGTGCTGGATCACTGTGACCCTTCCCCCTTTTCTCCTAATGCATGCTGGGGGAGGGGCTGTACCAGGAAGTGTGTGTGTGTGTGTGTGTGTGTGTGTGTGTGAGACTGGGAAGCAGCAGCATGATACACAGAAGGGAATACATCTGGTAATGAAAGAAGCCTGTTGTAGTAGGACTCCATGTAACAACAAAGTCATCATGTTCTGAGTGAGTAATAAACCCTCTCCATGGTTAAGAAGTTCATCCAGCCTGTGTGTAACTTACTGAGCAGATACTGGCAGCATTGCTAGCAGCACTCTGAGAGACCCCATGTCCAAGGGGACATAACAGTGGCGACGAGGATTGTGGATTTTAGCACACATGGCCTTCATTCAACCATTTGATCCTGCTGCTGAATCATGGAGCTCCTGGGTGGAGAGGCTGGAGCAGTATATGGAAGCAAATAGTTTGGCTGCAGAAAAGAAAGGTGCAGTTTTCCTCACAACATTGGGTCAAGCTGCATATGGCACTCTGAGACCTAATTTCTCCAGACAAGCCAGCCTCTAAGCCCCTGCCTGAGTTAATTCAGAAGCTACATGAGCACTACAACCCAAAGCCATTAGAGATTGCAGAGCGGTTTCTACAGTAGAAGGCAGCATGCCGGGAGGACATAAAGACTTATATCATTGTTTTACGCAAACTAGCTGCCACTTGTCAGTTTGGAGACTACCTGCAGACAGCTCTCCGTGACATGTTTGTCATGGGACTCTGCGACCCAGCCATACAGAAACGCTTACTCACAGAACCCGACTTGACTCTGACGAAAGCCACTGACTTTGCTACGGTCATGGAGTTGGCTACACGGGACGCTACCCTACTGAAGGCACCACCTGAAACTCCTGCAAGCCAGGGAGAGGAAATATTCCACTCTGCTGTCACCCGACACCCAAGATGGCCGTCCCCAAATCTGCCTAAACCTCGCCACCCTAATTCTTCTGTCTCTAGGACACCAACTTGCTACCGTTGTAACAATACTCACAGTGCACCTGCTTGCAAGTTCAAGGATGTCGTTTGTCTTCTTTGTGGAAAGACTGGTCATATTGGGCGTGTTTGCCGCAGCTCACGCTCCCCGAACACTACCACAAAAGTTAGGCGTAAACAGACATTTCATATGGATACTGACAATAACGGCTCCAGTTCTGATGAGGAAACCTGTGTCCAGCATGTTGGACTGTTTCGGGTAGCTGGGAGTACTCCTGCGATCAAAGTGGATGTCGCACTCAATGGCTGTCCTGTCTCCATGGATGTTGATACGGGGCGGCTGTGTCTATCATTTCATGGACTGATTTAAAGGCATCTGGTCTGTCCCTACCGCTCCAATTTACAAATCTCACACTACTAACCTACATCAAGGAACTACTACAGCCCTTGGGTTATGTGAAACCCCTTGTTACATTAGGCAACCGCAGTCAAACTCTACGCCTTTATGTTGTCAATAAAGGAGGTCCTCCGCTGTATGGTAGGGACTGGATCAAAGCCCTGGGCATGCCTCCTCTTGCCATTGCCCAATGTACATTGCTTTCTGAGGTAGACCATTGGGTGAAATCCCTGAAGTCACGCTTTAAGGGGTTTTTTGAGGACTCTTTGGGCATAGTAAAAGGAAAAATGGCCCACCTCCTCTTGAAGCCTGGTGCTAAACCTCGTTTTTGTAAGGCAAGATCAGTACCTTTTGCCTTGCGAAAGAAAGTGGAAGCAGAGCTGGACCACCTATTGGCTGAAAAGATCCTAACTAAAGTTGATAGAAGTGGGGGGCGTGGCCAGCGTGGCATGTGAGCAGTCACTTAATCACAGAGCTCCCACCTTGATCCCGTACTGATCCGGTTTCCTGCACCGCAAAGCACCCGGTTCTTCGCCATCCGAGTCTGGGAACGTCCCCTCATCACCCGGCTGACATCCAGGTACCTTTTGGGGGCATGATGACCCATAGACAGAAAGAAGAAAGCTCATGGCAGGATTCCCAAAATGGCGCCGATCCGCCATCAGCACAGAAGGCGTACCGCGGAGAGAAGGCAAAGGAGGGGGGGAGTCAGCAGCTGAAATACCCCAAAGATCATGCCGGAGATCCCCCCAAAAGACATGAGGTACTATGCCCAGAAACTGACAGGGAAATTGAACATCATGGAAGTGCAGCCTCTGGATGAGTGTGCTGCACTCAGTGACACTGACATGGAGGGGGAGAGAGGGCTGGGAACAGGTGCCATGATGGCTCAGGCTGAGGGAGGCTTTAACTTGCTGGAGGAGACTGAAGACCCTGATGTGGAGGGGGGAGAGCAGCCTACACTAGCTGCCTTGCTGAGAGCAGTAAATAAATGTACAGCCTCTGTGAATAGCCTGCAAGTCCGCTTTGGGAGCCAGGAGGAGGGGGTTTGCTTGATCAGACAAGACATTCAAATGATAATAGAGGACCACTGCAGCAGAAAGCAGGATAAGCGACATTGAGGATAAACTCCCCACACTGACCAGAGATATCCAATCCACTGCACGCCTGGCCAGGGCTACTGATATGCGCGCAGAAGATTTTGAGAATCGCCTCAGGCGCAACAATGTGCGTATAGTGGGGTTACCGGAGAAGGTGGAGGGACGGGACTACACACAGTTTGTGGAACAGTGGATGACTGACGTGTTCGGCAAAGAGGCTTTTACACACCTGTATGCAGTTGAGAGGGCCCACAGAGTACCTACCAGGCCTCTCCCACCGGGCAACTATCCCCGCCCGATGCTGGCCAGGCTGTTAAACTACAGGGACAGAGAAACCATATTGTGGCTGGCCAGGGAAAAGAGAAACGTACAGTTTAATGGCACACGGGTCTCCTTTTACCCTGACTTTTCTACTGCTGTTCAGAAGAGCCGTGCGCGCTTCACTGAGATTAAAAAACGCCTGCAGAAGCTGCAGGCGCCCTATGCTATGCTTTACCCAGCGAGACTCAGAGTCCTCTTTCGGGGCCAAGCACACTTTTTTGAACACCCTGCTGACGCCTCAGACTGGCTGCATGCTAACGCGGGCGCGTTTCACCAGGGACCTCCTGAGGGTGAAGATTGATGCGCCTGGCAAATACCGTTAACACTGCCTTACTTTTCCCTCGGCTGAGGATGCTGCCGGAAACATACAATGACTATCTTCATACAATGCGAGTTCGGAAATGTGTTTACTATTGGCAATGCGTATACCACAGATTGCCTGTAACTGTGCGGCCACTTTGGCTTGCTCTTTGGACAGTTCGCGGGACCGGTTGTCCCATGTAAATCTGGAATGCCCATTGGCACCCCAGTGTTTGAATTTACCAGAGGTCTACACCCAGATGGGTCCCCAGCCCGAACGGGCAGTTGGCCTGCAACGGATGGGATCTGCAAGTTTGTTTGCCGCACTGTTGTGCGCTTTAGGTTGCTACAATATGAAAATTTGTTCCAGAGCAGACAGTCTCTACTACCAGACTTGTGGAGTTCCAGTTCTCTTTGCTACCCGGCTGAATATACTGCTTCCATTGTCATCCCAGCCTGACATTGCAACCCCTACTAAATGGCGGGTGGTGGGTGGGTGGGATGGAGGCGGTCTTCCCCTTGCTGGATATGTGTTTGACACCCCCTGATGGAGACGGTTACAGTGCTGTCATGGAACATTAGGGGGTTGCAAGACCCTCTGAAACGTACTATGGTGTCATCCCTGATGAGGAAGCCTTTACCCGCCATTTGTGCCCTACAAGAGACACATCTTAACTGCTGATTCTGAATCCTGTCTGAACTATCGGGTGGGCAGAGCGTATCACTCCACTCACACTTCCTACTCCAGGGGTGTGAGTGTATTGATACATAGCTCCATAGATTTTGAGGAGCTTAGCTCTGCGGTTGATGCTGATGGTAGATATGTGTTTCTTTTGTGCAGGTTGTTTACTCTCAAATGTATTCTTGCTATTTCCACCCCCCCGTACAATAACCAGGTACTGAGAGCTTTGTTGGAGTTTCAGGTGCGATTCCCGGAGGTACCTTTTATACGCCTAAGGGGATTTCAACTGCTACACAGACCCTTTGTTGGACAAACATCCCCCTGGGGAGGAGGGAGGGGGACGAATCGCACTGCCCTAAGGAAATTTATAGAGGAGGTGGGATGGAAGGACCCTTGGAGGGCAAGGAATCCGGATATGAAGCAATTCTCCTGCTTTTCCAAGAGCTACTCCTCTTTGTCCAGGATAGATCTATGTCTATGCTCTTATGCTGCTGAACGATACATTTCGGGGGTGGCGTACGCTCCTAGAAGTGTGTCGGATCACTCTCCTCTAATTGTGTCCCTGGAGGTGCGTCCCCCCTTCTGTGGTAGCCAAGGCTCCGTGGAAGATGAACGCCTTGGTTAAATCTCTTTCCTTCCCATGAACACATAGAATCCTGTATTTTAGATTTTTGGCGCATCCATGCTGCCTCAGAAAATGTGGCCACTGATTGGGAGGCCTTTAAGGCCGTCTTGAGAGGCCTACTTATTACAGAGATCCAAGCCATTAAGAGGAAGACACATGCTCAGAGGGAGGGAATGGAACTGTTGGCTAAGAAGCTAGAGGATACTTTTGTTGCGGACCCAACTGAACCTAACAGGGGGCGTGGCTTTCGGCACAGGATGCTCTGTACCGTGTCACGACCTCTGGGGCGGAGAGGAAATGGTTCTTTTAGAGGGCAGCATTCTATGAGGGGGGCGAGCACACTGGACGCATGTTAGCAACTATTGCCCACTCCCAACAGCTGTCCCCTTCAATTGGAGCGCTACGCGCTCGTTCTGGTGGGGTGACTAGCTCCCCAGACCAAATTCTGTCAGAACTTGTGAGTTTTTACTCCTCCCTGTATGAATCTAAACGAACATACTCGTTTGAGTCTTTAGCTGAATACTTAGACCCTGTCCACCTGCCTACCTTGTCGACCTCCGCTAGGGAGATGCTTGACGCCCCTTTGACCCTAGGTGAGTTGCAGACGGCGACCAGTTTGTTCCCTAACTCGAAAGCCCCGGGGGACGATGGGCTCCCTGTAGAGGTATACAAACAGTATGGGGAACCGGTGCTACCGCACCTATTGAGAGTCTTTAACGCTGCAAAGGAGGCCGGTACCCTCCCCCAATCTATGACTAGAGCCAACATAGTATTGATTTTAAAGCTGGACAAGGACCCTCTAGACCCGAGATCGTACAGGCCCATTTCTCTCCTGCAAAATTACGTTAAGATCCTAGCCAAAGTCTTAGCTGTACGATTAAATAGCGCCATTTCCACCATAATTCACTCGGACCAGTCCGGGTTTATGCCCCAAAAGTCGACTGCAATAAATCTGCGGAGGCTATTTCTTAATATCCAATCTCGGGCGGACAACATAGGGGACAGTGCATTGTTTTCCTTGGATGCCCATAAGGCGTTTGACAGCGTCGAGTGGGAGTATCTTTGGGCGGTAATGAGGAAGTTTGGGTTTGGGAATGAGTTTATTGAATGGGTGCAGCTTTTGTACTCGTCCCCAGTAGCGGCTATACGGGAGGGGGGGAGGATTTCACATACATTTAACTTGCATAGAGGCACACGACAGGGCTGCCCCCTGTCCCACCTCCTATTTGCCCTGGCCATCGAGCCCCTGGCTGCCATAATCCGGGCCTGTCCCTCAGTACAGGGATTTCACTATGGAGATCTTCAGGAGAAGATCATGCTATATGCAGATGACACTATGCTGCTCCTTGGTGATGCTTCCACTTCACTGACGGAGGCCATGACTATAGTGCAGCGGTTTGGAGTATACTCGGGTTTAGTTATTAATTGGACCAAATCCTCTCTCCTATTGTTAGACCGTGAGCCTTCCTCATCCTCACTGACCATGCAAGACATCCCTGTTTCCACGTCCTTTAAGTATCTTGGCATCCAGGTTACCACCCGTTTGCTGGACTATGTCAACCTCAACCTCACCCGTCTGATCAATCGCTGCCGAGATCGGGTCAAGGTGTGGAGCAAGCTGAGGCTGTCCCCGGTGGGGAGGGTAAACTTGATAAAGATTATTCTCATGCCACAACTGCTCTATGTGCTTCACAATTCTCCTATGGTCATTCCCCTGAAAAAAAATTGAATTATTAATTCAATCTTTCGATCACTTATATGGCTCGCGAAGCCCCCTAGGGTTAAACTTGAACAACTGCAACGCTCAAAGGACACCGGTGGGTTGGCATTGCCCAATCCCTGGTTGTATTACCTAGCTTCCCAAATGCAACATATTGCACGAGTTATATGCCCTCGACAGGACCTGGCACTGAATTTGCTGGACTCTTCGGTCCAGTTGCTCAGTTTCACGACTGGGGGGGAGGTGGCGGATGGTCTGGAGGCCCTGCAGTACACTAAATCTAATAAGCTTTTCCCCACGTACGCGCTCATGCAGAAGATTTGGAACAAGGTCAGACTGCTTCAGGGGGTGACTGGGTTTAGTAAATACAGCCCTATTTGGGACAATCAATACTACCGGGAAATAGCTAAATTACCTTATGGTCTGAAATGGAAACAATATGGGGTGTCACATATGACTCACATATTTAGGGCTGGCAGACTGAGATCCTTCCAGGAGCTCAGCGCGGACTTTCGGCTGCCGGCTTCCATGCACTTTTACCATCTCCAGCTTAAACATGCAGTTGACGCACAGAGGGAGTCGGATGTTTGGTCCTTGGACTCTGCATCTGTCTTCAATTACCTGTTTGAGGTGACTACCTATAAGGGATTTATATCTTGCTGCTATGCCAGGTTGCTAAATCTTTCTTCAGGGCGCCCCTCTGAAGGCAGTGTCCCTGTGGGAACAAGATGTGGGCGCGTTTGAGGATGAGCAGTGGGAGGAGGCCCTGCAGGCAAGTCCCCACATGCTCCCTGAACGTGGCACACAGACTATCTCAGCTTTATATCCTCCTGAGGGTCCATTACACACCAGCTAGACTAGCCCGTATGGGAGTGAATGTTGATCCGTCCTGTGCCAGGTGCTGCAGGGATCACAGTGATCTTATTCACCTGTTGTGGAGATGCCTGAAGCTCCACTTGTACCGGACAAGGGTCATCAACACTCTTAATGGTGCTTTCCAGGTTCAGATACCTTTAGACCCTAAAGCTTGCCTGCTGGAGATACTAGATGGCGGATATCTCTAAGCAGGCTGTTGGTAGAGCCTTATTTCAGGCCCGATTGATGATCTTGAGACACTGGAAAGATACCGAACCACCTACGGTGCAGGAATGGATCACACAAATGGGGGTTACACTGCGTTTTGGAAAAACTTGTGTATCAACGTAGGGGGACTAGTACTAAGTATGATAAACTGTGGGCCCCGTGGCTGAACGTCCCGGGTCTAGCCCCGATGGATCTGGTATATGATCGACTATTTTGAGTCCGCTCAGGGCGGGTGTATGATTCTCTGTTTGGTTATGCTGTCTACTTGTCAGAGTATACTGATGGGAGGTGTAGATTGGGGGTGGCTGCATACACTGGTAATATGTGTAACATTTTCTTGCTGGGGGGAATGTGTGATATAATGGATTAAGTAGCTATGGGTGTGCTGCGTCACACTGCTTGAATGTACGGTTTGTATTCTGGAACTCCTTGTTCTTTTACTCAATAAAGACCTTTGTTTGAGAAAAAAAAAAAAGTTGATAGAATTGAATGGGCATCGCCAATTGTGCCTGTCAAAAAAAGAATGGAGACACCCAGATTCACGCCATCTGTTGACCATTAACACCTATAAAGGATTATTCCAATATAACCGCATGGTTTTTGGCATAGTCCCAGCTCCAGCCATCTGGCAGCGAATCATGGATTCGGCAACCTGTACATAGCACACGCCTGCATTCAGCAACCTGTACATAGCACGCGCCTGCATTCTGCAACCTGTGCATAGCACACGCCTGCATTCTGCAACCTGTACATAGCACACGCCTGCATTCTGCAACCTGTACATAGCACACGCCTGCATTCTGCAACCTGTACATAGCACACGCCTGCATTCTGCAACCTGTACATAGCACACGCCTGCATTCTGCAACCTGTACATAGCACACGCCTGCATTCGGCAACCTGTACATTGCACATGCCCGCATTTGGCAACCTGTACATAGCACACACCTGCATTTGGCAACCTGTACATAGCACACGCCTGCATTTGGCAACCTGTACATAGCACACGCCTGCATTCGGCAACCTATACATAGCACACGCCTGCATTCGGCAACCTGTACATAGCACATGCCTCCATTTTGTAACCTGTACATAGCACACACCTGCATTCTACAACCTGTATATAGCACACGCCTGCATTCTACAACCTGTATATAGCACACGCCTGCATTCTGCAACCTGTATATAGCACACGCCTCCATTCTGCACCCTGTATATAGCACACGCCTCCATTCTGCACCCTGTACAAAGCACACACCTGCATTTTGTAACCTGTACATAGCACACGCCTCCATTCAACAACCTGTACATAGCACACCCTATACCTGGGTGGTGAACAAAGCAACACCAACCCCCCCTTTATCAGGTAAGCTCACAGCTCAGCTACTATAGGTGGGTGGTGGTCACACAGCAATATACAGCACACGCCTGCATTCTGCAACCTGTACATGGCACACGCCTGCATTCTGCAACCTGTACATGGCACACGCCTGCATTCTGCAACCTGTACATGGCACACGCCTGCATTCTGCAACCTGTACATAGCACACGCCTGCATTCTGCAACCTGTACATAGCACACGCCTGCATTCTGCAACCTGTACATAGCACACGCCTACATCCGGCAACCTGTACATAGCACACACCTCCATTCGGTAACCTGTAAATAGCACACGCCTCCATTCTGTAACCTGTATATAGCACACGCCTCCATTCTGTAACCTGTATATAGCACACGCCTCCATTTGGCAACCTGTATATAGCACACGCCTCCATTTGGCAACCTGTATATAGCACACGCCTCCATTCGGCAACCTGTATATAGCACACGCCTCCATTCGGCAACCTGTACATAGCACACGCCTCCATTCTGCAACCTGTACATAGCACACGCCTCCATTCTGCAACCTGTACATAGCACACGCCTCCATTCGGCAACCTGTACATAGCACACGCCTCCATTCGGCAACCTGTACATAGCACACGCCTCCATTCGGCAACCTGTACATAGCACACGCCTCCATTCGGCAACCTGTACATAGCACACGCCTCCATTCGGCAACCTGTACATAGCACACGCCTCCATTCGGCAACCTGTACATAGCACACGCCTCCATTCGGCAACCTGTATATAGCACACGCCTCCATTCTGCACCCTGTACAAAGCACACGCCTGCATTTTGTAACCTGTACATAGCACACGCCTGCATTCTACAACCTGTATATAGCACACACCTCCATTCTGTAACCTGTATATAGCACACGCCTCCATTCAACAACCTGTACATAGCACACCCTATACCTGGGTGGTGAACAAAGCAACACCAACCCCCCCTTTATCAGGTAAGCTCACAGCTCAGCTACTATAGGTGGGTGGTGGTCACACAGCAATATACAGCACACGCCTGCATTCTGCAACCTGTACATGGCACACACCTGCATTCTGCAACCTGTACATAGCACACGCCTGCATTCTGCAACCTGTACATAGCACACACCTGCATTCTGCAACCTGTACATAGCACACGGCTACATCCGGCAACCTGTACATAGCACACGCCTCCATTCTGTAACCTGTATATAGCACACGCCTCCATTTGACAACCTGTATATAGCACACGCCTCCATTTGACAACCTGTATATAGCACACGCCTCCATTCGGCAACCTGTATATAGCACACGCCTCCATTCGGCAACCTGTATATAGCACACGCCTCCATTCGGCAACCTGTACATAGCACACGCCTCCATTCGGCAACCTGTACATAGCACACGCCTCCATTCGGCAACCTGTACATAGCACACGCCTCCCAGCCACCCCCGCGCTGAATGATGACACACTCAGCTCGGCTTATCAGCAGTGGTGGGTGGAGCAAGCAGGGGAAACCACACCATACCATTTCGGCCGCAGCACCGGGGGTGTTCCAACTAACAGAAAAAATATTAAACAGAGCAGCCAGAGCCAGGGATGCCCTCGGGTTTTTGTCAGACAGTGTCACCCGACCTGGGTGCAGAGTGCACCCCCATAGCAATGTAACCTGGCCACTGACACCCCCAAATGTGTGGCACCCGGGGGCGGAACGCCCCCCGCTTGGTACGCCCCTGTTTGGCCGGCAGACCCGTGGTCAAGACTCCATGTCGATTTTGCTGGCCTAATCCAGGGTAAAATGTATTTGATCGTGGTAGATGCACATTCAAAATGGCCGGAGGTTTTTCAAATGCCTTCTGTTACCTCAACTGCTACCATTCTAGTCTTAAGGAAGCTCTTAGCTCAATATGGCTTGTTAACAGCCATAGTCTCGGACAATGGGACTCGATTTACATCGCATGAGTTTCAATCCTTCCTCAGTAGCTTGGGCATCCAACACTACAAAACAGCTCCTTATCATCCAGCCTCGATTGGGCTGGCAGAACGGTTTGTGCAGACACTTAAGAAGCACTTACTGTCCACTCTGGACCAGGTCGAACTGTCAGAGGAGAAGCTGCTGGAGTTCTTGACCATGTACCGAAACACAAAACACGCTACTACTGGGCTGTCCCCAGCTTTTCTTATGTTTGGCAGGCATCTCCTCACCAAACTGGATTTAGTTTGCCCACAGGAACAGTCACCAACACCTCCTCCGCCAGGCCGTCCTGGATTCCGTGCTGGTGATCTTGTATGGTTTTGGAATTAGAGTTTTGCCTCATTGGCTTCCTGGCATTATTGATGGACCTCTTGGAGGATGAATGTACCTTGTTCGCCTGGAGAATGGAGTTTGTGTTCGAAGACACCTTTCGCAATTGAGAAAGCACATTTGCCTGCCAGGAGAAACAAACCCGACCTCTCTTTCTACCCAACCACCAGAGTTTACTCAGGGCTCTACTGATGACATATGGCATGGTGTCTGGCATGATCCCACAAGTTTACAACCAACCCCTGAAGCGGTTGGTGACCATATTCCTGAGGAGCCCGGACATGTGCCTGGAGTTGCAGAGACTGATTTGTCTGTTAGACACCCACTGACACCTCCAGAACCTTTGACAGCCTCTGCCCCTCCTAGTGCTGTGCCACTTCGTAAGTCTGCCCACCAAAGACATCAAACTCCTCTTTGGCAAAGCACTGAAATCTTACGGGACACTTTGGAGGTCAGGAAACAGAGACAAAGGGCTCATAACGTGATGCGGGAGCCACAGAACTGAGTTGGAGATACTACTTGCTGAACTGATCCTGCTTGCCTTGTTTTTTTTATGGGAAAAAGGAGATGTGATGTTTGTGCTGGATCACTGTGACCCTTCACTCTTTTCTCCTGATGCACGCTGGGGGAGGGGCTGTACCAGGAAGTGTGTGTGTGGGACTGGGAAGCAGCAGCATGATACACAGAAGGGATTACATCTGGTAATGACAGAAGCCTGTTGTATTAGGACTCCATGTAACAAGTCATCATGTTCTGAGTGAGTAATAAACCCTCTCCATGGTTAAGAAGTTCACCCAGCCTGTGTGTAACTTGCTGAGCAGATACTGGCAGCATTGCTAGCAGCACCCTGAGAGACCCTGTGTCTAAGGGACATAACAGGAGGTTATCAACTGGCCCAGGGAAGACGTATAGAGTGAGAATAGGAGGGGCCCAAGGACGAAGCAACAGGAAGAGGAGTGGAGGAGATGGAGTTGTAAATGACACTGAAAGTGCGCTGAGATAGGTAGGAGGAGAACCAGCATAAAGCAGAATCACGGAGGACTAGGGAGTGTAGTTTGATGAGGTGGAGCAGGTGGTCGACTGTGTCAAAGGCAGCAGAGAGGTCTAATGCCCTTGTACACACGATCGGAATTTCTGATGGAAAAAGTCAGACGGAATTTTTTCATTGGATATTCCGATCGTGTGTGTGCCTCATCTGACTTTTTCAGTCGGAATTTAGAAAGAGAACATGTTCTCTTTTTTTCCAAAGGAAATTCCGTTCGTCTGTAGGGAACTCCGACGGAGAAAAAAACATGCATGCTCAGAATGAAGTCGACGCATGCTCGGAAGCATTGAACTTAATTTTTCTCGGCTCGTCATAGTGTTGTTTGTCACCGTGTTCTTGACGGTCGGAATTTGGTGTGACAGTGTGTATACAAGACAGCTTGAACAGAATTCCGTCTGAAAAATCAGTCCGAGTTTATCCCGATGGAAAATCCGATCGTGTACAAGGCATACGAGTATGAGTATGGAGTAGGGCTGAAACAACTAATCGATTAATCGACAACTAATCGATTATGAAATTAATCGATTACCATTTTCATAATCGATTAATCGGCCAACTAACATAATGGGGTTAAAAAAACAAAAATTAGCCCTTTATAGTACAAAAAGAGCAAATCGCTACTGTAAATATTACTTTCACTGTCCCACAGTAAAAAATTAACCCCTTACAGTAGCGATTATTTGCTCTTTTTGTACTAATTTTAGTTTTTTTTAACCCCATTATGTTACTAAACATCTCAGGCCTGGGTCACACCTCTGTGCTTTTTGCAGAAACACACTACAGTTCATTTACACGGTTTCCTATGGGATACGTTCACATCCATGATTTTTTTCAGCTGCTGCGTATTTGGATTTTTTTAACGCAAAATGGTGCTATTTTTTTTTTTTTTTTTGTTCAATATACTTCAATGGAGAAGCTGCAGAAAAGTATGTAATGCGTTTTTGCGTCAATGTGTGTTTTTTTAATCTGCCCCAACAACAAATTGGCCCAAAAAAATGTAAAAATGCAAATCGCAGCAAAATTGCCTTTTTTTTTTCCTTTATGGTTATTAATCGATTAATCGAAACAATAATCGGCCAACTAATCGATTATGAAAATAATCGTGTGTTGCAGCCCTAGTATGGAGTAATGGCCATTGGTGAGTTTTAGTAGGGCAGTTTCAGTAGAATGTTGTGGGCGGAAGCCAGACTGTAAGGGGTCGAGAAGGTTGTTGTCCGTGAGGTAGTGACTCATTTGTCCATGGACAAGGCGTTCGATGAGCTTGGAGGCAAACTGGAGCAGGGAGATGGGTCTTAAGTATTTAAGATGTTATCATTTTAAGATTTTTATGTTCAAACCTATTATCACTGTGATTTAACTGTCACTTATATATTTGTTGGGGCTGCACTGGATACACAAGTTTGATTAACCACTTGCTTACTGGGCACATATACCCCCTTCCTGCCAAGGCGAAATTTCAGCTTTCAGCACTGTTACGCTTTGAATGACAATTGCGCGGTCGTGCGATGTGGCTTCCAAACAAAATTGACGTCATTTTTTTCCCACAAATAGAGCTTTCTTTTGGTGGTGTTTGATCATCTCTGCGGTTTTTATTTTTTGCGCTATAAACAAAAAAAGACTGACAATTTTGAAAAAAACACAATATTTTTTACTTTTTGCTATAATAAATATCCCAATTTTTTTAATTAATTTTTTATATTTTTTTCCTCAGTTTAGGCCGATACGTATTCTACATATTTTTGGTAAAAAAAAATCGCCATAAGCGTATAGTGATTGGTTTGCGCAAAAGTTATAGCGCCTACAAAATAGGGGATAGAATTATGAATTTTTTGTTTTATTATTATTTTTTTAACTAGTAATGGCGGTTATCTGCGATTTTTGTCAGGACTGCGATATTACGGCGGACACATCGGACACTTTTGACACATTTTTGGAACCATTCACATTTATACAGCGAACAGTGCTATAAAACTGCACTGATTACTGTATAAGTGTGACTGGCAGGGAAGGGTTTAACACTCGGGGGCGATCAATGGGTTAAATGTGTGCCCTGATAGGTGATTCTTACTGTGGGGGGAGGGGACTGACTGGGGGAGGTGCCCGATGGGTGTCCCTATGTACAAGGGACACACCATCGGTCTCCTCTCCCTGACAGGACTTGGATCTCTGTGTTTACACACAAAGATCCACGTCCCTGGCTCTGTGACTGCCGATCGCGGGTACCCGGCGGACATCGCGGCCGCCAGGCACGCGCATCGGCACTTGAGTGACGTAGCGGGCACTCGCGTGCGCCCCTCAGCGGCCGGAGGCCCGAGGATGTCCTATGACGGCCTCCCGGCCCTATAGAGCCACCTTGTGGCCGTCATTCTACAATGGCCCGAATCCAAAGTGGTTAAGGCCCGCTATACTGCCTTTAGTGCTAGCTGCCTCTGACTTTTAATTGTTTCAGCACAGCGCAGATTCTGTCACTTATTTAGATTTAAGAAAACACTTTATGTGGCATATTAACTATTGACTCTGGCTTGCAGTAACACATACAGTGGCAAGAAAATCATGTGAACCCCTTGGGAATAACTTTTTTAAAGTTTCAATTTTAAAATAAAACATTTTATTGCAGTAATTTGCCATAAAATGTGATCTGATCCTCATCTATGTCACAACAATAGACGAACACAATGTACTTTAGGGATAAGTTCACCTTTTGGGCAGAATTTCACTTTTCGTAATGCCATTGCTGGTCCAGTCATCCCAACGTGCTTTTTTCTCACTTACCTTCTCCGTGGGGTGTTTAAAATCTTGTCAGTTTTTTTGTATTTTTGAATGGATTTTCAGATCCCATCACTTCCTGTAGATTGTCTCCCAGCATTCACTTCCTGTTAGGTCATCTGCCAGAAGCCTTCATTTCCTTGTTGCATCACAGAAGAGGGTGTGTTCACCACTCTGAGTGAGTGAATAACTTGTATAGCGCTACAACTGCGAACTAAATCGCCTCAAGGCGCTTTGCTTCCAGTGATGTCCTGATCCATCAGAAGAGGTGGGTCTTAAGTTTTTTTCCTGAAGGTCCGATGGTTTTCTTCCATACGGATGTCCGTGGGTAGAGCATTCCATAGCCGTGGTCCTTGAACTGCAAATCTTCGTTCTCCCTTTGATTTGTAGCGAAACTTAGGGATGTGATGGAGGTTTTGGTTGGTTGATCAGAGAATGCGATTGGGGGTGTAATGTTTTATCTTCTCGCATAAATATTGCGGAGCATTTCCTTGTGTGCACTTGTGGGTGAGACAGAGGGTCTTGAATGTGACTCGATCCTTTACGGTAAGCCAATGAAGGGTCCTCAGTGAAGGGGTGATGGATTTCCAGGTTTTTTTTCCCGTTACCAGTCTGGCTGCCGTGTCCTGGACGACTTGTAGGCACGAAATCTGGTATTTAGGTAGTCCTGAGTAGAGGTAGTTTGCGTAGTCGAGTCGGGAGTTAAAAAATTATTCCAACTACTACTGCTGTGTCCTCTTCTGGGATGAAGGGGATGAGTCTACGCAGCAGGCGGAGGAGATGGTGCGATCCGCTGACTACTGATACTATTTGTGCGTCCATTGACATTTCTGAGTCAAAGATAACTCCTAGACTTTTGACTTTGGTGCTCGGGGTAATGGTCTGTCCAAGGATGGTGTCCCTGAAGTTTTGGTTTTTGTCTTTCGGTTTGCGTGGAGGAGGAGTTCTGTTTTGGATCCGTTCAGTTTGAGGGAACTCTGTCATCCAATCATCGATCAATGTGAGACAATTTTCCAATCCGTGATATTTGTCTTTTTTTCCGGTGATACGAAAGTAGAGTTGAGTGTCGTCAGCGTATGAGTGGTAGCACAGGTCCTGTTTGCTGATGATTTTGAGGAGTGGGCGGAGGTAGATGTTAAAGAGCACGGGTGACGGGTGATCCTTGAGGGACTCCGCAAGAAATTGCGCAAGTTTCAGAGGTGAAGGTTCCTAGTTTTGATTATCTAGGAAGGAAGCGAACCAAGGTAGGTCAGAGGAAAAGGAATATACCGCGCTTAATAAATGAAATAATCTTAAAAAATACTAAATGACCAAAGTGAAATAAAAATTGAATAGAAAAAAATTGAATAGAAAAAATTTAATACGACCCCTAAATATGCAGCACGCTCAAAGTGTATAGACAAACCACTAATGAAGGACAAAGAGAGACAGAAAGAGCTGCGCAAAAAATATTAAACAAAAAATGAATATGTGCATACATGTGAAATGATCATCTTATACCGGACTAGTGGTCTAAGTGACAAATAAATAGCAATAATGTGAACACCAATAAATTGATAATTAGATGAATACCAATAAAAACTAAATGAACACCAATAAAAATCAATTATTAATGTGAATGTCCATAAAAAAATCCATAATGAAATCCAAAATAGAATCCATGATGTAAATCTTGAAATGAAGATGTGAATGGAGAAGAAAAGGGTGAACTTCAAAACTCACACCAAACTGCACACGTGCACCACCACCAAATCAATTCGCTTACCAAAGGCAAGCTAATTCCAAGCCAAACACCTGAATAGCTCACTTCCTCGCAGTGGATGAAGGACTCAAGGATGGAACACTCCAAAGGCAGGGACTCAGTATCCAATGGTCATTATCCAGAAATAGAAAAGGAGAGGCACATAGTGTGTATCGTCTAAACAAACTGGTTTATTTAAATAAAAATGGTAACTTACAGAAATTCTGAAATTGCGAGCATAAAATAGAGGATAGCCGGCCGGCATGCAGTCTCCCGTCCAGCAGCGATGACGTCAGCCTCCCGACGTACGTTTCGCCACAAGTAGCGTCGTCTGGGGTACGGGCGACGCACTGACTCATCGTGTCATTTATAGCCAAGTGAAACCATGCCTCGATCTGAGTCACGGGCAGCCCCGCAAACAGGAAGCAGGACTGATCATGTCCGCTGGATGAAATCACAGGGAAAACCAATGCTAATATTAAAAATGCTATTAATTAAAAGCATATGGTAAAGGTACTTAATAAAAATAAAAATATTCTTAATGGAAACACTTATTAAAAACACTTATTGCAAAGTGCCAAGAGGACCGAGAATTACATCATACAAAGGAATTATATAAATAGATGCAGTGGCACCAAGTGGTCAAAAAGCAAACCTATCAATCTTGACCCAAAAAAAAACACATTACTAATGTAGTTATCCTCCTATATGTAGGGGCAAGATTGTGATATAGGGCTGAATGACACAAAACCCATCGAGAAAACGGGTCCAAACATCCCAATTTGACAAAAAATGCTGCCCAGGACTCGCATCATATTGGCTGAAAAAACAATAATGACATTATTCATCAGATGGTATACACAGAAGGAAATAAAAAGAAAGAAAAAACAACCCTTCTTAGATCATAATCAAAATAAAAATTTTGTGTCATTCAGCTATTATTGCTATTTATTTGTCACTTACACCACTAGTCCGGTATAAGATGATCATTTCACATGTATGCACATATTCATTTTTTGTTTAATATGTTTTGCGCAGCTCTTTCTTTCTCTCAAGGTAGGTCAGAGTCTGCGACTCCTGCTACTTTAAGGCGGATAAGTAGAGTTTTGTGGTCTACTGTGTAGAATGCTGCACTGAGGTCCAGCAGCACCAGGAGACATGATTATCCGTCATCTGCTGCTTCGAGGGCGTCATCTCATATTTTGAGAAGTGCTGTTTCTGTGCCATGGCCTGGGCGGAAGCCTGATTGTAGTGGATCCAAGAGTTTGTAAGTGTCCAAATGGAGTTGTAGCTGTTGTACTACTGGTGTGGTATGGGTAGAAGTGCTAGTCAGTCCCCATTAGTATGCACACAACAAAAATACCCATGGGACTTTTAAAGAGCACCCCTCAAAACATACCAAGTAAAATTTATAAATTATTTATTCAACAAACATTTAAAAACGTGATACAGAAAGAAAAAAATATGTATTAAATGTCATTATATTGGTCAATTTTGAATTCATGTAATCAACCTTTCCATGAGACTTGGATGTGTCACAAAGATGACTGTCAGTACTGGAATAACTGTGCTGGGTCTCAACGCCTTTCGCGAGAAGAGTCTTGCTTCTTTGGGAGAAGCACAGATAGATGCAATTGATGAAACACTCCTGGCCTACTGATGTAGTATGGATGACTCTTTTTAAACTAGTCAGAAACTTTCTGTATATGGGCGGGTATATCACCCTAAATTATAAAAACCCACTTCAAACCAAAACGTCCAATATCACATTATATGACAAATATGATAAGTGCTCAAAATGAAAGTCTTTTAGGGAATTGGTGAAAAAAACAAATAAAGAAATCCAAGATTAGTGTAAAGATGACACGCTTGAAGAGGACGACAGAAGAGAATCCCAATTAATCACCACAACAACGTGATCCACCACCACATAGATAACCTGCTTACCATAAGCAGGCTAAACACCAACCTGTAGGATGTTGGTACAGATTCAGCCGCACTCCACCAACCAGGATAGGTATGTAGACTAGGAGTACCCCAACACTCGAGGGGATTACCCTCTAACCGTAAAAAAAAATAATTAAGTAATAATGTTGCTGGTGTCACCTAAAGAGTTCTAACTCACTTCAACCTATAAATAAATAATCATAAATGTGTAGCGCAACTAGCAATAATGTAACAAGGTATAAGTGAATACATGTGAATATAGGAAGTGCAACAATGTAACATCCAAGGTAACGACTACTGAACATCAATGACCTTATGTCCAAAATGATAGATCTAGGGAAAGGAAGTCCTACAAAAGAACAAGATTATTAAAGTGGTTAACCGTTCACTGTTCTCTTGATCTTCCACCTCTGTGTTGAATAAATATAACGGTGCTCAAACACAATCCTCCACCAGTGATAGGATGGCAGCTCACCTTTTGCTTAGACCCCTGTGTTACCAGTCTAAGTAAGCGGTCCACTGCACTGAGCGGACTTGCATAAAAGACACTCAACCGTGCCGGCATGTCAGGTAGATAACATAAATCATGAAAGAGTCCCAGCGTGCTTCAGCAAGGATAATAATGACCATGGAATACCTTCCGAGGGTTCAGCTCCTAGTCCCAAACGCATGTTGTCCTAGGCTTGGACTTCATCAGTTGGTCAGTGGGACTAGAAGCCAAACCCTCGGATGGCATTCCGCGGTTATTAAGCATGCTGGGACTTTCATGATTTGTTATGCACCTGACATGCCGGCATGTTTGAGCGCCTTTTAACCACTTCAGCCCCAGACCATTTGGCTGCCAAATGACCGGGCCACTTTTTGCGATTCGGCACTGCGTCGCTTTAACTGACAATTGCGCGGTCGTGCGACGTGGCTCCCAAACAAAATTGATGTCCTTTTTCCCCACAAATAGAGCTTTCTTTTGGTGGTATTTGATCACCTCTGCTGTTTTTATTTTTTGCGCTATAAATAAAAAGCGACAATTTAGAAAAAAATGCAATATTTTTTACTTTTTGCTATAATAAATATCCCCCAAAAAATATAAAAAAAACAATTATTTTTCCTCAGTTTTGGCCGATATGTATTCTTCTACATATTTTTGGTAAAAAAAATTGCAAAAAGGGTTTAATGATTGGTTTGCGCAAAAGTTATAGCATCTACAAAATAGGGGATAGTTTTATAGCATTTTTAATAATTATTTTTTTCTAGTAATGGCGGCGATCAGCGATTTTTGTCGTGACTGCGACATTATGGCGGACATATCGGACACTTTTGACACTATTTTGGGACCATTCACATTTATACAGCGATCAGTGCTATAAAAATGCACTGATTACTGTATAAATGTGACTGGCAGTGAAGGGGTTAACCACTAGGGGGCTAGGAAGGGGTTAAGTGTGTCCTAGGGAGTGATTCTAACCGTTAGGGGGCGTGGCTATGAGTGACCTGTCACTGATCGCTGCTCCCGATGAGAGGGAGCATGCTAGGCAGAACGGCGAGATGCTTGTTTACACTTGCCTCTCCCCGTTCTGCAGCTCTGTGACCTGATCGCGGGACACCGGCGGACATAGAGTCTGCGGGTCACGCGGGCACGGTCACGGAGCTTGCGTCAGGGGCGCGCGCGCCCGTGCCGCGGGAAATTCATAGTGACGTGTATATATACGTCACTTTGCCCAGCCGTGCCATTCTGCCGACGTATATGTGCGTAAGCCGGTCGGTAACCGGTTAAGTGAGTTTTTTACTTGTGTGCTATTAAATTGTTTGAAGAGAGCACTAGATAACTTCTGTTTGTTTGCATATGATATGTCGCTGATTGAGAGTTGACACCACTGAAAGGAGGTATTGGAGAACCTGAGTGGAGCGGAGTACGCATCCTATTTTACCCTGATCAGGGGACCGCTTACTTGGACCCACTGGTAACACAGGGGTCTAAGTATAAGGTGAGCTGCCATCCTATCACTGGTGGAGGATTGCGTTTGAGCACTGTTATATTTTTTCAACACAGAGTTGGAAGATCAAGAGAACAGTGAACTGTTAACCACTTTAATTATCTTGTTCTTTTGTCGGACTTCCTTTCCTTGGATCTATCATTTTGGACATAAGGTATTGTTTGGATTGATATTCAGTTGTTGTTACCTTGGATGTTACATTGTTGCACTTATAATCGCATGTGTTCACTTATAACTTGTTACATTATTGCTAGTTGCGCTACACATTTATGATAGTTCCAGTGGTATAAAAAGTTTTACTAACACATGCCAAAGTTGCAAAAACTGTGTTTGGCTGGTAAAATGTGAATAAAGGCAAAACCTTTCTTTCTCTTTTCGTCCGTGGACGGACACAGCTCCTTAAATCTTGACAAAGTGGGTTATGTTCCTGTTCATAGGAGAGGACTGGATATATAGATCTTTGTAGTCTTCCCAGTTCCGGCCATCGAGCATGCCAGTCCCTTGCTTTGCGCATGGTTCTGACCACGACATACCCCATGGCTTCAGGGGTAGCCGGTGAGCACATGCTCCAGGGTCCACATATGAATGGGCTGCTTGTTGCCTCGCTCACAGTGAACCGGGCCGACAGCTACTCCGTACCATCGGTTGTGGGTCTGTCAGGGACGCGCCTGCTTGTCCTCGCAAGGACGGGTAAGTACAGTTCCCCCTGTCTCAGCAGGATGGAACAGCTGGGCATTCCCGGGATTTAGGGGTTCTCCTCTCCTCCCTTTCCCTGCTCTCTGTCGCCCTTTCCCCTCCTGCCCTAGGGCCCTCTGCAACCGGGGTGTACCTGTGGGGGGGCTCCGAGTCCCTGTGGGGGACCCTGGGGCGCCAGGGTCCGCTTTCTGTGAGGGGGGGTCAGTCTCCTGGGAAGTCTCTGCAGGCCTTCTCATCCACATCCCTGGCCTTGGGCGCCATATTTTTGCAGCGCTGATGCCATTTTTAGTGTGTTTTTTTCTGTGTTAAAACTTCTATTGGCGGCCATTTTGTTGTAGCCGCACTGTGGCGCAGGTCGGTATTGCGGGCAGCCATTTTCTTGTAGTCCGCGTCCTTTTTATCTGAGGCGTCTGGCGGCCATTTTGGAGTGGGCCTCTAGCACTGGCTTTCTGAACAGCGCAGTTTATTCTCCTCACAGCTTTTTCATCACACGCGCTGTGTATACAAGGTGGGCAGCAGTGTTGAGCGGTCTCCTTCTGGGTGGTGAGTCCCCTGGGTTACCCTCCCCCGGTCAGTGCAGCATGGAGGGTGGACTCTTATGTATTTTTCACTGGGTCCCTAAGGGCTGTCAGTGGGTGTTTATGGAGTCACTATGTGACCTTTCTTCCCCATACATTGCCAGAGGCAGCAAATGGTGCCCCTGCACCTGCGGTTTCCATGGATACATTACAGATAGTCCTGGAACCTTTTGTTGCCAAGGTAGAAATGGATTGCGAGCGTAAGGAAGCGCCCCCTCCCCCCGCCATCTCCTGGGAAATGTTTGTCAGGGCACTTCTGAGTGCACTTCTGATGCTGTGAGGGATGCTCTCCAGCTGGGACTTCCGCAGAGGAGTCTGTCTCCCTTAGGTCACACCAATCTGCCCACTTTGTGAAGTTTTTTCCTTATGATACTTTGATAAGTTCGTAAATAAGGAATGGGAACGGCCGCAGAGGTCCTTGTGGTCCCCCTGCGCATGACGGTCCGTTATCCTACAGGACCCTTCTGATAGGAGGTCCAAGGCGGTGATGCTGGGGTCAGTATTGTGACCTATATATGGCTGCGACATTCCATGAATGGTTGGCCCCGTCGCAGTTTTGCTTGGGGTTTGCATGATTTCCCTGTGTCTGCGTGGGTTTCCTCCGGGTAATCCGGTTTCCTCCTACACTCTAAAGACACACGCGCCTTCGGCGCCAAGGTAAAAACGTGTACACTAATGCATACTGTGTGTGTGTGTGTGTGTGTGTGTGTATATGTAAATGATTTTCAGAACCTCTGTATCTGTGGTGGTACTGCGCCGCCTGTTTGTTTAGCTGGAATGCTGGTCCGCTTGCTAAGCTCCCAAGTGAGCTCTGGCAGATTGCCGTTCTGAGGTTTTTTGGTACCTCGCTGGACGACATTGTTAAGATGTCACTGGAGGTAAGAACACTCTTCTCTCACAGTCCTCTGAGGGAAGGAGCCGCGCCATTGGCCGGGGCCCTCCGATTCCGCGCAGAAGCGGTATTTTCGTCAGTAGATCCTCCCGGGCTGACGAGGCTCTAGCTGGGGGACAGAAGCATCCCTGGGTGCGTACACGAATGTGCCGGCTAACATACCATGCTACCGCATGATATTTTGTCCCCGCCCGACTCATGGGTAGGGGGGATGATTTTGCGAGTTTGCAGCTCGATGGACCTCTCTGCTCTCTGACCAGTGGGTCTGCGCGGTGGTCCCTTAGGGGTACAAGATAGAGTTTCTTCTTGTCCACCAAACAGATATTTCCCTCAAATTTTTCCTCTCCTTCCGGCTCGTCGGTCTGCTTTGATGGGAGCAGTACAAGACTTGCTCTGGTGCAGAATAATTTTACCTGTGCCCCTGGTGGAAGGGTTTCAGGGATTCTATTCTAATCTGTTGGTAGTCCCACGGAAGGACGGTGTCTGTCCAATCTTGGACCTCAGGGCCCTCAATACCTTGTAGGGCAGCACAGTGGTGTAGTGATTAACTCCCTCACCTGGCAGCAAGAGGGTCTCTGGTTCAAACCCGGACCCCGACACCATCTGGAATTTGCATGTTCTCTCTGTGTCTGCTTGGGTTTCCTCCTGGTGCTCCGGTTTCCTCCCACAATCCAAAGACATGCGCGTCTTCGGCGCCACAGTAAGAACATACACATTAATGCATACACAGTGTGTGTATGTATTGTTTTTGGGGAATTCTGGCGTCTCTGGACACCAGGGTCGCATACTTGCATGTCCCCATCTTCAGCAGCTATCTGAGGTTTCTGCGCTTTGCGATTTGACTTGGCGTCGGCGCCAAGAGTTGTTCACAAGGTGCTCGCCCCAATCTGGGCTTTGCTGAGACAGCGAGACATTGGCTATTGCCAGTCAGACCCTCCGGGACTTTGGTTGGGTACTGAACATACTGACATCAGCGTTGGTACCGATTTAGTGTCTGAAGTCCTTAGGCTTGATCCTTAATTCTTTGGAGGCAAAGGTCTTCCTTCCTTTGGAGCAGTTGCAGACGCTCCAGTCGGCGGTGTAATTGTTGGCATCCCGCAAATGGTCGTCTCTCCCCTTTTTTGCATGAGTTCTGGGCCTCATGGTGGCCTCCTTCGAGGCTGTTGCGTCTGCCCTATTCCACACTCGAGTATTGCAGGAAGAGATCCGGTCCACTTCAAACAGATCTCCATTGTCTCTAGTTTCAAGTAAGTCACCTGGTCAAGGCTTCCCTGAGAGGGTAGCTGAGATTCTCAGCTCTTCAGTCCGGGAGGTCGTTCCTTCCTTTCCATGGGACTGTGATCACGACGGACGCCAGCCTCATGGTTTGGAGGGGAGTCTGGGGGGTCCAGTTGGCCCAGGGTTGCTGGATTCCGATCGAATCTCCCCTGCCGATCAATGTCCTCGAACTTTGAGCGATCAGACTGTGCCTCTCCAAGTGGTCTCAGAGACTTTAGGGGCGTCTGATCAGGTTCCAGTGGATAACGCCACGGCGGTGGCTTCTGTCAACCATCAGGGAGGAACAACAAGCTTGGCCGCAGCGTCGGAAGTCGCTCACATCCTAGTTTGGACCGAAAGGAGCGTGCCGGCTCTATCGGCTGTTTACATTCGGGCGTAGAAAACTGGCAGGCGGACTGTCTGAATCGCCAGATGCTGGACCAAGGGGAATGGTCATTACACCCGGAGGTGTTTCACTTACCTTGTCAGAATTGGGGCACACCAATTGTGGATCTCCTGGCTCCTCAAACTCAATCGCAGGTATCAAGGTTTGTGGCCAGGTCCAGGGATCCCTGGGCAGACGTGTCGGAGTCTCCATGGGGAATTTCTGCCTTTCCCCTAATGAAATTGCTTCCTCGTCTGCTCCGCAGAGTGGAGACCGAGGGGATTCTGGTGATTCTAATTGCCCCAGATTGGTCCCGGCGTCCCTGGTATCTGCCGACCTTGTGAGCCTGGTAGCTGACGCTCCCTGGCGGCTGCCAATGCGGGAGGACCTTCTGTCTCAAGGTCCCATACTTAATCCTGTTTTACAGTCGCTGGCTTTAACAGCATGAATATTGAAAGCCAGGTACTAAGGGACCGTGGTCTGTCAGATTCGGTTATCTCCTTCATGTTGAGGGACCGGAAATCTTCTTCCCGGACGATCTACCATCGCACTTGGAGGGCTTACATCTCTGTGTGAAGAGTTGGCTTGGCGCCCACGGGCTTATTCGGTTTCTCGGATCCTGCTGTTCTTGCAGCGCAGAGTGGATCTGAAACTTGCATTAAGCACTGTTAAGGAGCAGATTCTGCCTTGGCTGTTTTCTTCCAACGGCCCCTGGTGGCTCTCTCACTGGTAAGTACGTTTGTGCAGGGGGTCCGACACGTGGTTCCCCCGATTGAACCACTGCTTCCTCCGTGGACTTGACTCTAGTGCTCTCGGTCATTCAGGAACCTGCCTTTGAGAATATCAGGGAGATTCCACTCTTTCTCAGAAAGTTGCCTTTCTTGTTACCATTACATTGGTCAGAAGGGTTTTCTGAATTGGCGGCCTTGTCTTGCAAGTCACCTTACTTGGTCCTCCATAAGGATAAAGCGGTGCTACGCCCGCAACCTTCATTTCTTCCTAAGGTTGTTTCGGCTTTTCACTTAAACAAGGACATTGTGCTCCATCCTTGTGTCCTCGGCCGTCGCATCCCAGGTGGCTGCGCTACATACCTTGGACGTGGTATGTGCACTACGGGTGTACCTGTCTGCTGCTGCTCCGTTCCGGATTTCTGACTCACTGTGTCGGTATCTGGTCCACAGAAGGGCCTGGCAGTCTCATCGGCCACCTTTCTAGGTGGATCAGGCAGATCGTCATCCAGGCCTATGCCCTAATAGGGCGGGCGCCTCCCTTTCCTGTCACGGCACAGTCAACCAGGGCAATTGGTGCTTCCTGGGCTTTCCGACATCTAGCATCTGTCTTCAAGGTGTGTAAGACGGTGACCTGGTCGTCTGTTCACACTTTCTCAAAGTTTTACAAGGTTGATGTGAGTGCATCTTCGGATGCTTCCTTTGGCCGCAAGGTTTTGCAGGAGGCCGTTTGAGGTTACAACTCCTCCGTAGAGGAGCTATGTTTCTTTGGGGTGAAGTTAAGTCTTCTTTTGATTGCTGTTCACACCCCTCGTTTTTTCTGACACTGCTTGGGGACGTCCCACTTTGTCAAGATTTAAAGAGCTGTGTCCGTCCATGGACGAAAAGAGAAAATAGGATTTTTTTGTACTCACCGTAAAATCCTTTTCTCTGTCAGCCATGGACGGACACAGCACCCACCCCTCCTTTTTTTAGTTTGTACTGCTTTTCTACAAACTGAGGCTGCTGACTGCAGGTAGGAGGGTTATGTACGGAGAGACTGCCCCCTGGGCGGGGCTGTTCAACTCTGTTAAAGTTACACGTTTTAAGATAACTAACATGTTCTGCCTAGTCCTCTCCTATGAACAGGCACATAACCCACTTTGTCAAGATTTAAGGAGCTGTGTCGGTCCATGGACGACAGAGAAAAGGATTTTACGGTGAGTACCTAAAAATCCTATTTTTTTTTTCAGTTTTGGATAGCATTGAGAGGGATTAGAACACCTGTCCAGTTTTTATTGCCATCTGTGACATCATTAGGAAGATTCACCCTCTCTATTTGTCCTGTTAACTGTTATCATTGAACGTAAAAGAAAACCCTACAGTTTGGGTTGACACCAGAACAGGAATAGAGGGAAACTCTTCCAACGAGGCACATTTGCAGCTGTAGCTCTTAAAGTGGGGGTATTTCTGTAGGTGGGAGTACTTCTGAGACTGCACAAAGCGAATGAACACAAGAAAATACTTTGAAAAATACCACACAGACTACAGGTGACCTTGTTTACCCCTTCAGCTCTTTCTCCTTGTAACATGCACTCTCTACCACTCCTTCTGACAGCTCTATCCTTAACCACTTAACGACCGCTCACTGTATATATACGTCGGCAGAATGGCACCGACAGGCACAATCATGTACAGTGTACGTGATTGCCTTTTGTATAGTTGGGGGGTCCAATCGGACCCCCCTTCTATACAGTGAGCGGTCGTTATCCGTTGGGAAGCGATCCGGGATGAGGGGACGGCCGTTCGATTCCGGCCACCCCCCCCGCGATCGCCCCCAGCGAATGAGAAAGCTTCCTCTGCTGTGTAATGTTTACACAGGCAGAGGAAGTGATGTCATCTCTCATGCGGCGCTCACATATACTGAGCGCCGTACAAGAGAAGACACACAGGTTAGTGCACAAACAGTACACTGACACCAGGACACATAGAAACGTAAATCGCCCCCCCAGATCACCCCCCAGCCCCCAGTCACAGTGTCACTGATTGCAGTGACCATTTATTTACTGATCACTGCAATCAGTGACATTTGTGACTGTAAAAGTGTCACTACAGTTAGTTTAGGTCCAGTGTAGCCCCCTAACCCCCCCTAATAAAGGTTTAACCCCCTGATCATCCCCCAGATAACCCTTTCACCCCCTAGCACCGCCGTCACTAAGCGATCGTTTTTCTGATCGCTGTTTTAGTGTCGGTGATGCCGATCGGTAGCCAGTTATTTTTTTTAGGTTCGCCGCAGGTTTTTATAGCGTCGGGTACCCCCATATATTACCTAATAAAGGTTTAACCCCCTTGATCGCCCCTCAGGTAACCCTTTCACCCCCTATCACCACTGTCGCTAAGTGATCGTTTTTCTGATCGCAGTCTTATTGTCGGTGATGCCGATAGGTAGCCAGTTATTTTTTTTAGGTTCGCCGCCGGTTTTTATAGCGTCAGGTACCCCCATATATTACCTAATAAAGGTTTAACCCCTTGATCGCCCCCCCCCAGGTAACCCTTTCACCCCCTTTTGCCAGTGTCACTAAGCGATCGTTTTTCTGTTCGCTGTATTACTTATGCTGGTGCCGATAGATAGCCAGTTATTTTTTTTAGGCTCGCCGCAGGTTTTTATAGCGTCAGGTACCCCCATATATTATCTAATAAAGGTTTTAACCCCCTAATTGCCCCTAGTTAACCCTGCGTCACACCCCAGGCAGTGTCAGGTTAGTGCCAGTAACACTAACACCCACGCGTGAAGCATACACCTCCCTTAGTGGTATAGTATCTGAACAGATCAATTTCAGATCTATACTAGTGTCCCCAGCAGTTTAGGGTTCCCAAAAACGCAGGTGTTAGCGGGATCAGCCCAGATACCTGCTAGCACCTGCGTTTTGCCCCTCCGTCCAGCCCAGGCCACCCAAGTGAAGTATCGATCGATCACTGTCACTTACAAAACACAACACACATAACTGCTGCATTCGCAGAGACCGGCCTGATCCCTGCGACTCCAGTGCTGTGATTTCACCACCACAGTTAAAAAAAAAAAAAAGCATATATGCCAAAGCATTGGGGCAGCAGGGGCGGAGGAGCGATTTTGCTCCTAATGCCGCATACATACGGTCGAAATTCCGACGGAGGCTTGCCCGTGGAAAAGTCCGACCATGTGTGCGGGGCATAATTTTTGCGGGAGGATGCCCCAATGCTTCGGCATATATAAATGGTGCATGTATGCCCATCATTAGAAGTGGGTCAATGAAGGGCGGTGTTCTAATGGTGGGCATACCCACCGATCAATCTCTTTTTTTTTTTGTTCAGCCAACAGGCTGCATGAAAAAAAAGATTACAATACATGTCCAACAAGGACCAGCAACGTACTGGTATGTTGCTGGACTTTGAATGGTTATACCAGATTGAGGCCTGCGGGTTTAGGTATCATCTTGGTATCATTCTTTTCAGCCAGCGGCCGGCTTTCATGTAAAAGCAATCCTAGCGGATAATTAGCCTCTGGACTGCTTTTACAAGCAGTGGGAGGGAATGTCCCCCCCCCCCCGGATATAAAAAGCGACATTGGAAAATTGGGAAAGCATTTTCTTTCTCGTACATCACGGGACACAGAGCGGCATAGTCATTACTATGTGGGTTATATAGTTTACCTTCAGGTGCTGGCACTGGCAACTTCCAAACCGGAAGTACCCTCCCCTATATAAGCCCCTCCCATCCGGGAGCACCTCAGTTTTTTGCCAGTGTCTAAGGTGTTGGCCAAGAAGTAACATGTGTTTTTCACTGAGCTTGCGTACAGGTTCTTTTGGGCCTCAGTAAGCTATTCCGGATCCGACCAAAAAAGCTTCATAGCTAAACGGTCGGTACCCGGGCCTTGCAGAGAAGAGCAAGGTTTTGCCTGTAATGCTTCTCTTAGGAGAGCTGGACCCTGGGATCCAGAGCTCTGGTCATACCCACGACCAAGATGTTTTCTGTGCAGGGTGCTATACAGGTCCAGGGGAGTGGAATCCTTGGGAACCCGGTCCCTGAAGGTTTAATTACAATGCCTGCCGTGATAGGTGAAGTTTGGGCTTCTGTGGACCAAACAGAGTCCTGCGGCGGGGAAAAGGTAAGTGGGGGCCCCTCAGGAACTTGGTTCTATTGAGGGGACCCCCAAGCCTAATATGTCTTTCTGCCTGTTACCTAACGGTATTCCCGCTAAATATTTATGCATGCCTGTAACTACTAAAAAATGTAATATTTTTAATAGTGGTCAAGAAAAAAAAAAATTATATAGACTGCGGTACCTGTGTTAATCCACTAGAGGCCGCTGTGGAACGTTTCTTGTCATGTGGACTGGTTTCTTTTCATCAGAGCAAGTCCAGGCAGATGGTGAGTTCTCTTGTGGGAAACTGCTTCCTCTGCCATGTTGCAATGCTCGTCCATCCCCCGGCCTGCGGCAAAGGGCCCTGTCTCCTGTCCCTAGTTTCCCTTTTCAAAAAAGAGCGCCGAAGGCGTACGTGCGCGTGCACGCGCCTCTATATATAGAGGTGAGCTGGGAAAGGGGGCGGAGCTTGGGGGATGACGCTCTGTGCGGGCCGCAGCGCTTCTGCGCATGTGCGGGCGTCCCAGCATGTTAAAAGGCACAATTATGTGTTGTGAGCTGGCTATGGAGTGCAGAGACAGAGCTGGCAACATTTAAAAAAGGCATACAGCAAGCGGTTGATGCAGGCATCCCCATAGAAAGGCACATTAGTAGACACCAACTGTTTTTATAGCAGCAATTGTGCTAGACTATTGTCAGTAAGTGGTGTATTTCGGCTGGAATACCTCAGCTTTGGGCTTAGGAATATGCCGTCTAAAAACTCCGGGACTAAAAATCCCAGGAAGCATAGGGGGTCTCCATCGGGCTCTGAGGATCTTGGGCATGCTTCGGCTGCACCAATCTCCCCTGAAGAATCGGAGGTTAGTGACCGTAGAGCACCCTCAGGAGTACCTGGTACTGTGGCTGTCCTCAGTTCACCTGCTCCTGTGTATGTAACAGAGGAGGTTTTTTCCTCAGCTCTGGGAGGGCTGGAAGAGAGATTGTCAACATTGATCGCTGCTTCCCTGTCACAGGGAAAGAGCGCTCGATCTCCGTCTCCTCCCTCAGAGTACCTGTTAGCAGAGCAACAGTCCCATACAGGGATCGACCTACCTGAAGGGGATCAGGATGAGGTCGATTCTGTTGTAGAGGAATCAACAGTGGAAGAGCCATTCTCAGCATCACATGCTGAAAGATTATGGGTTCAGTCCCTGACTAACATGGTCCGATCAGCATTTAAAATGCCCCTTGCGGAGCCATCATCCACTTCTGTCTCCTCGTTGGGGTCGCTAAAAGCTCCCCAGACTGTTTGTTCCTTTCCAATCCATCCTTTACTGGAAGGGCTCATTTACCAGGATTGGGAACATCCTGATAAAATATTTACTCCTCCCAAGAGATTTCAGGTGGTCTATCCCATGGAGGATAAGTTCATCAAAAAATGGAGGGTCCCTACAGTGGACACAGCCATCTCTTGTGTGAATAAATCACTGACATGTCCAGTGGATAATGTCCAAATGTTCAAGGACCCAATAGATAAAAAATTGGAGTCCTTATTAAAATCTGCTTTTGCTACAGCAGGCTTGGTGACACAACCAGCAGTGGCAGCTATTGGGGTCTGCCAAGCAGTGAAGGATCAGTTGAAACAGGTCTTAAGGGACTTGCCAGATCAGCAGGCTCTTGCCCTAGCTGATCTACCTAGAGCCTTATGCTTAGCGGTTGACGCTATAAAGGATTCAATCAATCAGGCCTCCCGCCTTACGCTGTCTGTAGTACATATGCGCAGGCTTCTGTGGCTCAAAAACTGGTCTGCTGAAGCTCCCTGTAAAAAATTGCTGGTCAGCTTCCCATTTCATGGTGAACGCTTATTCGGGGAAGACCTGGACAAATATATCCAGAAAATTTCCAGCGGTAAAAGTACACTCTTGCCGGTTAAAAACAGAGTTAGAGGTCCCTCTTTTAAGAGGCCTGCTTCTCCAGTCCCTAGGACATCGGCTGTGAAACAGTTCCGACGGCCTCCTCGGTCAAATCCCAGGGGTAAAAATCAGGGACAATTGCAGGGTAACAAGAAACCCTGGATCAGGAGAGGTACAAAACCTCCCCCAAAGTCAAATGCATGAAGGGTTGCCCCCACTCAATCGGGTGGGGGGAAGACTTCAGTTGTTCGCAGAGACCTGGCGGGACACGATCAGAGACAGATGGGTGCTCTCCGCAGTAAGTCTGGGATACAAATTGGAGTTAAAAGACTCCCCTCCTTCCCATTTTATAAGGTCAAACGTGCCAAGGGATCCCCAGAAGAGAGGATCCCTCCTGTTGGCACTAGAACAATTATTGCTCCAAGCAGTAATTATAGAGGTTCCCCTGGAAGAATGGGGGTTCGGGTTTTACTCAAACCTCTTTACAGTCCCGAAGCCAAACGGGGACGTGAGGCCCATATTAAATCTAAAAGGGCTAAACAAATTCCTACATATCAGGACTTTCCGGATGGAGTCGATCCGATCGGTGGCCACTGCCCTACAAGGGGAGGAATGGTTAGCCTCGATCGACATCAAAGATGCTTATTTGCACATTCCCATCTTTCCAGTCCACCAAAAATTTCTACGCTTTGCGGTAGAAGGGCGCCATTTTCAGTTCAGAGCCTTACCCTTCGGTCTGGCCACAGCACCACGAGTGTTCACAAAAATTCTGGCCCCATTATTGGCCAATCTAAGAACATGAGGTGTAACGATAATGGCATATCTAGACGACTTGTTGCTGATAGACCACTCGGTGGAAAAACTAGAAGTGGTTGTTCACGAGACAATCGAGTATCTGGAATATCACGGTTGGATTATCAACCGAGACAAGTCAGCCCTAAAACCAGTCAAAAGTCTGGAATACTTGGGGCTAAGGCTGGATTCAGACCAGAGAAAAATTTTCTTGCCTCAAGAAAAGGTGTCGTCTTTGAGAGATTTGATCCACCTAGTGGGTACAAAAAGACAGCCATCCATACGCCTGTGCATGAGGCTGCTGGGAAAAATGGTGGCATCATTCGAAGCAGTACCCTACGGTCAATTCCATTCAAGGAATTTGCAAAGGGCTATACTGTCAGCCTGGAACAAAAGAGTTCAGGCCCTAGACTTACCAATGTCCTTGTCCCCTTCCGTTCGCAAAAGCCTCCGTTGGTGGTTGGTTCCCCAGAATCTGGAAAAAGGGAAATCCTTCAGTCCGATTTCTTGGAAGGTGGTCACTACAGATGCCAGCCTTATAGGCTGGGGAGCAGTACTGGAGCAATGGTCTCTCCAGGGCAGATGGTCGGATGCAGAAAAGGCCCTGCCCATCAATCTCTTAGAGATACGAGCAGCCCGGTATGCCCTAGTAGCATGGACATCCAAACTCCAAGGGTCCCCTGTCAGAATTCAATCGGACAATGCCACGGCAGTGGCATATATCAATCATCAGGGTGGCACCAGGAGTCGTGCAGCCCAGAGGGAAGTAAATTGCATCCTGAAATGGGCAGAAAGATATGTCCCAGCCATATCTGCGGTATTCATTCCAGGAGTGGAGAATTGGAAGGCGGACTTTCTAAGTCGCCAACAATTATGCCCAGGGGAATGGTCCCTTCACCCCGAGGTTTTCCGGACAATATGTCAGCGGTGGGGAACACCGGATGTAGATCTGCTAGCATCCAGATTCAACGCAAAAGTGGACAGGTTTGTCTCTTGGACAAGGGATCCCCTAGCTTGCGGCTCGGATGCCCTAGTGTTCCCTTGGGATCAGTTCAAGCTGATATATGCATTCCCACCGCCACAATTGTTACCTCGATTACTCCGCAGAATCAGGGTAGAAAAGAAACCAGTGATTCTGGTGGCTCCAGCGTGGCCCCGAAGAGCATGGTACGCGGAGATTGTAAAAATGTCTGTGGGGAGTCCTTGGACCCTCCCACATCGTCCGGACCTGCTTTCGCAAGGACCGATATACCACCCTTCCTTACCAGCCCTAGGTTTGACGGCCTGGCTATTGAAGCCCACATTCTAAAAAAGAGAGGTCTCTCTAATCCTGTGGTATCTACCATGATCAATGCCAGGAAGCCGGTATCCAGGCAGATCTACTATAGAATCTGGAAGGCGTACATCGCCTGGTGTGAAGCCAAGAAATGGCATCCACGTAAGTACGTAATAGGTAGGATTCTGGACTTCCTACAGTGGGCTGTAGATAGGAAGCTTGCCTTGAGTACTATCAAGGGTCAGATTTTGGCCTTGTCAATATTTTTTCAGAGGCCCTTGGCTTCGCATTCACTAGTCAAAGCCTTTATACAAGGAGTGATGCGTATTAGCCCTCCGGTTAATATTCCCATATGTCCATGGGACTTAAACCTGGTTCTGTCGGTTCTACAGAAACAACCATTTGAACCATTACAGCATATTTCCCTGGTTCTTCTCACCAGGAAATTGATTTTTCTAGTAGCCATTTGTTCGGCTAAAAGAGTGTCGGAATTAGCCGCTATGTCCTGTAGGGAGCCATATCTGGTTATCCATAAGGACAGAGTAGTGTTACGTCCTCATCCAGCCTTTCTTCCTAAGGTGGTATCGAGGTTTCATTTGAACCAAGATGTGGTTCTTCCTTCTTTTTTCCCCAAGCCTAGTTCAGTAGAGGAAATTCTTTGCATGTAGTAAGAGCAGTTAAAGCTTCTCTAAAAGCCACTGCTCAGATTCGCAGAACGGATACTTTGTTTATTCTGCCGGAAGGCCCCAGAAAGGGTCAGGCAGCGTCAAAATCTACTTTAGCCAAGTGGATTCGACAGGTCATTATGCAAGCCTATGGCTTGAGAAGGAGACCGCCTCCGTTCAAAGTTAGGGCGCACTCCACGAGAGCAGTTGGAACTTCATGGGCAGTGCATCACCAGGCCTCCCTGGCTCAAATCTGTAAGGCCACAACATGGTCTTCAGTACACACGTTTACTAGGTTCTACCAGGTGGACGTTAGAACTCAGGAGGAGCTTTTGGGCGCAGTGTGTTGCAGGCCGCAAAAGATCCTCATATCTGATAGCGCTCAGCTTATGTATGGTGTACCCCCCCCCTCATTGGGCATTGCTTTAGGACATCCCACATAGTAATGACTATGCCGCTCTGTGTCCCGTGATGTACGAGAAAGAAAATAGGATTTTTATAACAGCTTACCTGTAAAATCCTTTTCTTGGAGTACATCACGGGACACAGAGCTCCCACCCCTCTTTTGGGGACACTTATTGCTTTGCTACAAAACTGAGGTGCTCCCGGATGGGAGGGGCTTATATAGGGGAGGGTACTTCCGGTTTGGAAGTTGCCAGTGCCAGCACCTGAAGGTAAACTATATAACCCACATAGTAATGACTATGCCGCTCTGTGTCCCGTGATGTACTCCAAGAAAAGGATTTTACAGGTAAGCTGTTATAAAAATCCTATTTTATCACACCGATCTTGGTGTGGTCAGATGCTTTGAGGGCAGAGGAAAGATCTAGGGTCTAATAGACCCCAGTTTTTTCAAAAAAAGAGTACCTGTCACTACCTATTGCTATCATAGGGGATATTTACATTCCCTGAGATAACAATAAAAATGATAAAAAATATGGAAGGAACAGTTTAAAATAAAATAAAAAAGCAAAATTAATAATAATAAAAATAAAAAAAAAGCACCCCTGTCCTGCCCTGCTCTTGCGCAATGGCGAACGCAAGCGTCGGACTGGCGTCATATGTAAACAGCAATTGCACCATGCATGTGATGTATCACCACGAAGGTCAGATCGAGGACAGTCATTTTAGCAGTAGAACTCCTGTAAATCTAACGTGGTAACCTGTAAAGGCTTTTAAAAATGTATGTAGTTGGTCGCCAATGCGCGTTTGTGCAAAATTTTAAAGCATGTCATGTTTGGTATCTATGTACTCGGCCTAAGATCATCTTTTTTATTTCATCAAACATTTGGGCAATATAGTGTGTTTTAGTGCATTAAAATAAAAAAAAGTGTATTTTTTCCCCAAAAAAATGCGTTTGAAAAATCGTTGCGCAAATACTGTGTGGAAAAAAAAAATGCAACACCCACCATTTTAATCTGTAGGGCCTTTGCTTTAAAAAAATATATAATGTTTGGGGGTTCAACATAATTTTCTTGCAAAAAATTTTTTTTTTCATGTAAACAAAAAGTGTCAGAAAGGGCTTTGTCTTCAAGTGGTTAGAAGAGTGGATGTAAGCTTCCTAATGTTGTGTATAAAATGCCAGAACAGTTCAAAACCCCCCCCAAATGACCCCATTTTGGAAAGTAGACACCCCAAGCTATATACTGAGAGGCATGTTGAGTCCATGGAATATTTTATATGTTGACACAAGTTGCGGAAAAAAGACAATTTTTTTTATTTATTTTTTTTGCACAAAGTTGTTACTAAATGATATATTGCTCAAACATGCCATGGGCATATGTGGAATTACACCCCAAAATACATTCTGTTGCTTCTCCTGAGTACGGGGATACCACATGTGTGAGACTTTTTGAGAGCCTAGCTGCGTACGGGACCCCAAAAACCAAGCACCGCCTTCAGGCTTTCTAAGGGTGTAAATTTTTGATTTCACTTCTCACTGCCTATCACAGTTTCGGAGGCCATGGAATGCCCAGATGGCACAAACCCCCCCCCAAATGACCCCAATTTGGAAAGTAGACACCCCAAGCTATTTGCTGAGAGGTATGGTGAGTATGTTGCAGATCTCGCTTTTTGTCACAAAGTTTTGAAAATTGAAAAAAATAAAATAAAATAAAAATTGTCTTTCTTCATTTTCAAAAACAAATGAGTGCTGTAAAATATTCAACATGCCTCTCAGCAAATAGCTTGGGGTGTCTACTTTCCAAAATGGGGTCATTTGGGGGGGGGGATTTGTGCTATTTTGGCATTTTATGGCCTTCGAAACTGTGATAGGTAGTGAGGAGTGAAATCAAAAATTTGCGCCCTTAGAAATCCTGAAGGCGGTGCTTGGTTTTCGGGGGCCCGTACGCGGCTAGGCTCTCAAAAGTCCCACACATGTGGTATCCCCGTACTCAGGAGAAGCAGCAAAATTTATTTTGGGGTGCAATTCCACATATAACCATGGCATGTGTGAGCAATATATCATTTAGTGACAACTTTTTATAATTTTTTATTTATTTTTTGTCATTATTCAATCACTTGAGACAAAAAAAAATATTCAATGGGCTCAACATGCCTCTCAGCAATTTCCTTGGGATGTCTACTTTCCAAAATGGGGTCATTTGGGGGGTGGTTTTGTACTGCCCTGCCATTTTAGCACCTCGAGAAATGAGATAGGCAGTCATAAATTAAAAGCTGTGTAAATTCCAGAAAATGTACCCTAGTTTGTAGACGCTATAACTTTTGCGCAAACCAATAAATATACGCTTATTGACATTTTTTTTACTAAAGACATGTGGCTGAATACATTTTGGCCTAAATGTATGACTAAAATTGAGTTTATTCGATTTTTCTTATAACAAAAAGTAGAAAATATCATTTTTTTCCTAATTTTCAGTCTTTTTCCGTTTATATTGCAAAAAATAAAAATCGCAGAGGCAATCAAATACCATTAAAAGAAAGCTCTATTTGTGGGAAGAAAAGGACGCAAATTTAGTTTGGGTACAACATTGCATGTCCGCACAATTTACAGTTAAAGCAGCGCAGTGCAAAATTCTGAAAACACCTCTGGTCCTTTAGCTACAAAATGGTTCGGGGCTTAAGTGGTTAAACTAACTCACCTTCACCCCGCTTCCCGACCCCACAGCTTATATTTATCACCCTTACTTTTGTGTCATCCTTATTACTGGACTCACCAACTCCGGCTAATTCTAAATCCACAATCACAAAAAATTCCAGGACACTGGGCCATGTCCCTTCATATAAATCCGCACTCCCACATTACCGCTTTCACCCTTCTGCTTCTCCTAACCTCTGGAGATGTATACCCAAATCTTGGGCCTCCATTTAACTGTACTCAACGCACACATTACTCTGCACCCTCTGGCTGCAACCGCAATCCACACAATTAATTGAATCTACTCGCCATTACCGAAACCTGGCTTCATGAATCTGACACTGTGTCTTCTGCTGCCCTATCCCATGGTGGTCTTCTCTGAACTCACTCCCCCGGATCCAGTGGACATAATGGAGGGCATTTCTGAATCTTTCTAGCCCCATATAGCACCTTTCAGGTACTTCACTTGCCGCCTCCTGTCACTTTCCTCATTTGATGCCCAATGCATTTGTCTTTTCTCTCCAGTTTCTCTAAGGATAGCTGTAATCTACCGGCCCCCTGGACCGATATCAACCTTTTTTGATAACGTCTCTGCTTCGCTACCCTAATTTTTCTCTTCTGAAATCCCCACAATCATTCTCAGGGACTTCAACATCCCTATTAATACCAACACTCCTGCCCCTTCCAAACTTCTCAGTCTAACCTCCTTCTTTGACCTGAAGCAATAGATACATGCTTCTACTCACTCTGAAGGCAATACCCTTGACCTAGTTTTCTCCCATGCAACTCCATGCAACCTCTCCAACTATATCCATTCCCACATCCTACCTTATTAGTTTCTCTCTCTCTCTCCCCTCCACCTCTCTCTCTCCTCCACCCGCCCAACAGTTACCCGTAGAAACCTACACCATCTCAACCCTTCTCTTCTCTACTCTGCTATTGACCACCTCAAAATCTCACCCCTATCCTGCACCGACCTAGCCACTTCTGTTTACAACACTTAACTTCTAGCCTATCTGGACACACTGCCCCCCCCCCACTACACACATAATTAGGCCTCAACCCCTTCAACCTTGGCAAACAGATGACACTAGAAGTCTGAAAAACCATAGCCGTGCTCATGAGCACCTGTGGAGTAAGACTAAGTCTCAGAAAGATTTAAACCAATATAAATCTGCCCTCCAAAAATAAAATTCCAGCTGCCTCACTGCCAAGCAGACCTATTTTATCACTCTCATTGACAACTCACCCCATCCCCGTAAACTCTTCTCTACCTTCAACTCTTTTTAGTCCTCCACTGCCTCCACCCACAAACTCACTCGCTGCCCAGGAGATCGCCAATCACTTCAACCAGCAGATTGATACAATTTGCGAGGAGATCTCTGCTGTTCAGATACCCTCCATTCTTTACACTTCATGCTTACAGGTACAATCATTATATACCTCTTTCAACCCCACCACTATAGTCAAGGTTGCTAAACTACTTGCTAACGTCCCGCTAACCACCTGCCCTCTGGATCCTGTTTCCTCGCAAATGGCTCTATTCTACACTTTCTAACCCACATCTTCAATCTCTCCCTCTCTTCTAGCATCTTCCCCAACTCTCTAAAACATGCACTAGTCGGCCCCATACTTAAAAAGCCCTCACTGGACCCAATCAATCTTCATAACCTATGCCCCATTTCCTTGCTCCTCTTTTTTTCCAAACTCCTTGAACGTCTGGTCTACAATCGACTGAGCGACCACCTTGCGGAGAATAGCCTTCTTGATCCCCTTCAATCTGGATTTCGTCCTCAACACTCCACAGAAACTGCTCTTCTTAAACGTATAAACGATCTACTAATGGCCAAAACCAATGGAAACTATTATGTTCTTCTACTCCTAGACCCTTCTGCTGCCTTTTATACGGTTGACCACCCCTCCTCAAAAAAAATTCTATGCCTTTGGTCTCCATGACTGTACTCTTCGCTGGTTCTCTTCCTACTTATCCAACCATACCTTTAGCGTTATTTACAATTCTACTTCCTCCTCTCCTCTTCCTTTCTCTGTTGGGGTCCCCCAAGGTTCTGTTCTTGGACCTCTCCTATTTTCAATCTACATCTCCTCCCTGGGTCAGCTGATAGCCTTCCATGGTTTCCAATACCATCTTTACGCTGACGACACCCAGATCTATTTCTCTGCCCCCCAGCTCACTCCTTCCATCTCCTTCCATCTCTTCACGTATCACTAATTCACTAACGGATATATCAATCTGGATGATTGATCCAAAACCATAAACTTGAAAACGCAAAACCTCATGCCAAATTGATAATAAAAAACTAAATGGCTGCTCCCCAAAAAGTGTAGATAAACTACTGTGTTAAGAAAAAGTGATCGGGGGTGCTATATAGTGAACCCACTGTGTGAATGGGCTGGTGGTCCAGCTAAATATAACAAGACCACATATAAAACATGGAAGACAAGTGGTTGAATAATTTTGAAACAATAAAATCACAAGTGTCTTTAAAACTCCATAAATCTTCAGTGAAATAACTTTAAGTAGCCAATAACGTGCAATATATATATATATATATATATATATATATATCCTCCACCACTTGACAATGGATTAAAAAACACACCCAATGTGCTCAAATAGAAAGACCTGCTCACCAAATAGCCATGACCTCTTTAATTAAAAAGGTTTGGAAGCGCTTGGTTGAGAAATTTTGTGGTTGGTTTAAAATAGGGATGAATCAGGATACTTATTTAGCCACGTTGTCCTCTCCACCATGGTTACCCATTGGGAATGAAAGACAGGAAGGGAAAAAAATGGCGTAATACTGCTTTATTAACCACTTCGCGCCCGGGCTATAAGGAAAAGACGTCCGCAAAGCGGTCGTCAATTGCTGATAGGACGTCTATGGACGTCCTCTTATTTACTTCCGCGATGCGCGCCACCGCGGGCGCACATCGGGGAAAAGCTGTGCCAGCCATGTCAGGCGAGTGCCGATGCGTGTGCCTGGCGGCCGCGATGTCCGCCAGGTACGAGCAATCGGCTGTCACAGAGCTAGGGACGTGGATCTCTGTGTGTAAACACAGAGATCCACGTCCTGTCAGGGAGAGGAGACGGATGGTGTGTCCCTTGTACATAGGGACAACCATCAGTCACCTCCCCCAGTCAGTCCCCTCCCCCCACAGTAAGAACATCTAGCAGGGAACATATTAACCCCTTGATCGCCCCCTAGTGGTTAACCCCTTCCCTGCCAGTCACATTTATACAGTAATCAGTGCATATTTTTAGCACTGTTCGCTGTATAAATGTGAATGGTGCCAAAAATGTGTCAAAAGAGTCCGATGTGTCCGCCGTAATGTCACAGTCGCAAAAAAAAAATCGCAGATCGACGCCATTACTAGTAAAAAAATAAATAAAAAAATAATAAAAAAAAAATCATAATTCTATTCCCTATTTTGTAGGCGCTATAACTTTTGCGCAAACCAATCACTATACGCTTATTGCGATTTTTTTTTTTTGACCTAAAATATGTAGAATACGTATCGGCCTAAACTGAGGGAAAAAATAGTTTTAAAAAAAAAAAAAATGGGATATAATTATAGCAAAAATTAAAAAATATTGTGTTTTTTTTCAAAATTGTCGCTCTATTTTTGTTTATAGCGCAAAAAATAAAAACCGCAGAAATGATCAAAGACCACCAAAAGAAAGCTCTATTTGTGGGAAAAAAAGGACGTCAATTTTGTTTGGGAGCCACGTCGCACGACCGTGCAATTGTCATTCAAAGCGTGACGGCGCTGAAACCTGAAATTTCGCCTGGGCAGGAAGGGGGTTATGTGCCCAGTTGTCAAGTGGTTAAAAAGGATGTACATACATAAAATGCCTGCTTACATTTTCCAGTGCCTTGTCCCAAAACTAGGGATGTCTTGCATGGAATGCTGATGGGAGCCGCACACCGCCCAGGTCGCGCTTAGTGATCGGCATGCATTCCACTGCCATTGGGAGACAAGACCCGTAAGCAACCGGACCCAGGTACTTGCTTCAGGTTTTCTCTCCCAACAGTGTAGTGTAGGTGTAGTCCTGGACTCTGAACGCTCCTTTAAGCCCCACGTCCATTCACTGTCAAAATCTTGCTGTCTCAACCTCCGTATGTTCCAAAATATGCCCCTTTCTAACCAATGGCACAACAAAGCTCTTAATTCACTCCCTGGTCATCTCTCGCCTTGACTACTGCAACTCCCTTCTCATTGGCTTACCTCTACATAGTCTATCCCCCCTTCAATCCATCATGAATGCTGCTGCCAGACTCATCCACCTTACCAATCGCTCTGTGTCTGCCACTCTACTCTCTGTCAATCCCTCCACTGGCTTCCACCCACCCAACAAATTAAATTCAAAATACTAACAACAACTTGCAAAGCCATCCACAACTTGGCCCCGAGCTACATCATTAGCCTAGTCTCAAAATACCTACTCGTCCTCTTCAAGACCTCCTGCTCTCTAGCTCCCTCATCACCTCCTCCCATGCTCGCCTCCAGGACTTTTCCAGAGCCTCTCCAATCCTATGGCACTCCTTACCACAATCTGTCCAATTATCTCCTACTCTATTAGCTTTTAGATGATCCCTGAAAACCCTCTCCGTCAGAGAACCTTATCCTACCCACACCTAACAACTGTATTTTCATTTTCTCCATTAGCTCATGCCCCACCGTTACTACCTTTTGTTTCACTTGACCCTCCCATTGTAAGCTCTAATGAGCATGGCCCTCTGATTCCTCCTGTATTGAATTGAGTTGTAACTGTACTGTCTAACCTCATGTTGTTAAGTGCTGGGCAAACTGTTGGCGCTATATAAATCCTGTATAATAATAATAATTCCCTCACTTTGGAGGGATTTTTTCTCACTTCCTCTATTGGCTTTGGAACAGGAAGTGAAGGGAAATCTCTCCAATGTGACACAGATGGTAAAAAACTTACAAGGGTTATAATCCTCCCTGAAAATGGAAAAAAATTAAGTTTTATCTTTAGTTACACTTAAAGGCTATACCTTCAGACATTATAAAGTGGTTGTAAAGTTGGAAGGTTTTTTATCTTAATGCATTAAGATAAAAATCTTCTGTGTGCAGCAGCCCCCCTAATACTTACCTGAGCCCATCTCGATCCATTGATGTTGCAGGATTGTCTCAGGTGCTCAGGACTCTCCCTCATTGGCTGAGATGGCATCACGGTGCCATTGGCTCTTTCTGCCTATCAAAGTCGGTGAGCCAAAGAGGAGAGAGAGGGGATGGGGCGGAACCACAGCTCTGTGTCTGAATGGCTGCTTGCTGTGGGGGCCCTCGGCAGGGGGGAGGGGCCGAAAGTGCCAGCGAGGGACCCGAGAAGAGGAGGATTGGGGCTGCTCTGTGCAAAACCACTACACAGAGCAGGCAAGTATAACACGTTTGTTATTTTTAAAGAAAAAAAATAGACTTTAGTATCACTTTAAGGTTAAGCAGACAAAAAAGGAGCACATGAGTGAAGTTCATTGTTGGGGATTACACATACTTTAAAGGCTGTTAAAAAGGACCTGAACACAGATTACATGGTTTTCTTTCCCTTTCAAAGTGACCTCAAAGGTGTGCCCTTGCAGTGTGCCAATCTGATATGCAGTGCATGTGCAGAAAACAGACTATTAGTATATGTAGATGTCATATACAGGTAATATATTGTATGGAACCGTGTGGTCATCATGTGGTGAATCCAAATAGAATGAGCAAATAGATTCACTAGTCTTATAAAGTGGAAATACTAGGAACCCCCAAAAGAATCTAGTGTTGTGTCTTTTCCATGAAAAAACACAACACTAGATTCTTTGGGGGTTCCAAAAAATCGCAAGAAGTGTGTTTCTTTGAAAAAGAAATATGTTGCCATGGCATAAATGTAAAATTTCTGTAAAAGCGGTTTGTTTCATTTTTTTGCTTTTGTAAAGAATTTGTAATTTTTCCATCATCAGAAATCGCCCCAGCAGCCAGATTTATAGGGATGTTTTATACACTTTAAGAATGTAATGCTAACACAATTGTGTTATTGCTCCAGCAGTTCAGAATCTCGGAAGTCCGTACTGGCTAACACTGGCTCCAATGTATATTTGGATTTTGATTTTCTTCACAAGGCCTCATAAGGAGGAGAGATTTATTTTCCCCATTTACCCATTGATCTGCTTGTGTGGGGCAGTGGCTCTTGCTGCACTACAGGTAATGAACTTTTGAAACAATATAATTACTGACATATATTGAACACACATACTTAGAGACCCTGTCAAATGCTTACAAAATGCAAGTAAAAGCACAGAAAATCAAGTATTTGAAATGCTTACTTGGAGTGTTTTTTCCCTATTTACATAATTTACTTTTATTTACTTGCAATGTACCTTTTGTAGCTGCTAGAAAATTTGTCAAATCCAAGAAGAGTCAGTTCTTTAGCACAACTTTCTAGCACTCTCTTTCTGTGTATGGAAATGATGGAATTGTCCGTTATATTTGATAATCAATGAAGTTAAGAAAATAAAAAGTAAACAGATCAGTTCATGCATTGTAAAAACAGAAGGCACCAGCCTCCACTTCCCGTACAAAACAGACAGCAGCCTGAAGAGGAAATGGATGTTGTATCTCAGTGTAGTACTGATCTCCTGCAGCTATTCTTTGGTACATGCATTCACTGCATGGCATTTTTCATGTCTGATTTACTTATGACGACAACAGTGGACCATGACTTTATTGTATATTGTTATTGAAATGACACTTGTAATTTCCATTGTAATCCCATGTAATGGGGTAACAAGGCAGGAGCAAAATCGGAAGACAGGGACAAAGTGTTGTCACCCTGTAACGGGAAGTGTCTAAACAGTGACCTTTAATGGCAGTATCACCAGGTATCATTTTAGTGAAAGCTGCAGATACAATAAAACAGTGAAAATTACTTTTAGAATGACATTAACATGTTCAAGCTTATTTGAGATTTTAAAGATTGGGTTTACTTATATTTTAAAATGTATGTTAGCCCCCTTTCACAATGATTTGGTGCTTCTCCTGCAGTGCGGTTGCAGTGCAGGGTACCCATGGTTTTTGCGTGGGTTAGCTGTGCTTTGCTGTAGACTTCTATTAAGTCCCATGGTTTTGGTGCACTTTCTGAAAGTGCACCAAAAATTCTACATGCAGGACTTTTGGTGTGCTGTCAGTGCACCAAAACCACGAAACATAATAGAAGTATACGGCAAAGTGCAGCTAACCAGTACAAAAGCTGTGGGTACACTGCACTGCACCCGGGCAGTGGGAGAAGCGCACCAGATCATTCTGAAAGGGGCCTTAAGCCCAAGCTATTTTTTTCTTTACTTCAACTCCCATATCCCAGGTCTCAAATGTTTTCATGATTATCATTTTATTTGGGAATTTTGAGTTAGAAAAACTATTTTGCTAGTAAACTAATGTTATCCCTTCACACATGCAGTAGACACCTGAGAAACTGGCAAAATTGTAATTTGGATTGAATGACGCAGAGTCTTTCAGGAACACAAGGAAGTCATTTATTTTAAAGAAAACTTACACATCACAACATGCAGGATTTCAAAGAAAATCCATTTTGCTTGGAAATTGTCCGACAGCATATCTCTCGGACTGTTTTACATAGTCCGTATTGATTTATTACCTGGTTGTACCAAGGGCTAAGACAGTGTATTAATGTATAAACAGATTACCTTTGTTGAGCACATTGGCTTTAAGCCAACAGACAAGGAGTCTATGTTTATCTATGTTTGCTGCAAAGGATTGGGTATATGTCTGTACTTCTTGGGTTACTGGCTGTTTTTGAACCATATCTGTTAAATAGTCCATTAATAATCTGCTTAGCTTTGTATTGTACCATGATTTTGGCACATAATGTGATATGGAGACTGAGTTATCAGTACACCAAATGGTGGTTAGCCAAGTAACAATTCTAACACCAAAACAAGATTCCCATTGACTGTGATGTATAAATCCAAGTGTCATGCAACAATGCTTAGCTCTGCACTGACAATAGATAAGAAGCATAAAATATAATTAGTTTGCAAGCTAGCAGGTGCAGATCAGTTTTGATGAGCATGCTTTAAGTATGTCCATTTTAAACTTAGCCTAGATAGGACAGTGGGTCCAACAGTGAGTATTTTGTACAGATAATGGCATTTTTTCAGATTACGTCACTCTTCATCCTGGGGGGTATGAAGTAGGGCCGAAACAACTAATCGATTAATCGACAACTAATCGATTATGAAATTAATCGATTACTATTTTCCTAATCGATTAATCGGCCAGTAACATAATGGGGTTAAAAAAAACTAAAATGAGCCCTTCATAGTACAAAAAGAGCAAATCGCTACTGTAAATATTACTTTCACTGTCCCACAGTAAAAAATTAACCCCTTACAGCGATTATTTGCTCTTTTTGTACTAATTTAAGTTTTTTTAACACCATTATGTTACTAAACATCTCAGGCCTGGGTCACACCTCTGTGTTTTTTTTTGTGCTTTTTGCAGAAACGCACTACAGGTCATTTACATGGTTTCCTATGGGACACGTTCACATCCATGATTTTTTCAGCTGCTGCATATTTGGAAAGGGCAAGTACTTTTTTTTAATGCAAAACGGTGCTATTTTGTTTTTTTGGTTCAATATACTTCAATAGAGAAGCTGCAGAAAAGCATGTAATAATGTGTTTTTGCGGCAATTTGTGTTTTTTAGTCTGCCCAACAACAAATTGGCCAAAAAAAAAAAAGTAAAAATGCAGCAAAATTACTTTTTTTTTTTTACGGTTATTAATCGATTAATCGAAACAATAATCGGCCAACTAATCGATTATGAAAATAATCGTTAGTTGCAGCCCTAGTATGAAGTATAGTGTATTTTTTATGGCGTGTATAGTTTTAATTATTAATGAAGTGTTTATTTTAGATAAGTGCACTTTTAAATAGTTTGTGCCAAAGGTTGCCCAAACAAACTATTTCCTTCACTAGCATATGCTCCCACTGGTGGCCAAGGTGGCCAAGGTGGCCCAAACAAACTACTTCACTAGCATGTGCTCTCACTGGGTGTCCAGTATAAACTGTATGTAGCCTCAGCTACATAAAGTATACCGCGCTAGCGTCGGGCTGAGTGTCACTCAGCCAATTATAGGCAGCTTTGTATTCTATGTATTGTATCATCAAATATAAAGCTTCCTGTGATTGCGACATCAGCCTGCCTCCCCAACTCAGCCAATCAGAGGAGGCTTTGTATTCATTGATAGAACTAATTATACTGACATTTTTGACTGTATTAAAATTGCAATTTGCAGGATAAAAATGGGAAAACCCAGGTGTAGAGATGTGCTTTTCTTTTTTCATATATCATGGGACACAGAGTCAGGCTAATATTCATTACCTCCTGGGTTATACTTGATCATCAGGTGAATGACACTGGTAGACAAAGTCTTTAGACAGGAAGTGACCCCCTATATAACCCCTCCTATACAGGAAGTACTTCAGTTTTTTTTACCAGTGTCTACAAGGTGGATGGCACGTTTTGTTTGAGCTCGCTGAGCTCCAGGTCTCTATTCCCACAAACGGTTCCAAAAATGAATCAAGGGATTGACCGATCGGATCCATTTGACACAGGCTCTTTATGCTTAGATAAATGCTAACTGCGTACATATGCACGCACACACGTATAGATGTTCCGGCGCACAGCCAGCTTATTTAACCGTTCCTGACCGACTCCTGTACAAATATATGTCGGCAGAATGGCACGGCTGGGCAAAGTAACGTGTGTGTATATATACGTTACTTTGAAATTCTCACCGTGTGGGCGCGCGCCCCTGCCGCAAGCTCCGTGCCCGCAGGACCTGCGGACTCGATCTCCGCCGGTGTCCCGCGATCGGGTCACAGAGCTGCAGAATGGGGAGAGGCAAGTGTAAACAAGCATCTCCCCATTCTGCCTAGTGACACTGTCACTGATCGTCTGTTCCCTCTTATCGGGAACAGCAGGCAGTGATGTGTCACTCGTAGCCACGCCCCCTAACAGTAAGAATCACTCCCTAGTAGGGATGAGCTCCGGCGTGTTCGCATTGAACACGTGCAGACCCCGCCAGGATGTCGGCACCGCGCTGCGCTAATGACAGCCAGGGAGACATTTCCCGATGCTCGGCTGCAGAGATTGGGAAATGTCTCCCTGGCTGTGATTAGCGCAGCGCGGTGCCGACTTCCTGACGGGCTCTGCACGTGTTCAATGCGAACACGCCGAAGCTCATTCCTACTCCCTAGGACACACTTAACCCCTTCAGCGCCACCTAGTGGTTAACCCCTTCACTGCCAGTGTCATTTTTACAGTAATCAGTGCATTTTTATAACACTGAACGCTGTAAAAATGACAATGGTCCCAAAAATGTGTCCGATGTGTCCGCTATAAAGTCGCAGTCACGATAAAAATCGCTGATCGCCGCCATTACTAGTAAAAAAATAAAAAATAAATAAAAATGGCATAAAACTATCCCCTATTTTGTAGACGCTATAACTTTTGCGCAAACCAATCAATATACGCTTATTGCGATTTTTTTATTTTATTTTTTACCAAAAATATGTAGAATAATACGTATCTGCCTAAACTGTTGAAAATGTTAGTTTTTTTCTAGAGATTTTTTGGGGATATTTATTATAGCAAAAAGTAAAAAATATTGCATTTTTTTCAAAATTGTCGCTCTATTTTTGTTTATAGCGCAAAAAATAAACACATTACAATGGAAATTACAAGTGTGATCAAATACCACAAAAAGAAAGCTCTATTTTTGGGAAAAAAAGGACGTCAATTTTGTTTGGGAGCCACGTTGCACAACCGCGCAATTGTCAGTTAAAGCGATGCAGTGCTGAATCGCAAAAAATGCTCTGGTCTTTGGCCAGCGAAATGGTCCGGGGCTTAGGTGGTTAAGCTGTGTAGGCCAAACATGCGGCGATTTCAGGCTACAACTGTGGGACACAGAGCAGGAAGGCTCTAACCAGACACTTGCAGCGGTTCATTTTCTCATTAACCGGGTCACGTGAGTCACCAAGTGTTGCTTGGCAGGCTATGGTGCTTAGCCGGATTGTTGCATAGGGGCTTGATGAGCCCTATTAAATGGTCTCCCTTCTGAGATCTGTTAAATCTACACCCAGGTACTCTCTCTTTGTGGCTATTAAATGTCTTCAAAAAGATGAGTGGGACAAAGACTACAGGGAAGGGCACACCTATGTCATCAGTAGTTCCTAAAGAACCTAGCGTATCCCTATTGTTGTGTCCCCTGAAAAACCAGAGGCTTACGGGCAATCTGAGCCGCTGTGCCTATCTGGGATTGTGCCTACAGTCACGCTGCTGCCTCATCCTTTACACTAAGGATGAACTGTCCTCAGCCCTAGCCGGGTTGGAGCACAGGATTGCTGGCATGATTGCCTCCATCCCACAGGGTGGCAAGAAGCATGACAGATCCCCCTCCCTGGAGTCTCCAGGTCTGGAGCAGGAATGGGTTGAGAATAGGGAAGAGCTTAAAGCTCAGGATTCAGTGGAGTGCCCGGCAGTTGAGTCTGCTTCCGAGCAATCTGGACAAGAAGATATCCAGCCGGTATCTGCCTCTCAGTCACAGAGGCTCTTGATCCCGACTCTTACCGAAATGGTTCGCTCTGCCTTTAAGTTGCCTCTTACAGAGTTCACTGAGCCTCTCTGGTCCTCTTTGGGATCCCTGAGGCTTCCTAGGGCCACACAGGCTTTCCCCTTACACCCTCTGTTGGAACAAGCGGTGTATGATGATTGGGAACATCCTGACAGGATTTTGTTCCTCCTAAGAGGTTTTCCTTTTTATATCCCATGAATGAAAAGTTCACTAAGAAATGGAGCATGGCAGCCATAGATGCAGCAGTCTCTTCCTTAAACAAGAACTTAACTTGTCCAGTGGATAATGCACAGGGCTTGAAACACCCTGTTTGATAAGAAATTGGAGTCATTATTAAAAGCTTCTTTTTCTTTGGCCAGTTCAGCTATTCAGCCAGCTGTTGCAGCAATTGGTATCTGCCAATCCGTAAAGGATCAGATCAGATGGCCTGACAGGCCTAACCTGGAGGATGATCAGCCTCAAAATAAGGCAGATATTCCTCAAGGGTTGTGTTTTGCTGTTGATTCTTTTAAAGGATTCAATACAGTAGGTTTCTCGTTTTGGCTCTGTCTGTACATATGCGCAGACTTTCGTGGCTTAAGAACTGGTCAGCTGAGCTTCCTTATAAGAGGCTACTGGCAGGTTTCCCCTTTCAGGGGGAACGTTTATTTGGCGATCATTTTGAACAAATATATCCAAAAGATTTCTGGAGGGAAGAGTTCTCTACTTCCTGTGAAGAAAAGTACCGAACATCCCTCGTTTAAAATTGCAGGGACTGCTTCCTCAAATGTCTCAGCACCAAGGCGGTTCCCCTGCCAACAGAGCGCTAGAGCCAGGGGCAAGCCGCAAGGCCAGGGCCAGAAACAGCCCTGGGTCCAAAATTTTTCTAAAGAACAATACTTCAGGATGAGTGGGTCACCTTAACTATATCCCGCAGTTACAAGCTGGAGTTGCTGGGGGTTCCCCCTCAGAGGTTTTTAAGATCCAACATTCCTTCAGATCCTCCAAAAAGAGACTTATTATTTCAAGCACTATATCATTTAGTGCATCAAGGAGTGATTGTAGAGGTTCCTGTACCCAAAAGGGGCATGGGATTTTATTCAAACCTTCTTTTTTACGGTTCAAAAACCAAACGGGGACACAAGGCCCATCTTGGACCTAAGATCCCTGAACCAATATCTACTAATCAAGTCTTTTCGGATGGAGTCTTGTCCGCTCAGTAGTAGCTTCACTCCAGATGGGAGACTTTCTAGCCTCCATCAATATAAAGGATGCGTATCTACACGTACCTATCTTTCAAGCTCATCAGAGGTTCCTGCGGTTTGCAGTAGAGGAACGTAACTTTCAGTTTGTGGCTCTACCCTTCGGGCTTGCTACAGCCCCCCAGGTGTTCAGAGGTCCTAGCACCAGTACTGGGTCTTTTAAGGGCGCAAGGGATTCTGGTGCTTGGGTATCTGGACGACCTCCTGCTCAGAGATCACTCACTACAAGCTCTAGAACAGAGCATAACAGGTACAGTGCGGTATTTGGAAAGCTTAGGCTGGATCATAAATACCGAAAAGTCAAACTTGAGACCAACTGAAAGCCTAAAGTATCCAGGTCTGATCCTAGATACAGTCCAGGCAAGAATATTCTTGCCACCCGCAAGGATCTGCGCCCTGAAGACTCAGGTGCGTCAGATAAGAGACACCAGAAAATCTTCCATTCGACTTTGTATGAGTCTTCTAGGGAGGATGGTATCCTCATTCGAGGCGGTGTCCTATGCCCAGCTCCATTCCAGGCCGCTACAACAAAACATCTTGTTGGCTTGGAACAGGAGAGGAAAAGCCCTGGATTATCCAATGTTCTTATCTCCTCGAGCACGCCTAAGCCCTACGCTGGTGGTTACAGGATCAGAACCTGCAAAAGGGAAGATCCTTCCTCCCAGTGACTTGGAGAGTACTGACTGCAGATGCCAGTCTCTCAGGCTGGGGAGCGACCCTAGAGGGACTCGCAGCTCAACGGAAATGGTGGAACAGATCCTGCCCATCAACATCCTGGAATTAAGGGCAGTATGTCTGGCCCTACGGTCCTGGGCAATGGAGCTTCAGGACTACCCTATCAGGGTTCAGTCCGACAATGCCACTGCAGTGGCCTATATAAACCACCAAGGCGGTACCAGGAGTCGTTCAGCTCTGAAGGAGGCTATTGGTAGTCCATATGCCGGGAATAGAGAACTGGAAGGCAGATTATCTCAGCCGCCAGCAGATCTGCCCGGGGGAATGGTCCCTACACCCAGAGGTGTTCCAGGAAAATCGCCAATGTTTGGGGATGGCCAGAGGTCGACCTACTGGCATCCAGGTTCAACAAGCTGCAGCAGTTTGTGTCCCGAACAAGGGATCCTTTGGCAATTGAAGCAGATGCTCTGATAGTTCCATGGAGCCATTACTCCCTGGTTTATGCTTTCTCTCCGGTTCCTCTCCTTCCACATTTGTTGCGCAGGATTTGGAAAGAGGGAGTTCCAGTCATTCTGGTGGAACCAGCCTGGCCCAGAAGGCCTTGGTTCCCGGAGATTGAGAGACTAAGAATGGACGGGCCAGGGACGCTTCCACAGCTCCCCGATCTACTGTCTCAAGGTCCTATATTCCACCCCAAATTTGACGGTATGGCTATCAAAGCCAGGCCGTTAAAGGACCGTGGCATCTCTGGACCAGTACTGTTTACCCTAGTAAATGCTAGAAAAGCTCTCACTAGAAAGATCTATCATAAGGTCTGCAGGACTTGTATTGCTTGTTGCGAACCCAGAAAATGTCATCCAAGGAAATACGTGATTGGGAAAATTCTCTTTTTTTTTTTTTACAGTCAGCTGTAGAAATGAAATTTAGTTTAAGTACAATCAGAGGTCAAGTTTCGGCCCTATCAGTATTCTTCCAAAGGCCTTTAGCCTCCCATTCACTGATTTGAACCTTTATGCAAGGGGCAACTCGATTGCTTCCCCCATTAGGTCACCTATGTGTCCTTGGGACTTGAACTTGGTGCGGTCTGTGTTAGAGAAACAACCATTTGAATCTATTAAGGAAATCCATTAGACTTGCTATCACCTCGGCTAGGAGGGTGTCAGAGTGGGCGGCCCTGTCCTTCCATCCTTTTTGCCAAAAGTGGTTTCCGGCCTTTCGTTTAAATCGGGACCTTATTTTGCCTTCTTTTTCCTCAGCCTCGTTTGGCAGAAGAGAAGCGACTGCACTCCTTGGACGTTGTCCGGGCAGTCAAGGTTTATTTGTCTAGATCTGCGGAGATCTGAGAATCACTCTTTTTTTTGTTTTACCAAAAGGACCCAAGAAAGGGCAGACAGCTTCCAAAGCTTCCATTGCCAATTGGGTCTGTCAATTGGTCATTCAGGCCTATGTTCTGAAACATTAAAGCTCCTCCCTTTTAGGGTGAGAGCTCATTCTACCAGGGGTGTAAGAACCTCCTGGGCTTTTCACCATCAGTTATCTGTGGCTCAGATTTGTAAGGCTGCTACCTGGTCTTCAGGGCATACGTTCACAAAAGTGGACGTGCGAGCAACCGAGGATTCGGCTTTCGGCCACAGTATACTACAGGCTGCCGTGTAAAGTTCTAAAGGTTATTATTATTATTTGGCAGGTTGTCTCCCTCCCCTCAAGACTATTGCTCTGGGACGTCCCAGAAGGTAATGTCATTCACCTGATGATCAAGTATAACCCAGAAGGTAATGAATATTAGCCTGACTCTGTGTCCCATGATGTACTCAAAAGAAAAGGATTTTACAGGTAAGTATGGCGAAAAAAATCCTATTTTTAGAGGGAACAGTTAATATTTTATAACGGTTGGAGTGGGGATTGGCAGACAGTGCTGAATGCTGTCTGTTAGAGACAGTTGTGGTGCTGTGGTGTGGACTATGGTTAAAGTAGGTAGTGAGGAGGTAGTAAAGCACTACCTCACTGCCCCTAAATGCCCTCTGAAAAGCAATCCAGAAGGTTACTGCAAGTGTAGACAAGGGCTGGCAACCCATCGATCTACTGGTTGATCGTAGGCAGGTGACGGGTATATTGTGTTATATTCTCTGCCTTGCCGACCCTCAAATGCTGCTCCCCAAGCTACAGAGCATGCAGGGAAGCAATGAGCTCAGGTCTGTTCATTGGCCTGAGTTCGGAATCTGTCAAAACCAGTCCTAGATGACAGAGTCTTCCCCCGCCCCACAACACGCTCCCTTGCATACATGCAGCTACAGGGTCGTGGAATGCCTCTTTCACCTATGATTCGCTATTGTCTTTGACCGCTTTTAGGAAATTTTAGCTGGGGCGGGTTTGGGCTCTTGACTGAATGCGCCTGAGCTCTTCCCTGACGGCCCCTTCTTCAATCCATCCATGGTGATGACATGAGGGATGGATGGCAGGGATTCACACACCAGAATAAGTAGTATTGTCACAGCAGCTTCCCTGCACTTCTGCTGTACACTGTCCTACATACAGGCACTGCCAGGAAGGACGACGCGCTGACAAGAGAGACATCTAACGGGGAGGATTGAAGGCTCTCCACTGAAGGACCAAGGAGGGCTGTGCTTGATTTTTATTGTGGCATCCTTTTTCACTAACAGACCCCGTACCTCTCCATACCAGTAGTGTATTTAGGTTTTGTGCTGCCCTAGGCCTGACTAAACTCGTGCACCCCCTAATTTGAAAATTAGAAGCAGTGCGCCCCCCACAGTTGCGGAATGCCAGCAGCCTGCATACCGGAAGCAGTGCTGCTGCTTTATGGGGGCCCTAGACTAATTTGCTTCTCAGCCCAGTCCGCCCCATAAGACTGGCGCTAAACTAACAGTGTAGCGCAAGCCGGCGGGGACTCTTTCCGTGCTGTCCTAGGCCTGGGCCTTGTTGGGCTAGTCCAGGATACAGCGCTGCTCCATACACCTGTGTTTGTGACATTATGTTGGGGATCTCCGTGGGGTATCCTGTCTGATTTGGGGACCGAGTTGAACCTCCAATCATGCCATCTGCAGCAGTGACCATTTAGTTTCTGTCTAAATCATAGTACACTCAAGTACTAAACTATGTATCTTATTTTGACAAGTTGTTGAACATAGCTTCTCCTGTAGAAAATCCCAGACGAAGGGCTTGAACCTGAAACGCGTCGGTACCGAAGATTTTTCTCAGATTACTGGAGAGTAATTGGACAACATATGTATACTTATACAATTTTGTGATGTTTTACAATGATCATGCAATTCGTTCTTGTTCTATGTGGTTTTATTTGATCACCACTTGTGTGAGTGATCATATCTTATATATGTTTCAATAAATATTGTTTTTTAAATAATTTTTGATGGTGTTGTCGCTGTTTAAAACCCCATTTCACGGGGATCTCCATTTTCTCTATCATCCAGGGATGTGGTAACCACTTACCATGTTTTGTTACGGTGGAAACATTTATTACACACTCCTACATACAACGTACACTGTCCTACATACAACTTACACTGGCCAGAACTCAGAGCAGATAGCTAAGCTAGAACTGAAGCTAGTTCTGCATCACAAAACCACTTCTGTGCCCCGCTGACCCCTCTGTGCTGTGCACTTCTGACCTGCCAGCACTGTGCCCCCCTGACCCCCAGCCCCCCAGTGTTATGCCCTCCTTAACTCCCCTTTGCCATAACCTACTGATCCCCCAGTACTGTGCCCTCCTGATTTCCCAGTACCTTGCCTTTCTGACCTCCCAGTGCTTTGCCCTCCTAACCACTCTGTACTATACTTTCCTGATCCCCCCTGTACCGTGCCCTCTTAACTCGCCAGTACTGTGCCCTCCAGAACCCCCTGTACTGTGCCCTCTTGACTAGTTTGTTCTGTGCCCTCCTGACCCCCTTGTACCGCACACTGACTGCCCTGTCCTCTGCATTTCTGACGCCCTGTCCTGCTCACCCCTGTCCTCTGCCATACGGATCCCTCTATACTGCTCTTCAAGCCTGGAAAAAGACCTTTGGGTGATGGGTTCTGCGTGGGGCACTTTCCAAACTAATTTCTGTGAAGAGCGCTTTCTCAGAAGACCCAGTTGGTAGGTCAGATGGGCCAATCATTGGGAGCTTCCTCTTTTTTTTTTTTTATTGATCACTAGGTGCCAGTATTTCTCTTTTCCTGATGGCTTTGCCGTGAGAGGGAAAAACACAGTGGGACACAGCACTATCGTCATTTGCTAGGTAGAATTCGGGCACCTTTTGCACGCTTACCCAACATAACGTGACAAAGTATCTTCCTGTTGCTGTTCATGTTGCAAAGAGCCACTGTAACTTCAGTCTTTGATCTGTTCCTGCTGTTCACCTACAAGGACTTTGGTCACTTTCGATCATCCAATCCTCCAGTCACTGCCCCTTACCTGCTACCAGCTGTCTGGGTTTTGTGAGTACCACCCTAAAAAAAAAAATACACAAAAATCCTGCAAAAAAAAAAAAAAATGTACTCACCAGAAAAGGCGGTTGCTATGCGGATGTTCCTAATCTGCCTCTTCCTAGTCCTCAGCAGGTCTTCTTCCTCGTCCTCCTCGCGGTGTCTTCTGGGGAATGGGGCGCGCTGCCTCCTGGGAACTGTGTGTATCCCAGAGAGCGGTCGCCCATTCATACAGCGCCGTGAGACTCGTGCCTGTTTCCCTTAGTGAGGATGGCGGCGTTGGGACCTGCCAGGATCGAGGGGTCGGCCTCGGGGTGCCAACATCGCAGGCACCTAGGACAGACAAGTGTCTTTATTAAAAGTCAGCAGCTACAGTGTTTGTAGCTGCTGACTTTAAAAAAAATAAAAAATCACGGGTTGAGTCCCACTTTAAAAAGCAGGGGTTGGACAAAAACATGGAAACACTAGGTAAAAGAACATAATAGTTATCTAATATGGTGTTGGGCCACCTTTTTGGCATCCAAGAAGCATAATTTCACCTGGAGATTGACAAATGGAGCAGCTCTAGATGTTCTCATCAAGGATGTTACTGGTGGCAAGAGCACTTATCTTTCAGAGCAAAAGAAACCTAAGTAGCAGGCTGCAAAGTTGTCTCCCTCTCTGTTTCAAAAAGTGTCTGTTTTTCTTCCTCCTTTCCGTCAACTCATGTGTTGAGGCTCTTCAAGTTTAGCTCCCCATCTACCCACAAGTTCAGGCACTCCAAGTCTGCTATTTTCCCAGACATGCTGCCTCCTGCAGAAAGGTGCAGCCCAGCTTTCCAGAGTGGGGAGCGTCGCTGAACTTTGTGGGTAGTTGGACATGTTGTATTTCGGATGCCTAGGTGCAGAAGATGGTGTCCCATGGCTACAACCTTGATTTTCATTCCTGACCACTCCTAATTTTCTCACTTCCATGCTTCCTTTGTCTCCACACAGATTGGCAGATCTTCGTCTGGCCCTCTCAGGCATGCTGAACCAAGGCGTCATAGCCCAGGTCCCTGCTGCAGTATGGTTTTAGGGTTTTTTTCTCTAACCTATTCACTGTTCCCAAACCCTAGGAGAGCAATTGCCCCAAGTGGATTATGAGTCACTGCTGGAACTGTGCAATCACTGTACATCAGGGTCTTGTCCTCAACATGTCCTGAGCCAGAGTGTTCCTTCCTTGGGAGAAGCTTCTGACTCTTGTATCCGGTTCGAACTCTTCAATCCAGAAGCTGTCCATCTGTAGGCTCCTGCCAGTTTGTCATGGGGCTGATTGTATCCTATTTCAAGGCAGGTTCCTTGAGACTTAATTTCACTCCAGATATCTGCAACACAATACTCTGTCATTGTGGGATAAATCAATTTGGTTTCTTGACAGGCCGATTTGGGTAAAGCCAACAACTGGGCTATCCCTGGCTTGATGGCTCAGGAATTGAACAATAATCTGGGATATCTTACTAATTGTGTTATGGGCAACTTATCGCGGCATGTGACTTGGTTAATGAGAGGAATCTCATCTCCTGATGATTATCTTGGAGCTTTGGACCAACATGTTAGAGGACCATCTGATCCAGATTCAGGCTGGGTTCACACTTGTGCGACACGACAGCCGTCCTACTTTGGATCCGACTTTGCCCTGCGACATGAAGCCGACATATGTCCGACTTTCAATGAATGGGGATCCGACTGGGATCCCCGCCAATACCAGGCACTGTGTTTGGTATGAATCTTGAGGGGGAACTCCACGCCAAATTTTAAATAAAAAAACCGGCATGGGTTCCCCTCCAGGAGCATACCAGGCCCTTCGGTCTGGTATGGATTTTAAGGGGAACCCCTACGCCGAAAAAATGGCGTGGAGGTCCCCCCAAAATCCAAACCAGACCCTTATCCGAGCACGCAACCTGGCAGGCCGCAGGAAAAGAGGGGGGACGAGAGAGCGGCCCCCCTCCCTCCTGAACCGTACCAGACCAAAAAATGTCAATAAAAAAAACACACAGGTTTTTAAATTAATTTACTACACAGCTCCGGGGGTCTACTTCCGACTTCGGGGGTCTCCGGTTTAGTCTCCGCGCTCTCCGGTTCTTTCTTCCTTCTGCCGGGCCTCCGCTGTCTTCTTCCAGCTCTTTTGCTAGCGGGGCCCGGTCTTCTCCGTCGCCTTCTTCCCTCTTCTCCTCTTCGATGTTGACACGTCGCTTCCTCCAGCTGTAATGCTGGGTGTGCGGTGCGCTCCGATTTATATAGGCCTCTCATGACGTCAGTCACAAGCTCCGGGTGGCCCCGGAGCATGTGACTGTGACATGGAAGCATGTGGCCACCCAGAGCATGTGACTGTGACGTCATGAGAGGCCTATATAAATCGGAGCGCGCCGCACACCCAGCATTACAGCGGGAGGAAGCGACGTGTCAACATCGAAGAGGAGAAGAGGGAAGAAGGCGACGGAGAAAACCGGGCCCCGCTAGCAAAAGAGCTGGAGGAAGATAGCGGAGGCCCGGCAGAAGGAAGAAAGAACCGGAGAGCGAGAGAAGAAGAGGGAAGAAGGCGACGGAGAAGACCGGACCCCGCTAGCAAAAGAGCTGGAAGAAGATAGCGGAGGCCCTGCAGAAGGAAGAAAGAACCGGAGAGCGCGGAGACGACACCGGAGACCCCCGAAGTCGGAAGAAGACCCCTGGAGCTGTGTAATAAATTACTTTAAAAACCTGTGTGTGTTTTTTTTATTGACATTTTTTCCCACCAGGTGAATGGGTAGGGGTACGATGTACCCCATACTCATTAAAATAGGGTGGGTGGCCAAGATCTGGGGGCCCCCTTATTAAAGGGGGGCTCCCGGATTCCGATAAGCCCCCCGCCCGCAGACCCCGACAACCAACGGCCAGGGTTGTCGGGAAGAGGCCCTGCCCTCATCAACATGGGGGCAGGGTGCTTTGGGGTGGGGGGGCCGCAGGTCGCCCCCTGCCCCAAAGCACCAAACCCCCCCATGTTGAGGGCATGCGGCCTGGTACAGTTCAGGAGGGAGGGGGGCGCTCTCTCGCCCCCCCCCCTCTTTTCCTGCGGCCTACCAGGTTGCGTGCTCGGATAAGGGTCTGGTTTGGTTTTTGGGGGGACCCCCACGCAGTTTTTTCGGCGTAGGGGGTTTCCCTTAAAATCCAAACCAGACCGAAGGGCCTGGTATGCTCCTGGAGGGGAACCCATGCCGTTTTTTTTTAATTTAAAATTTGGCGTGGAGTTCCCCCTCAAGATCAGCAGAGCACAAGTCGCATGCCAAAGTCGGATCATGCAAGACTGCGGTCCAACTTTGATCCGACTTCAATGATAGTCAATGGGCTGAAGTAGGATCAAAGTCGGACCAAAGTAGTACAGGGAGCATTTTCAAAGTCGGACCGACATGTGTCGGACCAGTTAAGACGGCTCCCATAGGGAAACATTGATTTTCACACGTCATGCGACATGAGCTCCCAATGTCGGAGCGTTTGTCGCCCCAGTGTGAACCCGGCCTTAGTCAGACAATACCACAGCCGTGGTGTACTGCAATTATCAAGAAAAAAAACAGAAGTCTTTCAGTAGGACTTTGCAATTTAGCCTTGTCAGCTGTATACAATACAAGCATAGACAATTAGCAGGCAAATTTTCTTAGCTGGCAGCACCTGGAACTGAGAGAGGTGTTTCTACACCTGGAGCTTTTCCAGGGCCAGTGTCTTGGGTAGGAGACCCCAGATGTGGACAACATGGCCTCCAGGTTAAACAGATTGGGCAGGTTTTACATCCAGGTACAGGGTTCCACAGGTGGAAGCATGGGATGGTCTGGTAGCGCCATAGGATCATCAGTATACCCTGATCTATGTCTTTCCTATCATAAAAATTATTTCTTGTCCGCATCTGGAGAGCATTGCTGTGTTTATTATTGCTCCAGACTTGCACAGGAAAATGCAGTACACCTGGTAAGACTGCTGCTCCAGGATGGCATCTTTGATTCTGTGATTCCTACAGTGCAGCCTGGCTTCTCTTTTCACAATTTCTGGGTGGCTCAGACAAGACCGTCTTGCCTATGATCTCAAGGATCCCATTTCCCTTTTCCTGTAAAAGCTAAACTCGAACAGAAATAAAAAAATAAAAAAAATAACCTTGCAGTGCCCCCCACCCTTTTTTATGTACTACAAGGGCTAAATGTTTAGTCTAGTGGTAAATAAATAAGGTGCAATAATATGTACCTGTTGGTGCCCATCCCTCATTTGGTCTGCTTTTTGGACGCCTCAAAGGTCTAGGGCTATTTGCGTCCGTCAATCAACAAGAAATAATGCTTTTTATTTATTTACCAAACCCCTCTCTCACGTTTATGATCATAATCTATGGGTGGCACAGTGGTGTAGTGGATAGCACTTTTGCCTAGCAGTAAAAAGGGTTGCTGGTTCGAATCCCAACCACGACACTACCTGCCTGGAGTTTGAATGTTCTACCTGTGCCTGCGTGGGTTTCTGCCCAGTACTCCAAAGTTTTGCTGATAGGTTAAGTCTAAAATTGTCACTAGTGTATTTATGAATGTGAGTTAGGGACCTTAGGATTGTAAGCTCCTTAAAAGTAGGGACTGATGTGAATGTACAATGTATATGTAAAGCGCTGCATAAATTGACAGAGCTATATAAGTACCTGAAATGAAATAATAATCTTGGTACTGCTTGGTAGTCTTCAGTTTTTTTGTTTGCCATTCTCAATCCACCCATAGGCAGCAGTATAATCGAAAATGTAAAATTTCTTGTGTCCCTCAATGGACTCCAAAAAAGTTATTTTACTGTAAGTACAAAAATCGTCTTTTACTGTGATACAGAATGACCTTTCTTCGTGTATTCATATGTTTTGATGGTAATTTAAAAAAATAATATTTGTATCGTTCCAGAAATGTTACCATTTCCTATTCCAGCGATATCGTCTGGAACATTACACAGTCTCTTCCAACTGGTTGGCACTTGGTACCGTTTTGCTATTTGGTTTCTTGTCATTTTCCCGCTCTATAGCCCTGTTCAGAGGTGAGTTCATATGCTTGGTTATATTTATTATATTATTTATAATATTTATTATATTATATTTGTTCATCCATATATATAACTTTCTAACCGATTTTAAATTTGTAGGCAAAAGATAACTTCGTTTAGAGCAGGGTTCAGCAACCAGTAGAACGTGATCTACCAGTAAAGCCTCGTACACACGATCGGATATCCTATGGATTCTAATCCGATGGTTTTGTCCATTGGAAATCCGATGAAGCTGACTTCCATCAGTCTTGCCTACACACCATCAGTCAAAAAACCGACCGATCCAAACGCGGTGACGTAAAACACTCAGATGAGCCGAGAAAAATGAAGTTCAATGCTTCTGAGCATGCGTCGACTTGATTCTGAGCATGTGTGGGTTTTTTATCCGATGGACTTGCCCATAGACGATCGGAGTTTTCGATCGGTTTTTTATCCATCGGAAAAATTTAAAACATGTTCTATTTTTTAAAACCGATGGAAAAAAGACCGATGGGTCCCATACACGATCGGTTTGTCTGATGAAAACAATCCATCGGACGGTTTTCATCGGTAAAACCGATCGTGTGTACAGGGCTTAAGTCGCGGCCAGGTGACTGGAAGATCATGTTCTGGGCTTGCTGACCCGCCATCCCAGAGCATCAGTGTGCAATACAGAGGGACTACTTGTAAAGTTGGAGCTATAGTAGGTAGCAAGAGCCGCATAAGACAGTGCCTCTGTAGCGCTGGCTCCTGTCCTATGCGGAGTGATACCAACTGCACTCCATCTCTTATCCCAGCTAGTGGTCTCCAGAGTGGTGCCAGCAGCAGGAAAGAAGAGATCTTCAGGCCATTGTGAAGCAGTACTTTGGGCATAATAGTATAGGGCTGCTTTCACACTGATATGCTGAGGTTTATGCACACTGCATGTGCAGTGCAGTGTACCTGCAGCTTCCTTGTGGGTTTGCTGCGCTTAGCCATAGACTTCTATTATATTCTGCAGGCGTGGTGCACTTTCTGAATGCATGAGTCTTGGTGCGCTTTCAGAAAGTGCAACACACCTGCAGGATATAATGGAAGTATATGGCAAAGCGCAACTAACCCAGGAAGGTCTCCGTTGCGGTGCAGGTAAACTGCAGCACATCAGTGTGAAAGCAGTTTTATTGGGGGCTCCAAACAGTAAGGGTTAATTTACATTTGTAGTTTGAGGGGTGGTAAAAACCCCATAGTTGAGCTGTGTTTTTACCACCCCTACCCCAACTGCACCCCTTTTAGCTGCAGTGACCAGGGGTGTACACATGCCACAGCAAGAGTTATACGCCCTGTCATGGTTGGTGCGTGTAGCAGGCATGACCTATCCAAGTGAATGAGGCTGCTCTGAAAATGCCCTGCAACATTGTGTAGTACAACAAACCACGTGTTAAAGCAGGCAGTGTTGTGTTGCTTTCTCACCATCTGCTTTAACCCCTTGGACCCCACAGAAGCAAGCAGCTGTGGGAAGCTTGCACAGTGGCCCCATTTACTTGAATGGGTTGCATTTGGCAGGCGGTAGCACCCACCAAAAGCAACAGGGGGTTTAATTCCTGCTCTGGCATGTGTACACCTTTTGGCTGCTGCCTCAGTAGCTCAAGGGGTTAGGGATTGGGGGCAGTAAATTCTTGGATCAATCACAGTTTTACCACCCCCCAACTTTGTGCGAACGAGCCCTAAGGGTGCCTCTGCTGAATGCAACTAAGGGCTTATTCACAAGTGCAGCAGGCACTACTGCTCCTCTGAAAAGCTATCCGAGTGTGTTTGGCAGGCAGTGAGGAGGCAATATGTTGTATTCCTTACCAACTAATTTAAACCCATGAATGAATGTGCGCAATTGTGACATAGTAGTACGGCAATTCAAGGTTTAAAGTGATTGTAAAGCTTTGTTTGTTATTTTTTTTAAAATTAAAAATGTATACTTACCTTCTCTGTGCAAGGGTTTTGCACAGAGTGGCCCCGATCCTCCTTTTCTGGGGTCCCCCCCACGGTGCTCCTGGCTCCTCCTCTTCTTAAATACCCCCATGGAGAGCCGCTTTCCATGGGCACACTCGCACTTGTTCTGTCAGATTCCGAAAAGTCCCCCGCACCTCCACAACCACCGTGCCAGGGTTGTAAGGAAGAGGCCCTCATCAACATCTGCATAAAGTGCTTATAGTATTGTCTGTGTTGAGGGTATGTGGCCTGGCATGGTTCAGGAGTGAAGGGCGGGGGAGGGGGGGCAACGCGCTTGTCCTTCCTCTTTCCTCCCTCTTTCCTGGCCTGCATGCTTGGATAAGGGTCTGGTATTGATTTTGGGGCAGGTGTCCTCACTCCCATTTTTATTTTATTTTTGTCGTGAGATCCCCACCAATCCATACCAGACCTGAAGAGCCTGGTATGGATTGCACGCAGCTTTTATAACCACAAGTACTAGCTTAAAAAAAACAAACCCCAAATACGAATACTACCCCTTTAACCCCTTACCAGCCAGTGTCATTAGTACAGTGACAGTGTATATTATTAGCACTGATTACTATATTGATGGCAGTTGGCCAGTTCCCACTCTGTGTCAGTGTCAAATTGCCTGTCGCACTATCGCAGTCCTATTATAAGTCACTGATCACCATCATTAGTAGTATATATAAAAAAAAAAATTCCAGTATATATACCATAGTTTTTAGATGTTATAATTTTCACACAAACCAATCAATGTACACTTATTGGGATTTTTTTTTACCAAATACATATAGCACTTTGCAATTATACATACATTTTGACCTAAATTTATGAAGAAATAGATTTTTTGAGGGATATGTTTTATAGCCGAAAGTAAAAAGCATTTTTTTTTTTTCTGAATTCTATTTTTATTCGAAAAAAAAAAAAATATCCAGTTGTGATCAAATACCACCAAAAGAAAGCGTTATTTGTGTGACAAAATGATATAAATTTGGTTTGCGTACAGCTTTGCATGACCACGCAATTACCAGTTAAAGTAGCGCAGTGCTAAATAGCAAAAAATGGTCTGGTCATGAAGGGAGTGAAACCTTCAGGAGCTGAAGTGATTAAACCAGATTTAGTTGAATTTACATTTGTTTACAAACATTTAGAGTGTCTAATCAGATGCTGGATGCCCAGAACTCTATTTTCTCCAAAGCAGCTAAACTGATAGCACCTAAATGCAGGTAAACTACCTGATGAATGGCATCAATAAAAACACCTTTATGTGTGTTTAGAAATGTCCTTAATGCATATAAATGCGGATACTGAAAAGGAGAACCTGCACACTGATGTCACCCGGCATAGTACATTTTTTATTCAGTCAAAAAAGCAACATAGCTGATCCTCGTCAGGCCACCACCCCTCTCTGGCATATTTCACGCTGATGGGTGTAGTCCTAGAGTTGGGAAGGTCTAAAGGAGTGATTAAAGCGGAGTTCCACCTATTTAAAAGTCAGCAGCTACAAAAAGTGTAGCTGCCGACTTTTAATAATCGGACACTCACCTGTCCCACGGTCCAGCGATGCGGGCTCTCGAAGCCCCGCTCCTCTTCTAGGCGCCGACGTTCTAACTGTGGGCGCGCGGCTGTGAATGGTTGGGCAATCTTCTGGGACCTGTGAAGTGTCCCAGAAGATTGCAGGAAGGGAGGTGGGAGAGGTGAACTTCCTTCCGGCGCCACGGAGCCAGGGGAGGAAGTGGGAGCTGGGTACCCATAAAAACTGGGTATCCACCCCCCCCCAAAAAAAAATTACATGCAAAATGTGTCATCAGAGGGTCACCATCACTTAAAACGGAAGTTCCATTTTTGGGTGGAACTCCGGTTTAAATAAAACAAAAACAAAACAAAAATCTCCTGCGCTCTGGTATTTTCGCTAAACATGGGTAGTGTAGTCAAGTCTTTAAGGCAAGGTCTATAGTCTTGCAGCCCTCATCAGAACATTGGGTGTTAATATGGCTAAAGAGAAAAAGAAAGAAAAGAGGGCGCACCGACCTAGTGCATTACCGCATATAAAAATGATTATTAATTAGAATAGAATAAAAGCAATGGTCCTACTCACAAAACGAGCATAGGTATACGCTTTTCTGATAAACAAACTGGCTCTCCTGGCCCCTGCAGGTGGGACTTGATGACGAGAGGATCGGACGGTCCCTCAAACGGCTGACGCGTTTCTGGGGCGTACCCCTTTCTTCAGAGCCTAGGTGGTCCGTCCATACCATGATCAGTTCAATATTCAGGTGAAATAATTACGCAAACTCAGGATACAACAGATGCAAAAGATATAAGAGATCAATATTGCTTATGACACAGAAAATGTAAACAGAGTTGCATGCAGTACAATCTACAGCGGGTAAAATAAGTATTGAACACGTCACTATTTTTCATGATAAATATATTTCTAAAGGTGCTGTTGACATTAAATTTTCACCACATCGGTAACAACCTATGCAATCTATGCATACAAAGAAACTAGGGCTGTGGAAATTAACTATTAATTCCTCGATTAATCAATTAAATTTTTTTGATCGATCAAAATTCTTTTGATCGGTACTCACCTCTCCGCTGGCTTCCGGGAGTTCTTTGCTGTGCCTTCATATCTGCATGCCGGCGGGACCTTACTATCTGCCACACGCAAGGGCAGCTACACTTCCCTCTATCAACCTGGGATTCTACAGCCATCCACTGGAAGTTGTGATAGTTCCCTTCACGGGACATCTACATACCGACTGATGTTAACCCCTCCTCATCTGGATTCAGCAGTGGTATCGTTGTACACATTTTTATACCAGTATCATACTTAGCTACATGTTTTTATGACTGCTTTTGCTACCGTTTGGTATTAGTCGCACCATTTTTACAGTTTATGTAGCTACGTCGATTTTATCTCCAGTTCAATATTTATTTTGTTACCTACTTGAAGACTATAAAAGTTTTAATGCAATTCCATTCGATTGCTGCCTTTGTGTGTTTTTGTATCCTGCTATCCATTTTTCCAGTGGTTGGTAGCTGCACTGGGAATCAGCCTGCAAGGAGATCAGCTAAAAGTAGTTGGATCTGTATGTGCGTTGTATAATCGAAATTAGTCGATTAACCGATTCAATTTTTTTTTTTTTTATCGAAAATGAAAATTTTAATCAGTAACAGCCCTAAAAGAAACCAAAACAAATGAGTTCAGAAATAGTTGTGTAATAAAATGGAATGACACAGGGAAAAATTATTGAACATGTTAACTGAAATGTATTTAATACTTCATACAAAATCTTTTATTGGTAATGACAGCTTCAAGATGCCTCCTGTATGGAGAAACTAGTGGCATGCATTGTTCGGGTGTGATTTTGGGCCATTCTTCCACACACACAGTCTTGAAGGTTCCGTGGGCCTTTTCTATGAACTCTGATCTTTAGTTCTTTCCATAGATTTTATATTGGATTCAAGTCAGGTGATTGGCTGGGCCATTTTAGCAGCTTTATTTTCTTTCTTTAAAACCAATTGAGTCTTTCCTTGGCTTTGGAATCATTGTCTTGCTGAAATGCCCACCCTCATTTCATCATCTTCATCCTGGTAGATGGCAGCAGATTTTTATCAAGAATGTCTTGGTACATTTTTCCATTCATCCTCCCTTCAATGATATGAAGTTTGCCAGTACCATATGCTAAAAAACAGCCCCACACCTCTAAAATTCACGGTTGGTATGGTGTTTTTGGGGTGATGTGCAGTGCCATTTGACCTACAAAGATGTATTCTGGCATTCGAAGAGTTACATTTTGGTCTCATCTGACCAGACTATATTCTCCCAGTATTTCACAGGCTTGTCTAAATGTTGTGCAGCAAACTTTGAACAAGCTTCATCATGATTTTTCTTCAGCAAAGGAGTCTTGCATGGTGAGCGTGCATACAAGCCATGGTGGTTGAGTGCATTATTTTATTTTTTTCAAACAATTGTACCTGCTAATTCCAGGTCTTTCTGAAGCTGTCCACAAGTTGTCCTTGGCTCTTGAACAACTCTTTCTGATAATTATTTTCACTCCTCTTTCAGATATCTTGCGAGGAGCACCTGGTGGCAGCCGGTTTATGATGAAATTATGTTCTTTCCACTTCTGGAAATGTTTATGGCCCCAACAGTGCTCACTGGAACATTCAGAAGTTTTAGAAATCCTCTCTAACCAATGCCATCAGTATGTTTTGCAACAATATGGTTGCAAAGGTCTTGAGAGAGCTCTTTAATTTTACCCATCATGAGATGTTTCTTGTGTGACACCTTAGTAATGAGACACCTTTTTATTGCCCATCCATTGAGACTGAACCAGCTGATATTAATTTGCACTGACAGGGGGCAGGATTGCTTTCTAATTACTGATAGATTTCAGCTGGTGTCTTGTCTTTCCATGCCTTTTTGCACCTCCCTTTCTTCATGTGTTCAATACCTTTTCCCTGTGTCATTCCATTTTATTACACATAACTTAAAGCAGAGTTCCACCCAAAAGTGAAACTCTCACTTACATGCTTCCCCCCCCCCCCTCTGGTGCCACATTTTGCACCTTTCAGGGGGAACGGGGGACCTGTTTTTCCCCACTTCTGGAGACGTGTAGCGGTCCGATCTCCCGGAAGTTCGGCCCCTTCCTCCTTCCCCTGCTGCCGGGCCAATTAGAAGGTGCAGCGCTCTTCGCGCATGCGCAGTAGGGAACCAGGAGTGAAGCTGAAAGTCTTCACTGCCTTGTTGCTTTACCAGGAATGGTGGCAGCAGAACCCGGGAGCCGATCCAAAAATCAGCTGGGGTGCTGACATCGCGGGCTCCCTGGACGGGTAAGTGCCCTAATATTAAAGTCAGCAGTTATAGTATTTGTAGTTGCTGACTTGAATTTTTTTTCACCCAGGCTGGATCTCCTCTTTAATTTCTGAACTTATTTGTTTTGGTTTCTTTGTATGTATGGATTGCATGGGTTGTTACAGACATGTGGTGAAAATTTCATGCCAATAGCACCTTTTAGAAATATATTTACCTAGAAAAATGGTGACGTGTTCAATACTTATTTTACCCACTGTATGTATCGTAATAAAAACATTAACATACAAAATATTGCCACTTTATGTATCTCTAAACATATTTTAATTTACTGAGTCAAGTGACGTCATCGATGTGCGTTTTATTTCTTTTCTGTATCTTCACAGAGCAAGGATAGGCTCCTCAGATCAGCCTCAATCGAATTTGGAGCAGTGAAGACTCAAAGCATATAAATGCACTGCGAGTGTAAATGAGGCCTTGTGTGAGCTTATTGACCAGCCATTAAAGCATGGGCATTAGAAAGGAGTTGGAGTCCCCCTAATGAGGACATAACAGCCTCGACTCTTCCAAGATAACGTCTTGCAAGATTTTGGAGCATGTTTGTTGGAATTTCAGCATTTGTGAGGTCATGTATTGATGCTGCAGCAGAAGACCTGGCTCACAATCTGTATTCCAATTAATTCCAAAGGTTTTGTTAACAGGGCTGGGGTTAGGGCTCTGTGCAGGCTACTTGCATTTTCTCCACACCCAACTGACCAAACCATTTTTTCATGGAATGGCTTTGTGTACAGGGCCATAGTCATGATGATAAAAAAAATGGCCTTCCCCAAACTGTTGTCACAGGGTTGGAAACACACCATTGTTTAAAATGTCTTTGTATGGTGTAGCAATAACAGTACCCTTCAGTGGTAAACATGAACTTATAATAATTATTTGCAGAAGTGTCCACATACATTTGGCCCTTAGTAGGTGTGATGCCCAGTTGTCCACAAAGTTTTTATCATGTGGGGGTTATTTACCAAAACTAGAGTGTGTAAAATCTGGTGCAGCTCTGCATAGAAACCAATCAGCTTGCAGGTTTTATTGCCCAAGTTTCAGGCTGGGTTCACACTGATACGACACGACATTCATCCGACTTTCATCCTACTTTGCTCTGCGACATCAGTCCTACATTGATCCTACATTGGTCCGACATCCATCCGACATTCATGAACAGGATACTACTTTGATCCGACATTGTGCTAGTCTGACTTGTCCTTTGACCAATCAAAACAATCCCAGGGTGAGATAAATTCCTTTTACTGCTGCTGTAATCACCATGTCGGATGTCAAATGTCGGATGGTTAGGACAAGGATCCTACTTTGATCCAACTTCAATGATATTCAATGGGCTGAAGTAGGATCAAAGTCGGACAGAAGTAGTACAGGGAGCATTTTTAATGTCGGACCGACTTGTGTCGGACCAGTTAAGACGGCTCTCATAGGGAAACATTGATTTTCACACGTCATGCGACATGAGCTCCTAATGTCGGAGCGTTTGTCGGACAAGTGTGAACCAGGCCTAAATGAACAACCTGATGTTAGAAGCTGATTGGCTACCATACACAGCTGCATCAGATTCGGAACCTACAAATAGTTGTGTCGTCATGGTAAGCCATCACATGTAATGTTTTGTTAAGCCCAAATGTGGCGCAGTGGAAAGTTATTTGCATTAAATATGTTTGGAAACCAGTAAAATTAGGAATATTAAGAGATCTTAAGGTTTATTACTCTTTTTTTGTTCATGGACAGACACAGCCTTCTATTGACAAGTGGGTATTATCCTTCATTTAGGAGTGACTAGGCAGAAAACTTGTAGAGGCGGACCCTCTGGGTATAATCCCTTTTTCTGCCTAGCATAGGAGAAGGACATGGCTCCCTTCGGGCCCATTGGTCCGGGGGGGGGGTTTCTACGTTTTTTGTTCCTACGATCTTCGATCAACTGCCGACTGGGTGACAGGCTGGATCCCAGATCCTTGTAGTCTCCCCAGTTTCGGGCATCGAGCGTGTGCCGACCCAAGCTACGCGCTGTGTTTTCCACGACATGCCCATCGCTCCACATGTGGCTGGTGAGCTTTGCGCTCCAGGGCATGCATATGATCAGTCTCTATGGCACAATCACAGCATGCCGGGCCGACCGTCACCTCCGTAACTGCGCGGATGATGATCTGTCCGGAATGTCTTCCAGCATGATCCATGAAGAAAGGGTAAGTAGCTCCCCTGCTTCGGCAGGGTGACTTGGCTGGGCATTCCTGGAGAGATCAGGTAAGTGTTTTTTTGCCTCTGATGACGTCAGATTTGACGAAACGACGTAGGGCGACACGTGCACGCATTGCGCATGCGCGAACGGTCATTTGATTGACAGCATACGAAGCTTTTTATTCCTTGCAAGGAGTTTTTTAACCAGCATTTTAATATCTCAGGACTTGTTACTTTGAGGTTCTGTATCGCATACTTTGTGATAATAAACCCCTTTTTTATGGATGAACGCTACACTATGGAAAGTTTTTCTTTTCTCTTTTGGATTTTATCCTACTTACTAAGGGACATCCACTCTGATCTGCCAAGAGTGTGTCTACTCCCAGTTCTGGCCAGGTGTTCAATCAACGTCTCTGGAGACTCTCCCACTGTGGATGAAGCGTTCCTGCAGAATCATCCTGCCTTCCATGGAGTAAAACATCACTCTACTGAGCCTGTTTTGACCCCCCTGAGAAGGGTGGTCGCAGGCTGTCTGGTAAGCCTTCATTCTTCACCTTGATGGCGTAATCTTTACTAAGTGTTGGAGCATTTTGCCTATGATTTTCATCGGACACCTGCACTCTGTAGAACTCTTATCATCTTTAAATAGAGGAGAAGATTTCATATATTTTTCACTGGCACACATGAACTTTAAATTGTTTATTTGTAGTATTCACTCATGTTTTTGATACTTTTTCTTATATTTTTTTCACTGTATAGCCATACACAGTTTTGCTCATCCAGCGCTACACCTTTTTGTATATTTATAAGTGTTTTTTTTGCCCTTTCTTTCCTCTCTCCCTGCCCTCCCTCCTCCCTGGGCTCTGAAGCTAAGGCTGGCTGCTGGGTGCTGGGGGGGGGGGGGTCACCTGGGGGGCTCCATCTGAAGCGGGGCTGCGCTATAGACTGTCATTAATATGTCAATGTGCTGCTTCCCTGTGTGTGTTTTCTCCCTCCATGCTGTCGGCGGCTATTTACTTGTGGTCCGCGCCCGCTTTGGCCTCTGTCGACTGTTCGGCTTCCATTTTCTTGTGGTTCGCGCCTGTATGGATCTACCGCCGCTCAGCGGCCATTTTCTTGTGGTTCGCAGCCGCTTTGGCCTCTGTCGAATGCTCGGCAGGCCATTTTCTTATGGTCCACACTGTTCTTCAGCACGGCCGCTCGGCGGCCATTTTGTGGAATTCTTCGGCCTCTAGGGTGCATTCTACAGGCACGAAAGTATACAGACACACGCTGACGAGATCAGACTGACACAGGCAGTGGTGGGAGAGCATCTCAGGCGGGAGCAGACGGCAGCAGTAGCGGTACCGTTCTAAGGGTGGCGAGTCCTCTGGGAGACCTCTGCATCTCTGTAGCAGTTAGGAGGGTGGCCTATTGATACCTTGCCTTGAGTCCCTGTGGGTGTCAGGCGCGTGGGTCAGCATGACATCAGAAGCAGACATCTTTTTCCCTGAAATACCTGAGTTGGCAGCTGGTGCCCCTGATGTATCTGTGGGCGCTATGTCGGCAATCCTGAAGGCTTTGTTGCCAAGGTAAAAGTGGCGCATGGGAACACGGGGGGTAGGAAACGCCCCCTTCCCCCGCCATCTTCTGGGGATAATTCTGATGCAGAACCAGTCCGGTCTGTGGCTCATGGCCCATGGCCCTGATTCTGATGCATCAGAGACTGCAAACCGTGACCCGTCGGACAGTGAGAATGACTCCAGGTCCGGGTCAACACGCGAAAAGGCTTTGGTATCTGACCTTATCACTGCAGTGCGGGATACGCTGAAATTGGAGAGTGCTGCAGAAGAAGCAGAGAAGGCGGCCCCCTTTGGGTTCCGTAAGCCGGCCCTCACTGCTAAGGTGTTTTCCTTGTGTGTCTTATCTTGATAAGCTTTCATACAAGGAGTGGGAAAACCCACTGAAGGTTTTTTTGCAGCCCCGGTACCCCTTTGAGGAGAGTTTCCTGAAAAAATGGTCCTCTCCCACAAAAGTGGACCCCCCTGTGTCCAGACTTAACAAAGTCTTCAAGGACCCTGTGGACAAGAAGGCTGAGGCACTCACTCGCTACCTATACACTGTGGCGGGCTCAGTGGTGCGTCCAGCATTGGCTGGAGCTTTGGTGTCTCAGATACTTACTAAATGGGCAAAGATGCTACTCCAGGGGTAAAAGGCACGGGAGGCTCCTTCGAATGAGGTAGCTTTGGCCGACCAGTTGGTACAGGGCCTTAAGTTTGTCTGCGAATCGGACATGGATACTATCCCCTTGCTGTCTAGAGCCTCGGGTTAGGTGGTGGTATGCCACCTGGTTTGGCTAAGTGCTGGTCTACGGACCAAAAAACTTCCAAGAAGGCCTTATTGAACCTGCCCTTTAGCGGTGACAGTCTTTTGGAGCCTCTCTGGATGACATCGTTAAGGATGCCACAGGAGGTAAGAGCTTGCTGCTCCCGCAATCTAAAAAGGGGTAAGGAGCCACGCCATAGGCTAGGGCTCTCCTTCACCGCACACAAGTGGTCTTTCGTCCGCCTAGTGCGACAAGTAAATGACCCCAGGCCGATAAAGCGCCTGCTGAGGGACAGAAGCATCCCTGGGTTAGCAAGCCCAACCTTGCTTGCCTACCGAACAGATTTTTTCCCTCTAAACCGACAGCTTCAGCCGACTCGTCGGAAAGTCCTATATGGGGTGGTTTAAGACCTGCTGATACGCAGGGTGGTCCTTCCTGTCTCCAGTGCAGGAAAGGATTCAGGGGTTCTACTCTAATCTGTTTGTAGTGCTGAAGACGCTCTGTTGTCGCTGCCTTCCATCCGGGGGATTTTCCGGCATCCTTGGTCGTCCAGGACGCATGCTTGCATGTTCCCATATGCACCAGGCATCAGAGATGTCTGCGTTTGGTGGCCGGGGAAGACCACTACCAATGGTGGCTCTCCCCTTTGGCCTGGCATCGGCACCAAGGGTGTTCACCAAGGTGCTTGCCCCGATTCTGGCCCTACTACTAAGACCGCGTGGCTTCGCTATCATGGGCAACTTGGACGTTCTTCTGAGGGCCACCTCAAACTCAAAATCAGAGGTGAGCATGTCTATAACCTGTCAGACCCTCCGTCTCAACTCCTAGTGTATCTAGGGTTGATTGTGGAAAAAGTTTTCTTCTCCCTATGGGAAGGTTGCAGACCCTTCGGGCTGCGGTGCGGCAGTTGACATCCCAAAGAGAATTGTCACGCCACTTTTTTCAGGCGAGTCCTGGGCCTCTTGGTGGGCTCCTTCAAGGCAGTACCATATGCACTATTTCACACGCGAGTGTTACAGAAGGTAATTCTGTCCAGAAGGGTCAAGTGCCCTTCATCTCTGGATTGTCAGGACCTCCCTAGTTGGTGGCCGACATCACCGGCATTTCTGTCCGGGAAGTCATTCCTTCCTTCCTTCCTTTTTACTGGATGGTGGTCACGCAGACGCCTGTCTTCCTGGTTGGACAGGAATCTGAGGAGCTCGGTCAACCTGGGTCGCTGGACTCCGGAGGAATTCCACTTGCCGATCATTGTCCTGGAACTTTGGGCGATCTGGCTTTGCCTCTCCACATGGTCTCAGAGGCTACAAAGGCGTCCAGTCAGACAAACACCACAGTGGTGGCGTATGTCAATCATCAAGGAGGAACAAGCAGCTCTGCTGCAGCATCGGAGGTCGCTCACCTGTCGGCCTTATACATTCCGGGTGTGGGAAACTGGCAGGCGAACTACCCGAGTTGCCAGATGCTGGACCAAGGAGAATGGTCTCTACACCCGGAGGCGTTTCAGCTCCTTTACCAGAGGGGTGCACGCCAGTCGTATATCTCATGGCTTCTCGACTCAATCGGAAGGTATTAAGATTTGTGGCCAGGTCATGAGACCCATGGGCAAACACGACAGATGCGTTCATGGCACCGTGGAGTCAGTACCGGCTAATCTATGCCTTTCCTCCTCTGAAGCTCCTTCCTCAGCTGCTTCGCAGACTGGAGGCAGAGAGGATTCCAATGGTCCCAATTTCTCTGGATTGGCCTTGGCGTCCTTGGTACGCCGATCTAGTGCATCTGGTAGCAGAACGCCTTTTTGGCATCTACCGCTAAGAAGGACCTGCTGTCGCAAGGTCCCATACGCCATCCTGTTTTTACCGTCACTGGCTTAACGAGCCAGGTGCTAGAAGACCAGGGCCTGTCAGACTCTGTGATCTCTACCATGAGGAGTGCTCGGAAATCATCCCCTAGGAAGAGTTACCATCACACTTGGAAGACCTACATATCCATTTGGTAGCAGACGTCCTTTTGGCGTCTACCACTACGAGAGGACCTGCTGTCGCAGGGTCCCATATGCCCTCCTGCTTGCAGTCAATGGCTTTAATGGCATGGCCTCTACAGTAAGTGCCTTAGAAACCACCATTTGAGAACATCAGGGAGATTCCCTCATTGACACTTTCTCAGAAAGTGGTCCTTTTGGTGGCTGTTATGCCAGTTAAGACAGGTTTCTGAGTGGGCAGCCTTGTCATGCAAGTCTGATCTTCCACAAGGATAAGGTGGTGCTGCGACCGCAGCCTTCTTTTCTTCCTAAGGTCGTGTTTCGACCTTCCATCTGAAGGAAGACATTGTACTGCCATCCTTGTGTCCTCATCCGTCGAATCCTAAGAAGACAACGTTGCATTCCTTGGACGTTGTCCAAACTCTGAGAGAATGCGTGTCTGTTACTGCTCCGTTCCGGAGTCCAGGCTCACTGTTTGTTTCGGTGGCTAGTCCCAAGTAGGGCCCAGCGGTCTCGTCGGCCACCATCTCTAGGTGGATCTGACAGATCGTGATCAGGCTTATGCCATGAAGGGTCTGGCGCCTCCCTTTCCCGGCGCATTCGACCAGGGCAAGAGGTGCCTCTTGGTGTTGCGTCAGTTAAGACGGGTTTCTGAGCTGGCAGCCTTGTCATGCAAGGCTCCTTATCTGATCTTCCACAAGGATATGTGGTGCTGCGTCCGCAGCCTTCTTTTCTTCCTAAGGTCGTTTCGACCTTCCATCTCAAGGAAGGCATTGTTCTGCCATCCTAGTGTCCTCATCCCTCGAATCCTAGGAGACGACTTTGTATTTTTTGGAAGCTGTGAGAGCATCAAGCGTCTGATTCACTAGGTGTGTAAGGCGGTGACCTGCTCGTTCATTCACACTTTCACTAAACTTACAATACAAGTTGATGTGTGTACATCTTCGGATGCTTCTTTCGGCCGCAAGGTATTGCAGGCGGCTGTTTGGAGTTGCAACTCCTCTGTTGAGGAGCTCTGTTTTGTTTTGGGGTGAAGTTGTTTTAATGCTGTTCCCACCCCTCGTTTTTGACACTGCTTTGGGACGTCCCACTTGTCAATAGGAAGCTGTGTCCGTCCATGAACGAAAGAGTAAATAGGATTTTTGTACTCCCCGTAAAATCCTTTTCTCCGAGTTCATGGATGGACACAGCACCCACCCCTCGTTTTTAAGTTTGTACTGCTTTTTGATGAACTGATCTGCGAGGTGCAGAGAGAGGGATTATACCCAGAGGGTCCGCCCCATGGGCGGTGCTGTATAAGGTATGGTGTGTTAACACTTTCTACACGTTTTTTGCCTAGTCACTCCTAAATTGATAATACCCACTTGTCAATAGGAAGCTGTGTCCGTCCTTGAACTCAGAGAAAAGGATTTTACGGTGAGTACAAAAATCAGATTTTTTTCTGCATATGCAAAACCGCGTTTGAAGAAAGAACACCTCTTGTTCCCCATGGAAACCACTCATATTCTCACATTGCATTTACTCCGTATTATGGGAAGGCTGAATCTGGGCACTTTCTTTGGTAAGCAAAAATGGTTCTTCTTTCAGACACTATTATACATAAAGCCTATTGTTTATTTCTGTATAAGTTGCAGCATAAAGCTGGGTACACATGGGCCAAAAATCAGCAGGAACCGGCCGAATTGTGGACGTGTGTAGAGCTCCTCGTCCAACAGAAGCCAGTCTCACGACCAGTTTTTGGCGAGTGATACTGGAAGTCCAGCATCCAATTGGCACTTGCAACAAGTGGCATTGAGCGTTGACCAGTGCTCTGATGGGGGGGTTGGGCAGTTTCCCAGTCAGAACATGACAGCTCAGCCGGGATATTGCCACACTAACATCAGATGTGTTAGTACGGCCATCTGTAAGTTGTTTTTCATTCAGTCCGCTCAATTAAACGGAAATAAACTTATAGTGTGTACTCCACATTAGTCTAGAGGACCTGTTCCAAGGTTGTTTAAATTATTCTATCTGGAAAATAAATTGGTCTCTAGTCATCTGATGAGCTTGATGTGATTTAGAAGAAGGGAAACATCCAAGCTCCAGTTGCGATCCCAATTGAGTAAACTCTACTTGATGACTTATACATATGTTTGGTGCTTACAGTCTGTACTTATATTTAGGTTACCATGCCCCGTTGGATTTATACCCAGAGTTCCATCGCATTGCCAAAGACCCATCTATCCACGCTGTTCCTGAGGGCAAAAGTGTGAATGTGTGTGTTGGAAAGGAATGGTACCGGTTTCCCAGCAACTTCCTTCTTCCAGATAAGTAAGTGTTATTGCAGGTATTCTACTAGCAAAATATCGTCTTTTCTGGGGTTTTTTTTTAATCTTACATGGGACCTGAAATATGACTGGCAGATAAGGTCAACCCTCAGAGTATGTTCTTACCATCTCCTCTAACAGATTTGCTGAGACAGCCTTGCCCAGCACAGTCTTAAAGCGATTGTATACCCCCCAAAAATAAAAAATAAAATAAAAAAAACCCTGCAAGGCAAAGGCATAATGAGCTAGTATGACTAGCATACTAGCTCATTATCAATTACTTACCTTAGATCGAAGAACCCGCACCGACCCTCGTTCCTCTCCTCCGCCGCCATGATACCCGGAGTGACTTCCGGGTATAGCCGCTCCGGCGCTGTGACTGGCCGGTGTCAGTACTAGGATCCCTTTAGGACCCAGCACAACTCACCTGACACAGCCTTTTCCTGGGAAACAAGAGTGATTGGCCAGCTCACCTTTTAAATCACCTGTATCATCATCCAATCAGTGCTCGTGATAGAGTTACCTTTGTGTGCCACTGTTTGATACAGCTGATATCTGCTCTGTGTATTTCTTTCTCGTACATCACGGGACACAGAGCGGCATAGTCATTACTATGTGGGTTATATAGTTTACCTTCAGGTGCTGGCACTGGCAACTTCCAAACCGGAAGTACCCTCCCCTATATAAGCCCCTCCCATCCGGGAGCACCTCAGTTTTTTGCCAGTGTCTAAGGTGTTGGCCAAGAAGTAACATGTGTTTTTCACTGAGCTTGCGTACAGGTTCTTTTGGGCCTCAGTAAGCTATTCCGGATCCAACCAAAAAAGCTTCATAGCTAAACGGTCGGTACCCGGGCCTTGCAGAGAAGAGCAAGGTTTTGCCTGTAATGCTTCTCTTAGGAGAGCTGGACCCTGGGATCCAGAGCTCTGGTCATATCCACGACTAAGATGCTTTCTGTGCAGGGTGCTATACAGGTCCAGGGGAGTGGAATCCTTGGGAACCCGGTCCCTGAAGGTTTAATTACAATGCCTGCCGTGAGAGGTGAAGTTTGGGCTTCTGCGGACCAAACAGAGTCCTGCGGCGGGGAAAAGGTAAGTGGGGCCCCCAGGAACTTGGTTCTATTAGGGGACCCCCAAGCCTAATATGTCTTTCTGCCTGTTACCTAACGGTATTCCCGCTAAATATCTGTGCATGCCTGTAACTACTAAAAAATGTAATCATTTTTAATAGTGGTCAAGAAAAAAAAAAAAAATAGACAGACCGCGGTACCTGTGTTAATCCACTAGAGGCCACTGTGGAACGTTTCTTGTCATGTGGACTTTTTCTTTTCATCAGAGTCAAGTCCAGGCAGATGGTGAGTTCTCTTGTGGGAAACTGCTTCCTCTGCCATGTTGCAATGTTCGTCCATCCCCCGGCCTGCGGCAAAAGGGCCCTGTCTCCTGTCCCTAGTTTCCTTTTTCAAAAAAGAGCGCCGAAGGTGCACGTGCCCGCGCCTCTATATATAGAGGTGAGCTGGAAAAGGGGGCGAAGCTTGGGGGATGACGCTCTGTGCGCGCCGCAGCGCTTCTGCGCATGTGCGGGCGTCCCAGCATGTTAAAAGGCACAATTATGTGTTGTGAGCTGGCTATGGAGTGCAGAGACAGAGCTGGCAACATTTAAAAAAAGGCATACAGCAAGCGGTTGATGCAGGCATCCCCATAGAAAGGCACATTAGTAGACACCAACTGTTTATATAGCAGCAATTGTGCTAGACTATTGTCAGTAAGTGGTGTATTTCGGCTGGAATACCTCAGCTTTGGGCTTAGGAATATGCCGTCTAAAAACTCTGGGACTAAAAATCCCAGGAAGCATAGGGGGTCTCCATCGGGCTCTGAGGATCTTGGGCATGCTTCGGCTGCACCAATCTCCCCTGAAGAATCAGAGATTAGTGACCGTAGAGCACCCTCAGGAGTACCTGGTACTGTGGCTGTCCTCAGTTCACCTGCTCCTGTGTATGTAACAGAGGAGGTTTTTTCCTCAGCTCTGGGAGGGCTGGAAGAGAGATTGTCAACATTGATCGCTGCTTCCCTGTCAGAGGGAAAGCGCGCCCGATCTCCGTCTCCTCCCTCAGAGTACCTGTTAGCAGAGCAACAGTCCCATACAGGGATCGACCTACCTGAAGGGGATCAGGATGAGGTTGATTCTGTTGTAGAGGAATCAACAGTGGAAGAGCCATTCTCAGCATCACATGCTGAAAGATTATGGGTTCAGTCCCTGACTAACATGGTCCGATCAGCATTTAAAATGCCCCTTGCGGAGCCATCATCCACTTCTGTCTCCTCGTTGGGGTCGCTAAAAGCTCCCCAGACTGTTTGTTCCTTTCCAATCCATCCTTTACTGGAAGGGCTCATTTACCAGGATTGGGAACATCCTGATAAAATATTTACTCCTCCCAAGAGATTTCAGGTGGTCTATCCCATGGAGGATAAGTTCATCAAAAAATGGAGGGTCCCTACAGTGGACGCAGCCATCTCTTGTGTGAATAAATCACTGACATGTCCAGTGGATAATGTCCAAATGTTCAAGGACCCAATAGATAAAAAATTGGAGTCCTTATTAAAATCTGCTTTTGCTACAGCAGGCTTGGTGACACAACCAGCAGTGGCAGCTATTGGGGTCTGCCAAGCAGTGAAGGATCAGTTGAAACAGGTCTTAAGGGACTTGCCAGATCAGCAGGCCCTTGCCCTAGCTGATCTACCTAGGGCCTTATGCTTTGCGGTTGACGCTATAAAGGATTCAATCCATCAGGCCTCCCGCCTTACGCTGTCTGTAGTACATATGCGCAGGCTTCTATGGCTCAAAAACTGGTCTGCTGAAGCCCCCTGTAAAAATTGCTGGTCAGCTTCCCATTTCATGGTGAACGCTTATTCTGGGAAGACCTGGACAAATATATCCAGAAAATTTCCAGCGGTAAAAGTACACTCTTGCCGGTTAAAAACAGAGTTAGAGGTCCCTCTTTTAAGAGGCCTGCTTCTCCAGTCCCTAGGACATCGGCTGTGAAACAGTTCCGACGGCCTCCTCGGTCAAATCCCGGGGGTAAAAATCAGGGACAATCGCAGGGTAACAAGAAGCCCTGGGTCAGGAGAGGTACAAAACCTCCCCCAAAGTCAAATGCATGAAGGGTTGCCCCCACTCAATCGGGTGGGGGGAAGACTTCAGTTGTTCGCAGAGACCTGGCGGGACACGATCAGAGACAGATGGGTGCTCTCCGCAGTAAGTCTGGGATACAAATTGGAGTTAAGACTCCCCTCCTTCCCATTTTATAAGGTCGAACGTGCCAAGGGATCCCCGGAAGAGAGGATCCCTCCTGTTGGCACTAGAACAACTATTGCTCCAAGCAGTAATTATGGAGGTCCCCCTAGAAGAATGGGGGTTCGGGTTTTACTCAAACCTCTTTACAGTCCCGAAGCCAAACGGGGACGTGAGGCCCATATTAAATCTAAAAGGGCTAAACAAATTCCTACATATCAGGACTTTCCGGATGGAGTCGATCCGATCGGTGGCCGCTGCCCTACAAGGGGAGGAATGGTTAGCCTCGATCGACATCAAAGATGCTTATTTGCACATTCCCATCTTTCCAGTCCACCAAAAATTTCTACGCTTTGCAGTAGAAGGGCGCCATTTTCAGTTCAGAGCCTTACCCTTCGGTCTGGCCACAGCACCACGCGTGTTCACAAAAATTCTGGCCCCATTATTGGCCAGTCTAAGAACACGAGGTGTAACGATAATGGCATATCTAGACGACTTGTTGCTGATAGACCACTCAGTGGAAAAACTAGAAGTGGTTGTTCACGAGACAATCGAGTATCTGGAATATCACGGTTGGATTATCAACCGAGACAAGTCAGCCCTAAAACCAGTCAAAAGTCTGGAATACTTGGGGCTAAGGCTGGATTCAGACCAGAGAAAAATTTTCTTGCCTCAAGAAGAGGGGTCGTCTTTGAGAGATTTGATCCACCTAGTGGGTACAAAAAGACAGCCATCCATACGCCTGTGCATGAGGCTGCTGGGAAAAATGGTGGCATCATTCGAAGCAGTACCCTACTGTCAATTCCATTCAAGGAATTTGCAAAGGGCTATACTGTCAGCCTGGAACAAAAAAGTTCAGGCCCTAGACTTACCAATGTCCTTGTCCCCTTCCGTTCGCAAGAGCCTCCGTTGGTGGTTGGTTCCCCAGAATCTGGAAAAAGGGAAATCCTTCAGTCCGATTTCTTGGAAGGTGGTCACTACAGATGCCAGCCTTATAGGCTGGGGAGCAGTACTGGAGCAATGGTCTCTCCAGGGCAGATGGTCGGATGCAGAAAAGGCCCTGCCCATCAATCTCTTAGAGATACGAGCAGCCCGGTATGCCCTAGTAGCATGGACATCCAAACTCCAAGGGTCCCCTGTCAGAATTCAATCGGACAATGCCACGGCAGTGGCATATATCAATCATCAGGGTGGCACCAGGAGTCGTGCAGCCCAGAGGGAAGTTAATTGCATCCTGAAATGGGCAGAAAGATATGTCCCAGCCATATCCGCGGTATTCATTCCAGGAGTGGAGAATTGGAAGGCGGACTTTCTAAGTCGCCAACAATTATGCCCAGGGGAATGGTCCCTTCACCCCGAGGTTTTCCGGACAATATGTTAGCGGTGGGGAACACCGGATGTAGATCTGCTAGCATCCAGATTCAACGCAAAGGTGGACAGGTTTGTCTCTTGGACAAGGGATCCCCTAGCTTGCGGCTCGGATGCCCTAGTGTTCCCTTGGGATCAGTTCAAGCTGATATATGCATTCCCACCGCCACAATTGTTACCTCGATTACTCCGCAGAATCAGGGTAGAAAAGAAACCAGTGATTCTGGTGGCTCCAGCGTGGCCCCGAAGAGCATGGTACGCAGAGATTGTAAAAATGTCTGTGGGGAGTCCTTGGACCCTCCCACATCGTCCGGACCTGCTTTCGCAAGGACCGATATACCACCCTTCCTTACCAGCCCTAGGTTTGACGGCCTGGCTATTGAAGCCCACATTCTAAAAAGAGAGGTCTCTCTAATCCTGTGGTATCTACCATGATAAATGCCAGGAAGCCGGTATCCAGGCAGATCTACTATAGAATCTGGAAGGCGTACATCGCCTGGTGTGAGGCCAAGAAATGGCATCCACGTAAGTACGTAATAGGTAGGATTCTGGACTTCCTACAGTGGGCTGTAGATAGGAAGCTTGCCTTGAGTACTATCAAGGGTCAGATTTCGGCCTTGTCAATATTTTTTCAGAGGCCCTTGGCTTCGCATTCACTAGTCAAAGCCTTTATACAAGGAGTGATGCGTATTAGCCCTCCGGTTAATATTCCCATATGTCCATGGGACTTAAACCTGGTTCTGTCGGTTCTACAGAAACAACCATTTGAACCATTACAGCATATTTCCCTGGTTCTTCTCACCAGGAAATTGATTTTTCTAGTAGCCATTTGTTCGGCTAAAAGAGTGTCGGAATTAGCCGCTATGTCCTGTAGGGAGCCATATCTGGTTATCCATAAGGACAGAGTAGTGTTACGTCCTCATCCAGCCTTTCTTCCTAAGGTGGTATCGAGGTTTCATTTGAACCAGGATGTGGTTCTTCCTTCTTTTTTCCCCAAACCTAGTTCAGTAGAGGAAAAATTATTACATTCTTTGGATGTAGTAAGAGCAGTTAAAGCTTATCTAAAAGCCACTGCTCAGATTCGCAGAACGGATACTTTGTTTATTCTGCCAGAAGGCCCCAGAAAGGGTCAGGCAGCGTCAAAATCTACTTTAGCCAAGTGGATTCGACAGGTCATTATGCAAGCCTATGGCTTGAGAAGGAGACCGCCTCCGTTCAAAGTTAGGGCGCACTCCACGAGAGCAGTCGGAACTTCATGGGCAGTGCATCACCAGGCCTCCCTGGCTCAAATCTGTAAGGCCGCAACATGGTCTTCAGTACACACGTTTACTAGGTTCTACCAGGTGGACGTTAGAAGTCAGGAGGATGTCGCCTTTGGGCGCAGTGTGTTGCAGGCCGCAAAAGATCCTCATGTCTGATAGCGCTCAGCTTATGTATGGTGTATCCCCCCCCCTCATTGGGCATTGCTTTAGGACATCCCACATAGTAATGACTATGCCGCTCTGTGTCCCGTGATGTACGAGAAAGAAAATAGGATTTTTATAACAGCTTACCTGTAAAATCCTTTTCTTGGAGTACATCACGGGACACAGAGCTCCCACCCCTCTTTTGGGGACACTTATTGCTTTGCTACAAAACTGAGGTGCTCCTGGATGGGAGGGGCTTATATAGGGGAGGGTACTTCCGGTTTGGAAGTTGCCAGTGCCAGCACCTGAAGGTAAACTATATAACCCACATAGTAATGACTATGCCGCTCTGTGTCCCGTGATGTACTCCAAGAAAAGGATTTTACAGGAAAGCTGTTATAAAAATCCTATTTTTGTGTATGACCCGGCTCGTTTGACCCTGCTTGCTCGCTTCTGATTCGGTACTGTTTGGACTCTGATCTACCTGTGTATGACCAAGCTTGCCTAGACTACGCTTTGCCTGATTCTACTGTAGTACCTTCATCTGCAGCGGTCAACTACAAGCACCAGCCAACCTCCATCTGCAGCGGTAAACTAGAAGCACTAGCTAACATCCACCTTCATCTGCAGCGGTGAACTACAAGCCCCAGCAGACCTGCTCATGATATGTGCTCTTGTTCTTGAACTCTTTGCATAATTAGCACACCTGCACTGTTACCTGTTATCTGCTCCTAGCCTGACATTATCACGAGCCATACATAAAAAGGGAAACTTATCATGGATCCTGAGCAGGCTCAGATGTTTACACAGGAACTTTGCTGTGACCCCCAGGCTTGGACCTTTAACCTGGAACCAAACCATCCAGCCCTGCTAACAGTAGATGCCTTCTTTGAAGCCCTCGGGTTGCTGTATGATGATCCTGATCGCGCTGCTACTGCAGAATCAACCCTGCGTAACTTAAAGCAAGGAACTACCACAGCTGAAATGTATTGCTCAGAGTTTCGCAGGTGGGCCCCGGAATCTGGCTGGAATGATGCAGCTCTCCGCAGCCAGTTTAGAATAGGCCTTTCAGATGCAATTAAGGATGCTCTGGTCAACTTCTCCTACCCAGCCTCACTGGAGGAGGCTATGTGTCTAGCCATTAGAATTGACCGCCGCCAGCGAGAGAGGAGGCGAGAACAAACTGCGGCTGTGGCAAACTATATTACCTCTCTTGCCACCTGACTATTCCACCAACAGTGCCAGATCTGAGGAAGAACCTATGCAGTTAGGCTCCACCCGGTTATCTGCCCAGGAACACACACGCCGGCGTAACATGGGACTCTGCTTATATTGTGGCCTCAGGGGTCATATGCTCCGTTCGTGCCCTTCTCGTCCTGGAAACTCCAGGACCTAGGTGATTGTGGGGAGGTCATCTTAGGTCTGCTTTTATCTCCCCAGGGGGACAATCGTATACTTTTACCAGCTATTATTCACTTTGGGACAGGGACTCATGAACTGCTGGCCTTGGTAGATTCTGGAGCCGCTGAGAATTTTATTGGTAAGACTCTGATTACCTCTTGGTCCCTGGAAACTCATGTGCTAGATTGCCCAGTCCGCCTGATTTCTGTGGATAATCGGCCTCTCTCACAAAATCTAGTGCTCCAATCCACCAACCCTTTCCAGTAACAATTGGGGGCCTTGCATTGGGAGAAGATTTCATGTCTTGTCATTGACTCTCCATCAACTCCTTTGATCCTAGGCCTTCCTTGGCTTCAGAAGCACAATCCCGTAATTGACTGGCGAACAGGAAATATTCTGGCTTGGTCCAATCAGTGTAAAAAAAGCTGCATCCAGCACCCTGTTCGACTTGCTACCTGTCAAGTGGGAATGGAGCAGATTCCGCTTTGTTATAAGGACTTTCAGGATGTGTTTTCTGAAGGGATTGCTGACACTTTACCTCCTCATCGCAGTTATGATTGTCCCATTGACCTCTTGCCTGACACTACACCTCGAGGGAGAGTCTTTCCACTGTCTGAGCCAGAGAATCTTGCTTTGCAAGAATACATCCAGGAAAACCTAGCTAAGGGTTTCATCCGTCCCTCCACTTCTCCCGCAGGCGCAGGATGCTTCTTTGTCCCAAAGAAGGATGGGTGACTAAGGCTTTGTGTTGACTACAGAGGTCTAAATAAAATAACTGTTCCCAATCGGTACCCTCTTTCTCTCATCACAGAGTTGTTCTCCCAAATCCAGGGAGCAAAAATATTCTCCAAACTGGACTTAAGGGGAGCCTATAATCTAGTGCGCATCCGTGCAGGAGATGAATGGAAGACGGCCTTTAAGACCAAGGATGGCCATTACAAATGTCTTGTCATGCCTTTCGGTCTCAGGAATGCACCAGCTATCTTTCAAATCTTTATGAATGACATTTTCCGTGACCTGTTGGGTCGCTTCATGCTTGTATACTTAGATGATATTTTGATATACTCTCCCAATCTTGAAACATATCAGAGGCACGTCTGCTCAGTATTGGCCCGATTAAAGGCTCATTCCCTTTTTGTTAAGCCCAAAAAATTTTTATTTCATGTCAAACAAGTACCTTTCCTGGGCTACCTAATCTCTGACACAGGCCTAACCATGGATCCAGCCAAGATTTAAGCCATTTTAGACTGGGCACCACCTTCAGACCTGAAAGCAATTCAGCGCTTCCTGGGCTTTTCTTAATGAATTTCCGATAGAAATTTGCACTTTGCCACCATTGCACATCCCATCACCTCTCTCACCAGGAAGACTCAGACTAAGTTTAAATGGACTACTGAAGCCCAGGCGGCCTTCACTCAGTTGAAGAAAGCCTTTACCTCTGCACCAATTCTACGCCATCCTGTTCCTGAGCTGCCTTTTTATTGTGGAGGTAGATGCATCTGAAGTAGGGGTGGGGGCACTTCTGTCACAAAAAGATCCTGTAAATGCTGCCATCCACCCCTGTGCCTTCCTGTCCCGTAAATATTCCCCAGTAGAGCGCAATTATGATATAGGCAACAGAGAACTGTTGGCCATAAAGCTAGCTTTGGAGGAATGGAGACATTGGCTGGAGGGAGCAGGCTATCCATTCATAGTTCTGACTGATCACAAAAACCTTGAATACATCCGTTCTGCTAAAGGACTGAACTCACGTCAAGCCAGGTGGTCATTGTTCTCCATATTTGACTTTACAATTTCTTATTTACCAGGACCAAAAAAACATTAAAGCTGACGCCTTGTCTCGCAGCTTTTTATCAGAGTCTCCACCTCCGCTTCCTCCACAACCCATTATCTCTGAGGATAGGATTTTGGCTTTCACCCAGACTGACATCTCTGAGGCCTTGTTACCTGCACAGGCTGAAGCCCCTCCCTCCACTCCCTCTGGTATGCTTTTTGTGCCCTTGGCTCTTCATTTGCAGGTATTGCAGCAGGTACATGCATCAAGACCTGCAGCACATCCAGGGTTTAGACAAACGTTTGAGATTATCTCTCGCAACCTTTGGTGGCCATCGATTAGGCAGGATGTGTTAGCCTTTATCCAGGCCTGTGAAGTTTGTGCCAGAAGCAAGGGCAGAACCTCTAAGCCCCCCGGTCTCCTACGTCCTCTACCAATACCTACCTGTCCCTGGACCCATTTATCTATGGACTTTATCACTGACTTGCCTCCGTCCCAGGGATGTTCCACGATCTGGGAGGTGGTAGACAGGTTCATTAAGATGGCCCACTTTGTTCCGCTTCCGAAACTGCCATCTGCTAAAAAACTGGCATCTTTATTCATTAAACATTTCTTCAGGCTCCATGGGGCACCAATTAACATTGTCTCAGACCGTGGCTCTCAGTTTATAGCCCAGTTTTGGAAGGCCCTTTCCTCTCAGTTGGGGATTAAGTTATCGTATTCTTCAGCATATCATCCTGAGACAAATGGCCAAACAGAAAGGACTTTTCAGACTCTAGAGAAGATGGTACGTTGTCTGATGGCCAATGGTGAGGTGGAGTGGGTCCACATCCTTCCATGGGCAGAGTTTGCCTTTAATAATTGTGCCAGCTCATCTACAGGGACCTCTCCTTTCTTCTGTGTTCACGGTTGCATCCTCGTGTGTGCTCCTTTGATCTTCCACCCTCTGATGTTCCAGATGCCAACACCACGATTGAAAATTTCTCCAAAATCTGGTCCGATGTTAATCGTGCTATTTCTCGCTCTGTGCAGGCTTTTAGGAAATGGCTGACAAGAGGCGCTCAAAGGAACCAGGCTATAAAGTTGGTGACAAAGTGTGGCTATTATCAAGGAATCTGTCCCTGCATGTTCCATCTAAAAAACTTGGCCCAAAATTCATCGGGCCCTATGAAATTTCAGAGATTGTTAATCCTGTGTCCTATAGATTAAAACTTCCCCCATCCATGCGCATTCCAAATGTCTTTCATGTTTCATTGTTGAAACCTGTTAATTCCAGCCTCCAAGTAAATGAACCAGAACCTGTGGATGTGTTGGATAGTCAGGAATATGAAGTGGCATTTATTCTTGATTCCAGACGGGTACGCAATTCCTTACAATTTCTCGTTCATTGGATCGATCCTGGGTCCCAGCTCGTGATCTTCATGCTGACTGACTTAAGAAGAAGTTCCATCTTCGTTATCCAAGTAAGCCTGGGGGTGCAGGAGCAACCCCTCGAGAAAGGGGGGGCACTGTCAGTACTAGGATCCCTTTAGGACCCAGCACAACTCACCTGACACAGCCTTTGCCTGGGAAACAGTGATTGGCCAGCTCACCTTTAAATCACCATCCAATCAGTGCTCGTGATAGAGTTACCTTTGCGCGCCACTGTTTGATACAGCTGATATCTGCTCTGTGTATTTCGTGTATGACCCGACTCATTTGACCTTGCTTGCTCGCTTCTGATTCGGTACTGTTTGGACTCTGATCTACCTTTTGTATGACCCAGCTTGCCTAGACTACGCTTTGCCTGATTCTACTGTAGTACCTTCATCTGTAGCGGTGAACTACAAGCACCAGCCAACCTCCATCTGCAGCGGAGGAACTACAAGCACCAGCTAACATCCACCTTCATCTGAAGCGGTGAACTACAAGGTCCAGCCAACATCTACCTTCATCTGCAGCGGTGAACTACAAGTCCCAGCAGACCTGCTCATGGTATGTGCTCTTGTTCTTGAACTCTTTGCATAATCAGCACACCTGCACTGTTGCCTGTTATCTGCTCCTAGCCTGACAGCCGGAGTGGCGATGATGTCACTCACGCGCATGCGCGCAGAACCGACACGGTCATGCGCATTTGCGAATTCCGGTACTTTCCAACAGGCTCCCATTCAAGACCCAGCGCGCTCAGTGCGCCTGCGCCGGTGTCTACGGCACCCGATTTTCTGCAAATATCTCCTTAACCATGTAGGGTAAGGAGATATTGCAAGCACCTACAGGTAAGCCTTAATGTAGGCTTACCTGTAGGTGCAAGTAGTATATGAGGGTATACAACCGCTTTAGTGCAAGACAAAGCATTTTGCCTTGTGTACAAACTGCTAGTTCATGCTACTTCTTTAATGTGGTGGTGTGTGATCAAAAAAAAAGTATGGCATGCAATACTTTTGTTTCACTGCAGAAGTGGCACCATGCTGTTCATCACTTCAGCTGCGGCCGATAAAACTGAATGAAATGTCTCTTTGTGAAATTTCATTAAAGTTCTGAACAAAAAGCTTTTTCAAGTACATCGGCACTGTAGCCCTCTCGCTGAACACCAGCCACCAGTGTTCTAGCACAGGTGCTGGTATGAGTGAGTGAAAATATAAAGAACAGCTGCCAGCACCCTAAAGTCAAATACGGACTTAAAGTGGTTGTAAACCCAACCACACAACTTGCACCTACAGGTAAGCCTATATTAAAGCTTACCTGTAGGTGCAAGAAATATCTCCTTAACCTACACGGTTAAGGAGATATTTGCTGTAAAGCACAGCACCGATGACGTCACGCGCACTAGCGGGCCGGCGTCGTTGCCGGGTTTCTGAATGGATCTTGCCGGCCCGAGCGCGCATTCGCGGGACGTCATCGCCGCTCCGGGCCAATCACAGCGCCGGAGTGGTGATAACAGGAAGAAGATCGTCGGAGACATGGCAGTGGCAGGGAAGGCACGGAAGAGAACTTCGGGGGCTTCGATCTCAGGGAAGTCGATCATAATGAGCTAGTATGCTATGCATACTAGCTCATTATGACATTCTCTTGCAGGGTTCATTAAAAAAAAAAAATGAATGAGGGTTTACTTCCTCTTTTAAACAGATAATACAATGCAAATAAAAATGATAATAAAAAATTAAATAACATAAGTAAAAAAAGACTCAGAAAACTAATGAATAGTCCCGAATCAACAGTTCATATGTAAATAGAAAATAAACCCTGCTTACCAGAAATCCATGACCACTAAACAATAATCTCACCAAGCGCAGGGAATTGGGTCTCCCCAGAAATCTTCACTAGAATCCTCGCTGCTCATTTGGAACTCAGATAATGGAAAACAAAAGCAAAAGAAATGCTCCCATAGTGCAGTACTTCAAAAAGTCAAATTTTAATGGTATAAAAGTTTGCACTTACACATTGGAGGTTTCAAAACAGCATGTAAAAATGGAACCGCAGCGTCCCTGCGAGCTTCGCTTTGCTTCCTGGTTTGCTCCTGTGTCGACCTCTCGGGGGGGTACCACGTGATGACGTCACCCTCGTAGGTCCCCCTATGCGTTAAGTCACAAAAGAACGTCTGGGGATTGGCCAGGTGACTGTCATCAGGCTCATCCAATATATAACCCCACGGCGCCATCTCAACTGCTGGCCGGTAGGTAGTAAACAATATTATCTGGAGAGCTGGTATGAGTGAGACCTAACAATCCTATCCCCCATTTTGACCACCCTCGCGTTGCTATAACTGATTGACGTGTAATCTAGTTTTCTTTTTAGCTCATGGAATGTTAGAAGGAAATATGTCCAAACATACAGTATGTTGCTTGTGTTGACAGCACTTATTTTGACAAACTGTGACTTTTTAAGTCCAGGTAGCAAGTAAAAAAATGCATTATGGAGAAGTTTTAAGCTAGCCATACAGTAATTTTGTGTTTTGTACGACATTTGTAATAAATTTGTTAAATTTTCGAGCTTTTTCAGCGTAAGTTCTGCTGCTGCGTTCACATGCTGAGCATGGTTTCTTCATAATTTGTCAGTGTTTAATCAGAATAAGACCCAACATTCTGCATGTCTATTTGTGGACCTGAGTCAGAAGCCATTTTTATTTGACTGCATGCAGCAAGTAGCAAACATTGACCGTCATCACATCGTGGGCACCATCTGCAGGGGCGTTTGCTAGGTGTGAAAAAGAGCAGGGGCTTCAGCCCGAAGTCCAAGCCCGGCGGTGCGCGCGTGGGGGGGGGGGTTTAGGCTCACTTGTTGGTTGGTTGGTGCCTGGCTCACCAGTGCCCATCCATGCTGACCACTAAACTGACCTACCCAACCCCTACACTGATCCCCCTGACACTTATACACTGACACCCCTGAAACATATACACTGACACATATACACTGACCCCCTGACACATATACACTGACCCCCTGACACAATACACTGACCCCCTGACACAATGCACTGACCCCCTGACACAATGCACTGACCCCCTGACACATATACATTGACCCCCCTGACACATATACATTGACCCCCCTGACACATATACATTGACCCCCCTGACACATATACATTGACCCCCCTGACACATATACTCATCCCCCGACACCTACACTCATCCCCCCGACACCTACACTCATCCCCCCGACACCTACACTCATCCCCCCGACACCTACACTCATCCCCCGACACCTACACTCATCCCCCGACACCTACACTCATCCCCCCCGACACCTACACTCATCCCCCCGACACCTACACTCATCCCCCCCGACACCTACACTCATCCCCCCCGACACCTACACTCATCCCCCCGACACCTACACTGATCCCCCCGACACCTACACTGATCCCCCCGACACCTACACTGATCCCCCCGACACCTACACTGATCCCCCCGACACCTACACTGATCCCCCCTGACACCTACACTGATCCCCCCTGACACCTACACTGATCCCCCCTGACACCTACACTGATCCCCCCTGACACCTACACTGATCCCCCCTGACACCTACACTGACCCCCCCTGACACCTACACTGACCCCCCCTGACCCCCCCTGACACCTACACTGATCCCCCTGACACCTACACTGATCCCCCTGACACCTACACTGATCCCCCCTGACACCTACACTGATCCCCCCCTGACACCTACACTGATCCCCCCTGACACCTACACTGATCCCCCCCTGACACCTACACTGATCCCCCCCTGACACCTACACTGATCCCCCCCTGACACCTACACTGATCCCCCCTGACACCTACACTGATCCCCCCCCTGACACCTACACTGATCCCCCCCCTGACACCTACACTGATCCCCCCCCCCTGACACTTATACACTGATCCCCCCCCCTGACACTTATACACTGATCCCCCCTGACACTTATACACTGATCCCCCCTGACACTTATACACTGATCCCCCCTGACACTTATACACTGATCCCCCCTGACACTTATACACTGACCCCCTGACACATATACACTGACCCCCTGACACATATACACTGACCCCCTGACACATATACACTGACCCCCTGACACATATACACTGACCCCCTGACACATATACACTGACCCCCTGACACATATACACTGACCCCCTGACACATATACACTGACCCCCTGACACATATACACTGACCCCCTGACACATATACACTGACCCCCTGACACATATACACTGACCCCCTGACACATATACACTGACCCCCCGACACCTACACTCATCCCCCCCCGACACCTACACTCATCCCCCCCCCCGACACCTACACTCATCCCCCCCCGACACCTACACTCATCCCCCCCCGACACCTACACTCATCCCCCCCCGACACCTACACTCATCCCCCCCGACACCTACACTCATCCCCCCCGACACCTACACTCATCCCCCCCGACACCTACACTCATCCCCCCCGACACCTACACTCATCCCGCCCCGACACCTACACTCATCCCGCCCCCTGACACACACACTGATCCCCCCCCTGACACACACACTGATCCCCCCCCTGACACACACCCTGATCCCCCCCCCCTGACACACACCCTGATCCCCCCCCCCCTGACACACACACTGATCCCCCCCCCCTGACACGCACACTGATCCCCCCCCTGACACGCACACTGATCCCCCCCCTGACACACACTGATCCCCCCCCCCCTGACACACACACTGATCCCCCCCCCGACACACACACTGATCCCCCCCCCCCTTGACACACACACTGATCCCCCCCCCTTGACACACACACTGATCCCCCCTGACACACACACACACACACTGATCCCCCCCCCTGACACACACCCTGATCCCCCCCCCCCTGACACACACACTGATCCCCCCCCCCCCTGACACGCACACTGATCCCCCCCCCCTGACACGCACACTGATCCCCCCCCTGACACGCACACTGATCCCCCCCCTGACACGCACACTGATCCCCCCCTGACACACACTGATCCCCCCCCCTGACACACACACTGATCCCCCCCCCGACACACACACTGATCCCCCCCCCCTTGACACACACACTGATCCCCCCCCCTTGACACACACACTGATCCCCCCTGACACACACACACACACACTGATCCCCCCCCTGACACACACACTGATCCCCCCCCCCCGACAAACACACTGATCTCCCCCCCCCCCCCCCCGACAAACACACTGATCTCCCCCCCCCCGACAAACACACTGATCTCCCCCCCCCCCCGACAAACACACTGATCTACCCTGACAAACACACTGATCCCCTGACACCTCCGTGACATGTGACCTCTTGACACACTCCTGCAGCTCAGCCTTACCTGCTGCGTAGTGTATCCCAGCTCATTCCGACCACTTCACAGCAGGCTGCATGCACCAGACCAGGGAGAGAGCGCCAGGATGGGAGAGCCGCTCCGCTGCCCAGCAATTTACACAGAGCGAGCGGGGATCTCCGTGCCCAGCGCGGCCGCAGTGTCATTGCCGCCTCCTCCTGGAGCCGGGTCCCGGAGGAGGGACTATTTGTACGTCGGTAACGTCACTCGGCCGCGCTGCATAAGTGGGAGATCGTTGCCCGTGGAAACCGCTCGGGGCTAATGATGTTAGGGATAATCGCGACTTTGGGCTTTTCGGGGGCACACTCGGGGCACCAGCCCCCCCCTCCCGGTGCCCCTGACATCTGCGTTGACGCACTTTTTTTTTTTTTATAAACATGTAAAGGTGGCTTTAATTTGTACATTTTTTAATTTATTCAGATTTATGCATATCTGGGGCTTTATTAGCTATTGATGGATTTTTACATTCAAGTTTACTTGCATAATACCACTTTCAATATATTGCAAATATTTGCTTATGCACCTATGAGCACATGAGAAATTTTGCTAGTGTATGGCCAGCTTTAGACTGCATTCACACGAGTGTTTAGCCATGCTGTGAATCTCAGTGGCAAGAATCTGCAGAGTCCTGCAGCTGGGGATTGACAGTTGTGTTAGGATAGCCACTGAGCTTGTACAGTGCAATGACAGGCTGTCTGTGGCCAACGCTATTCATGACTATTCGCACAGCCAGCAATTACTTGCACAAAGTGTGTATCCAGCCACAATCACCGCCTCTAGTCGTTGGCTGTGCGAAGAGTCATTAATAGCTGCAGCCACTGACAGATTACCATTGCACAAGCTGCCATGCACAGCTGTCAATCCAGACCGCAAGAACCAGTAGAGTCTAGCCACTGGGAAACGCAGCATGGCTACACGCTCATTCAGCTTCAGCCTTATATATATATATATATATATATATATATATATATATATATATATATATATATATAAGCAGTGCGAACCGCAAGCTTTGTCAAAACATTTGCAGAGCTTTGAAGCTTTTAAACTACTCCTAAAGTAAAGTACAATTACTACACCAGAGCTTCAATCCTTATCCCCCACTTATTTTTTATTGCACGCGTGTCTTCTGCAGTTGGAATCTCCAATTCATTGAATCAGAATTCAGGGGACAGCTACCTAAACCGTATGGTAAGGGCCGACGAGCAACCAAAATAGTTCCCAAGGACATGAACGATCAAAATCTGGAGGAGACATCAAGATATGTAAGTTTTCTGTTAATTTTTTAGTTTCGTTCATTTTTATTAATAACCTTATTCAGTTAATTAAATCAGATGTAGAATTCAAAGTCAAAATTCAGACATTGTGTGCAGTTGAAAATACCTAACTTGGACGAAGGGGGCGGGAGCTCCTAAGATGACAGCTTAGGACCAGAGCTCCGCTCACCGCCGGCCATACAGCAGAGATACAAGCGGTTACAGACTCCCTTGTCGCCTCAGAATAACGAGTAACGCTAGCGGAAGCTTCAGAGCACCTGTCTATGCCGGGTAAATATTCTAAAAGAGGCAAGAAACGCTTTAAACAGCCTGAGGAGAAACTGAATTTTCCAAGATGGCCGCCGTACCTCAGACATGCACACAGAAAGCTGCTGAGGCCTCCAATGCTATTAAGCAAGTTTTGGCTCCTTCATGTATATCTTTTATTTCTCAGACTTCTAATTCTGTAGTTTGTCCTTCTATCACTTCTCCTGAATACACGGAACAGGAGAACCCTGTGGAATTTATCTATTTATCCCCAATAGAGGTCTCTAAACTAGCTCCTATCCCAGTACATTCACAGGCTGAACAGGCTCTTGATGTAACTTTCAATGTATCCGAATTATTCAGGAGAATATCAGAAATGCTGGATAAAGGATTCGCACTAAATGCTGAAAGAATTACTGGTGAAATTAACCACTTGCTTACTGGGCACTTAAACACCCCTCCTGCCCAGACCAATTTTCAGCTTTCAGTGCTGTCACACTTTGAATGACAATTACTTTTTTTCATACAAATAGAGCTTTCTTTTGGTGGTATTTGATCACCTCTGGGTTTTTTATTTTTTGCGCTATGAATGAAAAAAGATCGAAAATTTTGAAAAAATAAAAAAAAATTCTTAGTTTCTGTGATAAAATTTTGCAAATTATTTATTTTTCTTCATAAATTCTGGCCACAATTTATACTGCTACATATCTTTGATAAAAATAACCCAAAATTTTTGGAAATTATTTGGTCTGTGTGAAAGTTTTAGAGTCTACAAGCTATAGTGCAAATCATAAAAAAATTATCACATCTGATGTGCTGGTGGCCTATCTCATTTCTTGAGACCCTAACGAGCCAGGAAAGTACAAATGCCCCCCAAATAACCCCTTTTTGGAAAGTAGACATTCCAAGGTATTTAGTAAGAGGCATGGTGAGTTATTTGAAGTTGTAATTTTTTCCCACGATTCTTTGCAAAATTACGAAATTTTTTTCCCTCAAAATTGTCATTTTAATAGCTTATTTCTCTCCCATGGCATGTACATACCACAAATGACACCCCAAAATACATTCTGCTACTCCTCCTGAGTATTACGATACCACATGTGGGACTTTTTTACTGCCTGGCCACATACAGAGGCCCAAGATGCAGGGAGCACCATCAGGTGTTCTAGGAGCATAAATTACACATCTAACTAGTTGACTACCTATTACAATTTGAAGGCTCTGGAGCACCAGGACAATGGAAACACCCACAAAATGACCCCATTTTGGAAAGCAAACAGCCCAACGTATAATCTATGAGGCATAATGAGTCTTTTGAACGGTTCATTTTTTTCCAGAAGTTTTTGGAATATGTGGAAAAAAATGAAAAAGCATTTTTTTTACGCAAAGTTGTCCATTTATAAGATATTTCCAACACATAGCATGTACATAGCAAAAATGACACCCCAAAATACATTCTGCTACTCCTGAGTATGGCGATACCAAATGTGTGGGACTTTTACACAGCCTGTCCACATACAGAGGACCTACATTTGAAGTAGCACCTTCAGGCGTTCTAGGCGAATAAATTACACATCTCATTTCTCAACCACCTATTATAGTTTTGAAGGCCCTGGAGCACCAGGACAATGGAAACACCCACAAAATGACCCCATTTTGGAAAGCTAACACCCCAACGTATAATCTATGTGGCATAATGAGTCTTTTGAAAGGTTCATTTTTTTCCAGAAGTATTTGGAAAATGTGGAAAAAAATGAAAACACATTTTTTTTACACAAAGTTGTCAGTTCATAAGATATCTCCAACACATAGCATTTACATAGCAAAAATGACACCCCAAAATACATTCTGCTACTCCTCCTGAGTATGGCGATACCAAATGTGTGCGACTTTTACACAGCATGTCCACATACAGAGGCCCAACATGCAAGGAACACCATCAGATGTTCTAGGGACACATAGCATGCACATACCAAGAATTACACCCCAAAATACATTATGCTGAGCAAAGCGTAAACAAAAGATTACCTGTGGTTTTAGTAGCGCAGTTCTACACAGCAGGATAGCACTGGTCCAGGCAGCAGGCAGGGACTTCGTCAGCAATGGCATACACAATTGTCCAGGCAGCAGGCAGGGTCAGTGCAGGCAGAGATATTATCAGCAGTGCCAAAAATATGAGTCCTGGTAGTAGGCAGGTCCATGTGGTCAGTTCATGCGACAGGCAGAGGCATGATGGCATAGGTCCTACAGGCAGCAGGCAGAAGTAGGGCCTTGTTCAGGACAGAATGGGGACAGGGGTAGAGGCTTCTCCCAACCAAATCTCTTTGAAGCCTCCGAGTCTCCAGATCCTAATCTAGGATGAGAAAATAAAAAAAAAAGTTTTCTTCATCCAGAAAAACTTTTCTGGAGCCCCTCACATATGTGAGACCCCTGTGTTGAATCCCACTCGTCCAGTAGCAGGGTACAAGATCAATCCAAGAGGCAGGCAAAAAGCATGGTCAAAAAGTCCAAGGTCAGTTCCAGATCAGGCAGAGGTAGTACAGAATCGTTAGGCAGAACCGTGGTCGAATAACAAGCCAGGGTCAGTTACAGAGCAGGCAGTAGCATAAGGGGTGTGAAGGCAGGCAATGAGGATTACGTTTACCATACTTCACTAATAATTTAGTGAAGTATGGTAACGGCGAAAGCAGTCAATTACACAGAGGCCTGGTTGGGAAGGACACTCGGCACAATAATAAACTGTGTCTCGTCTGACTCCTCCACTGGCACACACCTTACATTTTTTTTTACCTCGTCGGCCTGTTGCTGTGGGAGGGACTTTATCGGGAAAGTGACGTTCGGAGAGTCGACTTAGAACATCTGATCTGATGTTTTGGGGTGGGCCATTCTGGAATATCAGGGCAGTGGTGATTTCCTCCTGGTAGCCAAGGAAGGGTAGGGGGTTTTGGGTGGACTTGCGGTAAATAATATAAGAGTTATATATGGCCAAATGAAAAAAATAAATTGCTACTTTTTTATACCATTGGTATGTCCGTCTTGTGGCAAGATAGGGTTCCAGCATTTGGTCGTTAAAGTCCACTCCCTCCATGAACGAATTGTCGTCCTGGATGCATGTGGGCTTTTGGATGGTGGTGCCATTCCTTCTGGGGATTTCCACGAAGGTATCGTTGTGGATGGAAGATAACACGTATACATCCCTTCTGTCCTTCCACTTCACTGCCAGAACCTCCTGGTTTCACAGACTTGCCGACTCTCCTCTTCTCAACTTCTTATTTACAAGACTTTGAGGAAAGCCCTTCCGGTTCTTTCTGACCGTGCCACATGCTGGCGTCTTCTTCAGGTGAAGGTTGCGAAACAGGGGAAGAGATGTATAAAAGTTATCTACGTATAAATGGTAGCCTTTGTCCAGTAGGGTGTTGATGAGTTGCCAAACAACTTTCCCGTTTGATCCCATGTAGTCTGGGCAATTGGGGGGATGCAGCTGGGTGTCCTACCCTTCGTACACTAGGAAGCCATGCAGGTACCCTGTGACTCGGTCACATAGCTTGTACACCTTCACCCCATAGCAGGCACTTTTGCTGGGGATAAATAGCTTTATTTTAAGCCTGCCTCTAAATTTAACAAGGGACTCATCCACACATATGTGTTGGTCCGGGGTATGTAACTGGGGGAATACTTCTGAAAAATAATTTAGTAAGGGCCGAATTTTGAAAACCCTGTCATAATTTGGGTGATTTCGGGGAGGCCACTGGGTATTATCGTTGAAGTGGAGAAACCTCATGTTCATGAGGTACCTGGTTCTGGGCATTGCTGTGGAGAAGATTGGCATATGGTAGATGGGGCGTTTGGACCAAAAGGAACGAAAAGTGTTTTTTGGGTTGAGTCCCATGCAAAATGTGAGGCCTAAAAAAACCTTCAACTCCTCCACCGTTAGGTCTCTCCACTCGAAAGGACGGGCATAATATGATGTAGGATTACTTGCAATAAATTGCTGGGCATATAGGTTGCACTGGGTGACAATGTTGGATAGCACGTCCTCGGTAAAAATTAGATTGAAAAAATTGATTGGGGAAAAATTGTCCGTGTTCACCTGGACTTCTGGCTGGGCAGTGAAAGGGGGAATGTTGGCTTCTCCTGAATTAGGAGGAAGCCACAAGGGGTTCTGGAGGGCATAGGGAAGGCTGGCATGGGTCCTTGGCCTTTCTTGCCGAGGCACTGCGGTGCTGGTGAATGGCACTGCGGTGCTGGTGGATGGCACTGCGGTGCTGGTGGATGCTACTGCTGCCTCACCAGAGCGCCTTCTTTTGGCGGGCCGACTATCTTCCTCCTCTGAGGCTGTCTCTGTTCCACTACTGAAGACTGGCTCATAGTTTACGTCCGACTCAGAACCTGAATCAGAATCTGAAAAAGAGAGCTCCCTGTTGCTCTCAGGCGTGGAAAGAATTTGGTATGCCTCCTCGGCGGTAAAACACCTTTTTGACATCTTTTGGTTGCTGGTGGTGGTGATGCGACTTCACAGGTGTGTGGCACAGATGGGCCCTGATTGATTGCACAGATGTGCACTAATGAGGCGGCACAGATGGGCACTAATGAGGCGGCACAGATGGCACAGATGGGTACTGAGGTGGCACAGATGGGTACTGAGGTGGCACAGATGGGTACTGAGGTGGCACAGATGGGTAATGAGGTGGCACAACAGATGGGTACTGAGGTGGCACAACAGATGGGTACTGAGGTGGCACAACAGATGGGTACTGAGGTGGCACAACAGATGGGTACTGAGGTGGCACAACAGATGGGTACTGAGGTGGCACAACAGATGGGTACTGAGGTGGCACAACAGATGGGTCCTGAGGTGGCACAACAGATGGGTCCTGAGGTGGCGGAACAGATGGGTCCTGAGATGGCGGAACAGATGGGTCCTGAGATGGCGGAACAGATGGGTCCTGAGATGGCGGAACAGATGGGTCCTGAGATGGCGGCACAGATGGCACTAATGAGGTGGCACAGATGGCACTAATGAGGCGGCACAGATAAGGTGGCACAGATGCGTATTGATGAGGTGGAACAGATGTGCACTGATTGCACAGGTGGGCACGGATGAGGTGGCACAGGTGGGCACGGATGAGGTGGCACAGGTGGGCACGGATGAGGTGGCACAGGTGGGCACTGATGAGCACGTATTGCACAGATGTGCACTGAGGCAGCACAGATGGGCACTGATCACAGATGGCACAGGTTTTCACTGTGTTTTCACTGGGCACTGATTGGGCACTGAAAGAAGCTGTGTGTAACTCACTTACACTCACAGATCGCTCTCCCTCCTCACACGCGGTGTCTGTGTGAGGAGGGAGAGCCGGCAATGAGAGATGATCTCATATGTTTACATTTGAGATCATCCCTCATTGGGCATGCCGATCGCGCTGTAAATAGCCGCTGTGATTGGCTATTTACAGCGATCTGTGATTGGCTGTGTCCAAGGGACACGACCAGCACAGAAGTTCCCCGATGCGCGCTCGGGAGCGCGCGCAGGGAACGAGAAAAGGGGAGGCCGTATAATGACGGCCTCCCGGCATTGTAGCGCCACATTGTGGCTGCTTAAAGTCGTATGCTGGGCGCGAAGAGGTTAAAGCTGACTTTCAGTCCCTATGGTAGTAGAATTGAAAATATTGAGCACAAGTTAGACATCACTGTGGCAAAAACTGACCAGAATACTGAACATTTTACAATTCATGCAGGACCAGCTGGAAACAGCACAGGCACGAATTGATGACCTTGAGAACCGTTCCAGGAGAGACAATTTTAGGGTCAGGGGATGGCCAGAAATTATCCTTGATGTACATGCTGCTATACAGGATGTCATAAAAATCCTATTACCATCTATTCCTGCTCACAAGTTGGAATTGGACCGTGCTCATAGGTCACTGGGACCACTTAGAAAGGACGGTTTACCAAGGGATGTGGTAGTTAAACCACATTATTATTCTATAAAAGAGGACATAATGAAGAAATCTCACCAACAGGTACTATTACAATACCAGGGAGCCACTATTCAAATTTTTTCTGATATTTCTCCTTATACTATTCAAAGAAGAAGATCCCTAAAACCTCTATTGGCGGCCCTTATCAAAAAAGACATAAAATACAGATGGGCTTTTCCTTTTGCTCTAAAATTCTCCTTTAATGGCAAACACTATGCAGTTCATAATTTTCAAGAAGGTGAACATCTTTTGCTGGACCTGAAGATTATCTCTATGGAACCGGACATGGACACTACACCTGCCCAACAAGGCTCTATCAAACGTCAATCTCCTATAAGCCCAACCTCTTCTAATTGGAACAAAGTCAAACATAGGAGAGTTAAAGATAATCTTGTTACCTGAGGAGATAAGTTCCTTTTTGACTTTATCTCCTCTACCTGATATCTCAGGTGGCAATTGAAAAAATAATTTTGTTTTAGAAAACACAAAAAAATAAAAAAAATAGTCTGTTATGGACTTTTGGTTTATCTAAGATGAATCTGCTTTTAGTTTAATGTTTTCACACTTTTTGAGAGGCTGTCATTGGCCGGTGTTGAGGCATTGGGCCTCCACCCACTTCTTGGATCGGTTATTTTTTACCGATCTGAGAGGAGGGTACTGAGCCCTTCTTATGGGCTATACTACTGAGTATTTTTTGAATGAAGGAAGGAAGTCTTATTCCTCCCTTCATTCTGGGCCATTATTTGGCCTTTTGATATACTATGTATCGCTTCTGAGTGAATTTAAATTTAGTTTTTTTATTTTCTTTCTTTACTGTCTTCTTCTTTCTCTTAGCCTACCTGCCAATGAGAGTTTTTTTGGAGGGATGTTTGAAGTTTGATAATCCAACCTTGGTGAATAATTCTTTCTTATTAAGGATTTATATTAGATTGAGTATTATTTGGGACAGCGAATTGCTTGATCTTACTCTATTTTTTCATGGCTGCCACTAATAATATTTCTTCTCCTCTTCGGGTTATCACTCGTAACACACAGGGGTTGAACTCCCCAATTAAGAGACGGAAGGCCTTTCAGGAATATAGGTCTCATCACATCAATGTCGTTTTTTTACAGGAAACCCATTTCCCACAGCGGTACACCCCCACTTTTTTACATGCCCACTTCCCAGTGTTTCATCTAGCCAATGCTGAAAATAAGACTAGGGGAGTAGCAATTTTAATTTCTAAACACTGCAAGTTTAATTTACAGAAGGAATGTGGAGACCCAGAGGGGAGATTCCTGTTGGTGAAAGGTACCATAGATGGGAGGTTGTATACTTTAATATCATATTATGCTCCTAATAGGGGACATAAGAGATTCTTTAACCGAATGTTTGAAACTCTTCAGCCATTTATGGATGGAGTTATCATTATGGGAGGAGATTCCAACATAGCATTTGATACAGGGCTAGATAAATCTAAACCATTGGAGACTAAAATGATCCGTCCAACCAGGGCTAGTACACAAATTGCTCGCCTACTTCATAGATCCAGATTGACGGATATATGGAGGGAGCTGAATCCAAAAACAAAAGATTTTACTCACTTTTCAAATCCCCACCAATCATACTCAGGTATAGATCACATAATGGTTTCTACTCAACATATTCCTTCTGCCATTGCCTCCTCTATTATAGACGTGGCATGGTCAGACCACTCTATGGTTCTACTGTCTTTGAAATGTGATAGTATGATTCAAAGGGTATCCCATTGGACTCTTAATCAATCGTTACTAAAGGATCCTGTTATTGCCACAGAAATTGAACGTGAGATTAAGGAATATTTTGAACATAATGACAGGGAGGAAGTTTCTCCGGAAATTCTGTGGGCGGCACACAAAGTTACCGTCAGAGGCAAATTGATACAGATTGCAGCTAGACAAAAAAAATTGAAGACTTTGGAGGTGGAAAGACTAGAAAGAGACTTTGTAACATTGAGTAAACAACATAAAAAGGATCCATGTGGTATTCCTGCCTCCAAATTAGATGCTGCTAGGGCTGCTCTGAATCTGTCTCTCACGGTGAAGGCAGATAGTTCTGTTAAGTGGTCTGGGGCCAAATTTTATCAAAAGAGGGATAAGATAGGTCCCATGTTAGCTCATAAATTATCCCCTAGATTCAAATCTAGAGTTCTTCCCAAGATCAGATTAGCTGATGGCTCTCTTACACTAAACCCCCAGCGTATAATGACAGCCTTTCAAAATTTCTATTCTGATTTATATAGTTTTGAAGGACAATCTACCTCCAATAGAATAGAGGAGTTCCTAGATCGTTTACAATTAGCCAAGTTAGCAGATATACATAGAGAGGAATTGGATGCTCCCATATCTATGACAGAAGTTTCAGAAGTTATTAGAACATTGAAAAGTAATAAAGCTCCCGGACCTGATGGTTTTTCTCCTACTTACTATAAAACATTCTTAGAGACCCTGACACCCTATCTTACACGATTTTAAAATTTTCTGACAGAAGGTCATCCAATATATGCTCAACATGGCATATATATCCGTTATTCCAAAACCTGATCAGGACTCCAGCCTAGTCGAAAATTACAGGCCAATTTCTTTGATTAACAATGACTTAAAAATTCAGGTGGGATTTATCCCTGGTAGACAGGGTCCAGATCAGTTGAGGAGAGCGGTAGATTTGGTGTCAATATTGCAAACCCAATGGGTAGGTAAACAAAAACAGGAAGGTATGCTCCTATCGTTGGACCTGCAAAAGGCCTTCGATTCAGTTTCATGGCCATACATGTTTGAGGTCATGAAGCGCTGGGGTTTTGGTTCGAAAGTTTTAGGCATTTTATCTGGTCTATATTCTATACCTGAAGCTAAAGTCAGATTACAGGGGCTGTTCTCTGACTCCATTAAGATTTGTAGAGGTACTAGGCAAGGTTGCCCTTTATCTCCCCTGATATTCGCTGTTATGATGGAAACATTAGCAATTGCAATCCAGAATAATCTGAATATCGGGGGGATCCAGTGTGAAAAAGAAATTCATAAATGTGCATTATTTGCAGATGACCTGTTGTTGTTTATTACTTCCCCAACGTCTTCTTTATCTGAAATTTACTCTCTGCTTCAAAAATTCTCCAAAATATCAGGTCTCAAGGTTAATATGGCCAAATCTAAAGCCCTTAATGTGTCTCTTCCAGACTCCCTGGTTTCCTACATATAAAATAAAATAGGATTTTTATAACAGCTTACCTGTAAAATCCTTTTCTTGGAGTACATCACGGGACACAGAGCGACATAGTCATTACTAATGGGTTATATAGTTACCGTCAGGTGCTGGCACTGGCAACTTCCAAAACCGGAAGTACCCTCCCCTATATAAGCCCCTCCCATCCGGGAGCACCTCAGTTTTGTAGCAAAGCAATAAGTGTCCCCAAAGAGGGGCGGGAGCTCTGTGTCCCGTGATGTACTCCAAGAAAAGGATTTTACAGGTAAGCTGTTATAAAAATCCTATTTTCTTTCTCGTACATCACGGGACACAGAGCGACATAGTCATTACTAATGGGATGTCCTAAAGCAATGCCAAATGAGGGGGGGGATACACCATATATAAGCTGAGCGCTATCAGACATGAGGATCTTTTGCGGCCTGCAACACACTGCGCCCAAAGGCGACATCCTCCTGACTTCTAACGTCCACCTGGTAGGACCTAGTAAACGTGTGTACCGAAGACCATGTTGCGGCCTTACAGATTTGAGCCAGGGAGGCCTGGTGATGCACTGCCCATGAAGTTCCAACTGCTCTCGTGGAGTGCGCCCTAACTTTGAACGGAGGCGGTCTACTTCTCAAGCTATAGGCTTGTATTATGACCTGTCGAATCCACTTGGCTAAAGTAGATTTTGACGCTGCCTGACCCTTTCTGGGGCCTTCCGGCAGAATAAACAAAGTATCCGTTCTGCGAATCTGAGCAGTGGCTTTTAGATAAGCTTTAACTGCTCTTACTACATCCAAAGAATGCAATAACTTTTCCTCTACCGAAGTAGGTTTGGGGAAAAAAGAAGGAAGAACCACATCTTGGTTCAAATGAAACCTCGATACCACCTTAGGAAGAAAGGCTGGATGAGGACGTAACACTACTCTGTCCTTATGGATAACCAGATATGGCTCCTTACAGGACAAGGCGGCTAATTCCGATACTCTTTTAGCCGAACAAATGGCTACTAGAAAAATCAATTTCCTGGTGAGAAGCACCAAGGAAATATGCTGTAATGGTTCAAATGGTTGTTTCTGTAGAACCGACAGAACCAAGTTTAGATCCCATGGACATATGGGAATATTAACCGGAGGCCTAATACGCATCACTCCTTGTATAAAGGCTTTGACTAGTGAATGCGAAGCCAAGGGCCTTTGAAAAAATATTGACAAGGCCGAAATCTGACCCTTGATAGTACTCAAGGCAAGCTTCCTATCTACAGCCCACTGTAGGAAGTCCAGAATCCTACCTATTACGTACTTATGTGGATGCCATTTCTTGGCCTCACACCACGCGATGTACGCCTTCCAGATTCTATAGTAGATCTGCCTGGATACCGGCTTCCTGGCATTGATCATGGTAGATACCACAGCATTAGAGAGCCCTCTCTTTTTTAGAATGTGGGCTTCAATAGCCAGGCCGTCAAACCTAGGGCTGGTAAGGAAGGGTGGTATATCGGTCCTTGCGAAAGCCGGACGACGTGGGAGAGTCCAAGGACTCCCCACTGAAATTTTACAATCTCCGCGTACCACGCTCTTCGGGGCCACGCTGGAGCCACCGGAATCACTGGTTTCTTTTCTACCCTGATTCTGCGGAGTAATCGAGGTAACCATTGTGGCGGTGTGAATGCATATATCAGCTTGAACTGATCCCCAGGGAACACTAGGGCATCCGAGCCGCAAGCTAGGGGATCCCTTGTCCGAGAGACAAACCTATCCCCCTTTGCGTTGAATCTGGATGCTAGAAGATCTACATCCGATGTTCCCCACCGCTGACATATTGTCCAGAAAACCTCGGGGTGAAGGGACCCTTCCTCTGGGCCTAATTGCTGGCGACTTAGAAAGTCCGCCTTCCAATTCTCCACTCCTGGAATGAATACCGCAGATATGGCTGGGACATATTTTTCTGCCCATCTCAGGATGTAATTTACTTCCCTTTGGGCTGCACGACTCCTGGTGCCCCCCCGATTGATATATGCCACTGCTGTGGCATTGTCTGATTGAATTCTGACAGGGGACCCTTGGAGTTTGGATGTCCATGCTACTAGGGCATACCGGGCTGCTCGTATCTCTAAGAGATTGATGGGCAGGGCCTTTTCTGCATCCGACCATCTGCCCTGGAGAGACTATTGCTCCAGTACTGCTCCCCAGCCTATAAGGCTGGCATCTGTAGTGACCACCTTCCAAGAAATCGGACTGAAGGATTTCCTTTTTTCCAGATTCTGGGGAACCAACCACCAACGGAGGCTCTTGCGAACGGAAGGGGACAAGGACATTGTAAGTCTAGGGCCTGAACTTTTTTGTTCCAGGCTGACAGTATGGCCCCTTGCAAATTCCTTGAATGGAATTGACCGTAGGGTACTGCTTCGAATGATGCCACCATTTTTCCCAGCAGCCTCATATACAGGCGTATGGACGGCTGTCTTTTTTGTACCCACTAAGTGGATCAAATCTTTCAAAGACAACACCTTTCCTCGAGGCAAGAATATTTTTCTCTGGCCTGAATCCAACCTTAGCCCCAAGTATTCCAGACTTTTGACTGGTTTTTAGGGCTGACTTGTCTCGGTTGATAATCCAACCGTGAGATTCCAGATACTTGATCGTCTTGTGAACGACCACGTCTAGTTTTTTCACTGAGTGGTCTATCAGCAACAAGTCATCCAGATATGCCATTATCATTACACCTTGTGTTCTTAGATTGGCCAATAAAGGGCCAGAATTTTTGTAAACACTCGTGGTGCTGTGGCCAAACCGAAGGGTAAGGCTCTGAACTGAAAATGGCGCCCTTCTACTGCAAAGCGTAGAAATTTTTGGTGGACTGGAAAGATGGGAATGTGCAAATAAGCATCTTTGATGTCGATCGTGGCTAACCAATCCTCCCCTTGTAGGGCAGTGGCCACCGATCGGATCGACTCCATCGGAAAGTCCTGATATACAGGAATTTGTATAGCCCTTTTAGAATTAATATGGGCCTCCCGTCCGCGTTTGCTTCGGGACTGTAAAGAGGTTTGAGTAAAACCCGAACCCTCATTCTTCCAGGGGAACCTCCATAATTACTCCTTGGAGCAATAGTTGTTCTAGTGCCAACAGGAGGGACTCTCTCTTCCGGGGATCCCTTGGCACGTTTGACCTCAAAAATGGGAAGGAGGAGAGTCTTTTAACTCCAAACTGTATCCCAAACCTACTGCGGAGAGCACCTATCTGTCTTGATTGTGTCCCGCCAGGTCTCTTGCGAACAACTGGAGTCCTCCCCCCACCCGACTGAGTGGGGGCTTCAATGAATTTAACTTTGGGGGAGGTTTTGTACCTCCCCTGACCCAGGGTTTCTCATTACCCTGCTACTGTCCCTGTTTTTTACCCCCGGGATTTGACCGAGGAGGCCGTCGGAACTGTTACACAGCCGATGCCCCAGGGACTGGAGAAGCAGGCCTCTTAAAGAGGGACCTCTAACTCTGCTTTTAACCGGCAAGAGCGTATTTTTACCGCTGGAAATTTTCTGGATATATTTGTCCAGGTTTTCCCTGAATAAGCGTTCACCATGAAATGGGACGCTAACCAGCCATTCTTTACAGGGAGCTTCAGCAGACCAGTTTTTGAGCCATAGGAGCCTACGCATATGTACTATAGACAGCGTAAGGCGGGAGGCCTGATGGACTGAATCCTCTATGGCGTCAACCGCAAAGCCTAAGGCTCTAGGTAGATCAGCTAGGGCAAAGCCTGCTGATCTGTCAAGTCCCTCAAGACCTGTTTCAACTGATCCTTCACTGCTTAGCAGACCCCAATAGCTGCTACTGCTGGTTGTATCACCAAGCAGATTTTCATAAGGACTCCAATCTTTTATCTATTGGGTTCTTGAACATTTGGACATTATCCACTGGACATGTCAGTGATTTATACATACAAGAGATGGCTGCGTCCACTGTAGGGACCTTCCATTTTTTTTTTTTTTTTTTTGATGAACTTATCCTCCATGGGATAGACCACCGGAAATCTCTTGGGGGAATAAATATTTTCTCAGGACGTTCCCAATCCTGGTAAATGAGCCCTTTCAGTAAAGGGTGAAGTGGAAAAGAACAAACAGTCTGGGGGCTTCTAGCGACCCCAACGAGGATACAGTAGTGGTTGATGGTTCCGCAAGGTGCATTTTTAAATGCTGATCGGACCATGTTAGTCAGAGACTGAACCCATAATCTTTCAGCTTAAGATGCTGAGAAAAGGTTCCCCCACTGTTGATTCCTCTATAACAGAATCAACCTCATCCTGATCCCCTTCAGGCAGGTCGATCCCTGTATGGGACTGTTGCTCTGCTAACAGGCACTCTGAAGGAGGAGACGGAGATCGGACGTGCTTTCCCTGACAGGGAGGCAGCGATAAATGTTGACAATCTCTCTCTAATCCTCCCAGAGCTGAGGAAAAAACCTCCTCTGTTACATACACAGGAGCAGGTGACTGAGGACAGCCACAGTACCAAGTACCCCTGCGGGGTCTCTACGGTCACTTACCTCTGAACTTCAGGGGAGACTGGTGCAGCAGGAGTATGCCCAAGATCCTCAGAGCCCGATGAGACCCCCTTCGCTTCCTGGAAGATTCAGTTCCGGAGCTACTGGACGGCATATTCCTAAGCCTAAAGCTGAGGTATTCCAGCCGTAATACACCACTTTTACTGAGAATAGTCTAGCACAATTGCTGCTATATCACAGTTGGTGTCTACTAATGTGCCTTTCTAGGGGATGCCTGTATCAACCGCTTGCTGTATGCCTTTAAATGTTGCCAGCTCTGTCTCTGTACTTCATAGCCAGCTTACTGCAATAATGTGGCTTTTTAAAAACCTGCTGGGACGCCCGCACATGCGCAGAAGCGCTGCGGCGCGCACAGAGCGTCATCCCCCAGGCCCCGCCCCTTTTTCCGGCCACCTCTATATATAGAGGCGCGTGCACGCGCACGCGCGCGGCCACGTGCGCCTCGGCGCTAATTTTCAAACATGGAAACCAGGGACAGGAGCCAGGGCCCCCTTTGCCGCAGGCCGGGGGATAGACGAACACTGCAACATGGCAGAGGAAACAGTTTCCTGTAGGAGAACTCACCAGCTGCCTGGACTTTGCTCTCTGAGAAGAAACTAGTCCATATGACAAGAAAAACATTCCACAGCGGCCTCTAGTGGACAAACACAGGTACCGCAGTTTAATATACTAAACATATATAAAAAAACATTCTTTTTTTTTTTTTTTTTTTCTTGACCACCATTAAAAATTATTACATTTTTTTAGTAGTTACAGGCATGCACAGATATTAGCGGGAATACCGTTAGGTAACAGACAGAAAGACAAATTAGGCTTGGGGGTCCCCCAATAGAACCAAGTTCCTGGGGGCCCCCACTTACCTGTTCCCCGCCGCAGGACTTTGTTTGGTCCACAAAAGCCCAAACTTCACCTATCACGGCAGGCATTGTAATCAAACCTTCAGGGACCGGGTTCCCAAGGATTCCACTCCCCTGGACCTGTATAGCACCCTGCACAGAAAACATCTTGGTCGTGGGTATGACCAGAGCTCTGGATCCCAGGGTCCAGCTCTCCTAAGAGAAGCATTACAGGCAGAACCTTGCTCTTCTCTGCAAGGCCCGGGTACCGACCGTTTAGCTATGAAGCTTTTTTGGTCGGATCCGGAATAGCTTACTGAGGCCCAAAAGAACCTGTATGCAAGCTCAGTGAAAAACACATGTTTCTTCTTGGCCAACACCTTAGACACTGGCAAAAAACTGAGGTGCTCCCGGATGGGAGGGGCTTATATAGGGGAGGGTACTTCCGGTTTTGGAAGTTGCCAGTGCCAGCACCTGACGGTAACTATATAACCCATTAGTAATGACTATGTCGCTCTGTGTCCCGTGATGTACGAGAAAGAAATACGAATTCAGTTGGAGTACTTGCTCCCTTAAATACTTATGTATTAATCTCACTTCAAAATTTGAAGATTTATATCAGGCTAATTATCCACCTATGTATAGGAAACTTGAGGCTGATCTTAGCAACTGGAGAACACACAATATCGATTGGATTGGCAGACTTAATTCGATCAAGATGACCCTCCTACCCAGATTGTTGTATCTTTTTCGCTCGCTCCCTATTCTGATTAAAAAAATTCACCTAAAAGCCTTCCAAAGCAAAATCCTTAAATTTATTTGGAACAGAAAAGGTCCACGCCTTTCTTCCCGCAGCCTGTATAATCTCACTGAGCAGGGAGGCTTGGGACTTCCGAACCTTTGGTGGTATTACCAAGCTGCTAGACTGGCACCGTTGTCTGATATATACCTCAAAAATGAACAACCTGACTGGATTCGTATAGAAGAATTGGCTTCCCCTAAATTTTCTTTGGAAAATTTATTGTGGTGTCCTCCCAAAAACAGACCTTCTATTTTATCTCCTGCTCTATCACAATCTTTAGCTTTGTGGGACTCGCTTAGGAATCTCCCCTCTTTGGTCTCTAAGCTGCAACCATTGGCTGATCTGTTTCAGAATACATTATTTATCTCAAAAGGGGATGTTGGTTCCTTTAAGTGGTGGCATGATAAGGGGGCAATGTTTTTTCTCAAGATCAGGCCCTCTCTCTGTACAATATTTCATTGATAATCTTGATTTTCTTTCTACTGAAAGATCAAGATTTCTTCAAATCTCAAATTTTACTAATAAATTATGGGAAAATAATCCTGGATCTAGAGAACCTACGCCATATGAAGTTAGATGTGAACAGGCTATTAATAGGAGAGGTGGGATTTCTGTTATATACAAGTCGCTTGCTTCCAACGATATTAAACTGCCTCATATGCTGGCTTGGGAGAAGGACCTCCAAAGTGATTGGGATCTGAAGGACTGGTGTGGAAATTTTATTAGCTCAATAAAAGGCATTCTTAATGCTTCACTTATAGAAGCAAATGTTAAAATCTTTACTAGATGGTACCTAGTTCCTACAAGAGTAGCTGCTATGTATCCCACCTCATCCCCTCTCTGTTTTAGAGGTTGTCAGGGATTAGGATCTATGATTCATATTTGGTGGGAATGTCCCAAAATCCGAGGATTTTGGAATAAAATCTTCAATATTATACGAAAAATCACAGGATATACAATACATCAATCTCCAGCGATCGCTTTACTTAATGGATTTATACCACAGGTTCCCAAGGTTACCAGAAAACTGATTCTATTCATACTTACAGGGGCTAGAATAACCATAGCCAAAGCATGGAAAAAACCAACAGTTTCTCTTTTATGTATGAAGAGAAAAGTTACGTGGATAATGGAAAAGGAAAAAATGATTAGTTCAAAGTTGGCCAGATCTACTCAATTTAATTCTATATGGGAAGCTTGGATACAATTTTTGGGAATTCCTACACCCCTTAAGTAATTAGCAACACCAATCGCTGAATATTGATGTTTACATTAAGCAGGTAGGCTTTCTTTCTTTTTCTATTTCTTCCTTTTTTTACTACTGAACACTAAATATTTTCTCTTCTTTTCTCTCTTTCTCCCATTCTTATTTATTTTTGTTATATGGAATATAAACAATAGGTATTTGTACTAGATTGTTTTAAGACTTCTCAGGTTTATACAACGTTCTCTTATTTTAGAGTCAGAACATTTGACTTTGATTTATTATTTTGAGAAGGATTTTTTACACCCACTTAATCTTATAGTAGACTACTATATTTCCTATTATATATACTCAAATTAAGGTCATATGTTTTCTCAAAAAAAAAAAGTTTTTGGGTTGCTTAGGAGGGGGGATGGGGGAGCTCCTCTTGCCTTCTCAGGCACAGTATGTTCCCTTTAGGGGTGTCTGGGGGAATGGAGGATCTCCTCATCTTCTGGTAACTATATACATATATTTTGAGATATTTAATAGGCCATCATTGCTATGTACTTTCGAAGAAGGGAGGGTTAGAATGAGGGGGTATAGAGGTAGGGGGTTACTCCTATTTTTGATAAATATATTTCAATATTTTCAGTTTTTATGGTATTTTTGCATTGATGTATTCCAACATGGTAATATTGTATTTTGAGATCTACTGATATTTAACTTGTTCGCTTGCATATTATATTGTGATACTACATTGTACTTTTTACTGTAAAGATTGTACTGACTCTATTCAGATAATAAGCTAAAACTTGAATGAAAAAAAAAGAAAATGCCTAACTTTTGAAATAAGCGCTCCCTAGCCACTTAAGCCCCGGACCATTTCGGGCCATTAGGACCAAGCCTGTTTTTGGGATTCGGCACTGCGCTGCTTTAACTGTAAATTGTGCGGACATGCAATGTTGTACCCAAATGAAATTTGCGTCCTTTTCTTCCCACAAATAGAGCTTTCTTTTAATGGTATTTGATTGCCTCTGCGATTTTTATTTTTTGCGATATAAATGGAAAAAGAACGAAATTTTGAAAAAAAAAAATATTTTCTACTTTTTGTTATAAGAAAAATCGAATAAACTCAATTTTAGTCATACATTTAGGCCAAAATGTATTCAGCCACATGTCTTTAGTAAAAAAAATGTCAATAAGCGTATATTTATTGGTTTGCGCAAAAGTTATAGCGTTTACAAACTAGGGTACATTTTCTGAAATTTACACAGCTTTAAATTTATGACTGCCTATCTCATTTCTTGAGGTGCTAAAATGGCAGGGCAGTACAAAACCCCCCCAAATTACCCCATTTTGGAAAGTAGACACCCCAAGGAAATTGCTGAGAGGCATGTTGAGCCCATTGAATATTTTTTTTTTGTCCCAAGTGATTGAATAATGACAAAAAAAAAAAAAAAAATTACAAAAAGTTGTCACTAAATGATATATTGCTCACACATGCCATGGTTATATGTGGAATTGCACCCCAAAATACATTCTGCTGCTTCTCCTGAGTACGGGGATACCACATGTGTGGGACTTTTTAGGAGCCTAGCCACGTACGGGACCCCGGAAACCAAGCACCACCTTCAGGATTTCTAAGGGCGCAAATTTTTGATTTCACTCCTCACTACCTATCACAGTTTCGAAGGCCATAAAATGCCAAAATAGCACAAAATCCCCCCAAATGACCCCATTTTGGAAAGTAGACACCCCAAGCTATTTACTGAGAGGCATGTTCAGTCCATGGAATATTTTATATTTTGCCACAAGTTGCGGGAATATGACCAACTTTTTTTTTTTTTGCACAAAGTTGTCACTAAATGATATATTGCTCACACATGCCATGGGCATATGTGAAATTACACCCCAAAATACATTCTGCTGCTTCTCCTGAGTACGGGGATACCACATGTGTGGGACTTTTTGGGAGCCTAGCCGCGTACGGGACCCCAAAAACCAAGCACCGCCTTCAAGGTTTCTAAGGGCATACATTTTTGATTTCACTCCTCACTACCTATCACAGTTTTGAAGGCCATAAAATGCCAAGATGGCACAAAACCCCCCCAAATGACCCCATTTTGGAAAGTAGACACCCCAAGCTATTTGCTGAGAGGCATGTTGACCCCATTGAATATTTTTTTTTTGTCCCAAATGATTGAATAATGACAAAAAGAAAAAAAAAAAATGTACAAAAAGTTGTCACTAAATGATATATTGCTCACACATGCCATGGTTATATGTGGAATTGCACCCCAAAATACATTCTGCTGCTTTTCCTGAGTACGGGGATACCACATGTGTGGGACTTTTTGGGAGCCTAGCCGCGTACGGGACCCCAAAAACCAAGCACCGCCTTCAAGGTTTCTAAGGGCATACATTTTTGATTTCACTCCTCACTACCTATCACAGTTTTGAAGGCCATAAAATGCCAAGATGGCACAAAACCCCCCCAAATGACCCCATTTTGGAAAGTAGACACCCCAAGCTATTTGCTGAGAGGCATGTTGACCCCATTGAATATTTTTTTTTTTGTCCCAAATGATTGAATAATGACAAAAAGAAAAAAAAAATGTACAAAAAGTTGTCACTAAATGATATATTGCTCACACATGCCATGGTTATATGTGGAATTGCACCCCAAAATACATTCTGCTGCTTTTCCTGAGTACGGGGATACCACATGTGTGGGACTTTTTGGGAGCCTAGCCGCGTACAGGGCCCCAAAAACCAAGCACTGCGAACGCTGCAGTTATGTGTGTTGTGTTTGGTAAGTGACAGTGATCGATCGATACTGCACTTGGGTGGGCTGGGCTGGGCTGGGCGGAGGGGCTAAACGCAGGTGCTAGCAGGTATCTGGGCTGATCCCGCTAACACTGCGTTTTTGGGAACCCTAAACCGCTGGGGATGCTAGTATAGATCTGATCAGATCTGATCAGATACTATACCACTAAGGGGGGTGTATGCTTTGCGCGTGGGTGTTAGCGTTACTGTCACTAACCTAACACTGCCTGGGGCGACGCAGACCCTCTCTGGCGCTAAAACCTAATTGATCTCACCCGCCGGGCGATCAGGGGGTTAAACCTTTATTGGGTTATATACGGCGGGTGCCCTGATGCTATAAAAAGCAAACTAATCAACCAGCGTCACCCGTAACCTTTATATGGTGATCACTGGTGAAAGGGTTAACTAGGGGCAATCAGGGGGTTAAAACCTTTATTAGGTTAAATATGGGGGTACCTGACACTATATAAAAACCTGACGGGTAACCTAAATAACTAAATAACTTACTGGCTAACCAGTGACACCAGTGACGCTTATACGGCGATCACTGGTGAAAGGGTTAACTCTAGGGGCAATCAGGGGGTTAAAATAATATATGGGGGTACCTGACTCTAATAAAAACCTGCGGCGAACCTAAAAAAAAATAACTGCCTATCTAAAACACCAGCGACACGAATACAGCGATCGGAAAAACAATCGCTTAGTGACGCTGAAGTTAGGGGGTGAAAGGGTTACCTGGGGGGTGATCAAGGGGTTAAACCTTTATTAGGGGGGGGTTAGGGGGCTACCCTGGACCTAAAGGGGCCTAATCCTAACTGCCCTGCAACTTTTTACAATCACAGATGACACTAAATGCAGTGATCAGTAAAATAAATGATCACTGCAATCAGTGACACTGTGATTGGGGGCTTTGGGGTGACCTGGGGGGTGATCTGGGGGTGACTGGGGGGTGATTTGTGTGCCTATGTGTACCTACGTGTCAGTGGACTGTTGGTGCACTAACCTGCTTCTTCTCTGCTCGGCGCCGGGAACGGAAAGACCGCGGCGAGGGAGATGACATCACTTCCTCCAGCCTTGTTTACATCACATGGCGGAGGAAGCATTTTCATTGGCCGGGAGCGATCGCGAGGGGGGGGGGCGGAATCGAGCGCCCCCCCCTCATGCCTGATCGCTCCCGAACACTTAACGGCCGCTCACTGCAGTGAAGGGGGGTCCGGATGGACCCCCCAACTGCACAAAGGCGATCACATAGATCTACGTGATTCTGCCTGTCCGTGCCATTCTGCCGACGTAAATCGGCGGTGGGCGGTCGTTAAGTAGCTAGAGATACTTTCATTGTGGCATGCTCTGTGACCACAAATATTTGAGGCAGCTCAATTATACTCTTTCCAATTTACATTAGTGCGTTCTACATGATGAAATGTTAACTTATAAACTATTAAAGTGACACTAAACTCTAGTTAAAAAAAATGTAATAGTTCAAGTATGCATTCTTAACTCAAAAAAGTATCTCCTATTGCTTTCAGCCACCGCCAAACCTCCAAATTCCCTTTTCCTTTTGATGTAGCCACCCTCTACTTCCTGTTAGAGGACGACTACGATCCTCTCCATGGTCCCAGTGTATGAAGAAAAGTAGTCGCCCTCTCTTGCTAGCTTCTGAGGTGTAATAGAGAGTATGGACTATGAGATGTGTAGTGCGCATATAGCAGTTAACATGATTATAACTACTGTGCAATACTCATTCCAAACAGATGGGAAGTCAGGAGGAAAAGGAGCTCACAGAGGACGTTAAAAGGAGGCAAAAAACACAAACCATTTCATAAAAAATTTATCACAGGGCCAATAAAAAGTATGTGTGTGGAGCCCCAGACATTGATGATTTTTTTTGGTCAACCAGGGGGTTGAATGAAAAATAAGATCCAGTTCCCCCGTCCACACATTTGAGATGGATGGGGGAATCCTTCCCGCTGTGGTTGTGTATTCTGATAGTGGGGAGCCTTCCCCATCATCAGAATGCAATGATCAGCGATGCTGGCTGTAGCCAGCGGCATTGAACGTTTGGAAAAAACTATTGACTATTTGTACAAACAGCCTGTCCATACATAGATCAAAATTTGTCTGGTCCCTGCTGAACCAAATTTCGATCTATATATGCCTGACTTAAAGCAAGATTGAACCCAAAAACAAACATTTTATTATATTGTAGCTTACCAATTCTTAGATGTGATGTCTGCATTAGTTTCCTTTTTTAAGCATTCTTTCTTCTATTTCCATCCGGTTATCCAGCCAGTAAAATAGGATTTTTTTTAAAACCGCTTACCTGTAAAATCCTTTTCTTGAGATTACATCACGGGACACAAAGCTCTATTCATTACATCATGGGTTAGATAGCCACTTTCAGGTATTGGACACTGGCAACCCTAATTGTAAAGTGAGTTCCTTCCCATATGGAGAGCACCTCAGTTTTGTAGCAAAGCAATAAGTATCTCAATGCGCATATATATATATATATATATATATATATATATATATATATATACATATATATATATATATATATACATATATACATACATAAATCCCGAAGAGGGGCGGGGAACTCTGTGTCCCGTGATGTAATCTCAAGAAAAGGATTTTACAGGTAAGCTGTTTTAAAAAAATCCTATTTTCTTGTTCATACATCACAGGACACACAGCTCTATTCATTACATCATGGGATGTCCCATAGCAATGCCCAAATTGAGGGGAGGGGAGACACAGATCAGAAAAGACCACCTTTGGACGTGAGGACCTACACTGCTGCCTGCAGTACACTGCACCCGAAAGCGGTATCCTCATGCCCTCTTAAATCCACCTGATAAAATCTAGTGAATATATGGACCGAAGACCAAGTTGCAGCCTTGCAGATCTGAGCCATGGAGGCCTGGTGATGCACTGCCCATGAAGCACTTACTTCTCTAGATGAGTGCGCTTTAACCTGAAAAGGAGTAATTTTATTTTCTAAAACAAAGGCCTGAACAACAACTTGTCGAATCCAACTAGCTATAGTGGGCTTTGACGCTGCCTGGCCTTTCTGGGACCGTCTGGCAACACAAACAGAAAATCAGTCTTCCGTATCTGAGCAATCGCTTCCTGATAGATTTTGACTGCTCTAACAACATCTAGAGAGTGTAACAACGTTTCCTCCGTGGACTTTGGATCTGGAAAAAATGAAGGTAGGGCCACATCTTGGTTTAGGTGGAACCCTGATACCACCTTAGGTTAGAAAGCCGGCAGAGGACGCAACGCCACCCTGTCTTTGTGAATAATTAAGTATAATTCTGACACCCTCCTGGCAGAGGATATGGCAACAAGAAAAACAAACTTCTTGGTCAAAAGACACAAAGAAGCATAGTGTAATAGTTCAAAAGGCTGTTTTTGCATAACAGACAAAACCAAACTCAAATCCCATGGGCACACGGGGGTGGCCTGACTGGCGCATTATGCAGTGCCCCCTGCATAAAGGCCCTGACTAGGGAATGAGAGGCAATCGGTTTCTGAAAAAATACAGACAAGGACGAGATTTGACCCTTGATAGTGCTCTAGGCCAGCTTCATCTCTACTCTTAATTGAATGAAAACGAGAATTCTGTCAATGGCATACCTTCTAGGATGCCATTCCTTGGACTCACACCAGGAGACATATGCCTTCCAGATTCTATAATAGATGAGCCTGGAGGCCGGTTTCCTGGCATTAACCAGAGTGGTTAGGACTGGACCTGAGAGCCCACGCTTTTTCAGGACGTGGGTCTCAACAGCCAAACCGTCAAATTCAGATTTTGTAAGGAAGGATGGAATATTGGCCTTTGCTAGAGCAGATCTGGTCGTAGTGGGAGCACCCATGGCCTTACGACGGCCATCCTCACGATCTCTGCATACCAGGATCTTCTGGGCCAAGCCGGGGCTACTAGAATTACCCGCTTCCCTTCTGTCTTGACTCTGCGAAGGAACCAAGCAAGAAGCGGAACTGGAGGTAACGCATAGATCAGAGAAAACGGATCCAAAGGAACTATCAAGGCATCTGAGCCTTGTGCTAGCGGGTCCTTTGTTCTTGACACAAAGTTGTTGAACCTGGAAGATAGCAGGTCTACATCCGGGGTACCCCATCTCTGGCATATTGTCTAAAATATGGTTGGGTGTAGCGGCCATTCTCCTAGGTCCAGCTGCTGGCGGCTTAGAAAATCCGCCTTCCAATTTTCCACCCCTGGAATAAAGACTGCAGATAGGCAAGGAACATGCTTCTCTGCCCAAGTGAGAACGTGTTTCACCTCCCTTTGGGCACTCAGACTCCTGGTGCCCCCTTGGTGATTGATATAGGCCACTGATGTGACATTGTCGGACTGAACTCGGACAGGACAGCCCTGTAGCCTGTCTGTCCAGGTCTTCAGGGCCAGATGGACTGCCCGACGCTCCTGAATGTTGATGGGTAAGGACCCTTCGGTTCTGGACCACTTGCCTTGGATCGAAGCTTCTTCCAGAACTGCTCCCCAGCCTGAGAGACTGGCATCTGTAGTTACGACTTTTCAAGAAATCGGAACAAAGGACTTTACTCTTTCGTTCATGGATGGACACAGCTTCCTATTGACAAGTGGGTAGGCAGAAAAACTTGTAAAAAGTGTTACATCACACCTTCTACAGCACCGCCCAGGGGGCGGACCCTCTGGGTATAATCCCTCTCTCTGCACCTCGCAGATCAGTTTTTTTTCTGCCTAGTAAGGAGAAGGACACGGCTCCCTTCGGGCCCACTGGTCGGGGGGATTTTTTTCTACGTTTGTTTTTTTGTTTCCTGCGATCTTCGATCAACTGCTGACTGGGTGACAGGCTGGATCCTCGACCCTTGTAGTCCCCCCAGTTTCGGCCATCGAGCTTGTGCCGACCCTAGCTACGCGCTGGGTTTTCCACAACGTCGCTCTATGGGTGGCCGGTGAGCCTACGCTCCAGGGCTTGCATCAGACCGCTCAGCTACGGCTGACCTTTACGGCCGAATCGCAGTAGCCTGGCTGGTGAGCTCGCGCTCCAGGGCATGCATACGATCGTTCCCTAGGGCTCAATCACAGCATGCCAGTCACCTCCGTGCGCGGATGATGATCTGTCCGGAATGTCTTCCAGCATTAACCACGCAGGAAAGGTAAGTAGCTCCCCTGCTTCGGCAGGGTGACTTGGCTGGACATTCCTGGAGAGATCAAGTAAGTGGTTGTGGCCCTTTCTTTCCTCTCTCCCTGCCTTCCCTCCTCCCTGGGCTCTGAGCTAAGGCTGGTTGCTGGGTGCTGGGAGTCACCTAGGGGGCTCCATCTGGAGCGGGGCTGCGCTGTAGCTGTCATTTAAAAAATAAAAAAATTCTGCTTACCTGTGTGTGCCTTCTCCCACCATGCTGTTGGTGGCCATTTTGGGGTGGTCCATGCCTGTTTGGCCTCTGGTGACTGTCCGGTCGCCATTTTGTTGTGGTTTGCACCAATATGTATATATCGCCGCTCGAGGGACATTTTCTTGTGGTTCGCACCAATATGTATATATCGCTGCTCGATGGCCATTTTCTTGTGGTTCGCGCCCGCTTTGTCCTCTATCGACTGCTCGGCGGCCATGTTTCTTATGATTCACGCCAGTGTATATATACCGCCGCTCGGCGGCCATATTTTTGTGGCCTGCGGCTGCTTTTGCCTCTGACTGCTCGGCGGCCATTCTCTTAGGGCCCACATTGTTTTCAATACAGCCACTTGGCGGCCATTTTGCATAAGTTGAGTTGAGAGGTATCTTAATATAGCGTGGTCTTACCCCGAAGGGTCCCGACGCGCGCGTCTCTGGCCTCTAGGGTGCATTTCTCTGGCGTGAATTTCACACAGGAAAAGGCTGATAAGAATCAGACTGACACAGGCAGCGGTGGGATAGCATCACAGGTGGAGCACACGGCAGCAAAAGCGGTACCGTTCCAAGGGTGGTGAGTCCTCTGGGAGACCCTGCATCTCTGTAGCGGCTAGGAGGGTGGCCTATTGATACCTTGCCTGGAGTCCCTGTGGGTGTCAGGCATGTGGGTCAGCATGGCGCCGGAAGCAGACGTTTTTTTTCCCCTGAAAGACCTGAGTTGGCAGCTGGTGCCCCTGGAGGTTTTTTGTTGCCAAGGTGAAAGCGGCGCATGGGAACACGGGGGGTGGTAAACGCCCCCGTCCCCAGCCATCTTCGGGGGATAATTTTGATGCAGAACAAGGCCCGGCTGTGGCTCATGGCCCGGATTCTGATACATCAGAGACGGCAGACCATGACCGGTCGAACAGTGAGAATGACTTCAAGTCTAGGTCAGCACGCGAAAAGGCTTTTGGTATCTGACCTTACCACCTAAGGTTGGAGAATGCTGTAGAAGCAGCAAACACACCGGTCCTTTTGGGTTCCGTAAACCGACCCGCATTGCTAAGGTGTTTCCTTGTGTGTCTTATCTTGATATGCCTGTGTACAAGGAGTGGGGAAACCCACTGAAGGTTTTTTTTTTGCAACCCCAAAATTTTTTGGCGGTTCGGTACCCCTTGAGGAGAGTTTCCTGAAAGAAGGGACCTCTCCCCCGATAGTGCACCCCCCTGTGTCCAGACTTAACAAGTTACCACGATTGCAGTGGAAGGGGCTCCTGTCTTCAGGGACACTCACTACCTATACACAGTGAGGGGCTCAGCGGTGCGTTCAGCACTGGCGGGGGTTTTCTGGTGGTTGAGACACTGACTGAGTACGCAAAGAGGCTACTCCAGGGGTTAAAGGCACGGGAGACTCCTCCGAACGAGGTAGCTCTGACCGACCAGTTGGTACTGGGCCTTGAGTCTGTCTGTGAGTCAGAGATGGATATTATTCCCTTGCTGTCTTGAGCCTCCGTTTATGCGGTGGCGTTTGCCGCCTGATCTGGCTAAGGTGCTGGTCTGCGGACCAATCTTCCTAGAAGGCCCTGTTGGAGCTGCCTTTTTAAGGCAACAGACTTTTTGGGGGCCTCTCTGGATGATGACATTTAAGATGCCACAGGAGGTAAGAGCACATTGCTTCTGCAATCCAAAAAAGGTAAGGAGCCATGCCATAGGCTAGGGCCCTCCTTCACCGCGCACGAGCGGTTCTTTCGTCCACCTAGTGCGGCAAGTAAACGACCTTGCTTGCCTACCGTACAGATTTTTTATTTTTTCCCCTCTTAACCGCCCGCTTCAGCCGACTTGTCGGGAAGCCCTACTGGGGCGGTCCAAGACCTGCTGAGACGCAGGGAGGGCCTTCCTGTCTTAGTACAGGAACGGGTTCAGGGGTTCTACTCAAATCTGTTCGTAGTGCTGAAGGAGGGGGTTCGTCCTATCTTGGATCTCAGGACCCTCAACTGCTTTGTGAAAGTACAAAGATCCGGAAGGGAGTTGGCTCGCTCTGTTGTCGCTGCCCTCCATCTGGGTGATTTTTCCGGCATCCTTGATCTTCAAGGACGCATGCTTGCATGTCTCCATATGCACCAGGCATCAGAGACGTCTGCGTTGGCAGCCGGGGAAGACCACTACCAATGGTGGCTCTCCCCTTTTGCCTGGCATCGGCACCAAGGTGCTTGCCCCGATTCAGGCCCTACTAAGACAGCGTGGCATCGCTATCATGGGCAACTTGGACGATCTTCTTCTGAGGGTCGCTTCAAACTTGTTAGAAGTGAGCGTGTCTATAACCTGTCAGACCCTCCGATACTCGGTTGGGTGCTGAACACTCAGAGGTCTGTATTGGTACTGTCCCAACTCCTAGTGTGTCTAGGGTTGATTCTGGACTCCTCAGAGGCTTACGTTTTTTTTCTCCTTGGGGGGGCGGGGGGAAGTTGCAGACCCTTTGGGCTGCGGTGCAGCAGTTGACATCCCAAAGATGGCAGTACCATAGGCACTTTTTCACACGCGAGTGTTACATAAGGTAAAACTGTCCTGAAGGGTCAAGTGCCCTTCATCCCTGGATTATCGAAATCCGGGTGAGCCACCTAATCAGGACCTCCCTAGTTGGTCGCCGACATCACCGGCATTTCTGTCTGGGAAGTTCTTCCTTCCTTTTTACTAGATGGTGGTCAGGGCGGACGCCTGTCTTCCCGGTTGCAGAGGAGTCTGAGGAGCTCAGTCAACCCGGGTCGCTGGTCTCCGGAGGAATCCTATTGCAGATCATTGGCCTGAAATCTGGGCGATCTGGCTTTGCCTCTCCACATGGTCTCAGAGGCTACAGGGGCGTCCAGTCAGAATCCAGTCGGACAAACACCACAGTTGTGGCGTATGTCAATCATCAGGGAGGAACAAGCAGCTCTGCTGCAGCATCGGAGGTCGCTCACCTCCTAAGGGGGCTCCCTTACCAGAGGGGAAGCACGCCAGTCATATATCTACTGGCTTCTCGACTCAATCGGAAGGTATTGAGGTTTGTGGCCAGGTCAAGAGACCCATGAGCAAACACGACAGATGCGTTCATGGCACCGTGGAGTCAGTACCGGCTAATCTATGCCTTTCCTCCTCGGAAGCTCCTTCCTCATCTGCTTCGCAGACTGGAGGCAGAGAGGATCTCAATGGTCCCAATTGCTCTGAATTGGCCTCGGCGTCCTTGGTACGCCGATCTAGTGCGTCTGGTAGCAGACGCCTTTTGGCATCTACCGCTAAGGAAGGACTTGCTGTTGCAAGGTCTCATACGACATCCTGTTTTACAGTCACTGGCTTAATGGCATGGCTCGAGATTCAGGTGCTAGGAGACCGGGGCCTGTCAGACTCGGTGATCTCTACCATGAGGAGTGCTTGAAAATCATCCCCTAGGAAGACTACCATCGCACTTGGAAGGCCTGCATATCCAATTGTGAGGAAATGAGGTGACACCCGCGTACCTATTTGGTTCCAGAGTCCTGCTGTTCTTCAGCAGGGAACGGGCCAAAAATTTTACTTTAAGTACAAGTAGGGGGCAGGTATCTGCCCTGGCTGTTTTTTTTCAACGACCCCTGGTGGCTATGTCTCCCCGCAAGAGGGTTTCAGGGGCAGGTAAAAAGAGCACCAAGAAATCACCGTCGGGATCTAGACGTGCCTGTAGGGTGTCTTTCCCCCCCCCCTCTGAGAGACTGGAGGCAGCCACGCAGGATGAGCCATTGCCGCTGTCAGGCATTTCTGTCTCTCCCAATTTTGCAGCCCCTGCATATGTCACTGAAGGGGCTAAGGAGGCAGCATTGGGTGGTTTAGAACAGCATCCATGAGAGATACGGGTTAGGTCCCCTTTCCTCTGCTCTGGGTTCCCGATCAGATGATCAGCAGTCTGATGATGATGATACCACACTTTCTGGGGACAAGGATCAGGAGCAGGAGCAGTCGGACAAATCAGGGGATGAGGAGAAGCTTTCTTCTGCCTCATTGGCTCTCAAGCTACAGGTGCAATATTATACAGAGATGGTGCGTACCATATACAAATTGCCTTGTACTGAACCAGCCGTGTCCCCTGTTTCCTCCTTTGGGTCTCGGAAGTCTCTGCAGGCTGCCTTTTCCTTCCCCAGCCATCCATTAATGGAAAAGCGGATGTATGATGGCTGGGCTCACCCAGACAAATCATTTTCTCCTCCTAGGAAATTCACCCTGCTCTATCCAATGGAGGAAATTGTTTCTTGCGTGAATAAAAGCCTGACTTGTCCTGTGGACAATGTTCAAGGGTTTAAAGATCCAACTGACAAGAAGCTGGAATCTTTGCTTAAATCCTCTTTTGCCTTGGCTGGAGCTGTGGTCCAACCTGCTGTTGCAGCAGTTGGTATGTGCCAATATTTGAAGGAGCAGGTAAAGCAGGTAGTTTATTTCCTTCCTGTTGAGCAGGTTCAGGACTATGCAGCTCTTCCGAGGGCCTTATGTTTTGCGGTAGATGCTTTTATGGATTCTGTCTAGCAAGAATCCCACCTTACACTCCTGCTGGTACACACGCGTAGGTCCCTTTGGCTTAAACATTGGGCAGCTGAAGCCTCATGCAAAAGATATTTAGCGGGATTCCCTTTTCATGGGGAACGCTTGTTTGGGGATGATCTGGACAAATATATCCTGAAAATTTCTGGTGGCAAGACCACCTTGTTGATGGTTAAGAAGAAAGATAAACGTCCTTCTTTTAAACGTTCTCTTTCCCCAGCTCCGGGAGCCTCAGCCTCTAGACAGTGGCGACAGCCTCCCCAGTCCAGTACAAGAGGAAAGGTCCAAAGGCCAAGCGAGTGGGCAGAAAAATCGATTGCATACACTGTTGTGCCTAGCTTACAATAATACTGTTTGTTTAGTCTGCACAACCTGTTGCTGAGTAGGTGTCTTAGGTATGCCTGTATCCGATCCACATGAGATGCTTACGTGCTTCAGCTCTGTGTCCTGCTGCTTACAGACCCCTGGCGACCTGGGCTCTTTAAAACAAGCGCCTCGTGCCTGCGCAGTGAATCGCTGTGCATGGCGCAGGCAACCACGCCCCCTCCTTCCCTGCCATTTTCGCCATAAAGCGCACCCCCGCGTAGGGCCACATGGTGGCGGCTGGGGGTGAGGGGGGAAGAAGGAGAGGACTGGAAATCTATGTGGGACCCCAAGACTGCGTGGGATCCCCCTTATCATTTATGTGGCAGAGCGTGCAGCGGAGGAGGTGAGCGGCTTCACAGAGCTTGTATTTCCTGGAAGCATGTAACAAACACCAGGCATGCCTCTTACTCCATCTAGTGGTGGAAAACAGGTAATGCATGCAAAAACTCAAAGAAGCTAATCCTTAAGGTAGTCACCTAGGATTGCTCCACTTACCTTATCCCCGCTGAAAGGTTCTGGTTCTGTTTGGTTCTGTTGGACCTTCTTGGCTCGAGCTGGACTCAGGATCTGTGGAAGTCTCTCTGACCGGTCGGATATTCAAGACACCAATAAACAGTGAATGGGTATACTAGAATATGTCGTTTAATGGTTACATGTCCTTTTTTATACACAACGAGAAAAGTTGCCTCCCTCCTATGGACCTATCAGCAATAAGCAAAAACCTCATGAGTTAGACAAAAATAAATTCCAACAGGTTTTTTGACTTCTGCAAAAGCGGTCAGTTAACATACGTCAATTGTGGTCAAACTAGACATGTTCTGACATTTGAAACAGGAAGATAAGAAACGCCAGATGTCAGTGTGGTCAATCTGTCAGTTAAAAAGCAGAAGTGAGATAAACTTTTTCCCGGAAAAGGCCTAACCACAATGTCACATTTCAACCTAAATATACATGCTTGTCAGTTACACAGAAGAAAGATTAGCCTGACCAAAAAAGTCACATCTTGTTCACACTCATGTCAGAGAAACATTATTGTAAAATATATATATATTTGGGGAGAACTCTAACCATGAATATTGGTTCATGATCTTCTTATACCTTACAACCCCTCCTTATGATCATGGCTTCAAGAATTGAAGCCCATCGATCATTGGATTATTAAGGACGACAGGTGGTGTGCCGTTTAGGAGAGGGGTGAAGTTTAGAGGTACTGCCATTAGGGGGATCCTAGCAGTGCTAGGATGGAGTTTACTACATATCCAACATTTTTCATATCCTGATTTTTGAGCATAAGCATACTTAAATTTAAGCAGCAGCATTTTACCACTAAAATTGTCTTCCATACTTATTTTTGGTCTGTTAGAATTATCTGACCAACAGTGTCCTATGATTATGAGCATTAAAATAAACAATGTAATCATTAAGGAAAAAAGAAAAAGTTTTGCCGAAGTGACCACTCCTTTTTGACCATTAGTGTCTATGGGTATGGAACTCTGAGTTTCTTGTTTTTTATGGTCCACTAGGAAGTATTTTCCGGATCCTTTTCTGGAATACTCTCCAGAACAGAGGTCTCTGTCTTCTCCTTCACCTTCTTCCAGTTTCCCTTTGGAAATGTCTTTAGTCTGGATGCATGGATCCATTGTGGTCCTTGATCTGTAAGAATGGCTGTTCTGGCAACCTTCAGAATTTCAAATGGTCCTTGGAAGATAGGGCCTGGTTGTTTCCTGGACGGTAAGTTGTTTTATCAATCCTTTGTCTCCTGGGATATACGGATGTGTAGGCTCTGTGGAGAGAGGAGGAAAAGTGACAGCAACCTTGTCCTCTGTTTCACTAAGGCTACTTACCAGATGTTTCACGTACTCTTCCTGTAAAGAATAAAGATTAACCTCCTCTCCCTCATCAGGTTTCCTCTGTGCTGGCCTACCCATAAGTATCTCAAAAGGAGATATTCCTGTTCTGTGGGGGGTAGTCCTGATTTGATATAAGACTGCTGGCAAGTAATCTAACCAGTTTTTCATTGTGCCGCCTGTTGCTTTTTTCAATTTGTCTTTTATGGTTCTGTTCATTCTTTCCTCTACTCCTGAGCTCCTTCACTAAGGCCGAGGTAAATGCTGGACCTTGATCTGACCATATAGTGGCCGGAAGGCCAAACCTACAGATCCACTGATTTATTAGTACTCTAGCTGTCTCTCCTGTGGTAGGGATTGCTTCTACCCATCCTGTAAATCTGTCAACTATAACCAAAATATATTCTAAATTGCCCATCTGTGTGGGGACTTGTGTGTAATCTAGGGATTTTATCATGTGGTGCACCCCTTTTATTCCCTATTATTCCCTCCTTGGTTGACCAAAGTCCAGTAGGATCTTTTGTCAACCCGATACGGGTCTCAGAGAATTCCCATGTGATTGTGCTAGGACCGCTGCAACCGTAGGTCCAGATACCACACAGTACAATGAAAAAGGCCCTGCGCACTCTATAAGTCCCAATGCAGGGGCTTGCCTTAGAGAGCTGATTAATGCTGTGAAAGCCTTAACCCTCTCTGTTGTCCAATCAATAAACTTTGGGGCATCCTGCAGGGTAGCAGACCTTAGGATAGAATCATAATAAGAGCAATCAGGTATCCACTGCCTTCAGTATATTATGGACCCTAGGAAAGAGAGAAGCGCTGACTTGTCTCTTGGTGGACTCCAGGAGGACAGTGCCTTGACTCGAGCTGGTGACACCAAACGTTCGATTCGGATTATACACCCCAAGTACTCAACCTGCGACCTGCACCACTGGATCTCTTTGCGAGACACCAAGTGACCTTTTGAGGCGAGGTGAGTTAGTAGGTGCTCTGAGTCCTCCGCACAGCTGACCTCATTTTCATTACACAGCAATAGGACATCCACATTCTGAAGCAACACTGAGCCTTCTTTTGGTACCCAATCACTCAAAGATCGATTCAAGACCATGGAGCACGCTGCAGGACTGTTCGCAAAGCCTTGCGGGAACCTAGCCCAGGTTTAAAGTAATTTTGGGCTTCCTCTGCAACAGGTATGGAAGAGAACGCGATACCTAAATCAATGACCATGTAGATCTTGGACGTTGCCGGTATCTCACAAAATATTGTAGCAATATCCGCAACAAAACGTGGAAGGGGGACAATAGCTTTGTTCAGGGTTCTTTGGTCCTGTACAAAGCGCCATTCACCACTGGCTTTGACTGGGTGAATGGGGGTGTTCCAGGGACTGATTGTATGTTTCAGTATTCCTTCTGCTAAATATTGCTTTATTTGTGGTGCTATGCCTGCAATTTTTCCTTCTGACAGGAGATATTGTTTTTGGTAATGTACTACTGCTCCTTCCCCAATGATGGGCTTGTATCATGTACAATGTATGCAGTGCCCATATAGGGTGTGCTTTAAGGTGTGCCGATAGTAACATAAAGTACCCTCTAAAATCCTGTCTTTTTTGGGTTAGACAAATCACAGATTTCTGATGTAGCTAGCAGGCCCCCATCTTTTGTAAATTTGATGTGAATGTTTAAACTTGACATTAAGTCTCTTCCCAGAGGAAGTGGTCAGTCAGAATGGCAAAACTCATTTAAAAAGATGTTGGTCATGAACTGTACCAACGGGCAATCTGCCTCTTCCCATATTACCCCTGCGGTTAGCTGCCCTACTTGTTCCTCTCCTAAAGGGGCATTCTGATTTCCCATGTCCCTGAATGTGAAACAACCCTGCTGGTTATCCTGGGGATATGCTTGGTATTGTGCTTGTTGGGATTGTTGGGGAACTGGTTTTGTATAAGGGACAACATTTTGTGCAGCAGCTAACTGCAGGCTTTCTATCTGTTCGGGGTTAAATGAGGGAAATACCCCTCCTTTTGTAGTGAATAAGCCAGAGGATGCATGCTTTTTTTAATGTCTTCGAGAAAGGCATCAGGTTTTAATGTTGACCAATTGGGGGTAATTAATTTAAGTAACTGTTTTGGTTTTGGATCTCCCCCGGACATGACTGTGCTCACATACAGTTCAGGGTTCTCCATTCCTGTATCTTTGTATAACTGGTGTACCCGTTTACAAAATGAATAAAAGTTTTCTCCCGGTCCCTGCTTTGCAGTGCACATTATCTGCAAAGCGCTCTCTCCTTTGTAACTTTACTGCCAAACAGCTGTCACAGCTGCCCAAAATGATTCCCATCCCTTTGCCTTTTTAAAGGGGTCATTATCAGCAAATAATGTCTTAACTTCTACATCGCAGATGGGATCTGGATCCACTGTCTGTATTATTATTGCACAGTCATCGGCATTCATGCCAGTGCCCGCGCAATGTCTCTGTAAGAACAGAGCTGCCTCTCTGGGGTGTTTGCGTGGCTTTGGGCAAAGATCTTTAATATCCCTTAACGTCCCGAGGGGGAGTGGGATATGGACCGGGGTTTCTCCCATGTGAATAACTGGAAATTTGAGGGCTTCTATCCCCGAGGTCAAGCCACCCACTGCCTCATCATCCTTATCCTCCTCAGCTTTCCTTCTATCACTTTTTCTTCATCTTCCTCTTTTTTAATACACTGTTCTTCCTCCTTTACTAATTTACTTAAACGTTCCTGTATCTGTCTTCTATCTTCCCCCTCCCGTAACCAATTAGTTCCCTTTTGTTTAGCTATGGTTAATACTCCTGCTATAACATTTGGATCTAACGAGGGGTATATTTTCTTTGGGACAAGGGATTCATCTTTTACCATAGCATATGGAGGGGGTTTTTCTTGATAAAAATTAGGGGGAGCTGATGGACTTCCTATTGCGTCTTCTAATTGCTCTTTCTTTTCCATTTTTACACTTGTATATTTCTTTCTATATTCCTTCATACCCTTTTGCCCAAATCTTACAACATTTAGTCATGTAATCTTTGTCAAGGTCTTTTATGGGATAATTATACTGTTTATGTTGGCCACATATTCTGGTCACTTCCTCCCACTCTCTTCCTCGGAACATGGTCCGTATTCCCCCAAACATGGCACTTCTAACTGATGTGCTCTTTTTAAAACTAGTGACCAAAAAGGATCAGTAGAATTTTTCCCATAATTTACTTTAATGTAATCAATCGGAGAGGGTTGGTGCTGCTTACCTTCAGCTTCCTTTCCTGCTTGATTACCCATTATAGCAAACAATAATACTTATACTTTAAAATTAAAAAATTTCTGTCTTGCTTTCTCTATTTCGTTCCAGGGGCGGAAAATGTCCTTAAACTTATGACAATTTATAGATTTATGACAAGGAACCCAGTGTTCTCCTTTTTTAAATACAACCAGACACTGTATTTCTGCTACACTTAGTCCCTCGAACACCGGACTGGGGGGTAGTATGTTGTGTATATTAAACCTTAACATATGTTGTTTTAATCCCTGGAACATAGGACCCTTGCCAATTTTGACATGATACCCCCCTGGAACAATTGCCACTAATGACGTGGTCTTCCCTTTATAAGCAAACAATAAACCAGTTTTACATTCAGGACAACAATATACGGTCGACATTTAAAAAGGTAACCCTTTTTGTGTACACCTTTAGATATAGAGTTTCCACAGATCCGTCCTATGTAGAGAAGAATTTAAGATTCTTTCTCAATCTAATAACCTGGTCTGGCCAACCTAGCAAGACCCTCTGTATCTATTCTAAATCTACCTTTCAATCTTAACAGAGTCCCAGAAAACTTGTAGTTTTCTCGAGAGTCTACTTTATGGTGAACCAATTGACAAGGCAAGACTGTTGTTCCCAATAATAATTAAAGGGGGTCTTACCTGTTCAATTGGATCACCCCACTTCTGGTACCACTGAAAGGTTTTGGTTCTGTTTGGTTCTGTTGGACCTTCTTGGCTCGAGCTGGACTCAGGATCTGTGGAAGTCTCTCTGACCGGTCGGATATTCAAGACACCAATAAACAGTGAATGGGTATACTAGAATATGTCGTTTAATGGTTACATGTCCTTTTTTATACACAACGAGAAAAGTTGCCTCCCTCCTATGGACCTATCAGCAATAAGCAAAAACCTCATGAGTTAGACAAAAATAAATTCTAACAGGTTTTTTGACTTCTGCAAAAGCGGTCAGTTAACATACGTCAATTGTGGTCAAACTAGACATGTTCTGACATTTGAAACAGGAAGATAAGAAACGCCAGATGTCAGTGTGGTCAATCTGTCAGTTAAAAAGCAGAAGTGAGATAAACTTTTTCCCGGAAACGGCCTAACCACAAAGTCACATTTCAACCTAAATATACATGCTTGTCAGTTACACAGAAGAAAGATTAGCCTGACCAAAAAAGTCACATCTTGTTCACACTCATGTCAGAGAAACATTATTGTAAAATATATATATATTTGAGGAGAACTCTAACCATGAATATTGGTTCATGATCTTTTTATACCTTACACCCGCCACAGAATACTGCTGAGACCAGCCAGACCCAACCTTCACCCATCACGGCAGGTAGTGTTGTGCCAACCTTCAGGGTTCCTACTTACAGGAGCCTCTTCCCTGGACCTGTAGAAGACTCTGCCAGAAAACTTTGCGCATTTTATATATGTGCTCAAAAGTACTGGATCCCAGAGCCCAGTCCTCAGAGAGAGACATTACAGGCAAAACCTTGTTTCTTCTTCCACAAGGCCCGGGTACCATCCATCTTAGGTAATATAAATTGGCCCGAGGTATGGATCTGGTTGTGTAGCTCCTAGGCCCCCGCAGGGACCATCAAACGGAGCTTTCTTCTTGGCACATCTTGCATCGTAACTGAACACCTTAGACACTGGCAAAAAAACTGAGGTGCTCTCCATATGGGAGGGGTTATATAGGGGAGGAACTCACTTTACAATTAGGGTTGCCAGTGTCCAACACCTGAAGGTGGCTATCTAACCCATGATGGAATAAATAGAGCTCTGTTTCCCGTGATGTATGAACAAGAAATCTGTTTTTCAGTAGCACAGTAACGGGCTTCCAGCAGAATGTATCAGTTTACATGGATGAGACAAACCACTTAATACTTGCAGGAGTTAGTAAAATGATCAGCTTTTATACAGTATATTCATCCAAAAGTCTGCTGTAACTAATTATAAAATGTGAGCTGAAGTTTGGCTTCAGTTTATTAGTGTATCTAAATATGCAAATACATTTAACACTACCCTCCCCCCCCCAGACTGACAATGCTGCCGTGTGCTGTGCCTCCTGTACTCATTCATCCAGAGTTGTGTTTTGCTAATAAAGGAGGTGTTACGTGCCAGATCACCAGGTGAAAACAGGGATAAAGGCCAAAGAAAACTGATGCAGCCACTACATCTAGTGATTTGTAAGCTGCAATCAAATACATGTTTGGTTTTGGGTTTAATACCACTTTAAAGCGGAGCTCCACCCTAAAGTGGAACTTCCGCTCATCGGAACCCTCCCCCCTCCGGTGTCACAATTGACACCTTTCAGGGGGGAGGGGGGTGCAGATACCTGTCTAAGACAGGTATTTGCACCCACTTCCGGGAGTCCTCACTGCGGGAAATCTGCGGGAAGCACGTCACTTCCCGCAGAATACCCGTAGTGTTCTGGGAGACACTCGGCTCCCAGAACACAGGAGGGCCAGTCAGAAAGGCGCAGCGCGACTCGCGCATGCGCCGTAGGGAACCGGGCAGTGAAGCCGCAAGGCTTCACTTCCTGGTTCCCTCACCGAGGATGGCGGTGGGGGCAGCAGAGTGACGAGCGATTGCTCGTCCTCTGCTGCGGACGTCGTTGGACTCCAGGACAGGCAAGTGTCCTAATATTAAAAGTCAGCAGCTGCAGTATTCGTAGCTGCTGGCTTTTAATTTTTTTTTTTTCGGCGGAGCTCCGCTTTGATATTGTTATAGTGTCACTTTAACATGACTTAAGTGGAATATAAGAGGAAATTGCTTTAACAAAGACTGTACCACAAAGGGTTATAAACATATGTGAAAGCAAATTGGAGATGTGTATGTTCACTCACATTTGCAGATCATATTTCTAGTGGTGGGAGAAACCAGAGATACAACATGAGTCCCAATGATTTTAGCCGGTACAGGTGGCCCCCGGATTACAAACATCCGACTTACAAATGGAGGAACAGGAAGTCAGAGGAAATCTCCCATTAGGAAGGGAAATTTACTACAGTAAGCATTATCATGGGAAAAAGGTGTCTTCAATGTTTCTACAACAGCCCAAAATATTCAAAATCCAATTGTCACAGGGGCAGAAAGTCAAGTGAAATCTTCTGAACAGGTGCACAGACAGCAAACCAAATGTTACAGGGGTGTTGACCCTTCCCTATGTTATCCAAAAAACTTATTAAAAAATATTTTTTTGGGCTGGAGCTACATTTAATTTTTTTTTACCTGTTCCGACTTACATACAAATTCAACTTACAAACAAACTTGTTTGTAACCCGAGGACTGCTTGTGGATAACTTCAGTCTGTATTTTAACGTTCTCCGACACAGCTTCCTAGAACTTTAAATAAGAAGCTAAGAACAAAGAGTGCACACCTATGCATGCTGCTAGTTCTCAGTCAATGCTGCCACTGACAGCTGCAAGCCTCAGACTTTAGGCCCCTTTCACACGGGACGGATCAGTCATGATCCGCCCCGTGAACCTCCGCTTGCTCAGCGGGGATCGCTCCGTTGATCCCCGCTGAGCCGGCGGATGACTGGACGGTCCCGCACACTGTGCAGGGACCGCCCTGTCAGATCTCCGCTCTCCCCTATGGGGGATCGGATGAACACGGACCATCTGTCCGTGTTCATCCGATCCGCTCCGCAGACGGATAGAAAAATAGAAATTTTTCTATCCTGAAAAACGGAGCATAGCGGACACGGAGGAGATCGGGTGTCAGCGGATGTTCATCCGCTGACATCCGCTATCCCATAGGAATACATGTATGTCCGTTTTTCATCCGAAGACGGATGGGTGAAAAACGGACATACGGTCCGTCCGTGTGAAAGGGGCCTAACTATTGGTAACCGATTAGTGTGGATTCCAATAGTGATTACCCTGGCATCCAGTGATCACTTGTAGGCGAAAGAGGTTTATTTATTTATTTTTTATAATCTTTGTTTTTCCTTCTTAATTATACAAACAAACAAAAAAAAAATGCATATTGCAAAAAAACAAGATGCATACAGAAATACATAAAACAAACCTCCACAAAAAAAAAAACCTTTAACCTAAGCCACAATACATACAGTATATTTCCTACACATTAATAAAATACACCAAAGAAAACAAAAAGGAGTGGGCAGGGAGGAGTACAATGGTCCCTAAATTGCCAACACCATGGAGCTAAAATTCCTAACAAAATAAAAATACTTTGGGAAAAAATCAACAAAGATCGTAAACTTTGGTGGTGTCGTAATTTCCACGTACCGTGGCATGCATGACTGTTGTTTGACTTTAATAATCTGTGCTATTTGAAAAATGGATCCAGGTTGCCCACTTAGGCTGGAATTTTCTAATCTGTTTTTACAAATATGCAAAGAGCAAAAGCATATGTAGGATGAGGAAAAAAGGGATGTTTTTATTATAACAAGATGTGATTAAAAATATATACACATATTGCGCCTCCTCAAAAGACTCCCATATAGTTGTGACTTGTCCCCATGCAGTATAAACATACAGTTATTCAAACCAACTTTGACTTTAAACAATGTCTCAACAAATGAGCGATATCAGAATGATAAATCTAAACCTATAAGAGGTGATTCCACATTTGTAGTTCCTCTACATGTGCCCGACACACAGCCGCTTCCTCAGATGGTGTGGATGGTGGATTGGAGCGGACCATTGTATGGATGAGACATATGGAGAGAGTGCTCAAGATGGCCTTTGTGTTTTGTACACATGAATGCATATTCTCAATACATTTTTATTGTTATAGTTAACAAGCTTACAAATATCATACGAATGTAAGTGGTAAGAAGGTTCCAGGGGATGTGCCCCCGGAAAAGTATAGAGAAGTACATTCCAAGTGAATATGTCAAATAATACTAATGTAACAGGAAAATAATGTGAGTCGACTGTTTTACCATCCTGCCGAAGCTTGGTATCATGGCATCACTTCATGGGTCAGTCCTCCGGACCAGCGGGGTCCCCCCCACCTCCGGCACCCCTAAAGGGATCATGCTGTGCCAGAGGTGCAGTCCTCCCGCCACCTCCAGAGCCCCGACCCAATCACGACTAGCCAGATGGGATGTAATGAGTAGATGCCTGGTCTATTATATCATCAGGATATATGATAAGAAGGAACCCGCGCTTAGGACTAAAAATATTTTGGGCTGCTGCCTCCCCGTAAGGTCCCTGTGCACAAGGGCTGTGGGAAAAAATGTATATATGTGTGGGGTATGTGGCGCTCCCAAGTGGAGGGTAAGGATTATGTAAGTGAGAATCCGTGTAAAACCAGGTGAAATACTAAAACAATTGAAACCAGATGTCCAGAAATAATAGTGGAAGGGTCAACTGTGACCTCTCCCTCCCGAAGGTAGGAGATTTCAAAGTCCCGCACTTAGTCCCTGAGTCTATCCGAGCAGCGGTGTGTAGTGGCGTGCATTCCACCGCTCAGAACCACGGAACCGGAAGTGACATATCGGCGTGAGAGGACCAAACACCTGACGCGTTTCGTCATGTGACTTCTTCTGAGGTGATCACCTAAGTGCGGGACTTTGAAATCTCCTACCTTCGGTAGCGAAGGTTATTTGCTTTAGACTTTCTTTCGGATGTCTTTTACCATGGATGTTTAATTAATTTTTTTAAATAAAACTGGATTACGCTATGGTGGCTCCTGTTCTTTTATCCTGAGGAACACCACCACATGCCGGCATAGCCAGCCCAGGGACGCACAGGAACCCCAGGACTAGGAGAGACACACCACACCATTGCAAGCCATCGAACCACTCACCTACATGCTGTGTACCCCTGCAGGGGTTTCATCTTTTGGTGAGTAGGGTATCTTGAGGGGGAGCACAAGTGTCACCTGGATTGAGCTAAATGAATGGACTCACACTAAAGTCACCTATTGAACTGTACCTGATTGGCTAATTGTTGGGACATAATATATACCTTATTTCATAAATGATTTGGATCTCCATACACAGCTGTATGGTGGACTCTTGAAATATCAAATATCACTCCTTTTTTTCACATTTTTTTTTGACAATTGTTTTATGTTATTTGTCTAATACTGGGAAAGCTTATACCTTGTTCCACTTGATCGTTCACTTTTATGCACTATAATAGTTTACTATACCATTTACCGTTGATTGGTTATATTAAGCACGGGGGTCTTTTAACCCCCCCTTTTTTCTGTCATCCCACTAGTGGCCGAAATATATGCACTGATGCACTTAGCACTTTTGTGACTCACACACATGATATACCATTAATTTAACCTATAACAAAAAATACCTGGGGTCAGGGAGAGGTCACAGTTGACCCTTCCACTATTATTTCTGGACATCTGGTTCAATTGTTTTAGTATTTCACCTGGTTTTACACGGATTCTCACTTAATCCTTACCCTCCACTTGGGAGCGCCACATACCCCACACATATATCTATTATATCATCAGACCTACAGTCCTAAGACATCTGAAAACTCAACAGAATCTCAAAAGAGATAGAACAACCTGTTTGTATAAAGGAGATAGAGAAAGAAGATATAGAAGGAAAAGGGAAGAAGGAGAGAGTAGGTGATGGAGGGGAAGGTGTGTGGGGAAGATGAGTGTCTAATACGAGGCTTAGGGATGGTGTACTACCGTGTGGATACCGGGAATAAGGGAGATTCCTATAAATTGGGGCCAGGGTTCCCATATCTTTTAAAATTTGCCGGAGGAATCTGTCAGGATGCTGGATAGCTTTTCTTGTGTCATAATCCAGGATATTTTTCGTTTGACAGCTTGGAAGGATGGTTTTGGACGTTTCCATGCTCTAGCAATCAAAATTTTAGTTCTGAGTAGCATAAAATTGATTAAGGATTGTGTAGCCTTAGGAATTCGTGGAATATGTCCATTGAGTATGGCAACCTCTGGAGATCTAGAGACCTGGCAACCTGTCACTTTGATGAATGCATATTCTCATGCCCCTAGTACTGTGATACTGATCTCAAACATTCAGATATTATGGTTGAATATATTTTTATTAATCGTTTTCAAGTAAAGCAATAGAGGATACAGAATAAAGAAAAGGGGAAGGGAGAGCAGTGGTAAACAAATACCACAAAGCATTTGATACATGACGTAGAAATATACATGTGTGAGAAACAGTTCTCAAAATTGCAGTCAGTACCAAAAATGACGTGAACCATGTGTGGGTAAACTCAGACACTGTTAAATAGGACAAGAATAGAGGGGAGAAGAGAAGGAGGGGAGAAGAGTGTGTGTGCTGGGGGTCACCTAGGGGGCTCCATCTGGAACGGGACTGCGCTGTAGGCTGTCATTAGAAATGTCATTTTGCTGCTTACCTGTGTGTGCTTTCTCCCTCCATGCTGTCGGCGGACATTTTCTTGTGGTTCGCGCCTGTATGGATATACCGCCGCTCGGCCGCCATTTTCGTGTGGTCCGCGGCCGCTTTTGCCTCTATTGACGGCTCGGTGGCCATTTTCTTAGGGTCCACACTGGTTTCAGTACGGCCGCTTGGCGGCCGTTTTGCGGAAGTCTCAGCCTCTAGGGTGCATTTCACTGGCGTGAAATCATACATAGACATGATGATGAGGATCAGACTGACACAGGCAGTGGTGGGAGAGCATCTCAGGCGGGAGCAGACGGCAGCAATAGTGGTACCGTTCTAAGGGTGGTGAGTCCTCTGGGAGACCCTGCATCTCTGTGGCAGCTAGGAGGGGGGCCTATTGATATCTTGCCTGGAGTCCCTGTGGGTCAGGCGCTTGGGTCAGCATGACGTCAGAAGAGACGTCTTCTTCCCAGAAACACCTGATTTGGCAGCTGGTGCCCTTGGCGGCCTTTGTTGCCAAGGTGGAAGCGGCGCATGGGAACATGGGGGGTGGTAAACGCCCCCGTCCATCTTCTGGGGATAATTCTGATGCAAAACCAGGCCCGGATTCTGATGCATCAGAGACTGCAGACCGTGACAGGTCGGACAGTGAGAATGACTCCAAGTCCAGGTCAGCACGCGGAAAGGCTTTGGTATCTGACCTTATCACTGCAAAATTGGAGAATGCTGCAGAAGCAGCAGAGACGCCGGTCCCCTTTGGTTTCCGTAAACCAGCCCGCACTGCTAAGGTGTTTCCTTGTGTGTCTTATCTTGATAAGCTTTGTACAAGGAGTGGGTAAACCCACTGAGGTTTTTTGCACCCCCAAAAAATTTGTGGTTCGGTACCCCTTGAGTGTTTCCTGAAAAAAATGGACCTCTCCCCCGATAGTGCATCCCTCTGTGTCCAGACTTAACAAGTTACCACAATTTCAGTGGAAGGGGCTCCTGTCTTAAGGGACACTCGCTACCTATACACATGGGGGGGGGCTCAGCGGTACGTCCAGCATTGGCTGGGGTTTTCTGATGTCTCAGACACTTACTGAGTAGGCAAAGATGCTACTCCAGGGGTTAAAAGCACGGGAGACTCCTCCGAACGAGTTAGCTCTGGCCGACGAGTTGGTACAGGGCCTTAAGTCTGTCTGCAAATCAGACATGGATACTATTCCTTTGATGTCTTGGGCCTCGGTTTATGCGGTGGCGTTACCCCGCCTGATCTGTCTAAGGTGCTGGTCTGCGGACCAATCTTCCAAGAAGGCCCTGTTGGATCTGCCTTTTAAGACGACAGACTTTTTGGGGCCTCTCTGGATGACATCATTAAAGATGCCACAGGAGGTAAGAGCACGTTGCTTCCGCAATCCAAACAAGGTAAGGAGCCACGCCATAGGCAAGGGCCTCCTACACCGCGCACAAGCGGTTCTTTCGTCTGCATAGTGCGGCAGGTAAACGACCCCAGGCCGATAAAGCGCCTGCTGAGGGACAAAAGCGTCCCTGGGTTCGCAAGCCCAACCTTGCTTGCCTACCGAACAGATTTTTTCCCTCTAAACCGCCAGCTTCAGCCGACTTGCCGGAAAGCCCTATAGGGCGGTCCAAGACCTGCTGATACGCAGGGTGGGCCTTCATGTCTTAGTACAGGAACGGGTTCAGGGGTTCTACTCAAATCTGTTCGTAGTGCTGAAGAAGGAGGGGTTCGTCCAATCTTGGATCTCAGGACCCTCCACTGCTTTGTGAAGGTACAAAGATTCCTGAAAGGAGTTGGCTCGCGCTGTTGTCGCTGCCCTCCATTCGGGGGATTTTTCGGCATCCTTGATCATCAAGGACGCATGCTTGCATGTCTCCATATGCACCAGGCATCAGAGATGTCTGCGTTGGCGGGGAAGACCACTACCAATGGTGGCTCTCCCTTTTTGCCTGGCATCGGCACCAAGGGTGTTCACCAAGGTGCTTGCCCCGATTCTGGCCCTAATAAGACAGCGTGGAATCGCTATCATGGGCAACTTGGATCATCTTCGTTTGAGGGTCACTTCAAACTCAAAATTAGAAGTGAGCGTGTCTATAACCTATCAGACCCGCTGATACTTGGTTGGGTGCTGAACACTCAGAAGTCGGTATTGGTACCATCCCAACTCCTAGTGTATCTAGTGTTGATTTTGGACTCCTCAGAGGTGAAAGTTTTTTTCTCCCTATGGGAAAATTGCAGACCCTTCGGGCTGCGGTGTGGCAGTTGACATCCCAAAGAGGGTTGTCACGCCACTTTTGCAGGCGAGTCCTGCGCCTCATGGTAGCCCCCTTCGAGGCGGTACCATAGGCACTAGTTCACACGCGAGTGTTACAGAAGGTAACTCTGTCCTGAAGGGTCAAGTGCCTTTCATCCCTGGATTATCAAAATCCGTGTGAGCCACCTAATCAGGACCTCCCTAGTTGGTGGCCGACATCACCGGCATTTCTGTCTGGGAAGTCGTTCCTTCATTTTTACTGGATGGGGGTCACGGCGGATGCCTGTCTTCCCGGTTTCAGAGGAGTCTGAGGAGCTCAGTCTACCTGGGTCGCTGGACTCCGGAGGAATCCCACTTGCAGATCATTGGCCTGAAATCCGGACGATCTGGCTTTGCCTCTCCAGATGGTCTCAGTGGTGGCGTATGTCAATCTTCTAGGAGGAACAAGCAGTTCTACTGCAGCATCGGAGGTCGCTCCCCTCCTAAGGGGGGGCAAAAAGGAGCATACCAGCCCTGTCGGCCGTATACATTCCGGGTGTGGGAAACTGGCAGGCGAACTACCTGAGTTAATAAAAAATCAAGCTGCGCAAAATCATGAAATAAATCTATATAAATATGAGAACAGTGAGTCCAATCACTGATGCATATTATGCTGCACACAAGGAAGAGGATTGCATGTACAACTGACTAGCATGGGCTATAAAACCCAAAAGTACCCTCCTATGCGACCAAATCGCATATAAAGTCCATATATCAGTTCACATTTAAATTGATGTAAAAATAAGTAGTCTGCAAAATTAGCATTGATATTCAGTTGATAGAGATATCTTCTAAACATGCATCTGTGACTTCAAACGATAAAACACCCGAGAAAAAGTGCTGTATTCCAGTACAAGAAAAAGTCCACCACCTCCAATAAGACTGCCGCTTACCAGAGCCACTCATCCCTGAAAGAGATCAGTCTAAACCTGCGGCTGTTACCCCTACCAGGGTCTCTAAGTGGCGCGATCAGCTGCCTCCACCAGTGTAGTAGATGGACCTCCAATCCCTCTCAGCTCATCATATACGTCATGGCAGAAAAAGAAAAATCCACCATAGCGTGATACAGTAAAAACAAATGTATTAAAATAAAAGAATCGCACTTACAATGTTGTGTAGATTATTAGGCGTGTAAAAGTATATAGTGTAGCCGGCCGGCTTCCACAGCCCGTCCTTCCGGGACTCTGCGTTGGAAATGTGATGACGTCAGCACGCCGCTCCTCCCTACGTCGTTTCGACACACTTGTCTTCGTCCAGGGGCTACCTGAGTTGCCAGATGCTGGACCAAGGAAAATGGTCTCTACACTCTGAGGCGTTTCAGCTCCTTTACCAGAGGAGGGCACGCCAGTCATATATCTCATGGCTTCTTGACTCAATCGGAAGGTATTGAGATTTGTGGCCAGGTCAAGAGACCCATGGGCAAACACGACAGATGCGTTCATGGCACCGTGGAGTCAGTACCGGCTAATCTATGCCTTTCCTCCTCTGATGCTCCTTCCTCAGCTGCTTCGCAGACTGGAGGCAGAGAGGATTCCAATGGTCCCAATTGCTCTGGATTGGCCTCGGCGTCCTTGGTACGCCGATCTAGTGCGTCTGGTAGCAGAACGCCTTTTTGGCATCTACCGCTAAGAAGGACCTGCTGTCGCAAGGTCCCATACGCCATCCTGTTTTTACAGTCACTGGCTTAACGGCATGGCTTGAGAGCCAGGCGCTAGGAGACCCGGGGCCTGTCAGACTCGGTGATCTCTACCGTGAGGAGTGCTCGGAAATCATCCCCAATGAAGATTTACCATCGCACTTGGAAGACCTACATATCCATTTGGTAAAAGACCAAGGAGAATGGTCCTCTGGTCCTCTTGTAGTGGTAGACGTCCTTTTGGCGTCAACCACTACAAGAGGACCTGCTGTCGCAGGGTCCCATATGCCATCCTGCTTGCAGTCAATGGCTTTAACGGCATGGCCTCTAAGTGCCTCAGAAACCACCATTTGAGAACATCAGGGAGATTCCCTTGTTGACACTTTCTCAGAAAGTGGTCCTTTTGGTGGCTGTTATGCCAGTTAAGACAGGTTTCTGAGCGGGCAGCCTTGTCATGCAAGCCTCTCTATATGATCTTCCACAAGGATAAGGTGGTGCTGCGTCCGCAGCCTTCTTTTCTTCCTAAGGTCGTATTTCGAGCTTCCATCTGAAGGAAGACCTTGTACTGCCATCCTTGTGTCCTCATCCGTCGAATCCTAAGGAGACGACGTTGCATTCCTTGGACGTTGTCCAATCTCTGAGAGAATGCTTGTCTGGTACTGCTCCGTTCCGGAGTCCAGGCTCACTGTTTGTTTCGGTGGCTGGTCCCAAGTAGGGCCCAGCGGTCTCGTCGGCCACCATCTCTAGGTGGATCCGACAGATCGTGATCAGGCTTACGCCATGAAGGGTCAGGCGCCTCCCTTTCCCGGTGCTTTCGACCAGGGCAAGAGGTGCCTCTTGGTTTTCTGAGCCGGCAGCCTTGTCTTGCAAGGCTCCTTATCTGATCTTCCACAATTATAGGTGGTGCTGCGTCCGCAGCCTTCTTTTCTTCCTAAGGTCGTTTCGACCTTCCATCTCATGGAAGACATTGTACTGCCATTCTTGTGTCCTCATCCGTCGAATCCTAGGAGACGACGTTGTATTTTTGGATGCTGTCCAAGCTCTGAGAGCATCAAGCGTCTGTTTCACCAGGTGTGTAAGGCGGCGACCTGCTCATCCGTTCACACTTTCACTAAACTTTACAAGTTGATGTGTGTGCATCTTCGGATGCTTCCTTCGGCCGCAAGGTATTGCAGGCGGCTGTTTAGAGTTGCAACTCTTCCGTTGAGGAGCTCTGTTTTGGGGTGAAGTTGGTTTAATGCTGTTCCCACCCCTCGTTTTTGTGACACTGCTTTGGGACGTCCCACTTGTCAATAGGAAGCTGTTTCTGTCCATGAACGAAAGAGTAAATAGGATTTTTTACTCACCCTAAAATCATTTTCTCTGGGTTCATTGACGGACACAGCACCCACCCCTCGTTTTAAGTTTGTACTTCTTTTTGACTAACTGATCTGCGAGGTGCAGAGAGAAGGATTATACCCAGAGGGTCTACCCCCTGGGCGGTGCTGTAGAGGGTGTGGTGTGTTAACACTTTCTACAAGTTTTCTGCCTAGTCACTCCTAAATGAAGGATTATACTCACTTGTCACTAGGAAGCTGTGTCCGTCCATGAACTCAGAGAAAAGGATTTTACGGTGAGTAAAAAATACTATTTTTTTTTTTTAATGGGATATTTATTATAACAAAAGGCAGAACAAATTTTTTGTTACTCTTCTTTTGTTTATAGCGCAACAAATAAAAACCGCAGAGGTGATCAAATACCACCAAAAGAAAGCTCTATTTGTGGGGAAAAAAAAATCCTAAAAATGTCATTTGTGTACAGTGTTGCGTGACTGCGCAATTCTCATTTAAAATGCGACAGCGCTAAAAACTAAAAATTGGCCTGCGCAGGAAGGGGGTTAATATGCCCTGTATTGAAGTGGTTAAGGACATCATAGTTAACCAGTCAGATGTGGGGGAGTGATGCCCCAATTGGGGTCAGAAACGGGACTTCACAGTAGGAACAAATAAATGCGCTGTAGGCCACAATGTTCTCTCATAAGGACATATTCAGTGTCCTATTCAGGAAGTGCAGGGTTATCAAACAAGGGGGTTAGCAGACTGGGATCCGTAGATAATGCAAAGGTGACTTGTCGACTGTACCATAAAGATAACTCCGCTGGGGTCAGGGGGAAGAGCATAGACTTGTTATGTAATTTCTCATTATGTCCCCAGAGTAGAGCCTGTAGATCCACAAGTGCCATGTCCTGTTCGACCATCGTGGAGGGTTTGGTCAGTGGATGAGGAAACCACTCAAGTAATCTGGAGAATATAGCTGAGGCATGATAGATCTCAAAGTCTGGTGGACCAATACCTCCATTAAGTTTATGGGAGCATAGCACTTTATATTTTAGTCTGGAAGGGTGAAGTTGCAATATAAAATTAATCGATAGGGAACGGAGTGTTCGAAAAAAGGCCGCTGGGAGAGGGACAGTAAGGGTTTGAAATAAATATAGCAATTTGGGGAGAATGTCCATCTTTAGAACAGTAATGCGGCCAAACCATGGTATCCTAAGATGGTGCCATGCTTCTAAGGATCGCCTAATTTTAGTCAACAAGGGGCTAAAATTTAGGGGATATGTCATGGTAGTCCCGTGGGATGTCTGTCCCTAGGTCTTTAATCGATCTAGACTGCCAATGAAAGGGGAAGTTCCTTTTGAATTGTGGTCAGGACGGGAGGTGGTAAAGAGATATTCAGGGCTTCTGTTTTGGCGATGTTCAATTTAAAATTACTATGGGATCCAAAGTGATTAAGCTCCTGAATGAAAGAAGGAATACCAATGTGCGGTTGTGTAATATATAATAGGTCATCTGCATATAGAGATGGCTTACAGTGAGCCGAGGGGGTGGGAATACCGTGTATGGAGTCATTGTTACAGATCGCCCGAGCCAGATGTTCAATGCGTCCCTGTCTCGTCCCATTACTGATCCCAAAAACTTCAATGTTCAACATTGGCCAAGACCTTTGCTGAGGGGTTGGAGTAAAGGGACATAATTTAAGTTAAAAGTTTAGGCCCTAACCCTATCTGTTGCAGGGATAACTGGAGAAACGGCCAGCTGACCCTGTCGAAGGCCTTCTCAGCATCACAAGCCAACAAACTTGTGGGGATGCATTTACGTTGAACATATGAGATTAGGTGAAGTGTCTTAGTGGTGTTATCCCTGGCCTCTCGACCCGGGATGAAACCCACTTAGTCGCTATGTATCAAATTGGGGAGTAGGGGAGCAAGACGGTTCGTGATGATTTTAAGGTCAACATTCAAAAGCAATATGGGCCTGTAATTACTAAAACTTGCATAGTCTTTCCCTGGACAAACATTTAGATATTAAAGGGGTCGAAAAACCTCCTATGATGCAGCAGGCCCCCAGAGCCCCTCTTTTACTTACCTAAACCTGATCTTTCTAGCAACGGGACTAGCACATCAGCTCCAGCCGGTATCTCAGGTCCTGATTGGATAGATTGATTGGATAGATTGATAGCAGCACAGCCATTGGCTCCCACTGCTGTCAATCAAATCCAATGACGCGGGGGCGGGGCAGAGTCCTGCTGTCTGTGTCAATGCACGCAGCAGCAGGACACAGAAGCACGCTCGCACAAGTTCCCAGAGGGAGAGCGTCGCTCCAAATGGAGCACTCGAGAAGAGGAGCCAGGAGCACCACTGAGGGACCCCAGAAGAGGAGGATCGGGCCCAATCTGTGCAGAGCCAACTGCAAAGAGGAGGTAAATATGACATGTTTGTTATTTTAAAAAAACTAAGCTTTACATATCCTTTAATTGCCCTCATTGCTCAGGGTCCTATGCATCAAATATATATTTCTATTGTATTTAGCTGCCTTCTATTAGGCTCTTGTTTGTTCCAATACTTGCTGCAGTGAAAGATTGGGGGGCTCTGTCTGGACCTGTGACCGGGGTTAGCCATTTTTTCACTTCTGGACATTGTTACCTCCACACCTCCTGAAAGCCTGGATTAGCCCCTAAGCAGGAGGGACTGTACTCTTCTTCTATGCTCCAATAGAGCTACGAGCAACATAAAGGAGAATTAAGACAGTAGTAATTTCAAATATCAAATTCCTGATCTATGTCCAGTGCTGCCTAATCTTAAGACAGTCCCACCAGATATGGGCATGGGAAACCTTGTAAACCCCAGCCCCACCAACACCTATCTGACACTGAGGGATACACTACAGCGAACATCTTCGGGACCCTATACCACCTCAACATAATTGTAGAATTAGTCTCTTGTATTCTAGTACAAATAGAGGAGGTGTGTGCCCACATGTTTCTGTGAATCTGTAAAGGAACAATGCAGCTCTGTCTCCCATTTCATAAGGAATCTGAGACTTGTGTGGATATCATATTTATTCAACAATTTTTAAGAAATGGAAAACAAACAAATATCAGTGGGCTGCTTAAGCCATAAAGATTCAAAGCCAGTGAGAGAATCCGCCTCTCTAATACCTCTTCGATTGGTGATACAAAAATTACATTGCTGATATCTCCAGACATCCAATGGGAACTTTCCATAACCCTCCCTAAGTTCCCCCAACAGGCGTAATCTCCTGTCTCAGATAAATTTAAAGCATAACTTGTCCCATAATAACTTGATAAAAAAATAATGTTCTTTAGCAAGCAACATACATTCCACATAAAAAATGCTACCAAAATGAGTGTGTGCAGTAAATTGGCTCCAGCATTGCTGCTGTTTCATCTTGCTGAAGGCTGCCATGTTGCTGAAGCCTAGAGCCCCTGAGCAGCAGTAAATCTTTAGTGGCTCTGGTTTTTGGCACAATGTCAAAAATGGAGAGAAGCTGAGCATGTGCAGAGCAGGGTGAGATAGTGTATTACTGTATCTTAAACAGAATACACACTTTTTTGTAATGTTTTGCATAGGTATGCCTGCAAAAGGGGCCAGCCTGAAGTGATCTAGCAGAACTTAATTTTCTGATTAAGCCTAGGTTCACACTGAAAGTGGGAATGAAATTCAGCTGAAATCACACAATTTCATTCCCGCATGTCAGTTCCGACTTCGGGGGAGATTTCAGAGACATCTTTGTGGGTTTCTGCACAGATGTCTATTGAAATCGTATCCCAAAGTCGCCTAAAGTAGTACAGAAACCATGAAACAGAGGGTTTTGGGACTATAAATGAGGTGTGTGGGATTACACATCACCATCCCTGTCTGTAGGCAATAAAAAGAGGGTTTGGGACTTTAAATTAGGTAGGTCTAGCATTGCTAAAAGTTGAGTCAATCTAAGAAGACATGTTTACTCTTTCGTTCATGGACCGACACAGCTTCTCTATTGACATAGTGGGTATTATCCGTTAATTAGGAGTGACTAGGCAGAAAACTTGTAAAAAGTGTTGCATCACCCTTCTACCACCCAGGGGGCGGACCCTCTGGGTATATCCCCTCACTCTGCATCTCGCAGATCAGTTTTTTCTGTCTAGCAAGGAGTAGGACATGACTCCCTTCGGGCCCATTGGTCCGGGGGAAAAAATACTTTTTTCTACATTTTGTTTTTTGTTTCCTGCGATCTTCGATCAACTGCCGACTGGGTGACAGGCTGGATCCTCGATCCTTGTAGTCCCCCTGGTTTTCGGCCATCGAGCGTGTGCCGACCCTAGCTACGCGCTGGGTTTTCCACGACATACCCATCGCTCTACGGGTGGCCGGTGAGCCTGCGCTCCAGGGCCTGCATCGGACCGCTCAGCTTCGACTGACCTTACGGCCGAGAGGCAGCAGCCTGTCCGGTGAGCTTAGGCTCCAAGGCTTGCATCGGACCGCTCAGCTTCGGCTGATCTTACGGCCGAGTCGCAGCAGCCTGTCCGGTGAGTGTCGCGCTCCAGGGCAGGCCGACTTCACCAGCATTCTGTCTGGGAAGTTGGTCCTTCTTTTTACTGGATAGTGGTCACGGCGGACGCCTGTCTTCCCGGTTGCAGAGGAGTCTGAAGAGCTCAGTCAACCTGGATCGCGGGACTCCGGAGGAATCCCATTGCAGATCATTAGCCTGAAATCTGGGCGAACTTTAAGTTTAAGTTTGTACTGCTTTTTGACGAACTGATCTGCGAGATGCAGAGTGAGGGGATATACCAAGAGGGTCCGCCCCCTGGGCGGTACTGTAGAAGGTGTGATGCAACACTTTTTACAAGTGTTCTGCCTAGTCACTCCTAATTAACGGATAATACCCACTATGTCAATAGAGAAGCTGTGTCGGTCCATGAACTCAGAGAAAAGGATTTTACGGTGAGTAAAAAATCCTATTCAATACATTAAAAAACATGATATAACAAAATGAGTACATACATGGTAAACAAGCATATCAATCACATATTATTAACCAGATATTCATAAAAACAATCATAGCAACTTTGAGATAACATATTGAGGTATAGGACAGTTGTCCATCATAAAGAATCACTTGAAAAACAACATGGTGGGGTAACTTGGGAGTGGATGAAATAAAACCATCTAAAAAGAAAATGGTTCCTTAAAAATAGGCCCGACGCACATTTTGTGGTTTCCTACCACATCATAAGGGGTGAGTGCACCAATGTCTGTAAAAAAGCATAAATAAAAGAATTTGGTCCAATGTTTCACCCAAACACGAGGGAGACTATATGTAAAGGAGGGGAGAAATTAACTCATCCCACCAAGTACTTGCATGTCAATTAAGTCTAAACTATGTGAACATGAAAACTGGTGGCTGCTTAAAGCGGAGCTCCGCCAAAAAAAAAAATATTAAAAGCCAGCAGCTACAGCTACAGCAGCTGCTGACTTTTAATATTTGGACACTTACCTGTCCTGGAGTCCAGCGACGTCCGCAGCAGAGGACGAGCGATCGCTCGTCACTCTGCTGTCCCCTCCGCCATCCTCACTGAGGGAACCAGGAAGTGAAGCCTTGCGGCTTCATGCCCGGTTCCGTACGGCGCATGCGCGAGCCGCGCTGCGCCGTTCTGTTTCGTCCTCCTGTGTTCTGGGAGCCGAGTGTCTCCCAGAACACTACGGGAAGTCTGGGGGAAGTGACGTCACTCCCGCAGATTCCCGGAGAGAGGACTCCTGGATGTGGGTGAAAATACCTGTCTTAGACAGGTATCTTCACCCCCCTCCCCCCTGAAAGGTGTCAATTGTGACACCGGAGGGGGGGAGGGTTCCGATTAGCATAAGTTGTAATTTAGGATGGAGCTCCACTTTAAAATGTTCATCCCGGGAGCTGAGGAAGGGACCCGCAGGAAAGCCGGACGCATATCATGATCCCCAAAGAAAAGGAAACAAGTGATCAAAAAGAAAACCATTGGGGCTCAAATGCTGTAAAAGTGAATAGTACAGAATCTACTTTTGGGTATCGGTGCGGCGCCGCACTGATTGGGACGGTGCCATTGCTGGCAATAGCCGCCGATTTGGCTTGCGATTTGACATGTCAAATCGCATGCCAAATCACTGCAATGTGAACCAGAGCTGAAGATCCACTTTAAGGTAGCTGCTGTCACCATTCGTCATCCAAAATCTAAAAAAGGACAGAGCCTCACCCAGTGGGGATCCAGCAAACCTAGCAGAAGTAAAGGGTATATTGATGGAAAGAGGGCTCCCTGTTAGGCCCCTTTCACACTGGGGCGGGAGGTGCGGTGGCGGTATAGCACCGCTATTTTTAGCGGCCCTATACCGTCAGAATTGCGTCTGTATTCGGCCGCTAGCGGTGCGGTTTTAACCCCTGCTAGCGGCCGAAAAAGGGTTAATACCGCTCGCAATGCGCCTCTGCAGAGGCGCATTGCCAGCAGTATAGCTGTGGTTTCCTATTGCTTTCAATGGGAAGGAGCGGTAAACACACCACTTCTCTCACCGCTCCGAAGATGCTGCTAGCAGGACTTTTGGAGCGGTCCTGCTAACGCACTGCTCCAGTGTGAATGCCCTCGGGCTTTCACACTGGAGATACAGTAGCCGCTGTTTAGGGTCGGCTTGCAGACGCTATTTTTAGCGCAATAGTGCCTGCAAACTGCTCCAGTGTGAAAGGGGCCTTAATAAAATCTCAGAGTTTAGGGTGTGAATCTTAAGAAAATAAGTAGAATCTGAAAGGCCTCATTATAAATATGGAACCCAAGGGGCGCAGGCCAAGTTATGGCCGTCTAATGTCCCCTCCAATTACACCCATGCTGTTTGAGTAGCATATCTCCAACTGACGTTAAAGCAAATGCTGTATAATAATTCCTCAAGTTGGAGAGCCCGTACCGATTATCAGTTTTAGCCTCTCATTGGGGTATAATAAGCCAATCTAGGTATTGCCTTTCATCATACAAAATCTGTAAAAAGTCAACGCATTTTAACCCCCTTCGCGCCGACCGTAAACAAATTTGCGTTCATGGCTTGAAGGGGTTAAACCCGGCAGCCGCAGGCATCACCCTGGTATTGTTTTTAGAGCGGGCGGTCGGCTTTTTAGTGGTAACAACCGATGCGGCTAAAAGCCGCTTGGCTGTTATCCTCCTATGCCTTCCGCCACTCTTCCCAGGCTTCCCTGCCCACTGGGAGACCCGAGCCACCAGCCGGGGCGTCCGACGCCTAGGCTGAGACCCAAACAATTCGGTTTTAATCGAGTCTCCGATGTAAAATCCCAGAAGCAACATCACTTCCGGTTTACTCGGCTGCCAATAGTGCCGATGAAAAAAAATAAATAAATTACAGTATTCAGAATTGCAGATTTTGCCGATCTGAATACTTTGAAGTGCAAAGGATAGATTTGGGGTCTTTTAGACCCCAGATCCCTCCATAAAGAGCATCTGTCACCACCTATTACTGTCACAAGGGATGTTTACATCCCTTGTGACAGCAATAAAAGTGAGCAGAATCGAATAACACATGAGGTATCGATCATCAGAGTGAGAGCAATAATTCTAGCAAAAGACCTCCTCTGTAACTCTAACCTGGTAACCATAAAAATTTTTTTTAAAGCGTCGCCTATGGAGATTTTTAAGTACCGTAGTTTGTCGCCATTCCACAAGTGTGCGCAATTTTAAAGCATGACATAGTGGGTATCTATTTAGTCAGCATAACATCATCTTTCACGTTATACAAAAAATTGGGCTAACTTTACTGTTTAGTTTCTTATTAATTCATGAAAGTGTATTTTTTTACAAAAAAATTGCGTTTTAAAGACCGCTGCGCAAATACCGTGTGACATAAAATATTGAAACAATCGCCATTTTATTCTCTAGGGTCTCTGCTATAAAAATATATATAATGTTTAGGGTTCCAAGTAATTTTCTAGCAAAAGATATGGATTTTAACTTGCAAGCAACAAATGTCAGAAATAGGCTTAGGCATGAAAGGGCTAATAAAGAATGCATTTTGAAACAGGATGGGTACCATCTGCATAACAAATAAGATTTTTGGCAATACCCTCATTTTAATTCTATCAAGCCAAGTAAAGGTCCCTTTATCCCATCCTTCCAAGTCGCCCTTTATCATTTGAAGCAGTGGAATATAATTTTCTTCATACAGCTTGGATAAATATGAAGTTGATACCCAAATATTTAATAATTTGTTTATTCCATGTGAAAGAAAAAAAGGATTGTTTGAGAATCCTTTATGACTTGAGGTAAATATAATGGCAAGATTTCAGATTTATTATAGTTTTTATTTTTTTATTTTACAAGGCTATAAAAGTCCCTTAATTCCGCCATTAAGTTAGGTAAAGTTATTAATGGGTCAGAGATAAAATAAAATATCCACGTCTGCGTATAATTTAAGACCATGAACACATGAATATTTGGGTTCCCTCTAACCTTACACAACAATGCCTCTGTAACTACTAAGGTAAGGTGTCTTAAAGGAAGGGGAGAGGGTGCCTTTAACCGTGACCTTTTCTGAGGGCTTCCCATATAGGGCCATAATCCAACCCAACATTTTTGGGTCAGGCCTAGGGTGATCATGGTCTCCTCTTAAAACACCTAGTCTACCCTGTCAAACATCTTTTTGGCATCTGTAGACAGGAGTAGACTGGGTGAATATGCTGATTGAGCAATCATCCAGTAGGCCAAATAGAGGGCCCTTATTGAATTGTCCCTGGCTTCCCTGCCCATAATAAACCCTGTCTGATCCAGATGGATCAAAGATGGTAAGGAATACTGAAATCTAGAAGCTAACAGCTTTGACAAAATCTTTACATCTAGGTTTAAAAGGGATTTTGGACAATGGCTAGCACACAATGTTTTGGATCCTTACCTTCCTCGGGATGTCCGTTACATAAGTCATAAGGGCCTAATACTATTGTGTTTAGTCAAAGAATTTAAAAAAATCACACATATGAGGAAGCAAGAATAGCGAAAATCTTCCATAAGTACTGCTATAAAACCGATCGGTCCAGTACTTTTTTTTTTTTAGAAAGGTTCCTAATATTGCCCTCCAACTCATCCTGAGTGATTGGTTTCTCTAAAGAAGCAGTAGATTCAAGAAATAATTTTGGATAATTTATGCCAAATAGTTCTTAATCCTAAACCTACGTTCCATGGAAGCATGTGGCAATTTATCTGTTTGTAAGTAGAAAAGACCATGGTAAAAATCACGAAATTGCTTAATCAGGCCCTATGTTATAAAAATTTATTCACGAAAACTTCAAACTGGTTGTGCTGAACTTGATAGATCGATTGATTTCAGTATAGCCAGCCTGCCCATAAACAGATAAAAATTTGTCGGGTTCCTGGTGAATCAGCTACATTTCGATCCGTCTATGGCCGACCTTAGCGATCCTAGATGAGTGAAGATGGAACATCTCCCTCCTCTTTCTCAAGGCTCTAGCCAACATCTTCCCAGATTTATTACCATGTTCATAAAACTTATGTGCCCAATGTCTCATTGTTTTTCTTTACCTGTTGATCCAGGAGGCATGACAATTTGTCTTGCAACTCGTTGAAACGACTTTCAGAATCTAGAGGTTGACAGCATTTATGTATATTCTCGAATTGTTGCATCTCTAAGATCTATTGCTGGGTGGCCTGAAGTCTTAGCTTTGTAAAGATGAATTTCATCTTTTGATATACTTTTCATAGTTCGTTTGGGGCAGCCTCACTAAGACCAGCATGAAAATACATTTCAGAAGAGAACAAAACAAACGATTTTAGTTTTAAACAGAGACTAGTATGCAAAAAAATGGACGATCATTCATGCAATATTCTCATCATATGTAAGAAGCTTAAGGCTCATGGACCTCAACGTAATAACTATAATTCCTTAAAGCGGAGTTCCACCCAAAAGTGGAAATTCTGCTTTTTCGGTTCCTTCCCCCCTCTGGTGTCACATTTGGCACTTTTTCAGGGGGGAGCAGATACCGGTCTAATACAGTTATTTGCTCTCAGTTCCGGCGATAGATCGCCGCAGATTCCACGGCGATCGAAATCATGTCTGGCCCCTCATTCGTCCCCCCCCCCCCGCTGTCTTCTGAGAGATGCACAGGTCCCAGAAAACAGCAGGGACTAGTGTGGATGTGCAGTGCGACTCGTGCATGCGCAGTAGGGAACCAGGATGTTAAGCCGCAAGGCTTCACTTCCTGACTCCCTTACTGAAGATGCCGTCACCTCCACCCGGGAGCTGAGGGACAGATCGGCTTCGGGTGAGGACATTGCGGGTGCCCTGGACAGGTAAGTGTCCTAATATTAAAAGTCAGCAGGTGCAGTATTTGTAGCTGCTGACTTTAAAAAAAAAATTTGGGCGGAACGTCGCTTTAAAGATGCGTTAAGCAACCCCCAGCAATCGACTAAATGGTGTGGTTGCATAGCTTTGCAGTTTTAAGGCTGCATAAGACGGTACCGACTTTCCAGCTAAAGTATCCAATTTTAGGTTGGGGTTCAATTTCAAATTAACCATGAGAACTAAAATGCCCTCTTGAAATGCAGCTAAATTAGACAAAACCCCATTCATAAATGTTATTTGTCGAGTATTGGGAGCGAAAGGATAAATCCGACCCTGAATCTGACTCAAAAATATACGCTAGACAAAAGGAGGGTATCCCCTAAGTGGACTTAAACCACTTCAATACAGGGCTTTTTATACCACCTCAATACCGGGCCTATTCTCTCCTACATGTACAAATCATCATTCTTTTGCTGGAAAATTACTCAGAACCCCCAAACATTATATATGTTTTTTTAGCAGACACCCTAGGGAATAAAATTACGGTCATTGCAACTTTTTATCTTGCACGGTATTTGCGCAATAATTTTTCAATTGCCTTTTTTTTGGAAACAAAATGGTTTCATGAATTAAAAAAATAACAAAACGGTAAAGTTAGCCCAATTTTTTTGTAAAATATGAAATATTATGTTACGCAGAGTAAATAGATACCTAACATGTCACGCTTTAAAATTGCGCACACTCATGGAATGGCGCCAAACTTCGGTTCTTAAAAATCTCCATAGGCGACGCTTTGAACATTTTTACAGGATACCAGGTTAGAGTTACAGAGGAGGTCTAGTGCTAGAATTGTTGCACGCGCTCTAACGTACGCGGCGATACCTCACGTGTGGTTTGAACGGCGTTTACATATGTGGGCGGGACTTGCGCGTGCGTTCGCTTCTGAGCGCGAGCTACCGGGGACAGGGGCGTTTTAATGTTTTTTTTTTTATATAATTTTTATTTTATTTTTTTTACTTTAATTTTTTTTTTTTTACACTTTTTTTTTACATTTTTTTTACATTTTTTTTTAAAAATTTTTTATTCCTATTACAAGGAATGTAAACATCCCTTGTAATATGAATGTGTGTGACAGGTCCTCTTTATGGAGAGATGCAGAGTCAATAAGACCCCACATCTCTCCTCCAGGCTGGAAAGCATGAGATCGGGAAAAAGAAATCACCGATCTCATGCTTTCAGCCGCAATCGCGGCTTTAACTTTTGGGAACCCGGGTGTGACGTCATCACATTGCGCCCGGGCCTCCGACGGTCATAGAGATGACTGGTGACCATCTGGTCACCAGTCATCTCTATGCTTGTCATGTGACAAGACAGCGGCGCCGGACGATTCTTTCTCTGGGCCCCTGATGACACGGGAGAGCCCGGAGAAGCACCGGATGGTGGCGGGGGGGGGGGGAAATGTCCCCTCCCGCCGCCTATAAGAACAATCAAGCGGCGGAACCGCCGCTATGATCGTTCTTATCGTGCGCAGAATCGCCGGCTGAAGAGAAGGATATCTGAATGATGCCTCTAGCTGCAGGCATCATTCAGATATCCCCCCACAAATCCCAGGACATCATATGACGTCCACCCAGGATGGGAGATCCCATCTGTGGACGTCATATTACTGAGGGGGGCTAAGGAAGTGGTTAAAGGCACTAATAGATTTGATAGAGAAAGTATAATTAACCGCTTGCCCACCGCCGCATGCAGATATACGTCTGCAGAATGGCACGGACAGGCAGAAGGGCGTATTTATACGCCCGACCGCGGGTCCCACGGACTTGATGTCCGCGGGGATACCCGGATTGTCTCGCGCTGAGGAAGAACGGGGAAATGCTGATGTAAACAAGCATTTCCACAGTCTTCCTAGTGACAGGACAGTGATCACAGCTTCCTGTAATCTAAAGCTGTGATCAGTGTCGTGTCACATACAGCCCATCCTCCCTAGGTCACACTTAACCCCTTCATCGCCACCTAGCGGCTAACCCCTTCACTGCCAGTGTAATTTTCAGTGTATTTTTATTGCACTGATCGCTGTAAAAATGACAATGGTGTCAAAAGTGTCCGCCATAATGTCGCAGTCACGATAAATATCGCTGATCTCTGCCATTACTAGTAAAAAAAAAAAATGAATAATAAAAATGCCATAAAACGACCCCCTATTTTGTAGATGCTATAACTTTTGCACAAACCAATCAATAAACGCTTATTGCATTTTTTTTTTACCAAAAATATGTAGAATACGCATCGGCCTAAACTGAGGAAAAAATTAATTTTTATATATTTTTGGGGGATATTTATTATAGCAAAAAGTAAAAAATGTTGCATTTTTTTCAAAATTGTCGCTCTATTTTTGTTTATAGCGCAAAAATTTTAAAACGCAGAGGTGATCAAATACCACCATAAGAAATCTATTGTGTATTGATGTTTCATAGCACCTTTTAATGGATTTATTATTTGTATTTTAGCACTTTTATAGCACGTTTTTATTGTATTATCGTTCACGGACATTTAGCGCTGCTTCATCATTCTTTCAAAGTACCGTATATACTCGAGTATAAGCCGACCCAAATATAAGCCGAGGCACCTAATTTTTCCACAAAAAATGTGAAAAACGTATTGACTCGAGTATAAGCCTAGGGATGGGTTCCAGGGCTGTTCTGGCCTTGGACGCACACAAGGCATTTGACTCAGTCGAATGGCCTTATCTGCTGGAGGTCCTGGCAAAGTTTGGTTTTGGCGGTACCTTCATCAGATGGGTCCAGCTGTTATATTCAAAACCCACTGCTCGACTGAGGGTGAATGCGGCCGTGTCTGATCCCTTTCCGATTAAAGAGAGGCACCAGACATGGGTGCCCCGTCGCCATTGCTCTTTGCACTGGCGATAGAGCCCTTGGCAGCACTGATAAGATCTTGCGGGGAGGTTGCGGGACTGACGATTGGGGGTCTGGAGGAGAAGGTGTCTCTTTTTGCTGACGACATGTTGATCTATTTGTCGGACTCCCAGTCGTCTCTCCCAGTCCTGCTGAAGATTATTGGCAAGTTTGGGCATTTCTCCGGGTTCCGGGTTAACTGGGACAAGTCCATCCTATTTCAGATTGACCAGACAGATCCACACAGGCTACCTTCCTCTTGCCCACTACAAATAGTCACGCCTTCCGATATTTAGGAGTTATGGTACAGCTCCCTATTACCTCTTAGGCTAAACTCAATATAGGCTCCCTTATAGGGAGAATGAAGACCACATTCAAAACCTGGGCAAATCTCCCACTTACCTTATTGGACAAGATTAATATTTTTAAAATGATATTCCTGCCGCGATTTCTGTATGTATTGGGTAATTCACCAATATATGTCACTAAGCTTAAATTTAAAGAAATAGACTCCATCCTTACTTCCTTTTTATGGAGGGGGGGGGGGGAGTAGTCAGGATTGCCAAGACCACCCTCCAGTTACCGGTACTGGAGGGGGGGATTGGCTTTACCCTGCCTCCACACCTATTATATTGCCTCACAATTAGCTCATGCACATTGGTGGTTTTTTCCTGAAGCCAACAACGCAGCCACTGCCTTGGAGGCTGCTATTCTTACCTCCTATGAATCCCTGCAGAACCTGATTTATCGTATGTCCCTTAGAGGGCGGGAGGGTACGAGTGTCCTGGCAATGACTATAAGGCTTATTAAGCTCACAAAACTACAGACGTTCACTGACAGTAGTACTTACTCGCCGAACACTCCACTCTGGGGGAACCCAACTCTACCAGAGTTCTTCCGCAGATCCGACGGGGGATTCTGGTCGAAAAGGGGGGTAAAAACTATTTTGCATTTTTCTTTTTCGTACATCACGGGACACAGAGCGACTTAGTCATTACTAATGGGTTATATAGATACCTTCAGGTGCTGGCACTGGCAACTTCCAAAACCGGAAGTACCCTCCCCTATATAAGCCCCTCCCATCCGGGAGCACCTCAGTTTTTTGCCAGTGTCTAAGGTGTTGGCCAAAGAGTAACATGTGTTTTCACTGGGCTTGCGTACAGGTTCTTTTACGGGCCTTAGTAAGCTGTTCCGGATCCGACCAAAAAAGCTTCATAGCTAAACGGTCGGTACCCGGGCCTTGCAACAGAAGAGCAAGGTTTTGCCTGTAATGCCTCTCTTAGGAGGGCTGGACCCTGGGATCCAGAGCTCTGGTCATACCCACGACCAAGATGTTGTCTGTGCAGGGTGCTATACAGGTCCAGGGGAGTGGAATCCTTGGGAACCCGGTCCCTGAAGGTTTAATTACAATGCCTGCCGTGATAGGTGAAGTTTGGGCTTCTGTGGACCAAACAAAGTCCTGCGGCGGGGAACAGGTAAGTGGGGGCCCCCAGGAACTTGGTTCTATTGGGGGACCCCCAAGCCTAATTTGTCTTTCTGTCTGTTACCTAACGGTATTCCCGCTAATATCTGTGTATGCCTATAACTACTGGAAAATGTAAAATTTTAATAGTAAAGAAAAAAAAAGAAAAGAGGAGACCGCGGTACCTGTGTTAAACCACTAGAGGCCGCTGTGGTCCATTTTTCTTGTCATGTGGATCTTTGGCTTTTTTAAGTCAAAAGATCCAGGCAGTTGGTAAGTTTCTCTGTGGGAATCCACTTCCTCTGCCCTGTTGCTGCGCTCATCCACCGCACAGGCCCTCCGGCAAAAAGGGCCCTGGCTCCTAGTCCCTGCTTGTTTTCAAAAAAGGCGCCGAAGGCGCACGGGCGCGGGCGCGTGCACACACCTCCTATGAAAGGAAAGGGGCGGGGCGGGTGGATGACGCTCGATGCGCGCCGCGGCGCTTCTGCGCATGTGCAGGCGTCCCAGCATGGATAAAAGACACAGTACAAGTGTCAGCTGGATGCAAGCAGAGCTAGCAACAAACGGTGGCACACAGAGGCGGTTGATACAGGCATCCCCATAGAAAGACACTTTAGTGGACACCAGCTGGTATATAGCAGCAACTGTGTTAGACTATTACCAGCAAAATTGGTGTATGACGACGGGAATACCTCAGCTTTGTGCTTAAAGGATATGTCGTCCAGACGCTCTGGAAATAAGTCTTCCAAGAAGCGAAAGGGGTCTCCATCGGGCTCTGAGGATTTTGGGCATGCTTGTACTGCACCAATCTCCCCTGAAATTTCAGAGGTCAGTAGCCGTAGGAACCCCGCAGGAGTACCTGGTGCTGCGGCTGGCCCCAGTCCACCTGCTCCTGTATATATAACAGAGGAGGTTTTTTTCCTCAACTCTGGGAGGATTGGAAGAGAGATTAACAGCATTGATCGCTGCTTCCCTGTCACGGGGAAAGCGCGTCCGATCTCCGTCTCCTCCTTCAGAGTGCCTGTTAGTGGAGGACACAGAGATCGACCTACCTGAAGGGGATCAGGATGAGGTTGATTCGGTTATAGAGGAATCAACAGTGGAAGAACCTTTCTCAGCATCTCAGGCTGAAAGATTATGGGTTCAGTCTCTGACTAACATGGTCCGATCAGCATTTAAAATGCCTCTGGCGGAACCACCATCCACTACGGTTTCCTCGCTGGGGTCGCTAAAAGCTCCCCAGGCGGTCTGTTCCTTCCCAATCCACCCTTTATTAGAGGGGCTTATTTACCAGGATTGGGAGCATCCTGATAAAATATTTGCTCCCCCCAAGAGATTTCCGGTGATCTATCCCATGGAGGATAAGTTCATAAGAAAAAATGGAGGGTCCCTACAGTGGACGCAGCCATCTCTTGTGTGAATAAATCACTGACATGTCCAGTAGATAATGTTCCAATGTTCAAAGACCCAATAGATAAAAAATTGGAGTCTTTACTAAAATCTGCTTTCTCTACAGCAAGCATGGTGACACAACCTGCAGTAGCAGCGATTGGGGTCTGCCAAGCAGTGAAGGATCAGTTGAAACAAGTCTTAAAAGACTTACCAGATCAGCAGGCTCTTGCCCTAGCTGACCTACCTAGAGCCTTGTGTTTTGCGGTGGACGCCATAAAGGATACAATCCAACAGGCCTCCCGCTTTACGCTGTCTGTAGTACATATGCGTAGGCTTCTATGGCTCAAAAACTGGTCTGCTGAAGCTCCCTGTAAGAATTGCTGATTAGCTTCCCATTTCATGGAGAACGCTTATTCGGAGAAGATCTGGACAAGTATATCCAGAAAATTTCTGCCGGTAAAAGTACACTCTTGCCGGTTAAGAACAAGGGTAGAAGTCCTTCTTTTAAGAGGCCTACTTCTCCAGTCCCTGGCACATCGGCTGTGAAACAGTTCCGACGGCCTCCGCGGTCAAATCCAGGAGGCAGAAATCAGGGACAATCACAGGGTAACAAGAAACCCTGGGTCAAGAGAGGTACAAAACCTCCCCCCAAGTCAGTTGCCCCCACTCAATCGGGTAGGGGGAAGACTTCAGTTGTTCACAGAGACCTGGCAGGACACCATCAGAGACAGATGGGTGATCTCCGCAGTAAGTCTGGGATACAGGTTGGAGTTAAAAGACACTCCTCCTGCCCATTTTATGAGGTCAAACGTGCCAAGCGATCCCCAAAAGAGAGGATCCCTCCTTCTGGCACTAGAACAACTATTGCTCCAAGGTGTAATCATGAAGGTTCCCTTGGAAGAAAGCGGGTTCGGGTTTTACTCAAACCTTTTCACAGTCCCCAAACCAAATGGGGACGTGAGGCCCATATTAAATCTAAAAGGGCTAAACAAGTTCCTACATATCAGGACTTTTCGGATGGAGTCGATCCGATCGGTGGCCACCGCCCTACAAGGGCAGGAATGGTTAGCCTCGATCGACATAAGGGATGCTTATCTGCATATTCCCATCTTTCCGGCCCACCAGAAATTTCTACGCTTTGCAGTAGAAGGGCGCCATTTTCAGTTCAGAGCCTTACCTTTCGGTCTGGCCACAGCACCACGAATGTTCACAAAAATTCTGGCCCCACTATTGGCCAATCTAAGAACACAAGGTGTAACGATAATGGCATATCTAGACGACTTGTTGCTGATAGACCACGCAGTGAAAAAAACTAGAAGTGGTCGTTCACAAGACAATCAAGTATCTGGAATCTCACGGTTGGATTATCAACCGAGACAAGTCAGCCCTAAAACCAGTCAAAAGTCTGGAATACTTGGGGCTAAGACTGGATTCAAATCAGAGAAAGATTTTCTTACCTCCAGAGAAGGTGTCGTCTTTGAAAGATTTGACCCACTTAGTGGGTACAAAAAGAAAACCATCCATACGCCTGTGCATGAGGCTGCTGGGAAAAATGGTGGCTTCATTCGAAGCAGTACCCTACGGTCAATTCCATTCAAGGAACTTGCAGAGGGCCATACTGTCAGCCTGGAACAAAAAAGTTCAGGCTTTAGACTTACCAATGTCCCTGTCCCCTTCCGTTCGCAAGAGCCTCCATTGGTGGTTGGTGCCCCAGAATCTGGAAAAAGGGAAACCCTTCAGTCCGGTTTCTTGGAAGGTGGTCACTACAGATGCCAGCCTCATAGGCTGGGGGGCAGTACTGGAGCAATGGTCTCTCCAGGGCAAGTGGTCAGAAGCAGAGAAGGCCCTGCCCATCAATCTCTTAGAGATACGAGCAGCCCGGTATGTCCTAGTAGCATGGACATCCAAACTCCAAGGGTCCCCTGTCAGAATTCAATCAGACAATGCCACAGCAGTGGCATATATCAATCATCAGGGTGGCACCAGGAGTCGTGCAGCCCAGAGGGAAGCGAATTGCATCCTGGAATGGGCAGAAAGATATGTCCCAGCCATATCCGCGGTTTTCATCCCAGGAGTGGAAAATTGGAGAGCGGACTTTCTAAGTCGCCAGCAATTATGCCCGGGGGAATGGTCTCTTCACCCCGAGGTTTTCCAGGCAATATGCCAGCGGTGGGGAACACCGGATGTAGATCTGCTAGCATCCAGATTCAACGCAAAGGTGGACAGATTTGTGTCTCGCACAAGGGATCCCCTAGCTTGCGGCTCGGATGCCCTAGTGTTCCCTTGGGATCAGTTCAAACTGATATATGCATTCCCACCGCCACAATTGTTACCGCGATTAATCCGCAGAATCAGGGTAGAAAAGAAACCAGTGATTCTGGTGGCTCCAGCGTGGCCCCGAAGAGCATGGTACGCGGAGATCGTAAAAATGTCAGTGGGGAGTCCTTGGACCCTCCCACATCGTCCGGACCTGCTTTCGCAGGGACCTATATACCACCCTTCCTTACCAGCCCTGGGTTTGACGGCCTGGCTATTGAAGCCCACATTCTAAGAAAGAGAGGGCTCTCTAATCCTGTGGTATCTACCATGATCAATACCAGGAAGCCGGTATCCAGGCAGATCTATTATAGGATCTGGAAGGTGTACATCGTGTGGTGTGAAGCCAGGAAATGGCATCCGCGTAAGTACGTAATCGGTAGTATTCTGGACTTCCTACAGCGGGCTGTAGATAGGAAGCTTGCCTTGAGTACTATCAAGGGTCAGATTTCGGCCTTGTCAATATTTTTTCAAAGGCCCTTGGCTTTGCATTCATTAGTCAAAGCTTTCATACAGGGAGTGATGCGTATTAGCCCTCCGGTTAGTATTCCCATATGTCCATGGGACTTAAACCTGGTTCTGTCGGTTCTACAGAAACAACCGTTTGAACCATTGCAACACATTTCCTTGGTTCTTCTCACCAGGAAATTGATTTTCTTAGTAGCCATTTGTTCGGCTAAAAGAGTATCGGAATTAGCCGCCTTGTCCTGTAAGGAGCCATATCTGGTTGTCCATAAGGACAGAGTAGTATTACGTCCTCATCCAGCCTTTCTTCCTAAGGTGGTATCGAGGTTTCATTTGAACCAAGATGTGGTTCTTCCTTCTTTTTTTCCCAAACCTACCTCGGTAGAGGAAAAGTTATTGCATTCTTTGGATGTAGTAAGAGCAGTTAAAGCTTATCTAAAAGCCACTGCTCAGATTCGTAGAACGGATACTTTGTTTGTTCTGCCGGAAGGCCCCAGAAAGGGTCAGGCAGCATCAAAATCTACTTTAGCCAAGTGGATTCGACAGGTCATAATACAAGCCTATGGCTTGAGAAGGAGACCGCCTCCGTTCAAAGTTAGGGCGCACTCCACAAGAGCAGTTGGAACTTCATGGGCAGTGCATCACCAGGCCTCCCTGGCTCAAGTCTGTAAGGCCGCAACATGGTCTTCAGTACACACGTTTACTAGGTACTACCAGGTAGACGTTAGAAGTCAGGAGGATGTCGCCTTTGGGCGCAGTGTGTTGCAGGCCGCAAAGGATCCTCATGCCTGATGGCGCCCAGCTTATGTATAGTGTATCCCTCCCCTCATTTGGCATTGCTTTGGGACGTCCCATTAGTAATGACTAAGTCGCTCTGTGTCCCGTGATGTACGAAAAAGAAAAAGGGATTTTTATAACAGCTTACCTGTAAAATCCTTTTCTTGGAGTACATCACGGGACACAGAGCTCCCACCCCTCTTTTTGGGACACTTATTGCTTTGTTACAAAACTTAGGTGCTCCCGGATGGGAGGGGCTTATATAGGGGAGGGTACTTCCGGTTTTGGAAGTTGCCAGTGCCAGCACCTGAAGGTATCTATATAACCCATTAGTAATGACTAAGTCGCTCTGTGTCCCGTGATGTACTCCAAGAAAAGGATTTTACAGGTAAGCTGTTATAAAAATCCCTTTATTCTCCAGACAATGTGTTCCGTTCTTTTGATGAATTTCGTAGAGATTACAATCTACCACGCACAGCTTACTTCCTCTACCTACAGATACGCCACACTGCATCAACACAGTTTGGTCTTCGCAACATATCCATTCAACTCTCCCCACTGGAACGTATGTTGACCGACTCCTCTCACACCAAGCTAGTTTCTACATATTATAGGTCCCTTCTGCATTCCACGACCCAAAGGCTGAGCAAGACGGCTGCCAGCTGGAGAGCTGATATTCCTGAGCTGACGGAGGAAATCTGGCAGGAGCTTTTGCCCCTCCAGGTTCCCTCTGTCATCTCTTCTTGTGATAAAGTAATACAAACTAAATTGTTATACAGATCCTACTTTACTCCATGCTTACTATTTAGGCCTCATGCCCACGGGCGTTTTTTCAGCCGCGTTTTTGAGCGTTTTTTACAGCTTAAAAACGCCTGTCCATGTTAGTCTATAGCTTCATGCCCACCTAGGCGTTTTTGAGCTGTAAAGAGCATAGGCGTTTGTAAGCTGTAAAAAAAACCCAGGGCCAGTGCGTTCCTCAGCGTCAGAACTAGGCAGGAAAAAACGCGAGCGTCAAAAAACGCGCACTAACGCGCACTAACGCGCAAAAAATGCGCACTAACGCGCGGTCGCGTTTTTAGCTCCGACGTTTTTTTTTTTTTTTTTTTTTTTTCAAAAAAAAAAAAATATATATTTACAATAACATGGACAGGCGTTTTTAAGCTGTAAAAAACGCTCAAAAACGCAGCTGTAAAAACGCCAGTGGGCATGAGGCCTTAAACTTAATAGATTGCCCTCTGCATTATGCTCTCGTTGCGGCATGACTGATGGCACGTTCTTTCATTTAATGTGGGAGTGTGCTCCGATTAGGAAGTTCTGGTCGGAGGTCACGGCCTTCATTAGTTCATTGACACAATTACCTAATGTATGTAATCCTCTAAGGTGTTTACTGGGTTATATTGATGATGATAGTATATCCGAGAATACACAAACATTTCTGAGAATAGTATTGTTTTATGCTGAGAAAGCAATAACCTTCCATTGGAAGTCTCCATCCTTACCCACTATTGCCTTCTGGCTCACAAATATTAACCATGCTGTATCATAAAACAAACTGACATAGGCTAGAGGGTGTCCGAAAAAATTCAGGAAGGTTTGGGGCTACTGGGTTGATTCTGAGAGCACCGTCTCTCCTGCTCCTTAACCACTTGCCGCCCTCCCTATAGCGGATTGACGGCGGCAAAGTGGTTTCAAAATCCTGACTGGACGTCATATGACGGGGGGCGCGCATCGCGGCGATTGTTGCTGCGGGGTGTCAGTCTGACACCGACGGAGACTCTTTACCACGTGATCAGCCGTGTCCAATCACGGCTGATCACAGTGTAAACAGGAAAAGCCGGTCATCGGCTTTTCCTCACTCGCGTCTGTCAGACGCGAGTAGAGGAGAGCCGATCGGCTGGTCCTCTGACAGGGGGGGTTTGTGCTGATAGATTATCAGCGCAGCCCCCTCGAGGATGCCCACACTGGACCACCAGGGATGCCACCAGACCACCAGGGATGCCAGCACCAGGTATGCCACCCTAGACCACCATGGATGCCAGTTAGTGCCCCCTAATGGATGCCAATCAGTGCCCACAATGGATGCCAATCAGTGCCCACAATGGGCATCACTGATTGGCAGGCATTATTGTTTGGCATCCATTACAGTACATCAGTGCCGCCTATCAGTGCCCACCCGTGCCACCTATCAGTGCCCATCCATGCACATCCGTGCCACCTATCGGTGCCCATCCGTGCCACCTATCGGTGCCCATCCGTGCCGCCTATCGGTGCCCATCCGTGCCGCCTATCGGTGCCCATCCGTACCGCCTATCGGTGCCCATCCGTGCCGCCTATCAGTGCCCATCCGTGCCCATCTGTGCCGCCTATCCGTGCCCATCTGTGCCGCCTATCCATGCCCATCCATGCCGCCTATCCGTGCTGCATATTAGTGCCCATCATCAGTGCCCATCAATGCCACCTCATTGGTGCCCGTCAGTGCAGCCCCATCAGTGAAGGAGAAAACGTACTTATTTAAAACGTTTTGTAACTGAAACAAAAAAAATTCTCGTCTTTTTTTTTTTTTTTTTTTTAGCAGAAAATAAAAATCCCAGAGGTGATCAAATACCACCAAAAGAAAGCTCTATTTGTGGGGAAAAAAATTATAAAAATTTAGTTTGGGTACAGTGTAGCACGACCGCGCAATTGTCATTCAAAGTGCAACAGCGCAGAAAGCTGAATATTGGTCTGGGCAGGAAGGTGTATAAGTGCCCAGTATGGAATTGGTTAAAAATGTGACTGAATATTGTCTTCCTGATATATGCCAATTGTTTACCAGCTTTCTAAAAAACATTTTTTGCACTGTACTGGATCGGGTGATGTTCGCTCCATATGTGTCTGTTTGTTGTCTATTGTGTGTCTTGTTTTGAAAAAAAAACTTAATAAAAAATGTACCTTTTAAAAAAATTAAAATGTTTCTTTCTTCAAGGCTGTTATGAGGAATATATCTACAATATAGTGGTTATAAAAAGTCAGAAGGAGTGTAGAGTAAACACTGTATAATATGTATGTTTACATCAATTATACATTATATAGACTCACGTATATTGTGTAGGTATGACAAGTAAAGCATTCCAATAAAGCTATTTAAAAACAAAGAACATAGGCGGAACTGTGTCTCCAAAGATTGCCTGTGTTAAAGTAACTGGTCTTCACAGCATGCACTGATGTTGCACCAAATAAAGTGGAATTTTGAATAGAGCCAGGCTACCATAGAGAGCATTGGACAGCTGATAATGCTGAAGCGTCACCCTATAAATAAGGGTAATGAGATGTAATATAGGGATAACAGGTGGTGGTGTTAAACTGACTAGAATTAAAGTTTTTACTATATAGGTATAAATAAGAACGAAAAAATATGTAAATAAATATATGAAAGAATATATATAATATATATATCTACCGTATTTATCGGCGTATAACACGCACTTTTTCCCCCTTAAAATCAGGGGAAAATCGTGGGTGCGTGTTATACGCCGATACTCCGTCGAATTCCCCTGCTGAAAACGAGCGAGAGGAGCGAGCGGAGCCGAAGTACAATCAGCTTTACTCGGCTCCTCTCGCAGTCCCGCCCATCTCTGACTGCGCCGCTGACATAGAGAAAGCCGAGTGTACTTCGGCTAGTCTCGGCTCCTCTCGCAGTCCTGCCTGTGACTGTGAGCAGAGCCGAGTCTAGCCGAAGTACACTCGGCTTTCTCCGTCAGCGGCGCAGTCAGTGGAGATGGGCGGAACTGTGAGAGGAGCCGAGTCTAGCCAAAGTACACTCGGCCCCGCTCGCTCCTCTCCACAGAAATCGGCGCCAAATTTAAAAAAACGCCGGGACTGACACGATCGCAAAGGCACTGGGCAAGGCTGCAGATGGACAGATGGACACTGGGCACGGCTGCAGATGGACAGATGGACACTGGGCACGGCTGCAGATGGACAGATGGACACTGGGCAAGGCTGCAGATGGACAGATGGACACTGGGCACGGCTGCAGATGGACAGATGGACACTGGGCAAGGCTGCAGATGGACACTGGGCAAGGCTGCATGCTGCATTTAAATGTAAGTTTTTTTTCCTTGAATTTCCCTCCTAAAAGTTTTTTTCCTTAAAATTCCCTCCTAAACTTGGGGTGCGTGTTATACGCCGATAAATACGGTATATATATATATATATATATATGTATATGTAGCGCCCTCCACTCTCTCTCTCTCTCTCTCTCTCTCTCTCTCTCTCTCTCTCTCTCTCTCTCTCTCTCTCTATCTCGCTCCGGTTTCTTTCTCTCTGGCTTTTGTCTAGGGGTACCTTGGAGGAGAGAGTGCGGGGTCACCACGCCAAGCTTTCACCGCAGATGTTTGTGTGGTGTGAGCAAAGTTTCTTTACCTTCGGGTCGGTGTTTGGAGCCTCCGCTCTTCTGTGGAACAGTGTCTGCCAGTAAATGAGCCCCACACCAATAAAAGTCCAACACTCCTTTATTTTTCAATGTCAGGATGAAACACAATCAGTTGGACTCCCTCAACGAACAGACAGGGGGTGTGGATACGAGTAGGCCCAGGCACAAATGAACTCTCCTATTCCTTTTTCGTGCGAAAAGGCTTGGCGCACGTTCTCTGCCACCGACCGTGAATTGGTAGCTGCCACCTACCGGGTGAACCGTTGAGGCCCCTGCCACAGGCCTAATAGCAGGTCTCTGCCACTGACCTGAGTTGAATAGCTGGACCGCTGCCACCGGTCATTGAACATGAACCACCTTCCTCTCTGAACTTGGCCCCTATTTGGTGAAGGCATCCATCCAGACGGTCTCCGGAGGCCCTGTCCCGGCACTGGCAATATGCTGCACCAGATCTACGGGAAGGTCACCTGCGCGGTCCATTGCGTCTTCGATTCAGGTACCCGGTCCGTTGGGTACCTTAGGACAATCCCTCCCGGGCGGAACCCAGTGGAAGTAGCTGGGCCCCAGGCCTGGAATAAAGTACCTCACCCCAGACTAAGGGTGTCTGGGGTGGCTCCCGTACTCCTGGTGTCCAGGCCTAGGCCGCCTGGATACCGACCACGGACAGCAGCCCTCAGGCTAAAGGTGCCTGGGACTCGAAGACCCCGTGACAAAGATGGCCGGCCCTTTATACCCTCTCCCAGCAAGCACGGCGGGTTCCCCGCCCCACCATACAACCGCTGAGAGAGGCCAAAAAGGGAACGGCACTCAGCGATGGTTCAACCCCGGCCCAAAGCGACAGCGCCACCTGCTGGGCCGCAGGGAACTACACATCACTGGTGTCTCTGCCAGTTTTAAACATGATAGAAAAGCATATACCCGCTACATGTATATACATATACATACATATACAGGGCTTGACAAATTTGCTTGGAATCTAGGAGCCAGCTAAAAAAGTTAGGAGCCAGGAACGCGCCCCGTCCCGCCAAGCTCGCGCGCAGAAGCATACGTGAGTAGCGCCCGCATATAAAAGCGGTGTTCAAACCACACGTGAGGTATTGCGGCGATTTGCAGAGCGAGAGCCCTAGACCTCCTCTGTAACTCAAAACGTGCAACCTGTAGAATTTTTTAAACGTCGCCTATGGAGATTTTAAAGGGTAAAAGTTTGTCGCCATTCCACGAACGGACGCAATTTTGTAGCGGGACATGTTGGGTATCAATTTACTCGCGTAAAATCTTTCACAATATAAAAAAAATTGGGCTAACTTTACTGTTGTCTTATTTTTTAATAAAAAAAAGTGTATTTTTTCCCAAAAAAGTGCGCTTGTAAGACCGCTGCGCAAATACGGTGTGACAGAAAGTATTGCAATGACCGCCATTTTATTCTCTAGGGTGTTAGAATAAAAATATATATAATGTTTGGGGGTTCTAATTAGAGGGCTGGAGATGGCAGTGAAAACAGACAGGGGCAGCTCCATTAGCATTGCTGGTTGTCTTGTCATACCAACGGCCACCACAAGATGGCGCCAGATCACAGAAGGAAGCATAGGCCTGCAGTAGGCCGCAGAGCTGCGGCCTCAATTACTGTCCGGCGCGGCCCGGGGGGGGCACGGAGACACAGGATACCCCAGCTGTGCCGCCCCAGGTCGCTAATTCTAGTCACAATGGCGACCTGGCGCCCAGGGTTTGTCAAACCCTGTATGTGTGTGTGTGTGTGTATATATATATATATATATATCTATATATCCTACCTGTATCAAGTGGGCGCAGGTTATTGATGCACGGATGGTATAAAACTGTGCAGATGGTGTATACTGAAATGTAATAGGTGCATGACAGAGGGTCAGTTTTATGGGTGTGTATATATGAATATCTGCATTTAATTTTAATATGGTAATTAACTTTGTTTTATAATATTCCACTGTATTTTAGTCTCTCATATAAGATAAAATGTGTTCCACATTAGATGAATAACGTAAATTTGATACAAATATAATGAATCTGTGTACAAAACTAAACACTTTGTCTGTATAGGCTGCTTCCTAATTGATTAAACGTCACTTTTTCTAGGCTTAGTGTAATATTGGGGTAAATAATAGCCATGTCATTTCATATCATGGCTATTATATAGTTTTTATTTTTACCATAACCCCCCCGCCCTGTGTTGACAATCATCACAGGGCTCTGTACAGGGGGAACGATCTCTGTTTCTAATCCATGAAAGCAGGGGAAAGAAACAAATAAATATTTAGTAAAAAGCTGCACACATTACACATTTTTATTACCATGACAGTGTATATTATTAGCAGTGATCACTGCATTCGTGTTACTGGTGATGTCAGTTAGCCAGTTCCCACAAAGTGTCAGTAAGTGTGAGATTGCTCGCCACACTATCACAGTCCCACTATACATTGCTGAACACCACCATTACTAGCATAAAAAAAATATATTCTGTCATTTGTAGACGCTATAACTTTCACACAAACCGATTAACCACTTTAGGACCGCACATATACGGCAGCAGGGCGGCTTTATTGCACGAAACAACGTACCTGTACTGTGGGCACACCAGCGGGTCTGGCGAACTTGATGTCCGCAGCCACCCACGATCGCGGTTTAGAGAGGCAGAACGGGAATAAACATGGACAAATCCCTGTTCTGACGGGACAATATTGAGATCTGCTGTTCCTAGTGATCAGGAACGGCGATCTCTGAGTTGTCCCTGTGAGCCCAGCCCCCACACAGTTATAACACACAAAGGGAACACAGTTAACCCCTTGATCGCCCCATAGTGTTAAACCCTTCCCGCCAGTGTAATTTATACATTGATCAATGCATTTTATTTTAGCACTGATCACTGCAATAGTGTCGCTGGTCCCCAAAAAGTGTCACTTGGGGTCAGATTTGTCCGCCGAGATGTTGCAGTCCTGCTAAAAATCGCAGATGGCCTCCATAAATCTATCCCCTATTTTGTAGACACTATAACTTTCGTGCAAACCAATCAATATACACTGATGAATACATATTTTTTTTTAATTATTATTTAATATGTATTATAGCAGAAAGTAAAAAATATATATATGTTTTTTTCAAAATTGTCGTGTTTTTTTTGTTTATAGCGCAAAAAATAAAAACCGCAGAGGTGATCAAATACCACCAAACTAAAAGCTCTATTTGTGGGGGGTAAAAAAACATTGATTTTGTTTTGGGTACAACCTCGCAATTGTCGGTTAAAGAGATGCAGTGCCGTATCGCAAAAAATGGCTTGATCATTACCCCTTAAATCCTTCCGGGGCTAAAATGGTTAATATACACTTATTGGTATTTTTTTATTTTTTTAACCAAAGATGTAGCAGAATACATTTTGGCCTAAATTTATAAAGAAATTCCTCAGGGAGACCCAAAACTTCCAAATATCTTGACAAGTTACTATGCACTCTATAGATCACTGTAATTTCTCCTTTTCTCGCATGTAACCCAAAAGGGAAACCTTAGCAATAAGAAGTATCAGCTTGACAGAGGGCCTCCAAGTGGTCCTAGGAAACAGCGTTTCAGGTGCTGTGTACAGCCTGCTATACAAGTGCATTGATGTCATACTGTTGTATATACTGATGCTTTAGTGCATTGGCATTTACCCTCTTATGCGCATACAGTGTGTTGAAAGTTTTATGCGTATGGATTTGTGTTCTTGTTTTGGGTCATTATCTCAGAAAGTGCTGAATCTAGGGAGTCAGCTAAGCAGCTAGCATTTTCAGGATGCGTTCAACAGTCGAAACTTCCTGTCATGGACTCCTTTATAAAATCTTGTCCATTGGAATATGTATTTTTACCAATCTCTCCTACGGTCTACATGCTTTGCGTTTGTATGAAGGAATGCAGCGCTTTGACATTATGAATAGTCTCAACGTCCTGTGCATAATATAGAAAAATTATATACTCTTGCAGCGATTGTTAAAATCTTGTTCAGCCTTGACTTCCAAAATATCCAGGTTAATTTGTTGTGACGCTGGTAACTTTTTTAGCTTAAGTGCTGCTTCGTTGTTCACATGCTGAGCATGATTTCTTGATAATCTGTCAGTCTTCAATCAGAATAAGACCCAACATTCTGCATGTCTATTTGCAGACCTGAGTCAGAAGCCATTTCTATTTCTGACTGCACGCAGCAAGTAGCAAACATTGACGTCATCACACCATGAGCACCGTCTGCATTGACACACTGGTTATTTTTATAAACATGAAAAAGTAGCTTAAATTTGAACATTTTTCCATATATACAGATTTATGCATATTTGGGACTTAATTACAGTGTTGAGAGAAAAGTATGTGAACTCATTGGAATTAACTTGTTTTCTGCAGTAATTTGCCATAAAATGTGATCTGATCCTCATCTAAGTGACAACAATAGACAAACACAATGTACTTTAGTTGATAACACACAAACAATATATTTTTTTGTAGCTGTTGGTGAATTTTATTCTATGTGTGTGTGTGTGTGTATATATATATATATATATATATATTTATATTTATACATTTACAGTGCATCTGGAAAGTATATACAGCACTGCACTTTTTCCACATTTTGTTAGGTTACAGCTTTATTCCAAAATGAATTAAATTCAATATTTTCCTCAAAAGTCTAAAAACAATACCCCATAATGACAACGTGAAAGAAATTTGTTTTAAATCTTTGCAAATTTATTAAAAAGAAAAAACCCCATGTACCTAAGTATTCACAGCCTTTGCTCAATACTTTGTTGAAGCACCTTTGGCACCAATTGTAGTCTCAAAACTTTTTAAGTATGATGCTACAAGCATGGCACACCTATTTTTGGGAAATTTCTCCCATTCTTATTTGCAGGACCTCTCAAGCTCCATCAAGCTGGATGGGGAGCGTCGGTGCACAGCCATTTTCAGATCTCTCGAGACGTTCAATCAGGTTCAAGTCTGGGCTCTGGCTGGGCCAGGACATTTACAGAGTTGTCCCGTAGCCACTCCTTTGGTATCTTAGCTGTGTGCTTAGAGTCGTTGTCCTGTTGTAAGATGAATCTTCGCCCCAGTCTGAGGTCCAGAGCACTCTGGAGCAGGTTTTCATCAAGGATGTCTCTCTGATTTGCGGCATTCATCTTTTCCTAGATCCTGACTAGTCTCCCAGTTCCTGCCACTGAAAAACATCCCCACAGCATGATGCTGCCACTACCATGCTTCACTGTAGGGATGGTATTGGCCAGATGATGAGCAGTGCCTGGTTTCCTAAAGACATGATGCTTGCCATTCAAGCCAAAGAGTTCAATCTTTGTGTCCTCAGACCAGAGAATTTTGTTTCTCATGGTCAGAGTCCTTCAGGTGCCTTTTGGCAAACTCCATGTGCTTTTTACTGAGGAGTGGCTTCTGTCTGGCCACTCTACCATACAGGCCTGATTGGTGGAGTGCTGCAAAGATGGTTGTTCTTCAGTGTGACCATCTGGTTCTTGGTCACCTCCTTAAGACCCTCTCCTCTGATCGCTCAGTTTAGCTTGGCGGCCCGCTGAAAGAGTCACGTTGGTTCCAAACTTCTTCTATTTATGGATGATGGAGGCCACTGTGTTCATTGGGACCTTCAATGCTGCAGAAATGTTTTTCTGTACCCTTCCCCAGAACTTTGCCTCAATACAATCCTGTCTCGGAGGTCTACAGACAATTCCTTAGACTTCATGGCTTGGTTTGTGCTCTGACATGCACTGTTAACTGTGGGACCTTATTTAGACATGCGTGTGCCTTTCCAAATCGGGTCCAATCAACTGAGTTTAGCACAGGTGGACTCCAGTCAAGTTGTAGAAACTTCAGTGGAAACAGGATGCACCTCAGATAATTTTTTTTCTTTTTAATAAATTTGCAAAGATTTCAAACAAACTTCTTTTAACGGTGTCATTATGGGGTATTGTTTGTAGAATTTTGAGGGAAATAATGAACTTAATCTGTTTTGAGAATAAGGCTGTAACAAAATGTGGAAAAAGTGAAGTGCTGTGAATACTTCCTGGATGCACTGTATACTTTGGCGTGGCAGGGGGGTGCCGAGGCACTGAGAGCAAAATTTAGGGGGCGCAGCATCCGGTGCCAGTGTCACTCCTTCCTATGGACGGTGTCACTCGCTGCGCTCCAGCCACGGTGATTGGACGCTTCAGTTCCACTTCCTCCTGCTTCTTAGTGACATGATTGAAACTGTCGGCTGCTGTCTCCGCTTACCACCAGCAAGGCTTAGATCTGCTCGAGTCCTGCATCTTCTGTCTGCTTTCCTCCCCGTCAGCACGCTCACCATTTGCATTGTTATAGAATTCTTAGCTCTGTCTAGTTTGAGTCCCGGCTTTTTCGGCATCTAACGTCCCCGCCCACTGGCCCTCCTACCTTCTATCAGACCTGGAGAATATAGTCTAGGGAAGTGCTAAAGGTGGTGGGCGGGCCAGTGGGTGGGGATAGAAGCTGGTAGAACATGCAAAAAATGTCGGGACTGCATCCCTGACAGCTAAGAATACTAAAGCAATGCATGTGGTGGGTGGGCTGACAGGCTGGGACATAAGCAGACTGAAGATGCAGAGACTAATCCCAAGAACACAGAAGAACTACAGGTACAAGGCAACTATGTTCTGCTCTTTTCAGCTGAGCACTGTGGATAAGTTTGCTAAATAGGAGAGTACTCATTGAAAATATTTGTAAAGTGACTTTGTGCTGTTAGGTGAATTATGTTGGAGGCACAGTGCTACAGTATATGCATTTCTTTTTAGCTGACTATTATGTCTATGTGTTTGCTGTGACTTGCATTTGTGTGGGCACAGGGGGCCATTCATTTAAATGGGCTGCTGTACCTGCAGGAAACACCGGAAAAAGGTCCCTGCACCTCCATGAAAACACAGCCACAGGGAAATCGCATGGCGCTTTTGCACCATGCGATTTCCCCCATCTGAAAATGTGCTGTATCTTCAGAGGCGTGGGGGTGCCAATAAGAATAAATGGCAGCCTTGTGTGTCTGTGAAAAACAAGGAATTTTGCCTACAGGTGGCTGTGGGTGTGGGAATAGGTGTCATTTACACGTTGTCCCGCACATGCAACCACCCACAGTGTGAACCTAGCCTTGGGTCGTTTGCACTTGCGGTTGGGGGCAATTAAACATGTTGCTGAGCCTCGTTTTATCGCTCCCTATCACTCCCCCCCCCCCCCATTTTAGCTGAAGAGGCAGCAACTGGAGGTGTACAGATGGTACTGCTGCAATATTTGTATTTGCAGTTGCGGCAGGAATTATACCCCCCCCCCCCGTCACTTTCAGCATGCACAACTGTGTGAATGGGGCCACACTGAAACCTCCCCGCAACTGCATGCAATGCACACAGTTGTAGTGCAGCATGGGGAGTTTAAAACAGGTGATGAGGAGGCAACATATTGCCTACATATACCTACTGTGGGCAGAAGAAAGAGGAGTGAGGCCAGACTGCCTTCTTGTCATGTGACATATATGACTAGAGAGGGGAAGACAGAGAAGCTGCCTTCATTCCCAGCGGGGGAGCCACATTGAGACTGAGATATGAAATGTGGGCGCAGTTTGTCATCTTTGCCCAGTGTGCTGGATGACCTTGTCCTGGCACTGCCGTCAGGTATCTGTCCTGGGGATGCAGCCAGTGCGGGAACTCAGTGTGGGGGGGTATGCTTGAATTCAGTAAATATTCCTGCTGGCTGCAGCTTCCTCGGCTGTACACTCTCTCCCTCTGCCTTCCCCCCGTGGGGTGTCTGTCGCCCCGCCAGCCTGTGAATGCTTTGCTTTGCAGTCATTGGTTGCTAGGTCTGCCAGTGTCCCAGCAACAATGACACGTTTATTATTGGTTGATACTGAGAAGATATCTCTTTGACTACTGTAATCAAAGAGATATCTCAGATCTAACCAATAATAAAAGGCTGCAGGCAGCCAATCAGAGGCTCAGGCTGCGAGTGGAGGAACCTGGGCCCCCATTCTTGGGTGCTAAAAGTCCACAGGTTAGGGGGCGCAAATTACTTGCCTTGCCCCAGGTGCTGACAACCCACGCTACCCCACTGACTGTATATACACTTTATTGTCAAAAGTATTTGGAATGCTTGCCTTTACACGCACATGGAATTTAATGGTATCCCAGTCTTAGTCCGTAGGGTTTAATATTGATTTGGCTGACCTTTTGCAGTTATAACCGCTTCAAATCTTCTGGGAAAGATGTCCACAAGGTTTAGGAGTGTGTCTATGAGAATGTTTGACCATTCTTCCAGAAGTGCATTTGTGAGGTCAGGAACCAGAATGTTTCTGCGGAGGAAATAGTGGCGCCAGGGCGCAGGACCAGTGTACATACTGAATGCCTGTTTATTTCTTCGGTTTTGTGAGTAGATTTCTTTTAATAAATAGCTTTTAACATTAAGGGCCCAGTCACACCAGAAACTGCACATAATTACGTTGCATTCACTTGACGCACGTTTGGAAGTGCGCTTGACGCGCATTTAAAGTGCATTTGATTTAAAGTGCATTTGACACGCATTTGCCATGCGCTGGAGTGTTGCGTATATGTAGTTGCAGTGCATGTTTCTATACGTTTTTGGGCTTGGCTTTCTTGTATTTCCTTTGAGGTCACCTTCTTCTTAGTGTGTGGAGAGAAGAATGTCTATTCTTGTCGGCATAATTCTTGTGTCGGCCATTGCCAGTTTGAGACTTCATACTCGAGGTGTCATTACTGGGATCATCCGCTACTGATGGAAAGAGAGACCAATGGGCAATTCTGGACCATCCGCAATGCCTTTGTTCACATCCAGACAAGTTTATTTAAGCAGCAAATGATTTTTGTCTGTAATAAAAAAAACAATATATATATATATATATATATATATATATATATATTGTGAGGGGGTTTGCTCGGCAGCGGGTGTGTGTGACCCGCTAGATGGGTTCACCACACAAAAACAGGCACAGCAGACAGAGTTTATAGTTGCAAAAACAAAAGGTGCGGTTTATTTTAAACTATTTACAGGGGAGAAACATACAAAAAGATATCCTGGTCAGCTTGACCGCTTACTACACACGTAGGTTCCCTGTCTGACAACTAGGTGCAGCCTTGTGCTGCCCCAGCCCCTACCTCCCTGTTTTTAGAAGTTTCTAGCCACACAGGCTTTGTCTCACCACACAGAACGGAAACACACTCCCCAGTCTTGCACAACACAGAACTGGTTCCAGGATGGAGCATCTCCCTTAGCATGCTGGGAGTTCTTGTACAGGCCTTAATGAGCCACTTGATTCAGCTGGGCTCATTAACTCTTCCCCTGCAAGACTCCCAGCACTCCCCCTAGTGGTATGAATCTGCATAAAGCCTGAATCTAGGGCATACATACCTACCATCCTGGATGCAACCTGGTGATTTTACCTGCCTGCTGTCACAATATATATATATATATATATAGATAGATAGATAGATATCTATGTATATATTGTTATAGTGATTGTCCCTGCACATGCAGGACTAAGGAGCATTTATTTTGAGCAGAAAGAACTTCTCTGGCAGCTTTTTCTGGATTATGGTATTTCATGATGGGGCTCTGTAGTTTGAATATTTTCAAAAGTCTTCGTAGGATGGAATCTCCAACCCTGTGTCCGGGTGTTTTTGACAACCAGCAGGGTGTGTTCCCAGGTGCAGAGGCCAGTGAGTCCAGGGGGGCTGTAGAGATTCCAGAGGTCTCTGGTGGGTACAAGCTGGAGATGCTGGAAAAACCCTGTCAACAGGCCATGTGGGCCTGAAAAGCAAGGTGCTGTCACCTATGTCTGTGTGAGAGCCTGAATAGAAATTGGTCTGGAAGACCAAAACAAGCATAGGTACTGCTGACAGGGAGCCAGGTGGCTCTGTAGTTTGCATTTGTGTTTGCTGTCGATAGTACAGGCAGAACAGGGGTCCATGTGGTCACTGCACTCTCTTTTGGAACAGTAAAGTTTTTTTGGGGACTTTGAGCGAGGCACAAGACACGTGGTAGGAGAAATTATAAAATTGTTTAATTGGCATATAAACAAAGCATACCTCATAAACATATGATACATGGTTGAACATGAGTCTTTATATATATATATATATATATATATATATATATATATATATATACATACATACATGCATCTGAAATCGCATAGTATCCCATGGAAGTAATTATAAAAAGCCAAATGCTTATTTAGTAATGGATACAAATGGAATATAAGATACAAATGAATCAGATTAGGTCGAGCTATGTGTTGGGAACATGATGACATTGATAGGCTCGACGCGTTTCGTGGCCAGTTGCCACTCATCGGGAGTAAACGCTTAGCATATCTGAAAAAATATTTAAAAAGTTACCAAATAGGATCTAATGTTTTGCCCAGATAATACGAAAGAAGGTTGGGGCAAGGGGAAACAAGATGTGCATCTCCCTGGAATACTTATAAATTGTTCTAAATAAGCAGTGTTGCAAGTAAACTAGGCGAGGCCATCCCTCTACGATCTTCCATGCTTAGTGTGACGCTGGGAATATCTAATAACCCATTTGTATCCTATACTAAATAAGCATTTGGCTTTTTATACTAATTACTTCCATGGGATACTATGCGATTTCAGATGTGTGTATATGCGTGTCTGTGTGTGTATATATATATATGTATGTATGTATATATGTATGTGTGTGTGTGTGTGTGTATATATATATATATATATATATATATTGTGAGGGGGTTAGCTCGGCAGCGGGTGTGTGTGACCCCCGAGATGGGCTCCCCACACAAAAACAGGCCCAGCAAACGGTGGTTGTGGTTTTCAAAATCAAAAAGGTGCGGTTTATTTTCTATTTACAGTGACAAAACACAGCAAAGCAAAAGAAACATAAACAAAATAAATCCTGGTCAACTTGACCTCTGACTAAACATACAGGTTTCCTAACTAACAACTGGGATCAGCCTAGTGCTGTCCTAGTCCCTAAGTCCCTGGTTTTAAATGTCCAAGCAAATAGCCACACAGGCTTTGTCTCACCGCACAGGGGTTCACTCTCCCTAGACAGTCCACACAGGTCTGGTTCCAGGCATGAGCTAACATCTAATGAAGCTGGGAGTTCTTATAGAGGCCTAAATGAGCTGACAAGCTTCAGCTGGTCTCATCAACTCCCTGTCTGTACGACGCCCCACACTCTCCCTAGAGGTATGAGTCATCCATGAGCCCACTAGCCTTATACAACTCTCCACCTAGTTGTATAAGTCGGCGTAAAGCCTGAATCTGGGCGAAATATATCTACCCCCCTGGATGCAACCAGGTGACTTTACCTTCCTGCTGTCACAATATATATATATATATATATATATATATATACTGTATATATTAGAGCTGCACGATTCTGGCTAAAATGAGAATCACAATTTTTTTGCTTAGATTAAAGATCACGATTTTCTCACGATTCTCGCTGTATAACTTCTTCTTCTTTCACATTATACAAAAAAATCAATTAAAGTGTATTTTTTTAAAAAAAATTGCATTTGAAAAACCACTGCGCAAATACGGTGTGACATAAAATATTGCAACAACCACCATTTTTTCTCTAGGGTCTCTGCTTAAAAATATATATCATGTTTGGGTGTTCCAAGTAATTTTCTAGCAGAAAATAATGATATTTTTACTTGAAAGCAACAAATGTCAGAAAAGGTTTGGTCTTTAAATGGTTAAACCTCCTTCATCTACATGCCAGAGTTTTTTCCTTTGCTAAAAGAACGAAAAGATACTTTGTTTCCACTTATGCGCGTGTTGTATTAAAACTTGGCAGCCTGCCTGGTTTTAGTTTTTCCAGCTGTGAGAACTCTCTGTACTTGTTGGAAAGATCGCGACATGCTGTTTTAAAGATCGGGAGGGGAAAACTATTGGGTTTTCGATTCTTCACGATTAATCGTGCAGCTCTAATATATATATATATATACACACACACACACACACACACACACACACACACACACACACACACACACACACACACACACGGGCAAAAAAGTATTTAGTCAGCCACCAATTGTGCAAGTTCTCTCACTTAAAAAGATGAGAGGCCTGTAATTGTCATCATAGGTATACCTCAACTATGAGAGACAAAATGTGGAAACAAATCCAGACAATCACATTGTCTGATTTGGAAAGAATTTATTTGCAAATTATGATGGAAAATAAGTATATGGTCGTCTACAAACAAGCAAGATTTCTGGCTCGCACAGACCTGTATCTTCTTCTTTAAGAGGCTCCTCTGTCCTCCACTCATTACCTGTATTAATGGCACCTGTTTGAACTTATCAGTATAAAAGACACTTGTCCACAACCTCAAACAGTCGCACTCCAAACTCCACTATGGTGAAGACCAAAGAGCTGTCGAAGGACACCAGAAACAAAATTGTAGACCTTCACCAGGCTGGGAAAACTGAATCTGCAATAGGCAAGCAGCTTAGTGTGAAGAAATCAACTGTGGGAGCAATAATTAGAAAATGGAAGACATACAAGACCACTGATAATCTCCCTCGATCTGGGGCTCCACGCAAGATCTCACCCCGTGGGGTCGAAATGATCACAAGAACGGTGAGCAAAAATCCCAGAACCACACGGGGGGACCTAGTGAATGACCTGCAGAGAGCTGGGACCAACGTAACAAAGGCTACCATCAAAAAGTCATGCTATATGCCGATGACACTCTGCTTCTTCTGGGGGACACGGACTCCTCCCTTAGGGAAGCTATGTCGACCATATCCAAATTTGGAGGGTTTTCCGGTTTGCATATAAACTGGTCAAAATCGGCGTTGCTCCTGTTGGATGGGGACGACACACAGGTGATTAACTCTTCCTGCCCCATTCCCATTACCACTGCTTTTAAGTACTTGGGGGTTCAGATCACAGCTAGGCCACGGGATTTTATCCATCTTAATATCTCCCCCCTGTTACTAAGGTTTAGGGATAAAGTCAAAACCTGGAAGGCTCTTCTCCTATCTGTGGCTGGCAGGGTGAATCTTATAAAGATGATACTCATGCCACAGCTACTGTATTTCCTTCATAATACTCCTATGGTTATCCCCCTCAAGACATTTCGTACGGTAAATAGTATCTTTCGCAGCCTCATATGGAGGGATAAGCTCCCTAGGATCAGATTGGAACATTTGCAGCGACCCAAAGACTGCGGGGGCTTGGCGTTACCAAACCCTTGGCTGTATTACTTAGCTTCCCAGCTACAGCACCTTATAGGCATGTTTCCATTAGAGGCAGAGGGGGCGCCCACCTTGCAAACCTCGGCTCATAAACTGCTGCTGTTTACTGTGTGCAGAGATCCGGTTCCTGTGGCGTTGGAGGCTCAGGCCTTCGCTAAACCACATAAAAAGTTTCCAACTTATAGCTTAATTCAGAAGGTATGGAACAAGGTTAAATACATTCAGATGGCTATACAGAATATAGCCCTATATGGCAAAATGATACATATACTGAATTGGCCAAACTGCAGTCTGGGGCCAGATGGAAGCAGTATGGGATTACGCATCTTAGGCACATATTCTGTAATGGATTATTGCGCCCTTTTAGTGACCTAAGGGAATCTTACGGTCTCCCGCAATCAATGTACTTTTGTTATTTACAATTGCTCCATGCGGTGGCGGCACAGGGTCGCTCCTCGGAGTGGCACTTGTCGCCAACCCCGGTGTTTAGGCTTCTTGGGGATGCTGGGTCGTCAAAGGGCTTTATCTCACAATGCTATGCCATACTGTTACAGTCCGTGATGAGGCAGCATCCTCTGAAGATAAGGGAGAAGTGGGAGGCAGATGTTGGACAGCTGGATGGTGAGCAGTGGGAGGAAATTTTCCAGGCTGTGGGTAGGTGTTCACTGAATATATCCCATAGGCTTACTCAGTTGTACATATTGTTACGCACTTATTTCACACCTCACAGATTACATTTGATGAATCCACAGCTTGACCCCATATGTACACGATGCAAAAGGGACCACAGAGATCTAGTCCATATGTTGTGGAGATGTCCCAAACTCCACATGTACTGGGCGGGGGTGGTGTCTACCATTAATTCAGTGTTTGGCGTGTCTCTTCCACAGGACCCGAGAGCTTGTCTCTTGGGTGCTTTGGAGGAATACGAATGGGACGAGGACTGTAGAGAAGCCGTTCATAGGACTCTGTTTCAGGCGAGGAAGCTCATCATGATACACTGCGGAGGACCCGCTGACCTTGAAGGAATGGGTTAATAATATTGGGATAGTGTTGAGGATGGAGAAGATGACTTATCAGCATAGGGGTAGTGCTCAAAAATTCGAGAAGCTATGGGCAAAATGGCTAGATGTACCGGGCTTGGCCCCGGTGGATCTGGTGGCTGATAGATTGCTAGGCATCAATATAGGTTGAGAGATGTTTTAACAATTGGGAGAGTGGGTATGTTGATTTGAGGACCGGCTGGCTCCTGGTTCGGATTTGTTTTGAAATGCATGTTTGTAATGACTTCTTACCCCGCTATGTTGAGGGGTGTCTGTATGCTCTGTACCTCTGCAAATTAATAATAAAACTTTGTTGGATATAAAAAAAAAACAAAGGCTACCATCAGTAACACACTACGCCTCCAGGGACTCAGATCCTGCAGTGCCAGACGTGTCCCCCCGCTTAAGCCAGTACTTGTCCGGGCCCGTCTGAGGTTTGTTAGAGAGCATTTGGATTATCCAGAAGAGGTTTGGGAGAATGTCATATATGGTCAGATGAAACCAAAGTAGAACTGTTTGGTAGAAACACAACTCGTGTTTGGAGGAGAGAGAATGCGGAGTTGCATCCAAAGAACACCATATCTACTGTGAAGCATGGGTGTGGCAACATCATGCTTTGGGGCTGTTTCTCTGCAAAGGGAACAGGACGACTGATCCGTGTACATGAAAGAATGAATGGGGCCATGTATCGTGAGATTTTGAATGCAAACCTCCTCCCATCAGCAAGGGCATTGAAGATGAAACGTGGCTGGGTCTTTCAGCATGACAATGATCCAAAACACTCCGCCCGGGCAACAAAGGAGTGCCTTTGTAAGAAGCATTTCAAGGTCCTGGAGTGGCCTAGCCAGTCTCCAGATCTCAACCCCATAGAAAACCTTTGGAGGGAGTTGAAAGTCTGTGTTGCCCAGCAACTGCCCCAAAACATCACTGCTCTAGATGAGATCTGCATGGAGGAATGGGCCAACATACCAGCAACAGTGTGTGACAACCTTGTGAAGACTTACAGAAAACGTTTGACCTCTGTCACTGCCAACAAAGGATATATAACAAAGTATTGAGATGAACTTTTGATATTGACCAAATACTTATTTTCCACCATAATTTGCAAATAAATTCTTTCCAAATCAGACAATGTGATTGTCTGGATTTGTTTCCACATTTTGTCTCTCATAGTTGAGGTATACCTATGATGACAATTACAGGCCTCTCTCATCTTTTTAAGTGGGAGAACTTGCACAATTGGTGGCTGACTAAATACTTTTTTGACCCACTGTATATGTGTATATATATATATATATATATATATATATATATATATATATATTATCATTTTTATTTTATTTTTTCAAATAAATTCTTCTTTTTTGGATGCCATTGCCTTTTATACAGATAAAAATACTCATGTTCAACCATGTATCATATGTTTGAGGTATGCTTTGTTTATATGCCAATTAAACAATTTTATCATTTTCCCCTACCACGTGTCTTTTGCCTCACTCAAAGTCCCAAAAACCCCTTTCTGACCTGCCGGGCTGCATGCTCTGATAAGGGTCGAGTATGGATCTCCACCAGGCAGCATGTCCTGTCTCTCACTGCACTCTCATGGACCACATACAAATATATTTTTTACCACTACATCAGAATTTGAACCCACACCTACCACCATTTGGTTATGTGTTTCTCATCTTTATTGGGATCATGATATGCGCCCAGTCTTTTCAATGCTGGGTTCCGACCTCAGCTCCTGTGTATGATACCTTTGGCAGCCCTCCCTGTCTGGATGCACAGACTCAGACTCTACAGGTTTGCCACGTGCACCTGCCCCTGAAGAGTTTAATTTGTATTTAATTTGTATTCAGGATGTCGGGTTACTGGAAGCACTTATTCTGTAGCTGATTTATTGATTTTAATATACTGTATGTATTAGATTTCTGTGATCTTATTTTATTTCCACATGGAAGATCTTTCCACTTACCATACTATGGGCTTGCCATGCTGCATTACTGTTTTCACCATACATGGTTTTTAACATGTGATTGCATATTTACTTTTTGCATTTGTTATGCTGTGATGCCTTTTGACAATAAAGGTATCCTTTTCAAAACCGACTTATCATTTAGCCACTCTCACCCACCTCTTTCAAAGTCCCAAAACCCACCCTCCTTACTAGTATGGATCTTGGGGGCACCCCACTTCCCAGCCCACTCCCTAGCAACCAGCTCAATGTGATAAATTACTGCATTAAACAATGCGGTAATTACTGCTAAATCGAGCAAACACTACATTCGCTATTTAATGCAAAATTCTTAGTGAATTGCACTTTCAAAACCGATTTATCTTTATTTATTATTTTACTGCGGTTTTTTGGCCGTTATTTAACTCTTTGTGAATTGACCCCTATGTATTTAATGTTAACACGCATCAAACCACACATCTTCATGCATTTATTGACGTGTTTTTATGCGTTTCTATTGATTACAGTGGAAATCGTATCAAGCTAAAACAAAACGGGTGAGATTACCTTAAAAAAAGTATTGAAGCCAGACAAGGCAACTAGCATTTTCAGGAGGTCACTAATGAATGCCTACAAGTAGGCAGTTGATATACTTGTATATTGTCCTTCATGACAATGCAAAAAAAAAATCAGTTCTCAATTTTCAGCACCTTTTGTCATCCCCAAAACCCTGCTCCCATCCCGCAGTACCTCTCCTTAGGTCAGCTAGATGGCATACTCGTGCCTCTGCCTCATGTCTCCTGCAGTCTTGCAAGGGGTACTTCAGTTCTAGTAGGGAGGAGGGTGCCTGTTTCCAGTCATATGTGCACTGCAATTGTCCGCCCCCCCAGTCCTACTGGAACAAATACTGTAGGAAGCAATATTCATTTTTAAAATAATTAGCGCATCAATGGCAATGTTAAAGTATCCGTGGACTTAACTTACACATGTTTATATGTATTTGCGTATAAATTTACTTTACATCTTCTGTCTGGATCCAAGAGATCTGTTTTGCATGGACCAAACTTTTAAGCCACAGGAAGGATGTTTATCATCTTTTCAGTTACAACTGCATGTTAGCTGATCCGTAATTGTAAAACGGGAAGTGTTGCTAAGCACATAAAAGGTTAATACTGAGTTAATATATATAGATTTTACATCCCCACTACTTCCCCTTGCCAACCACTGACTTAGTTAATTGTAGTATGTTGTAACAAGAAGTAGGGCTAATGAGACTTAAATAAGCTCGCTGGTGGGGACAAAAGAAGAATGAAGTACCAATCTGGATTTTTGGCCAGCAGTCACAGTTTATAAACCAGGCTTTGTCTTTCCTCAGCTCTCTTCCCCATTATCAGGGTAATAGCGTTGCTTGTGTCCCATCTTCCAATAGCCCAGTTTCCCAAAGGGTGGGTTGAACACAGGCAGAAGTGTTACTTGTTACCATCCTATTCAGGGCATGTCTTGTGAGGGGAGAACGTATCTCCACACGTTGCCATCAGCAGCACATTCAGGAGAAATCAGCACGGGCTGCAAGTCTGAAAAGCTCGTCAGCTCTATTGTCAAAGGCTATTAGAGGAATGGTATAGATTGAATCAACGGGTAAGGAGTGAGGGGAGTAATGATAATGTGCACATTTTGGCTGGAGATGTGCTGCGGGAATGCTACTTTCTTCAGCAGGTTGGAAATTCTGCATATATTATTAACTGTTTGTTGCACTTCCAAGATGAGTTGTAAAGTCTGTGCTCTTTCCATTATCCTAGTAGATTAGTGCCTGTGTTTTAAAGTAACAAAAACAAGAATGGATAAAAGCTCTTCAAATTTTCGATCACTGCTATCATCAATTTAGTCCTTGAGTTGATTGCAGTGCTGCTATCCATTTGTTATGTTGTTTCAGCACCTAGAAAACAAAGCAGGCCCTTTTGCTCTGCGAAGAGCATCAGGTATCTTTTAGATTACTCTTCACTTCCTATCCCAGAAACTGGGTCTAACCCTTCCCCCCTCTGCTAAAAATGAGTAAAAACATTGCTTGCAGTTGTATTTTAGGTTACTAAACCATTTGGAATCTTTGTTGGTACACCTGACATACATACATTAGAAGCTGGTCATTTTTTTGTTGTGCCCCACTGGTAGATTTCCCTTCAGTTCCTGTCCCAGAAACAACAGGAACTGAAAGGAAATATCTACAAAGTAAGTGGAAATCCCCCTCCCAGACAATTTCCTTGGGAATAGGTATCCCCCATTGCAAGGTTCTAATCCTTCCCCTCTAACCTAAAAAAAAAAAAAAAAAAAAATGTTGGCTTTAGATCTATTTTAAATGCAATATTGTTATTAAAAAAACGTCCCACTTGTGAATCATATTCCATTTGGATGTTGGCTGGTCTCGTATTTTAGTGTAAATCCAGCAATTGCCTGCTTAGAGCAGTTTATAGCGACTTCTGAATATGAAGTCTGAGCAATTAATTTCTCAAACTGTAATTTTCCTCTTTGATTTAAAAGTTACATTCACGGCTACTACACAAAACAACACGAATGCTTCGGCTACCTGGGTGCATTTGGGGCCATGCACCCTCACGAATTATACATTGGGACACTGTGACCTGTGTCTGTGCAGCCACGTTTCCCAATAGAAATCTATAGGACTGCTGGCACAGGCATGCATGGAACACCTGTGCATCCCCGTGCCAGCAAAACACAACTTTACACAGGGCACACAAGTAATCGATCTTGTAAATAAATCCACAATCAAACAAACATACCAGTGTTGTTTTCTGCAGTGTTTTTATTGACAACCCCAGTTCCAAAAAAGTTGGGATGCTGTGTAAAATATACATAAAAATAGAATGCAATGATCTCCTAAACTCATAATTTATTCACAATAGAAAACATATCATGTTTAAACTGAGAAAATGTATCATTTTAAGAAAAAAAAAGGTCATTTTGAAATTAATGGCAGCGCATTTCAAAAAAGTTGGGGCAGGGCAACAAAAACCTGGCAAAGTAAGTGGTACTAACAAGGAAGGTTAAGTTGCAATGGGTCAGTTACATTGTTGGGTATAAAAAGAGCATATTAGAGGGTCAGTGTCTCAGAAGTAAAGATGGGGCAGAGGTTCACCTATCTGTGAAAAGTGCATCTAAAAATTATCGAACAATTACAGAAAAAATTCTGAATGTAAAATTGCAAAAACTTTGAATCTATCATCTGCAGTACATATTCTGAGAATCTGGAGAAATCTCTGTGCACAAGGAACAAGTGCAAACACAATATTGGATGCCTGTGATATTCCAACCCTCTGAAGGCACCGCTTTTAACAGAGGCATGGTTCTGTGATGGACATTACTGCATGGGCTCTGGAATACTTCCAAAAGTAACTGTGTGAACACAGTTCACCGTTCCATCCAAAAATGCAAGGTGAAGCTCTATCATGCAAAGAAGCTATATTCGAACTTGGTTCAGAAACGCTGCTGTCTTCTCTGGGCCAAAGCTCATTTAAAATGGTCTGTTGCTAAGTGGAAAACTGTTCCGTGGGCAGACAAAATTTGAATTGTTGACATTCTTTATTGCAACCATGTGTGCTGCATCTTCCAAAATAAAGAGGAGCTAGATCTTCCAAGTTGTTATCAGTACTCGGTTCAAAAGCCTGCATCTCTGATGGTATGGGGGTGCATTAGTGCATATTGAATGGCCAGCTTGCATATCTGGAAAGGCACCAGCAATGCTGAAAGATATATCCAGGTTTTAGAGCAGCATATATGCTCCCATCAGGATGATGTTTTTTTTCTGGGAATGCCTTGCATATTTCAGCAGGACAGTGCTAAACAGCATACTGCATCTATGACCATAGCATGGCTTTGTAGTAGAAGAGTCTTGGTGCTTTACTGGCCTGCCTGCAGTCCAGACCTTTCACCAACACAAAATTTGACAACCCAGGACTGTTAAGCAGTTAGAATCCCAAATCAGGAAAGAATGGGACAACATTCCTCTCCCAAAACTCCAGCAACAGGTCTCTTCTGTTCGCAGACGTTTGCAAAGTGTTAAAAGAAGCAGGGATGCTACACGGTGGTAAACATAATGTTGCCATCATACTCAAAATTACCTTATTTTTTTCTTAAAATAGTAAAAAAATTTGGTTTAAACATATTAGATATAGTTTTTATTGTGAATACAATATGGGTTTATGAGATTTGCAAATCATTGCATTTTGTTTTTATAAAAGTAGGAGACTCACGCTCAGCCACTATTTAGGCGAAACTGCTGCACTTGACAAAATCCAGAATATGGGACCTCCGCAAATTTACTTTAAAAATAATGCGCTGTTTCTTTAGGTAATGCGTGTTACAGTCAGTGAATCAAATTATTACACAATACTCTAAATTATCCCATGTGCTCTACCAGGTTGACAATATTTGATGGTAGGTATGAAGTGCAAAACGTATAAAAAAAAATGAATACAGCCAATATTCCAAGTCAAGAAAAAAGTGCTAAGTGGAAAAAAAGAAAATTCATAAGTGAATAGATCTGAATTCATAAACCAATTCTTGATTCAGATGAGGTCCATCTAAGTGCTGGAAAAGTGCTCTGTGCTAAAAAAAAAAAAAAGTGCTACTGTGCTTATTAAAGCGGAGTTCCACCCAAAATTGGAACTTCCGCTTAAACCACTCCTCGCCCCCTTACATGTAATGGCATGTAATTTTTTTTTGGGGGGGGGAGTGGGGGCTTCAGTAGGAGTGGGACTTCCTGTCCCACTTCCTCCTTCCGCCCAGATTGCGCAGCACCGCTCACGCATGCGCAGTGAGTGCCCGGCGTGAAGCCGAAAGCTGTCACGGGTGGGTGCCCACAGTAGGAATGGAGGTGAGAGGAGCGAAGCTCCGTTCGGCTGCGTCGCTGGACAGTGGAGCAGGTAAGTGTCTGTTTATTAAAAGCCAGCAGCTACACTTTTTGTAGCTGCTGACTTTTAATGAACATAAAAAAGTCTGGAACTCCCCTTTAAGGCAAACGGGCTGCTTACCAGACCAAACGCACATAAAGAGATCATAAGCGCGTAAAAACATTCCCGCTTGGAGGACCGGCACTATAACTGTCATAATCAGTCGCCACTTGCTGTGGTAGCCCTGCCGTGAGAAGAGGATACACAATATAGACTCCACCATCCAGACCTAGGCATATGCATATATTAGGAACAAGGAAGAGAACTCATAGCGCTATACAGCATCCATATGCATACAGCATATTTGTAAGAAAAAAAATTGTTGCACTTACAAAGTATAACCGATATGCAAGCAAACCGTGATGGCTGTCAACCAGTCCGTGTGCGCTGACGTCTCACCGATAGCTCCGCACGTCACGTTTTCCCATACAAGGCCTCATCTGGGATTGGAGGCTAGCGCGGGCCATCGCCAGTATGTTTTTAAAGCAGACATGTATCCAGAACTAATCATACTATGCATGTGAACCCATACAAGGGAAACAAACAAAAGGAGGACCGGTGAATGAGAAAACAACTAAACAACCCAACTTTTTTGGAATTGGGGTTGTGCATTCTGTCTGCTAGAGCATGTGCAGCACATGGTACATTCCAGGCATGCCTCTGATACTAGACATGTGCAAAAGGAAAACATTTGTTTTGTTTTGTTTTAATTCGTTAATTAATTTCGTTTGGTTGGATTCGTTAAATTCGTTTTTGGAATTCGTTTCGTTTTTGACCGAATTCGAAAAATCGGTCGCATTCGAAAATATTTCAACCAAATTCGAAAATATTTCTACCGGATTTGTTAATATTTCAACCGGATTCGAAATTATTTCAACCGAATAGAAAAGATTATAATAAAATAGAAAAACAGAGAATAGACTAGAAAAACAATAGAACAGAATAGAATATATTATATTTTATTCTATTCTGTTCTATTTTTTTTCTAGTCTATTCTTTTATATTCTATTCAAATCTTTTCTATTAAAATCAAAATCATTATATACTAAATTTGAATTTCGGAAGATGGTTATATATATATATATATATATATATATATATATATATATATATATATATATGTGTGTGTGTGTGTGTGTGTGTGTGTATATATATATGTGTGTGTAGCGCTACCCCCAGTTAGGAGAGCCGCTGGTTTGATTTCGGGCCCTGTATACAGCACCGCCAACCCCCGGCAATCTTACTCGACCCACTCTGGCACAGCTAGTCTAGGGATTATACTTATCACAATCAACAGTATTGCAAGGAGTAATCTCTTTGCAGTAAGACAACACACTGAGGCGAGAGATCAAATATAATAGTTTTACTTTTATATCAAAAGGCAGAACAGAACACATGCAACTTGCTTACAGAGCCCTGTAGCAATGGTTGTAGCACACAACAATGGCCCAGCGCGGTAACCCACCGCGCGCAGCTATTATGGTGTACGCGCCCTGTGGCGCACTAAACAATATTCTATCTCCCCTCCCTGGTCAGGTCTGACATAGAAGAAATCTCTCAGTCTTTTCACTTAGTATTTCTTTGCATGCAAACTTTCGGTGGTGCACTTGATAAAACAGTATTTGTAATCCACAAGTAGGCAGTCCCGAAGGACACTATACTGGAGACCCTTTAACTCTGTCCCGCTACTGGTCTCTTAATGGAACAACAAACAAACGATAGGTGGGCCAAGGCAGTCTATAGGCCTAAACACGTTACAGTCTATTGGCTTGAGCAAGTGCTCGCTCACCACCCCGGACGCGATCCCAGTCCGGGACTTCCACCTGCTGTGTCTCCGCACACAGCGTCTGCAACGATCGGGTCCCCGATCCAACTGATGTCTTCACTCGACAAGTCAGATGCCACCCAGGCTCCGCAGTGGGGTGGAAGGCTCTTTGGAAGTTGCGCAAGGCCCCAGGCTTCAGGCCTTGCACTGCAGCAGATCCGCACAGGAAGAAACTGTTGCTTGCAGCGCGGTGTCCAAAGAGGCCGAGCTCCGCCTCGCCTCCTCCTTAAATAGCCCCTCCCATGAGTCTCTGCGGTGGCCAATTGCACTTTGGGTGCCGAACGGGGTTCTGGGTAATGTAGTCCCGGGGCCTTAAAGGAGACCCCGCTACATATATATAAAAACATTTTTATTTTTTTTTCCGACATTCGAATTTCGTATAGAATGAATTCGCATTTGAATAGAAAAGATTAGAATAGAAATAGAAAATAGACTAGAAAAACAATAGAACAGAATAGAATATAGATACTATCTATTTCATTTTTTTTTTTTTTTCAGATTACTATTTGTTTCCATAAGATCTCCTGCAGACTATTGGCATCCATTTCATTTTTTTTAGATCTCCTGCAGACTATTAGCATCTATTTTGTTTTCTCACCAGATCTCCTGCAGACTATTAGCATCTATTTATTTTTTTAGCAGATCTCCTGTAGACTATTAAAAGCCATTTCACATTTTTTTTGCAGATCTCCTGCAGACTATTAGCATCTATTTCATTATTTTTTTTTTGCAGATTACTATTTATTTCCATCAGATCTCCTGCAGTATATTAACATCTATTTCATTTTTTTTGCAGATCTCCTGCAGACTATTAGCTTCTATTTCATTTTTCTTTTTCTTTTTTTGCATTAGAGCAGCCATTTCCTTTATTTCAGCAGATCTCCTGCAGACTATTAGCATCTGTTTATTTTATTTTTTTGCAGATTACTAATTATTTCCATCCGATCTCCTGCAGACTATTAGCATTTATATATTTTTTTTTGCAGATCTCCTGCAGACTATTAGTATCTATTTCATTTTCTCATCAGATCTGCAGACTATAAGCATCTATTTCATTTTTTTTGCAGGTCTCCTGAAAACTATTAGCAGCCATTTCCCTGTGTATAGAGATATAAGCAATGATGATGTCTCTCTTGTCTCTTCCTCAAACCGTTCCTCCATTCATAAATTAAATAGATGCTAATAGTCTGCAGGAGATCTGCTGGAAATAAAGGAAATGGATCGTAATCTGCAAAAAAAAAAAAAAAAAGGAAATGGCTATTATTAGACTACAGGAGATGTGCTACAATAATGTGTGGGGTATTGGTGAGTGTGGGGGATGGATAGAGATGCTGAGCTCTGATTGGATAGTGTATGGAGGTGATTGTCTCTCTATAGATGGAGGAGGGGAGGAGGTGATGACATCACACGGTATTTATATATTTATAAAACTATCTTCTGAAATTCGAATTTCATATAGAATTAAATCAAATTTGAATAGAAAATATTCGAAAATAATAGAAAACAATATCAGAAAAAAATCAATAGAACAAATCAGAAAAAAATAAATAAAATATATATATATATATATAAAAATTCTGATTTGTTCTATTGTTTTTTTATGATATTGTTTTCTATTATTTTTGAATATTTTCTATTCAAATTCGATTTAATTCTATATGAAATTCGAATTTTGGAAAATGGTTATTTATATATTTGTGTGTGTGTGTATGTGTATATATACAGTTGCAATAAAAAGTATGTGAACCCTTTGGAATGATATGGATTTCTGCACAAATTTGTCATAAAATGTGATCTGATCTTCATCTAAGTCACAACAATAGACAATCACAGTCTGCTTAAACTAATAACACACAAATAATTAAAGACTACCATGTTTTTATTGAACACACCATGTAAACATTCACAGTGCAGGTTGAAAAAGTATGTGAACCTTTGGATTTAATAACTGATTGAACCTCCTTTGGCAGCAATAACTTCAACCAAACGTTTCCTGTAGTTGCAGATCAGACGTGCACAACGGTCAGGAGTAATTATTGACCATTCCTCTTTACAGAACTGTTTCAGTTCAGCAATATTCTTGGGATGTCTGGTGTGAATCACTTTCTTGAGGTCATGCCGCAGCATCTCAATCGGGTTGAGGTCAGGACTCTGACTGGGCCACTCCAGAAGGCGTATTTTCTTCTGTTTAAGCCATTCTGTTGTTGATTTACTTCTATGCTTTGGGTCGTTGTCCTGTTGAAACACCCATCTTCTGTTGAGCTTCAGCTGGTGGACAGATGGCCTTAAGTTCTCCTGCAAAATGTCTTGATAAACTTGGGAATTAATTTTTCCTTCGATGATGGCACTCCGTCCAGGCCCTGATGCAGCAAAGCAGCCCCAAACCATGATGCCCCACCACCATACTTCACAGTTGGGATGAGGTTTTGATGTTGGTGTGCTGTGCCTCTTTTTCGCCACACATAGTGTTGTGTGTTTCTTCCAAACAACTCAACTTTGGTTTCATCTGTTCACAGAATATTTTGCCAGTACTGCTGTGGAACATCCAGGTGCTCTTGTGCAAACTGTAAACGTGCAGCAATGGTTTTTTTGGACAGCAGTGGCTTCCTCTGTGGTATCCTCCCATGAAATCAATTCTTGTTTAGTGTTTTACGTATTGTAGATTCGCTAACAGGGATGTTAGCATATGCCAGAGACTTTTGTAAGTCTTTAGCTGACACTCTAGGATTCTTCTTCACCTCATTGAACAGTCTGCGCTGTGCTCTTGCAGTCATCTTTACAGGACGCCCACTCCTAGGGAGAGTAGCAGCAGTGCTGAACTTTCTCCATTTATAGACAATTTGTCTTATCATGGACTGATGAACAGCAAGGCTTTTGGAGATACTTTTATAACCCTTTCCGGCTTTATGCAAGTCAACAATTCTTAATCGTAGGTCTTCTGAGAGCTCTTTTGTGCGAGGCATCATTCACATCAGGAAATACTTCTTGTGAAAAGCAAACCCTGAACTGGTGTGTGTTTTTTAGAGGGCAGGGCAGCTGTAACCAACACCTCCAATCTCATCTCATTGATTGGACTCCAGTTGTCTGACACCTCACTCCAATTAGCTCTTGGAGATCTCATTAGTCTAGGGGTTCACATACTTTTTCCATCTGCACTGTGAATGTTTACATGGTGTGTTCAATAAAAACATGGTAACATTTATTATTTGTGTGTTATTAGTTTAAGCAGACTGTGATTGTCTATTGTTGTGACTTAGATGAAGATCAGATCACATTTTATGACCAATTTGTGCAGAAATCCATATCATTCCAAAGGGTTCACATACTTTTTATTGCAACTGTGTGTGTGTGTATATATATATATATAAAACCATCTTCCGAAATTCGAATTTAGTATAGAATGGATTCAAATTTGAATAGAAAAGATTAGAATAGAAAAGAACAGAATAAAAAAAATAAGAGAATACAATAGAACAGAATAGAAAAAAATAATATATATATATAACCGTCCATCTTCCGAAATTCGAATTTAGTATAGAACGATTTTGATTATTATAGAAAAGATTTGAATAGAAAAGAATAGACTACAAAAACAATATAACATAATAAAATTAAATATAATATATTATATTTTGATCTATTCTGTTCTATTGTTTTTCTAGTCTATTCTTTTCCACTATTTTCTATTCTATTTTATTCTAATATTTTCTATTCAAAATCATTCTATACGAAAATTGCATTTCAGAAGATGGTTATTTATATATATATAGATATATATATATATATATATATATATATATATATATATATATATATATATATACATATAGATATATCTATAGATATATAGATACAGTATATAGATATAGATACAGTATATAGATATATCTATAGATATACATATATATTATATTTTTTATAGGGTGGGGGTTGGGGTTGGGGATAGGGGTTAGGGTTATGGTTAGGGGTAAGAGTTAGGGGGTTAGGGTTGTTATTGGGGTTAGGGTCAGGGTTGGGGTTCTGGTTAGGGTTTCTCCTTGAAGAATAAGGCTTGGACTCAGTGATTGGAATAGAATAAAATAATATTTTATACTATTCTGTTCAATTGTTTTTCTAGTCTATTCTTTTCTATTCAAATCTTTTCTAATTCATTCTATAGGAAATTCGATTTTTTTTATTGTAATCTTTTCTATTCAAATCCTATTTCATTCTATATGAAAGTCGAATTTCGGAAAATGGTTATATATATATACTGTGTGTGTATATATATATATATATATATATATATATATATATATATATATATATAAAACCATACAGAATAGAATAAAATATAATATATATATTATATTTTATTCTATTCTGTTCTATTGTTTTTCTAGTCTATTTTATATTTCTATTCCAATCTTTTCTAATTGGAATTCAAATTCATTCTATATGAAATTCGAATGTCGGAACATGGTTTGGTTATATATACCGTATATACTCGAGTATAAGCCGAGGTACCTACTTTTACCACAAAAACTGGGAAAATGTATTGACTCGAGTATAAGCCGAGGGGGGGGGGGGGAATGTGCCCATTGCCCAACCTTACTGTGCCCATTACCATCTCACTCTGCCACCTCACTGCCCATTGTCACCTCACTGCCCATTGTCACCTCACTGCCCATTGTCACCTCACTATGCCCATTGTCGTCTCACTGTGACCCCTTACTGTGCCCATTGCCATCTCACTGCCCATTGTCACCTCACTGTGCCCCCTTACTGTGTCCATTGCAGCCTCCCTGTGCCCGAGTCAGTGTACCTCAAAATCGTGTAATTCCGCGGCCGGCGTCCATTGTTCAAATCTTGCGCCGTTCTCCCTGTCCCTTCCGTGATAGGCGTTTCCAGCAAACACTGTGTTGAGTGTTTGCGCCTTTCACGGAGGTCCTCTCATTCGCCGACTCCGTTTCCCAGCAGGCACTGTGTTCAGTGCTCGGCCAATCACGGACGTCGGACAAGAGGACCTCCGTGATAGGCGCAAACACTCATCACAGTGTTTTCTGGAAACGCCTATCGCGGAAGGGACAGGGAGAACGGCGCGAGATTTGAACAATGGACGCCGGCCGCGGAATTTCACGATTTTGAGGTACTGACTCGAGTATAAGCCGAGGGGTATACTTTCAGCCCTAAAAAAGGGCTAAAAAACTTGGCTTATACTCGAGTATATACGGTATATATATATATATATATATATATATATATATATATATAATTTTTAATTTTTTTTCTGATTTGTACTATTGTTTTTTTATGTTAATTTTTTCTATTAGTTTTGAATATTTTGAATATTCAAATTCGATTTAATTGTATATGAAATTCGAATTTCGGAAAATGGTTATAGATAGATAGATATATATCTAATATTTATATATATATAACCATCTTCTGAAATTCGAAATTCATATAGAATGAACTCAAATTCGAATAGAAAAATCTTAGAATAATGATAATGTAAAATATAATATATATATATATATATATATATATATATATATATATATATATATATATAAAACCATCTTCTGAAATTTAAATTTAGTATAAAAATTTGGATCAAAATCGAATAGAAAAGAATAGACTATAATAAAATATAATATATATTATTTTAGTTTCCATTGTTTTGAGTTATTTTCCAATCTATTCTCGAATTCGAATTTATACTATTCAAAATTAGAATTTCAGAAGAAGGTCATATTCTTCTATTGTATTTTATTACATTCTATTAAATTATATTCTGTTCTTTACTATTCTTTTATTTTCATTCTATTGTGTTATTATTTTATATTCTATTTTATTGTATCCTTTTTTAGAAATCGATTTGATTTCGATTCGAATTGTTTTCAAATTCGATTCGAATAGAATTTGTTTTCGAATTCGATTCGAATTTCGTCCTGGTTTTTCGATTCGAAACGTTATTTCGGATTCAGTTAAATTCGTTAGTATTGTAATTCGGATGCATCCGAATGTCCGAATAATGAAAAATTTGTCCGAATTTTGATTCGGAACTAAACGAAATGCACATGTCTATCTGATACCTGTCACCGTTTCCAGTGTACTTATGTCAACTCTAAGCTAGTCTTTCAAGCCCTCAAAAGGCTGGTGTCATAGCTGGTCATGTGTGCAATACCATGGCAACTGCAGAATTATAGTGGTTTGTTCTGCATTAAAGCTGGCCATACAAGCCCCACAAACACCCTGGCCCTGATGGCTTTTCAGCAGCGTAGTTTAAAAAATTCACAGATACCCTAGCCCCTTTACTATCGAACGCTTTTAATGCCCTATTAAAGCAACATTCCTTTGGTCGTTACACTTTGATGGCTATAATATCTATGAGCCAAATGCAGATAGTATAATATGGTCCAATTATAGACCAAGCTCCCTGCTCAACCTAGACATCAAATTTCTTGCTAAAATCCTAGCTGTTAGACTTAATCCAATTATTGGAGGTTTGGTCCATAAAGACTAAGTAGGTTTTATTCTGCAGCCCCAGGCCAGTGACGACATCAGGTGGGTGATTCTGTTACAGCACCTAGTTAGGACTTATAAAATACCTTTTACACCTTCTTTCTCTGGATATTAAGAAGGCGTTTGACACAGTCTCTTGGTCCTACCTGCATTTCATCCTCCAGAGAGGCTTCGGGCCTGATTTTTTTTTTTTTTGAGGTGGATAACGTCCTTGTATGACCATCCTCAGGCATATGTCAAATATTCTGGGCTTTGCTCGGAACGTTTCCCCATTCAATGAGATACCAGACAGGGCTGTCTGCTTTCCCCTTCAATCTTAGCCCTCGCATTAGAACCTCTTGCGCTCTTGATTCGATCAAACCCATACATTAAATGTTTAGAAATTGCCTCAGCTCATAAGCTGTGTTTATTTGCTGCTGATGCCCTACTATTCATCACTTCCCCACGCTCCTGAATTTATTCAAACTATTAGATACCTTTGCTTCGGTGTCGGGGTTGAAGGTCAACCTGTCTCAATCCAAGTCCCTCAATGTGTCCTTGCCCCAGGATAAGCTCAGTTTTCTCCAAGATGCATTTCATTTCCATTGGTCCTCTTTCTCTTTCTAATATTAAGACAATCAAGAAGATTTTTTGACACATTGTAGAGAAGAAGTTTGTCACACTTTGAAGATTTGTGTTGTTTTTTTCACCTCTCAGAAGAATCGCTGTGTTTTTTGGATTTGGAAAAGCGTGGACATTTATCTTTGTTTGATTTCCACTTGATTATCACACAGTATTTAGTTATTGATTGAGTTTTAGGTAACTCAGAAAGTTGCGATGATCATTATTTATTTACATCCATTTTTGAGCACTTGTACACTTTAGATTTAGCAGCATCTTTTGTTTATTTTTGTTTGTTTATTTATTTAGTTCACTTGGTAGCGCGAGGGACCATACCCTTTTATACCTCTTTCTTAATAGCTTACTTGGGAATTAAATGGACTATTTGTCCATTTCACCTCTATCGAGCAAATTATCTTCCCATGTTGTCGCATTTATCTTCCTTACTAGCCAGTTGGCAGCCGCTCTGTGTCTCTTGGCTCGGTCACATAGCAACAGTGAAAATGACAGTACTGCCTAGTTATTTTATCTCTTTAGAGTCCTCCCAGTTCCAAACCTCTCATATTTATTCCGGGTCCTCGTAGAGTATATAAGTATATTTGGGCTCCATTAAACCTAGGGTTCCTTTTTTTTGCTACTGCGTGGCAGACTCCACGGTGGACTAGGGGTTCCTAATTTTCATAGGTACGATCACGCTGCTCAATTAGCCCAGGTCACGCTCTACCATGCAACGTCTGAGATCCCGTTATGGGTAGGCCTTGAGGCGATTGACCTGTACACTTTATCAGTTACCAACTTTCTGTGGATGGCACGCATTGATCAAGAACTTTTATAGCCAACCCAATAGCCCAGCATTGCCTTATGTTATGGGATAAACTTCGGGGCCCATTCAAAGTAGCGTCTCCCCACGCCCCGCTACTCTTTTTTTTCTACAACACCCAGGTTTTTATCCGGCTTACTCTGAACCCCGCTCTATTTTGGCACTTTCTTCATCTGACCCATATATGTGACTTTGTGACTGATGGTGGCCTGAAAATTTTTGCCGTCCTGCAGGAGAAGGCTCAGCTTCCTTCTCGGGAATACTTTCGTTACCTCCAGATCTCAATTTTTTTTCAGACGATCATACGTACTCACTCATCTCTCACCAGTCTTTCTCTCTACGAAGGTATAGTGAGGGAAAAAAGTATTTGATCCCCTGCTGATTTTGTATGTTTGCCCACTGACAAAGAAATGATCAGTCTATAATTTTAATGGTAGGTTTATTTTAACAGTGAGAGACAGAATAACAACAAAAAAATCCAGAAAAATGCATTAAAAAAAAACATTATAAATTGATTTGCATTTTAAAGAGTGAAAAAAGTATTTGACCCCTTTCGCAAACCAGTACTTGGTGGCAAAACTCTTGTTGGCAATCAGAGGTCAGACGTTTCTTGTAGTTGGCCACCAGGTTTGCACACATCTCAGGAGGAATTTTGTCCCACTCCTTTTTGCAGATCCTCTCCAAGTCATTAAGGTTTCAAGGCTGACGTTTGGTAACTCAAACCTTCAGCTCCCTCCACATATGGTCTATGGAATTAAGGTCTGGAGACTGGCTAGGCCACTCCAGGACCTTAATTTGCTTCTTCTTGAGCCACTCCTTTGTTGCCTTGGCCGTGTGTTTTGGGACATTTACATGCTGGAATACCCATCCACGACCCATTTTCAATGCCCTGGCTGAGGAAAGGAGGTTCTCATCCAAGATTTGACAGCTATCAGATATGATCAGATATAGATATGACTCCCTCCATCGTCCCTTTGATGCAGCGAAGTTGTCCTGTCCCCTTAGCAGAAAAACACCCCCAAAGCCTGATGTTTCCACCTCCATGTTTGATGGTGTTCTTGGGGTCACAGGCAGCATTCCTCCTCCTCCAAACACGTTGAGTTGATGCCAAAGAGCTCGATATTGGTCTCGTCTGACCACAACACTTTCACCCATTTCTCCTTTGAATCATTCAGATGTTCATTAGCAAACTTCAAACGTGCCTGTACATGTGCTTTTTTTAGCAGGGGGATCTTGCAGGAGCTGCAGGATTTCAGTCCTTCACGGCGTAGTGTGTTACTAATTGTTTTCTTGGTGACTATGGTACCAGCTGCCTTGAGGTCATTGACCAGAGTCTCCTGTCTAGTTCTGGGCTGATTCCTCACCGTTCACATGATCATTGAAACTCCACAGAGCCCCATACCGAAGGAGACTGACAGTCATTTTGTGTTTCTTCATTTGCAAATTGTCACCCTCTCACGAAGCTGCTTGGCGATGGTCTTTTAGCCCATTCCAGCCTTGTGTAATTGTTGTCCCTGACATCCTTGGACAGCTCTTTTGATCTTGGCCATGGTGGAGAGATTGGAATCTGATTGCTTCTGTGGACAGGTTTCTTTTATACAGGTAACAAGCTGACATTAGGAGCACTCCCTTTAAGAGAGTGCTCCTAATCTCAGCTTGTTACCTGTATAGAAGACACCTGGGAGAAAGAAATATTACTAGGGGGTCAAATACTTATTTTACTCATTAAAATGCAAACTAATTTATAACTTTTTTAAATGTTTTTTTTTTCTGGATATTTTTGTTTTTATTGTGCCTCACTGTTAAAATAAACCTACCATTAAAATTATAGACTGATCATGTCTTTGTCAGTGGTGAAACTTACAAAATCCGCAAGGGATCAACTACTTTTTTCCCCTCACTGTATATGCAACTCTGACCCGTGTCCCAGGTATTATATTGCGTTTGTATAATCAGCTTGCGTCCCCTTCGGCCAACATGCCCCCTTATGCTGCACAATGGTCCAAAGACATGTAGATTGACTTGGAGGCGGAGGATTGGGATGATATCTAGGCGACTACTAAATCTTCCTCTCAAAACATTGTAGCACTTGAGACTAATTATAAAGTTCTGCAGTGGTATTTGGTCCCGGTAAGGATCTGTAAATTTCTATCAGGGTACCCTCTAGTTTGTTTTTGTGCCTGTGGCCAAGAAGGCACTCATGTCCATATCTGGTGGACCTGCCCTGTTGTACAACAATTTTGGGCTAAGATTTTCAGAATGGCCTCTACCCTGATTAACACTATGTTAGACCTAGACCCATCTCTTGCGCTGCTGAACCAAAATACTCTGGACTGTACCAAAGCCCAGTTCCGTCTTATCCTGCAGGTCATGACAGCAGTCAAACAAACCATAGCACGAGCCTGGAAGACCCTTGCGTTACTGAAACCAACCATAGAATAACTCGGGCCATGATCCACAGTAGAATTGAAGCTACCATCTAAGACAAAATACCTAAGCATCTCAAAATCTGGCAACCCTGGGTTGACTACTATCCACCCCCTGGTTTTGATGAGTCCCTTCTTGAACCCTGAGTGTCCTGTGCACAGATTCTCCCACCTGAGCTGTGAATCTCTACAGCTCCTACAGAGTTACCATGGGCCTCTTGGCTGCTTCTCTGATTAATGCTCTCCTTGCCTGGCCTGTCAGTTTGGGTGGACTGACTTTTCTTGGTAGGTTTGCAGTTGTGCCATACTTTTTTCATTTTCAGATGATGGATTGAGCAGAGATCCATGAGATGTTCAAAGCTTGGGATATTTTTTTATAACCTAACCCTGCTTTAAATTTCTCCAAAACTTTATCCCTGACCTGTCTGGTGTGTTCCTTGGCCTTCATGATGCTGTTTGTTCACTAAGGTTCTCTAACAAACCTCTGAGGGCTTTACACAACAGCTGTATTTATACTGAGATTAAATTACACACAGGTGGACTCTATTTACTAATTGGGTGACTTCTGAAGGCAGTTGGTTTCAATAGATTTTTAGTTAGGGGTATCAGAGTAAAGGGGCTGAATACAAATGCATGCCACACTTTTTCGATATTTATTTGTAAAACATTTTGAAAACCATTTATCATGTGCCACTTTGTGTTGGTCTATCACATAAAATCCCAATAAAATAAATTTATGTTTTTGGTTGTAACATGACAAAATGTGGAACATTTCAAGGGGTATGAATACTTTTTCAAGGCACTGTATATAAGGCAAATGGCAAAGTGCAAAGTTACACAGCAACTTCCTCATAATTCATACGTCACTGGATCAACATACTTTAACTGGAAATAAATAACATCAATGAACCAACCTTGGCCTTTTAAAATGTGCATTCTACCTGTAGATGTATCTACTTAGACCCTTTTAACACTGAGGGCATTTTGCAGGCGCTATAGCTTTAAAAATAGCGCCTGCAATCCGCCCTAAAACAGCTGCTCTATTCACTCCAGTGTGAAAGCCCGAGGGCTTTTAAACTGGAGCGGTGCGCTGGCAGAGTATCAGAAAAAGTCCTGCCAGCAGCTTCTTTGGAGCGCATTAGGAGCGGTGAACTCACCGCTCCTAATGCGCTCCTGCCCATTGAAATCAATGGGCAGCGGCGCCGTACCGCTGGCAATACGCCACTGTAGCAGCGCATTGTGGGTGGTTTTAACCCTTTCTCGGCCGCTAGCGGGGGTTAAAAGCACCCCGCTAGTGGCCGAAATGCTCTGCAAATCCGATGGTAAAATAGCAGTGTTTTACTGATATTTTACCGCCGACGCTCGGTGTGGCATAGTGTGAAAGGGGTCTTGGTGATATTGAATCTCTTGGTAAATACAATAAAATGGTGGTATGTTGAGTAGGACGGTGGTTTTCAACGGTTCAATGACTGTTTGTAGATCCTATTTAAAGTGATAATTTTCCTGCATTCTGGTGAAAGAATATTTTAACAAAGTGAAGTTTTTATTAAAGTGTAAAATTGGACTCATGTTTTGTGGCTATCAACTACAAATAGTGTTTCATTGGCGTTTCAGACTATGAAATAAGTAAATACTTGCTAATTTTTACCAAGCAGAGGCAGTTGCAGCATTTACCATTCATTAAGGTTTATGTCAGTGGCGGCCTGTAATGCTTGGCGCAGGGGCGCCACCCCCCTAATCCATGCATCCGGCCCCCTATTCTACATGTGGGGCACCAGACGCATGGATTCCAATGGGGTTTTTATTTTATTTTTTAGAAGCACGTGATTAAAACAAGAGGCTCTAAAAGGGTTTAAAAAAGGGTGGGCTCTACGCCCCGAGCACACCCAGTTGTGTAACAATAGCAAATTAATATTCGCTGTTGTCTTCCTCATGCTCCTCCTGGCCAATCAGGAACCGGGCACCTGATTGGCTGAGAGGAAAAGCGATCCTATTGACCGCCGAGGAGTAGGAGGTAGGAGACGCAGGGGAAGCTGCCATCAAGCACCAGAAGGAGAATATGCCGCCTGCAGAAAGTGCTGCCAGCGACCTAGGTGGGGTAAGTGCGGGGCTGGTGACCGACCCGGGGGCGGGGGGGGTTGCCTGTGACCTGACAGAGTGGATTGTTTGCCGCCCCCCAAAAAATATACCACCAGTTGCCACTGGTGTATGTGAAGTTCTTTTATTTACTCTTATTTGGTATGTTCAATATACATTTAAGTGTTTTTTGCTATATCTGTTTGATAAATGCAAAAAATTAAATGTTGAACCTGCCATAAATACAGTTCACACCCTATGTTATGTAGCTAAGGAGAGCAGGAGGTGTTCTGTTGTCCTAACTCACGTAATGTCCTAGGGTGAGAACACTCTCCTCCATAGATAGGGTTGTGTTTGTAACCTTAGGGCAGGAGGGGTTTACTGGCAGGACCACTAGGTGAAAATGAAAAAACGAATGCACCCACCACATCTAAGGGCTGGTAGGCTGCAATATATAACATTTTTGTTCTTGGTTTTAGATGCACTTTAACTGATGTAGCTCTTTGCTTAAAATTGTAATAGGGATATGAATGCAAGTGGTAGCACAAGGGAGGGCATAATGTTATAAATGCATACTTGGTTTTACAATTTATGTACATTTCCTTTATCTATTGTATTTCAAACTTGCTTTCATTTTTTCCATCCCCTCTTATCTTTTATGCTGGGTTGTCCTCAATAAGCATACTCGCATGCCCAGTGAATCCAGCATTGATCTCTTGTAATCCGTGGTTCCTCACTGCCATCTTTTTTTTTCTTCATCAGTGGGAAATGGTTCTCTCTTTTGGGTTCTTGCTTTAAGTATTTTTAGATCCTTTTTGTCAGATGTTGCTATGGTATACTGAAGTATAATTATAAGCATTTCATAAGTGTCAAAGGCTTTTAATCGACAATTACATTAAAGTGTTACTAAACCCACAACAGTCAAATCTGTCTGTATAGGCAGGATAGCTTGCTTGTTATACTCACTGTGGAACTTAAGGGGTTAATCCACTGTATTGTGTAAAAAGGCTCTTTGATCCTATATGGACAGATCCTCCCCCTGCTGCAGACTCTGGGCAAGGCCAGATAAGTCACAGTCAGAGTAGTAAAGCTACACATGCTCAGTTTGGTCTCTATTGCTGGAAAGAACATTTCCTTGTTGAGCTGAGCATTTCAGTTCACATGGTATTGACATCACACATTTGGGTGTATATACAGATCCTAAATGACAGTCCAGTCCCTCCCTCCTCCATGCCCAGTAACTAAAAAAGAACACAGTGGGTGTGATGCAACATCTTGATTCATGGATGATCCGCCTACCTAAACAGCATAAGCACACAGGCTGTAGTGGAAATCTCCTCCTACGTGAACACTCAGACTCGGGCAAACCCTGCAGTTTATCTCGTGACCATGGTATACAGATCAGCCAAAAAGAGGTATATAGTTGGCAGTATTTTAATGTAAAAAGACGATTTTTAAGCTGTGGGCTCTGCGGAGGGGGGGGGGGGGTCGAGGCCTTCAAACTACTTTCACATTACTTTAGCAACATGTTAAGTTTATGCAAAGAGTCTATTTGTAATGTTGGCCCTTCTTTTTCAAGACCTCTGCAACTCACCCTGGCATGCTGTCAATCAACTTCTGGGTCTCATCCTGACAGATGGCAGCCCATTCTTGCATAATCAATGCTTGGAGTTTGTCGCAATTTGTGGAGTTTTTGTTTGTTCACCTGCCTCTTGAGGATTGACCACAAGTTCTCACTGGGATTAAGGTCAGGGGGGTTTCCTGGCCATGGACCCAAAATGTAGATGTTTTGTCACCCAAGCCACTTGGTTATCCTTTTTGCTTTATCGCAAGGTGCTCCATGCTGGAAAAGGCATTGTTCGTCACCAAACTCTTCTTGGATGGTTGGGAAAAGTTGCTCTCGGAGGATGTTTTTGTACCATTCTTTATTCATGGCTGTGTTCTCAGACAAAAGTGTGAGTGAGCCCACTCCCTTGGCTGAGAAGCAATCTTGTTGTTTTGCTTGTGTCTATCTAGCAAGGTTACTCTGTGGTATAACAAGGAAGCTGAGACTTCTGCAGTGTGTAAATGTGCTTTTACTATACAAAGATGCTGTACATACAAAACTATTACAATCTTAGGAATACAATACAAGACTGACAGATATCTATAACAAGCAAAATGCCTAGAAAATAGAACAGCCTATGGTCTATAACTACAAATATATTCAAGTTACTTCTCTTCTATTACGGATTGTTCGTGATCTCCATTGGCAATGACTCTTCTTGGAGACCAGGTTTTGTTCTTCTATCATGAGTGGCTTATTCTGATCTTACAGCAACATGATGTGTGTGTCCCTTAGCTTATGCCTGAATCCCCTCTTTTATGTGTCAGGCTGAGTTACCAAACAGAAAACATACCTGTTTACTGTAATTGTAGAAACAATGGACTGTTGAATACAACAATGCTATCTACCTATTGTCTACTCAAACCAAACCTGTCAGTAATCTAACAGTCATTCTTTCAGTTTGAGAGCTGAAAGAAATCTTAAACAAGTAATGTCTTACTTGTTTACTGTAGCTATAGAGACAAATAGCCTGTTGAATACAACAATGGTATCTAACCCCATTGTATGAAAACAGCATTTGTTTGAGAAATCTACTCAAACCAAAAAAGACGACAGTAATCTGACCAACTCACTATTGTAAAATTGTCCCATGCATCCTATGTCTGATATAATAAAAATCATATTTTTAACAAACGCAACACATTCCGCCCTTTGATTTTTTTTCTCTCAGACTACACAGAAAATCTCTTCATTACTAACAACTCATTCTACACATGAATTTTCCTTAAATGCAACCCCTCCCATATTTCTGTCACTGGGAAGGTGTTTCAGTCTTTGGATAAAAGTTCATTAGAAAGTCCATTCTAAAGTTCTTTAGAAATAAGTCCAGGCTTGAAATACATCAAAGGCCTTGCTCTCCACAGCTCTTGCGATCTTCCGTCATTCTTTCCATCATGTAACCACTTTTCTCTGGTCTTCCTATGGATCAAATCGGAGACAGCCTGTGGAGTGGAAAACAAAGCGGATTATCTGTTCCTTCTAACAATACATAAACAGTATATCCTTCAGCTACAATCTTTCCTCTAAATGGCTTCTTGCCTGGATATCTGACCAATACTTTGCCACCTGCCTGTATGCACCTCTGACCCTCCCAAAGAACATCAATAGGGAGGAGAGGAAATATACTGATATTTCCCAGAAGATCACTGCTGTTTTTTTTTGTTTGATGTTATGTAGCCTTACTTTCCACTCTTGCTGAGAAGTATCCACTAACCAGTCAGAGTCCCAGCCACTGTCTTGAAGCTCGTCTGCCAATGCAAATATAGCGTCAAACCTTCCTGCCAGATTCCCTCTCATTCCTAGATAGGCTTCAGCTTCAGATACGTCACTCTTGGTCTCTATGTCATGGGAAGCAGTAACATGGTATCAGTTAAGCCCTGTTCTTTCAGGAACTTTACATATATACTGAACTCTGCACTCTAGCTGTGGAATCTGTGCCTCAGCCCCTACCATCCTCTCATATGGTGTGCTTTTGGCTATTGGCCTAGAATTTAACAACATGACTGCCTGTGTGAGGACCCGATCCCACCCCCTTAGTGTATGTGTGGGTGTAAGTTTGCGTATCTGGTCCTTCAATAGCCCGTTGTATCTTTCAATCAAACCAGCTGCCTGTGGATGGTATGGGATGTGGCACAACCAGTACACTCCAGAATCTTTGGCCCACTGCTGTACTGTTGATCCGGTGAAGTGTGAGCCATTATCACTTTGGACTTGTTTGGGACAACCATAAGCAATGACAAGTTTCTGAAGCAGTTGAAGCGTTGCGGCTTGATCTGCACGTTTGCAAGGATAGACAAGCATAAGTCCTGAATAGGTGTCCACTGCAGTGCAACAATATCTCAGTCTGTTGTTTCCCCGGGACAGGGGACCAATGAAGTCCATCTGCCAGATCTCTGCAGGCCTCTCATCCCTCTTAATCGACCCGGTGGAGTACTTTTGCAATGGCCATTGTCTCACTTCTCCACACACTGTACAGTTCCCTATTACAGTCTTTATCACGTCCATGGATATAGGCAATCCTCTCTGCTGTGCCCATTCATATGTTGCTTTCTGCCCCAAATGTCCAGATTGCTTGTGGGCCCAGTTGGCCAAGTTCATCAAAACAGGATCAATTGGCACAACTGCCTTCACTTTGGCGATTTGATCTGTAACTCTGTTATTGTTCTCAAAGTCTGGTACTAGAGGCACATGTGCATCAACATGCCCCACTTTTATGGTACGGGAGTGAGCTTCCTTCCAGATGTAGTCCCAGACTTTCTTGCCTCCCCACACCACCTTTCCATGAATCATCCATTCATTGGACTTTCACGTGGGCATCCAAGTTGTCAGTCCTTTAAAAACCGCCCAGCTGTCAGTGTAGATAGTGACATGGGAAGAAGGATCCTCCTGAAGAGTCATCACTACAGCTTTCAACTCTGCATACTGACTGGATCCTTCGATTCCGGACTCCTGCAGGACTGTGTCTGTACTTTGGTTGTAGGCTGCTGCTGTCCATTTACGCCCAGACGAGGTGATTTTGGCTGAACCATCAGTAAACCACGCTGACTCCTTCATGTCTTCTGACAGAGACTCAAAGGGTGGAGCCTCTTGAATGGGGGATGACTGCAGCACAGGAATTTCTTCTTCTGGCTGGGTGCTGGTAAAAGTAACAAGCCCTGCCAACTGTTTTGAAATGTCTCTAACATCCCCAGCTGCAATACCCCCTCTTTCTTGAAGGTTCCACTTCCATTTCATCAGTGTCTGGTTCTGGGCTACAGCTGCCCTAGTGGTCAGTCCATTATCTCTCACCCATCCTGCTATTGGCAATGCAGTATGGATGGTGACTGTGTCCTTTTCTGTAATGGTCTCTACAAGTTGAAGTGCTGTGTAGGCCCCAAACAGGTACTTCTCTAGGGGGTGTGTATCTCGTCTGTGCCCCTGTCAGTTGTTTGGACCAAAATCAAATAGGTATTGCTCTGTCCTTTCTTTTCATTTGGCTGCCACAGACTCCAAGATATGGTACCATTCTGCTCCACTACATCCAGCTGAAATGGTACTCCTTGTCTCACGGGTCCCAATCCCTGATGCTGCAAAATAGCTTCTTTAGCAGCCAGGAATGCAGTCCGCTGCTCTGAACCCCATGAGAACTCAGTCTTTTTTCTGGTAACATTGTATATAGGCCTCAGAATCAGTCCAAGATGTGGGATGAACGATCTCCAGAATCCCACAACTCCAATGAACTTCTGTGCCTGCTTTTTGGTAGGTCTATCACAGCATGATATTCTCCTGCATCTTTAGCAATTTTCTCAACAATTGAGATCATATCTGGTACAGCTGACTTCAATGGAGGTACCACTTTGTTTAGACCTCTGTAATCCACAGTCATTCTCTATGTCCCATCAGGTTTCTTTACTGGGAACACCGGAGACGAGAAAGTACTTACAGCAGGTCTAAGGATCCCTACTCTCAACAGTTCTTGAATAGTCTCCCCAATTTCTTTGTGGCCTCCAGGAAGTCTGTACTGCTTGAGACAGACTGGCTTCTCTGGTGGAGGAATGTAGACAGGGGTCCATTTCGCATGACCTCTGACCACAGCCTTCACCGCCCTTACCAGATACGCTTTATCAGGATACCCGAATGTGAATGTTCCTCTTTCAGTCTGAATTGACTGACCTTGAAGTACATCCATCCCAAGAATATTTTCGGGTAACTCTGATACCAAAACATTTGTCATAAATCCTGATCCCTTGCCAATAGCCAATTTCACCCGTATCCTAACTGCTGGTGTAGTTTGCCCTCCCAAACCTTCTACATGAATCAATTCTCCTTTGTGATGGGAAGGATTTCCTTGCATAAGTGTAACTTCAGCTCCGCTATCAACTAAAGCCATTACATGTGTAGGAGAAGATGACTTCCCCCACCATACAGTGACAGGTGCATATGGGCGTCGGTCTCCTGCTGTCACTGCTCTCACTGCTATTACAGGAGACTCACCTTCCCTTCATAAAGGATAAGGAACCTCCCAATCCCCTTTTCTGATTCTCTCTAACTCCTCCCCAGGATAAAGGGATTTGGGTTTGGGTTCATGTTCAGTTTTGGGAATTGGTTTGGGGCTAACAGGAGGGGTCTGTTCTGTTTCCTCTAAGTCTAGGCTGATGTTATCTTCACTAGGAGTAGTGTTTCTAGCCCTGACAGTTTTACCTACTAAATGTTTCCACCTCTTCAGCATTTCTGCAGTAGAAATGCCATCTATCTCATCTTTAGGTACTTCTGTCTTTAATAGGTCCACCCACATTTCTTTCCTAGAAATAACTAGCCTGGTTTTCTCTTCACCTTCTGTCTTCTCTACCCAATTCCGTTTCTTCTCTGTTCTTTTCTGCTTGTATTCTTCCTGTCTGGCCTTGACCTTATCTACTTCCCTGACAGGTTTTGTTTTAGTCTCTATCTCCCCCAACTGGCTTAAAAGGGTTGTGGCTTCATGAATCTTGCTGTTTAATCCCAGGCCTCCCAACAAGGACAATAATGGAGCCCTGAGATTAAATGGTGCAGACTTCATCAGCTTAGAGCACAGAGCAGACGTAAAGGGTTCCATATCTGGACCTATCCATTTTGGAAATGTATTTAATCCGGTTATACAACCCATCTCGCGTAACCTGGAAATACCCTCTCCTATTGATCTCCAGGAGTAGGTATTTTCCAGGTCAGTAGGACTAGCGTATACTCGGACTATTCCATCTCTCACAAGGTCTAAAAGTGAAAAATTCACGCTAAACTCTCTGGCTTTTCGCATTGCCTGACGCAATTGTGGATCATGAGTTAACACTCCCATAGCCACTGCTTCCTTACCTGACAAAACAACACTGTCTGCCCCTTCATCCCATAAGAGTAGGAGCCAACTCAATAGGGGCTCCCCAGACCTTTGTTTGTATTGTTTTGCCAGCTCATGGAGTTCAGTTTGTGTAAAATCCCGTACTTCTTCAAATTCAACATCTCTGGGGTTGCGATAAATGCACCTCCCCATCTGCCATATCCTCTATCATGTTGCCGTTTCCTATGCTTAGTAATGAGAGGTCTGGCATACTTTTTCTTTCCCACTAGCAGATCATCATCTGAAATATCAAACTCTATCTCCTCATCCTCACTATCATTTGAGGAGAGCACATCCTCACAATCCCAATTTTATGATGTGACAATGGCACGTACCCTGGCTTTACTAACAGGTTTACTCCCCTTCCTTTTCCTTAAGGCATTAATTGATTTGGTCATGAGGGCTGCACACCGCTCTTGCAAATCATCAGCCCGACTAGCGGTTGAACGTACACACTCTGAAGCACCTGCTAGCTGGTCTTTTAATACCTTAACTTCTGCCTCTGCCTTCTCCCTTCTATGTGATTCAGTATAGAGAGCATGGAGGAAGTACCAACCCACTGTGGACACTGTCCTCTTCTCTTTCTTACTTAAATCCAACCCCTTAAGGCTAAAATCTACAAAATGATCTGAGACTTTATCACCCCAAGTCAGCTTCAAGGGAGAAGCATACTTCACAAATTCTTTAGCAAGAAGCTCCCACTCATTGTTTCTGGCCCAGATAGGTAAGCTGAACACTTTCTTCTGGTCACCAGAACCCTCTGCAGCCTTGCTTTTCCTAAACCGCTTACGCAGCATTTTACCTAGCACAAGCTACACAACACACTACAGAAAAACAAGTCTGCTTCAATTGAATTATAGCACAGATCGTGGCCGAGCCCCCAACTGTTTTGCTTGCGTCTATCTAGCAAGGTTACTCTGTGGTATAACAAGGAAGCTGAGACTTCTGCAGTGTGTAAATGTGCTTTTACTATACAAAGATGCTGTACATACAAAACTATTACAATCTTAGGAATACAATAGAAGACTGACAGATATCTATAACAAGCAAAATGCCTAGAAAATAGAAGAGCTTATGGTCTATAACTACTTGACGTAATTGTAGCCGTATTAGTGCAATTGTGACAGAGAAAATTAAGTACTGTCCGTGATACTTTTTTTATTTGCACTAACATAGAATTTTTCAGGACAAGCTTTCGGGGTATGTCCCTTTCTTCAAGGTCCAAGCAGTACAAGGTCTATAACTACAAATACATTTAAGTTACTTGTCTTCTGTTATGGATTGTTCGTGATCTCCATTGGCAATGACTCTTCTTGGAGACCAGGTTCTGTTCTTCTATCATGAGTGGCTTCTTCTGATCTTACAGCAACATGATGTGTGTGTCCCTAGCTTATGCCTGAATCCGCTCTTTTATGTGTCAGGCTGAGTTACCAAACAACAGAAAACATACCTGTTTACTGTAGCTGTAGAAACAATGGACTGTTGAATACAACAATGCTATCTACCTATTGTCTACTCAAACCAAACCTGTCAGTAATCTAACAGTCATTCTTTCAGTTTGAAAGCTGAAAGAAATCTCAAACAAGTGATGTCTTACTTGTTTACTGTAGCTATAGAGACAAATAGCCTGTTGAATACAACAATGGTATCCAACCCCATTGTATGAAAACAGCATTTGTTTGAGAAATCTACTCAAACCAAAAAAGACGACAGTAATCTGACCAACTCACTATTGTAAAATTGTCCCATGTATCCTATGTCTGATTAATATAATAAAAAACCATATTTTTAACAAACGCAACACGCTTGCACATAATGGGTCTCAGGATGCTTTACTGTTGGCAGGACACAGTACTGAAGGTAGCGCTCACCTTTTCTTCTCCGGACAAGGCTTTTTCTAGGTGTCCCAAACAATTGGAAAGGGGATTCATCAGAGAAAATGACTTTACCCCAGTCCTCGGCAGTCCAATGCCTGTACCTTTTGCAGAATATCAGTCTGTCCCTGATGGACACCAGGCCATCCTCCAAAAGTCTTCGCCTCACTGTGCGTGCAGATGCACTCACACCTGCCTGCTGCCTTTCTCTGCACTGTTGGTGTCCCGCTCATGCAGCTGGACATCCTTGGGTGCCCTGAAGCCTTCTTCACCAATGCAGTGAAAATGTTTTTCTCTTACCGTCGATGGACTGACACAGCCTCTTCATACTTGACAAGTGGGTTTATGTCCCTGCTCATAGGAGAAGACTAGGCAGAATGTTAGATGTTACAACATACATTCCAAAACCAGAGCTGAACAGCCCCGCCCAGGGGGCGGTCCCTCCGGACATAACCCTTCTACCTGCAGCCAGCAGCCTTCAGTTTTTTTCTGCCTAGCAGAGGAGAGGACGTGGCTCTCTTCAGAGCCAGTCTCCTGAAGAAATTGTTTATTCCTTTTGGAATTTTATTTTATTTTTGAGATCTTCAATCAACTGTCGGCTGGGCAACAGGTTGGGTACAAGATATCCTCGTAGTCTTCCCTGTCCGACCATCGAGCGTGCTGATCCTCGCTTCGGCGTGAGACTCAGTTCACGACATGCCCCATCACTCCAGGGGTGGCCGGTGGGCTTTTATGCTCTGCGGTCCGCATAAGATTGAACAGTCCTGCTGTATCTTTCGCGGTGGACCGGGCCGACAGCTACTCAGTACCGAACTGTGATAGGTCTGTCAGGAACACACCAGTGGGTCCTTCTGGGATGGGTAAGTAGTATCTCCTGCCTCCGCAGGTGATTACATGCTGTGTGTTCCTCTGTATGGGGGATTTTCCCTGTCTCCCCCTTGTTTGTTGTTCTCTGTCACCTTGCTCTGGCGCTGTGCTGTCTGGGGGTGCCTGGGGGTCGCTCTGTCCCGGGGGGGGGCTCATGGTTGTCCGCATGGAGCTGGGGATGTTTTTCTGTGTTTTGGGCCTGTGCGCCATGTTTTTTTTGACACTTTATATGATTTTTTCCTTGGTGCGCATGGCGGCCATCTTGCCGTGGATTCTATGGCACAGTTGCGATGCGGAGACCATTTTCGGGCGCGCTTTGGTATACTGTTTGGCCTCTATCGCTGCTGGAACGGCGCGATTCTCCTCACACTCTCCTCACTGCTCACTCACGCTGTATAGCACAGCACAGGCAGCGGAACCGAGCAGTCCTTACTGGGTTGGTGAGTCCCCTGGGTAACCCCCCGCAGTCAGTGCAGCCAGAGGGTGGGCTTTTCTTTTATTGCAAGTCCCAGAGAGTGGCAAGTTATGGAGCCTGGTTCACCTGCTTCCCAATTCATGTCAGAGGCAACAGGCAGTGCTCACTCAAGCACCTGTGGTCCCCATGGACCAGTTGTCGGCAGTCCTGGAATAATTTCTTGTCAGGATGTAAGCAGTGTGTGAGCGCAAGGAAGCTATAAAGTGCCCTCACCCCACACAATCTCCAGTAGGGGAGTGCTCTGATTCAGATATGGGCCTGGCTGTCGCTCAGGACCCTAGCTCTGAATTTTTTGATGTTTTTGAACAGGACATTACTTGTGAGGAAGACTCCTGCTCTGAGTCAGTAAATGACAGGGCGCTTGTAAGTGAACTCATTGATGCTGTGAGGGACACTCTCAAGCTGGATGCTGCGGCTAAAAAACCTCAGGTGGAAGCGGTCTCCTTTGGTTCTTTTAAAGCCAAGCCTTCTAAAAAAGTTTTTCCTTACATGCCTTTCTTTGACAGGTTCATAGATCAGGTTTGGGAAAAGCCGCAGAAGACTTTTGCGCTCCCGTGGCGTCTGTCTATTAGATACCCCTTTGATGAGGCCCTGGTTAAAAAATGGGCCTCTCCTCTGGTGGTCGACCCCCCAAGTCGCCCGTTTAAATAAAGCCAAAGCTCTCCCGATGGAGGGGACTCCTGCCTTTAAGGACCCCACTGACAGGAGGTCAGAAGTGGTGAGCAGAGCTATGTTCGCTTTGCTGGGATCCGCCTTACGTCCTATTGTAGCGGTGACCCTAGTGTCTCAGACACTCACGGAATGGGCAAAGATTTTGCACCAGACCGTGCAGGAGCATAATCTTCCTCCAGAAACCATTGCGCTAGCCCACCAAATGGTGCAGGGTCTAGTGTATGTGTGCGATGCCACTTTGGACGCTGCACCCTTAATTTCTAGGGTCTCAGTGTCTGCAGTGGTTTTGCGTCGTATTATCTGGTTAAAATGCTGGTCTGCTAAACTGGCCTCTAAGAAGCTCCTGACTGATTTGCCCTTTAAGGGCGGTAGGCTGTTTGGTGCTGCCCTGGATGACATTAATAAGGATGTCACAGGGGGTAAGAGCACCCTCCTTCCTCAGACTACTAAGGGTAAGGAGCCCCGCCGTAAGCCGGGCGAGGGGCCCGGCTTACGGCGGGGCTCCTTACCCTTAGTAGTCTGAGGAAGGAGGGTGCTCTTACCCCCTGTGACAGCACAAAAAAGTTTTTTCGGTCAGTCTGAGCCCTTGGGTAAAACCTCCCAGACTGACAAGAATGCGGCTGGTGGACAGAAGCGTCCCTGGGTGCGTAAGCTGAACAAGCCAGCTACCAAGCCCGCCACCGCATGAAGTCTTGCCCCGGCCTGACTCGGGGGTGGGGGGGACGTCTTTGCAGGTTCACGGATCGGTGGACCTCCGACCGGTGGGTGTGCGAGGTGGTCACCTCGGGGTACAGGATAGAGTTCCATTCCTGGCCTTCAAACAGATTCTTTCCCTCCAATCTCCCTCTCCGTCCAGCGCGTCGGGCGGCCCTCTTAGAGGCAGTGCAGGACCTGCTCAGGTTCGGAGTAATTGTGCCGGTACCGTCACAGGAGAGGTTTCAGGTTTTTTTTATTCAAATCTGTTTGTGGTCCCAAAGAAGGACGGAGTCTGTCCAAGCCTGGACCTCAAGGCCTTAAATGCCTTTGTGAAGGTTCAAAAATTCCGCATGGAATCCATTCGCACGGTGATTGCTGCCCCCCATCCTGGGGACTTTCTGGCGTCCTTGGACATCACAGACGCCTACTTGCATGTTCCAATCTGCGCAAGTCACCAGAAGTTCCTGCGTTTTGCGATCGGCGAAGTCCACTATCAATTTGTGGCCCTTCCCTTCGGCTTAGCTTCGGCACCGCGGCTTTTCACCAAGGTGCTTGCCCTGATTCTGGCTTTGCTGAGACAGCGAGGCATTGCTATCTGGACGATCTTCTTCTGAGAGCAGACACTGGCTCAGAATTAGAAGAAAATGTGACGATAGTAAGTCAGACCCTCCGGGACTTCGGTTGGCTACTGAACACTCAGATATCGGTCCTGGTTCTGACTCAGCGTCTGGAGTATCTAGGTTTGATCCTGGACTCCTCGGCAGCGAAGGTATTCCTTCCCTTGGAGAAGTTAGACTCTTCAATCTGCGGTTCGGGTTCTGACGTCCCGAAAATGGTCGTCAATCCGTTTCTGCATGAGGGTCCTGGGTCTCATGGTGGCCTCCTTCGAGGCCGTTTCGTATGCCCAATCACACACTCGGGCCTTACAGAAGGAGATCCTGTCCATTTGGGACAAGTCCCCGTTGTCACTGGATCATCAGATCAGCCACCAGGTCAAGGCATCCCTGACGTGGTGGTTGAGATCACCGGCACTTCGGTCTGGGAAGTCGTTTCTTCCTATCCAGTGGACGGTGATCACGACAGACGCCAGCCTTACGGGCTGGGGAGGAGTTTGGGGAGTCCTGTCAGCCCAAGGACTTTGGTCTCCGGCCGAATCCCGTCTACCGATCAATGTTCGGGAACTCCGGGCAATCAGACTGTGTCTCTCCTCGTGGTCGGAGAGGCTACAGGGCCGCTCGGTCAGGATCCAGTCGGACAACGCCACAGCGGTGGCTTATGTCAACCATCAGGGGGGAACTCAGAGCTCAGCTGCGGCGTCCGAGGTCGCCCACATCCTAAGGTGGGAGGAAAGAAGCGTGCAGGCTCTGTCGGCCGTTTACATTCCGGGAATAGACAACTGGCAGGCGGACCATCTGAGCCGCCAGACATTGGACCAGGGAGAATGGTCCTTGCATCCGGGGTGTTTCAACTCCTTTGCCAGCGGTGGGGCACGCCGGATGTGGACCTGTTGGCCTCTCGACTCAATCCCAAGGTGTCGAGGTTTGTGGCCAGGTCCAGGGACCCCTGGGCAGACGCCTCAGGTGCGTTGGTAGCCCCGTGGGGTCAGTATCGCCTGATATATGCTTACCCTCTGCTACAGTTGCTTCCTCGCGTGCTTCGCAGGGTGGAGGCCGAGGGGATTCCGGTGATCCTCATTGCTCCGGATTGGCCACGGCGTCATTGGTACGCCGATCTTGTGTGCCTCGTCGCGGACGTTCCTTGGCGACTGCCAATGAGGGAGGACCTTCTGTCTCAAGGTCCCATACTTCATCCTGCTTTACAGTCGCTGGCTTTAACGGCATGGCTATTGAAAGCCAGGTGCTGAGGGACCGAGGTCTCTCGGATTCGGTCATCTCGACCATGCTGAGGGCATGGAAATCTTCCTCCAGAAAGATCTATCACCGTACCTGGAGGGCTTACAATCCCTCTGTGTGAGGAGCTGGATTGGCGTGTCACTGACGTATTCCGTTCCCAGGGTTCTGCTGTACTTACAGCGTGGTGTGACCCAAATCTGTCTCTAAGTACCATCAAGGGTCAGATTTCAGCCTTGGCTGTCTTCTTTCAATGACCGCTAGCGGGCCATTCCTTGATTAGCACCTTTGTGCAGGGGGATCGCCATGTGCTCCCCCCTGTCAAACCTCCTCTCCCTCCTTGGGACCTGAATTTGGTGCTCTCGGTTCTTCAAGATCCTCCCTTTGAAAACATCAGAGATATCCATCTCTTAACCTTGTCTCAGAAGGTGGCTTTCCTGGTAGCCATTACTTCTGTCAGACGGGTGTCTGAGTTGGTGGCATTGTCTTGCAAAACCGCCTTACTTGGTCATCCATAAGGATAAGGCTGTGTTGCGTCCGCGACCTTCTTTTCTCCCGAAGTTGGTCTCGGCCTTTCAACTTAATGAGGACATTGTTCTTCCGTCCTTGTGTCCTCATCCTTCGCATCCCAGAGAGTTTGCGCTTCACACGCTAGACGTGGTGCGTGCCTTGCGGGTGTACCTGTCTGTTACTGCTCCCATTCGGAAGTCTGACTCACTGTTTGTGTCTATGTCTGGTCCACAACAGGGCCAAGCGGTGTCGCCTGCCACCATTTCTAGATGGATCAGACAGACTGTCATACAGGCCTATGCCCTTAAGGGGCGGGCGCCTCCCTTTCTGGTTACGGCGCATTCCACCAGGACAATTGGTGCTTCCTGGGCTTTCTGACATCAAGCGTCGGTTGCACAAGTGTGCAAGGCGGCGACCTGGTCGTCCGCACATACCTTTTCTACGTTTTACAAGGTTGATGTGGCTGGAAGGTGTTGCAGGCGGCTGTTTAAAGTTGCAACTCCTCTGTTGAGGAGCTCTGCTTGTTTGGAATGAAGTTTGGTTTTTCCTTAATACTGCTCCCACCCCTCCTCTTTGACACTGCTTTGGGACATCCCACTTGTCAAGTATGAAGAGGCTGTGTCAGTCCATGGACGGACGGTAAGAGAAAATAGGATTTTTGTACTCACCGTAAAATCTGTTTCTCTGATGTCCATGGACTGACACAGCACCCACCCTTCCTTTTAAGGTTTGTACTGCTTTGTTACGAACTGAAGGCTGCTGGCTGCAGGTAGGAGGGTTATGTCTGGAGGGACCGCCCCCTGGGCAGGGCTTTTCAGCTCTAGTTTTGGAATGTATGTTGTAACATCTAACATTCTGCCTAGTCTTCTCCTATGAGCAGGGACATAAACCCACTTGTCAAGTATGAAGAGGCTGTGTCAGCCCATGGACGTCAGAGAAACTGATTTTACGGTGAGTATAAAAATCCTATTTTTATGGGATTAAGTTCATTTTCATGGCAAAGAGGAACTTTACAATTGCAATTCATCTGATCACTCTTCATAACATTCTGGAGTATATGCAAATTCCCCTCATAAAAACGGAGGCAGCAGACTTTGCGAAAATTGTATATTTGTGTCATTCTCAAAACTTTTGGCCACGGATGTAGTATGTACTAAGTCTAATACATTGCTTAGTACGTTTTCTTACCGCTGAATAAGTAACCCAAAGGTTTGGAATATGTTTTAATGCTTCAATGTTTATTTTGATTTTCTCTTGATAAGGATATTTCAAGTTGCCAAATCTGTTAATGAAAGGCAGCCAAAGCCAGAAAGCTTTAACATCCGCAAAATAGGATGGCAACTTGGCCCCTAAATTGAATGTAATTGCTTATACACAGCATGCAGCTTCTCCTTTTGTGCTTCTCTTAGCTTTGTACAGCTGAGTAATTCTAAGCATGTGATTTATTTCTTCTCGGCTCTGCAAGAGACATATTTGTGGAGAAGATAATATCCCTGGCTGGAAGTGGCCTCTGTGACGTCAATCCCAATGTGTTTTGTTGTGCCCTGGAGAAGCACCCCATTTGCACACACTGCTTGGCTTTATCAACATTTTGTACAGGGATGCAGTACTGGATCCCGTGGCACCATACAGAGTAGAACAAAACACGTTTTAAACATGCTCTGCGGAAAGCTTGTCGTTTTTAAGCATTCTTGAAAATGCATAAATCTGCTCCTGAGATTCCTGCTTGGAATTGCTTTATGTGCATTTTTATACATTCCCAAAAAAGAAAACGTAAGAAAAATATATTCATACATTTTATAGATATTTTATGATTTCCTTCAGAAGACTTTAAATATGTTTTTCAGTTCATACAGTATGTTGTGATTACCTGTGATTTCCCTTTATACTGAGTTGCAACAGGTAAAATTGGAAATCAGGCTTTAGGTAGGGACCATCTGCTCTGTAAGCTGATGGGAGAGGAAGGTATTTAGATAAGTTGAATTTTGGGGATGAGGACTGGTAGAGAATTCCAGAGAGAAAGCAGAAAACAGGTAAGTGACCTAAACTACACTATATTGTCAAAAGTATTGAGACGCTTGCCTTTACACGCACATGAACTTTTATGGCATCCCAGTCTTAGTCCGCAGGGTTTTGAGTTGTCCCACCCTTTGCAGCTATAACAGCTTCAGCTCTTCTTGAAAGGCTGTCCACAAGGTTTAGGAGTGTGTCTATGGGAATGTTTGACCATTCTTCCAGAAGTGCAATTGTGAGGTCAGGCACTGCTGTTGGTTGAGAAGGCCTGGCATGCAGTCTCCACTCCAATTCATTCCAAAGGTGTTCTTTGGGGTTGAGGTCAGGACTCTGTGCAAGCCAGTCAAGTTCCTTCACCCCAAATCTCGCTCATCCATGTCTTTATGGACCTTGCTGCCACACACGCTTGACACCATCTGAACCAAATAAGTTTATCTTGGTCTCATCAGACCACTGGACATGGTTCCACTAATCCATGTCCTTAGTCTGCTTGTCTTCAGAAAACTGTTTGCAGGCTTTCTTGTGCATCATCTTTAGAAGAGGTTTCCTTCTGGGACGACAGCCATGCAGACCAATTTGATGCAGTGTGCGTCGTATGGTCTGAACACTGACAGGCTGACCCCCCTCCCCTTCAACTTCTGCAGCAATGCTGGCAGCACTCGTATGTCTATTTCCCAAAGGCAACCTCTGGATATGATGCTGAGCACGTGCACTCAACTTCTTTGATCGACCATGGCGAGACCTGTTCTAAGTGGAACCTTTCCTGTAAAACCACTGTATGGTCGTGGCCACCGTGCTGCAGCTCGGTTTCAGGGTCTTGTCAAACGTCTTATAGCCTAGGCCATCTTTATGTAGAGCAACAATTCTTTTTTTCAGATCCTCAGAGTTTTTTGCCATGAGGTGCCATGTTGAATTTCCAGTTACCAATATGAGAGAGTGAGAGCGATAACACCAAATTTACCACACCTGCTCCCCATTCACACCTGAGACCTTGTAATACTAACAAATCGCATGACACCAGGGAGGGAAATGGCTAAGTGGGCCCAATTCAGACATTTTCACTTGGTGTACTCACTTTTATTGCCAGCAGTTTAGACATTAATGGCTGTGTTGTTATTTTGAGGGGGCAGCTAATTTACACTGTTATACAAGCTGTAAACTCACTACTTTACATTGTAGCAAAGTGTCATTTCTTCAGTGTTGTCACATGAAAAGATATAATAAAATATTAACAAAAATGTGAGGGGTGTACTCACTTTTGTGAGATACTGTATGTAAACCCCCTCACCTTGTTAACCGAATGGCTCCCTTGCGCAAATCGGCGTAGCTATACGGCGCCCACTATAAAGGGCATAGGGGGCGCGCGCGCCACGGTACTGAGCAGCCGTTGCACGTGCCTGGCGATTGCAATGTCGTGACAGAGCCAGAACGAGGATCTGTGTGTGTAAACACACAAATCCATGTTCTGGCAGGGGAGGAGAGACTGTGTGTTATAAGAACACCGATCCGTCCCCTCCCCCAGGCAGTACCATCCCTCCCACAGTTATAACATCGCCCCCTAGTGTTAACCCCTTCCTTACAAAAGAACTCCAGGTGAGATGAGAAGCCTGATGATTTCACGGGTGCTCGCCCCCGCATTCAACCAACAATGAAAGAGATGGCTGCCCCCCAAGATCAATCAAAATTCTTTATTATTATTTATATCCGAACATCCCAAGTGTTAGAAACAGACAGGCAGATAGACTAGTTTCACACACTAACCGGTGCGCTTATTCATTACGTGTAATAAGCGCACCGGTTAGTGTGTGAAACTAGTCTACCAGCCTGTCTGTAACACTTGGGATGTTCAGATATTAAAGAATTTGATTGATCTTGGAGTGCAGCCATCTCTTTCATTGTTAACCCCTTCCCTGCCAGTGACATTTATACAGTAATCAGTGGCTATTTTTAGCTCTGATCGCTGTATAAATGTCAGTGGTCCCGCTGCAATGTCGCAGTCCTGATTAAAACCGCAGATTGCCGCCATTACTAGTAAAAAAATAATAATGTCATAAATCTATCCACTATTTTGTAGACGTTATAACTTTTGCGCAAACCCATCAATATATGCTTATTGCGTTTTTTTTACCAAAAAATATGTAGAAGAATATATATCAACCTAAACTAAGGAAAAAAATTGGGGTAATTTATTATAGCAAAAAGTAAATAATATAGTGTTTTTTTTTTTAAATTGTTGTTTTTTTTCTGTTTATAGCACAAAAAAATAAAATCCGCAGAGGTGATCAAATACCACCAAAAGCAAGCTCTATTTGTGGGGAAAAAATAACGTCGATTTTGTTTGGGTACAGCGTCGTACGACCGCGCAATTGTCAGTTAAAGCGACGCAGTGCCGTATCACAAAAAATAGCCCGGTCAGGAAGGGGGTAAATTCTTCCGGGGCTGGAGTGGTTCAACAACCCATTCAGGTTAAAGCGGAGGTGCAGCCGAAAAAAATAAAATAAAAAGTCAGCAGCTACTAACAGTGTAGCTGCTGACTTTTAATAAGGACACTTACCTGTCCTACTCGCCCGCCACAGCGATCGATCGCTGCTGGCAGGTCCCGGCTCCTCCATCCTGGGTAAGGGAAACAGGCAGTGAAGCCGTTTCCTACTGCGCATGCGCCAATCGCACGGCGCTTTGTGAATGGGCGGCTTGCCTCCTGGGATACACACAGTTCCCAGAAGGCAGCGCGCCCCAATCACAAGAAGAGGAAGTGGAAGGAGACCCACCGCAGACGAGAAGAGGAACATTAGAGGCAGATTAGGGGACTTCCGCATAGCAACAGGCATTTAGGGTGAGTATAAATTATTTTATTTTTTTCTATAAAAAAAATTTTATTAATTTTTTTAGGATTTTTAATGTTAAACATTTTTCAGGGTGGACCTCCGCTTTAAAATAGAAATGAAAGGCAAAACGTGTGTGTGTATATATGTGTGTATATATATATATATATATATATATATATATATATATATATATATATGTATGTGTGTGTGTGTGTAGTTTAACCACTTTAAAACCAGGTCATTTCTGACATTTCCCCACATACATGTAAAAATTAAACCTTTGTTCCTAGACAATTACTTAGAACCCTCAAAGATGAGATCTATATATACACACAGTATATATGTGTGTGTTATCTTTTATAAGTAATATGACAATGCTGGGAAGGATGTGCTCTCATGGCTAGTGTGGTCAGTTTGAAATGGGTAAGCATCAGAAACAGCAGGTATTTTACACAAAGGAAGCAATAGAAAGAGGATAAGATACTTTTTAACACAAGTACATGATACAACAGGCACATATCAGGAATATGAAATGTTGGGGTAAAAAAAAATCTTGCTTTTAGGGTAAAGTTTTAAATATTGTATCAAATACATTTCTTCTGTAATTGTCTCACAGTGTCTGCTTATTGGTATTGAGCATAGTGCACTTTTGGTCAGTCTTGTTCAGATCTGCATGGACAGACACATCTGTGCTGTGTTCTCTGGTTGCTTGCTGTTTGGAAATACTAACCTCTACCAGGACTTAAACCAGTGTTAATTTTGTCGACTAAAACATTTTAGTCGACTAAATGAAAATTATTTTAGTCGACTAAAACAACTGGCATGACTAAAATATGACTAAAACTAAAATGGCATTTTAGTCAAAAGACTAAGACTAAAACTAAATTGAAATTTGACTTCAAAATTAACACTGGTCTGTAGTGCATGTTCATACCTCAATACCATAAATAATAACATATTAGATTTTTCACTCCAGCAGTATATAATGAGTTTGGAAAATGTAGAGAAATGTTAACTAATGCATTACAATTTAATTACACCCATTCGATTTTAGACGACTAAAATTAGTTTTAGTCGACTAAAATGTACTGGAGATTTTAGTCGACTAAATACGACTAAAACTAAAACAATTGCAGAAGAATAAAATGGGACTAAAACTAAAATGCCATTTTAGTCCTAAGACTAAGGCCTCGTACACACGGTCGGACTTCCATCTGGCTTTTCCGTGGATTTTTGTCCGAACGGAGTTGGCCAGGCACACCCATAGCATACACACCACAAGACTTTTCTGCAAACTTTTCCAAAACTTTTTCCAACATCACGTGGTTTTTCTGTTTTTTACTGCCACCCTTTGGTCAACTTCTGCAATTTTTGGTTGATTTTAACATTATTTGTTTTGTCCATCGGACAAAAGTTTGATGGTTTTCTGTACACACGGTCGGACTTTGCTCCATCGGACTTTTGTTGGCCAAAAGTTTGTCCGTTTGCAGACCGAACTTTTGTCCGATGAAAACCAAAAAGGTTTGTCCGATGGAGCGTACACACGGTCGGATTTTTTGGCAAACTTGCTCAAAATGAAGTTTGTTGGCAAAAAGTCAGACCGTGTGTACGAGGCTTTAGACTAAAACTAAATCGAAATTTGCTGCCAAAATTAACACTGACTTAAACCTTAGTTAATGCCAGGTAGATCTTTGCAAAACTACAAATAGAGAGGTGACTCATGAGCAAGTGTATAGCACATGCGTACCCAGTCATAATGTACATAAAATACAGTAGAATGTACTGAGAGTGGCTCATTAGAGATCTCTAAAGTGCAGGTTATGGCTGCCAGTGCCACTATTTTTTAGAGAATTTGCAACTATTCATTTAAGTCCCTTGTGCTGTTATGGCTGTGTTACATAAGCTTTAAAAAAAAAAAGCTGAATGTGTAGCAGGATCCAAAGACTGCATTCTAAAACCAGGTCTGTGAGGAGTTGTACACAGATGTATAATTGTGGCACAATCTTGTATACTGAAAATATTTTGTCTCTGCAGTAGTTTATCAGAAGAGGCTCTGAGATTGTTGTGCATATTTTCTTAACAAGTTTGTGACTTTTTTCAGTTGTAGAACCTTCAACTGATCAGAGACATATATGAAATAGATGTATTGCTCTTCCCACCACTATCAGGAGTATTTTCACTACAATCGGTTAGCAGCATTTAATACTATTTTGTAGCGGATGGCAACAGTTCTGCCATTGTGGCTCAGACTGTACACTGGCAGGGGCCCCCTCCAGTGACATCAGTGCCTTCCCAGCTTTTGCCTCCTTTCCCGCTAACCATAGAAGGTAATTGACAACATATTAACCCCCTCTTTTCCCCGTATCAAGCCTTTTCGGTATATCCTTACAACTTCATGTAACTATATCACATGTTACCAGCTAGAGCCTCTTTAGGAATCCCACTTCCTAGCCTGCATCTCTTCAAGTAGGAAGCACAACAGCCAGATTAAGAAGATTAAAAAACAGCACAGGATCCCATTAGAAACCTAAAAACATTTATTCATTCTATAAATAAAGCACACTTGCAATAAAGCAGCTCTGTGTCAGCGTGAGCAAGCACAAATGGTGTACACCTGTGTGGTGTGCTAAAATGCTAGTCCATTTGGGTGCCATTCATAATTAATGGCGCCGTAGTAAGACGCACTATACCACAGTGCAAAGATGGGAATCCAGGCAAAGGACCGGTTCACACTAAAATGCGGTGCAGGAAAGGCGTCTTCCGTTTTTAAATTTTCTGCAACTCAGGTGAACTCGCTGCCCTTGCAGTCTGCATGTGGGTGCCAATGTATTGTTAATAGCACCCCAAACAAATGCTGTGCTTTGCATGAACAAGATCACATGGTACTGCAGTGCCGTGCAGCACCTTATAAAAAATGAGTGCTTGCACTACTTTTTCCATGGTCCATTGCCTTTTTACAAACCCATTCAAATCATGGGCTGTTAAAATGCACACGTCCCAGTGTAAACCGGCCCTAAAACTTGATTACGCAGATTGCTTGGATCTTTTACACAGTATTTGCTTTGAACAATATTGCTCAAGTCTTATTGTAACCCTTTCTTGTGACTGCTGACATGAACATACTCAGGGCCGTTTGAAGGAATTTGGGGGCCCCAAGCAAAATGGACTTGGAGGCCCCCCCCCGCAAAGCCTACAGGAACCACAGCATAGCGATGCAGTTTATCCTGGCAGGAGAGGACACACAAACACATCCTAGCAGGGCAGGGAGGGTTCATGCTGGGACTGGAAATCATGTGACCCCCCACCCCCCAAAAGTGAGGAACTACAGGTCCCAGCATGAACCCCTCAGAGCTGACTACTGCTCCAGTCCTGCCAAGTGCCCACATAAGGGTGGTCACTGGGCAGGACTGGAGCAGGAGTCAGCTCTGAGGGGGTTCATGCTGGGACCTGTAGTTCTTCATTTTTGGGGGGGTCACATGATTTTAAGTCCCAGCATGAACCCTCCCTGCTCTGCTAGGATGTGTTTGTGTGTCCTGAGGGGTTCAGCTGGGACCTGTAGTTCTTCACTTTTGGGGGGGGGGATCACATGATTTCAAGTCCCACAATGAACCCTCCCTGCCCTGCTAGGATGTGTTTGTGTGTCCTATCTTGGCAGGGCATAGAGGGTTCATGCTGGGACTGGAAATCATGTGACCCCCCCCCCAAAAAGTGAAGAACTACAGGTCCCAGCTGAACCCCTCAGAGCTGACTACTGCTCCAGTCCTGCTCAGTGCAGTGCCCACCCCTTATGATGTGTTGGTCAGTGCTGTGCTGACAATGGTGAGTGAGCAATGCTTACTTGCCTGCTTTCTACAGCTGGCTGAAATCTGTCTCACTCTGTCACGTCTTTCTGTGTTCTTCAGACTTCAGCACAGCAGCATGCCGCTGCCTGAGTGGCTGGACAGTGTGCCTCGAGGACAGAGCGGGAGGAGGAGGAGGAGGAGGGTGGACTCGGAGGCGGAGCTAGCTAGAAGATCTTTCCTCCGCTGCCTGTGATAGGCACAACTCTGCCTCTCTCCTGCTCTGCTAGTGACGTCACTGGTTGCTACAAGCCAAGCGGGCTTCACGTAGCAACCAGCAGAGACAGTGCCAGCTAGCTAGGCTAGGGGGGTCCACAGCCACTGTCAGATCGATCGTGCATTTGATTTAGATCGACCCAGGGTGACATTGGAAATCCAGGACAGTGACAGGCAGCAGGCAGGCATCCTAGGCTGGGGCCCCAGGCCAGCTGGGGCCCCAGGCAATTGCTTGTTTTGCCTGTCCTGTTCCGACGGCCCTGAACATACTTTTTTATTACTAACACTTTGCAGCAGCAAAGCACAAGTTAGATGAGTTGAGCCATAGATTGCGTCATGTTACTGTAGAGATGTGAACCAGTCTGGGATCAGGCTTTGTTTCTACTTATTGCGCATGCATAGATCACTTGATAGCTTTGCATTAGATTGTGGCAGCTGTCTCTACATATTGTGGCATGGCTTCAGTCTCTAGTTGTTTAATGTATCTTGGCAGCAGTCTCTTGTAATATGGCAGTCTCTTAACAGTTTCTTGCAGATGACAGACTTGTCTTTTTCAGAAATCTTTGTACTGCAGGCCAACATCAACAAATAATATTTTATCAAGCAGGAGCTGACGTCCAGAGTCTAACTGAAATGAGAATGATAAAGGGAAAATGAGCTTTGATTTTGCTACCTTTTTTTGCCCTTCTGTGTAAATATGTCTGGAAAATATGAGAGAGCAGAAACAGAGAGGTCTGCCATACCTAATTTGTTGCTGCATCTTTTAGTCATTTCAGCAGGTTTATGACACTTGTAATCATTTATTTCTAAGTGCTGTTTAACATTCTAAATAATCTTAGAACCTAAGATTCATATTTCATGCTTCCAGCTTAGATTTGATTATAATATTATACACTATTGTGATGCGGGAACCAGCGCGATTCCAGTCCTGGTTCCCGCATCCCCAGATCCGATTCCTGTCATACTTCACAGTTCGCACTGCAATCGGAACACATGGGCATGAACACCCATACAATCCGATTCCAGTGCGGGGGGGGGGGGGAGCTTCCTGCACCATTTTCGTGCAAATCCAATGCAAGTTCAGCCCGACAAACTATGGCTAAATTTGCATCGTACAGACATCGCATGTGATGTGCACAGCAATGCAGTGCGAATCACATGCGATGTCTGTGTTTGCAATAGTGTGACCGGTTATATACTTCATTGCATTGTTTGTGCTAACCTTGTCAGAACACATTTTATTTTCCTGAACATTAAATAGGTCCTGATGTGTCACAATATACAGCAACACTATAATTTTTCAAAAAATTTACTTTTAATCTTTAAAAAAAAAAAATATCTTGAGCTCCAGGCAAGTGATTTTTGCCTAGATTGAAAGGATTTCATCAGTGTGCTGTAGGCAGAAAGTGGCATTTTTCTCGGGGCAAGTTCACATCATAAGTGTTGAGTGTCACTGGGCAGCCTTGCCCAACGCAGTCCTAAAGCATAGACATGGCACATTACCTTGTGTTCTGTATTTTCAGTTCACAACCCTGTACTGCAGTGGTGTGCACTAAAAAGAAGAACATGCGTTTTTTTTTTTTTCACTACAGCATGTTGCAAACACTACACCCTCTACTGTGAATAAAATGACTTAAATGTCACATGGGGAATCTAGTAGACGTTCGTAAAAGAGCACACAGGAGGGCACAAACGCCTAGTGCATTACCAAAGGTTTATTGTATAAAAGACATACAGCCAAATGAATACTCACAAAAGTAAAATATGTACAAGCATTGTACAGTATAACACCAAATCACAATCCAGTGCGGGAATAGCGTGGCCAAACACACCATGAAGCTGCTCAGGCAAGCTGATGTGTTTCGGGGGACACGCCCCCTTATTCAGAGCTAAACCCCCAGCATAGCTATTGCACTATAAATACACACTACAACTAGTGGCACCCACAGGATGGGGCGATTACTTTGCATCAGAAAAGGTCAGAGGTGAACAACTATACCGAAAACAAGAGGAGAAATAGACCATCCAGATCTCCTATTAGGTGCGCACAAACTACCAATCAAAAAGTTTACATGATATAGGGAAAAAAGCACAACATAACCCAAACAATAAAAATATATTTAAAAAAATATATATATATATATTTTGGCCGCCCCTGTATATATGTATTGGGTATGACATGGACCCCTACATATACAGTATATGTATTGTGAGGGGGTTTGCTTGGCAGCGGGTGTGTGTGACCCCCGGGATGGGCTCCCCACACAAAAACAGGCCCAGCAAACGGAGGTTGTGGTTTTCAAAATCAAAAAAAAAGGTGCGGTTTATTTTCTATTTACAGTGACAAAACACAGCAAAGCCAAAAGAAACATAAACAAATTAAATCCTGGTCAACTTGACCTCTGACTAAACATACAGGTTTCCTAACTAACAACTGGGATCAGCCTAGTGCTGTCCTAGTCCCTAAGTCCCTGGTTTTAAATGTCCAAGCAAATAGCCACACAGGCTTTGTCTCACCGGACAAGGGTTCACTCTCTCCAGGAAGTCCACACAGGTCTGCTTCCAGGCATGAGCTAACACCTAATGAATCTGGGAGTTCTTATAGAGGCCTAAATGAGCTGACAAGCTTCAGCTGGCCTCATCAACTCCCTGTCTGTACGACGCCCCACACTCTCCCTAGAGGTATGAGTCATCCATGAGCCTACTAGCCTCAGCTGGGCTTATACAACTCTCCACCCTAGTTGTATAAGTCAGCATAAAGCCTGAATCTGGGAGAAATATATCTACCCCCCTGGATGCAACCAGGTGACTTTACCTTCCTGCTGTCACATACCCCCCCCTCTTGTTTTAACCTCGGGGTTGGAACACCAGCAATCAGGCATTCATGTACTTGAGACAAAGCATCCACATTCCCCATTTGAACGCCAGGGCGATGCTTTACTGTGAAGTTGAATTCCTGGAGGGCCAGGAACCACCTATTCACTCTTCTATTTGTCTCCTTGTTTTGAGCCATCCACTTTAACGGAGCGTGATCCGTAACCATGTCAAAGTGCCTACCTAGCAGGTAGTACCGAAGGGAATCTAGAGCCCACTTCACCGCTAAACACTCCTTTTCAATGGTGGCGTAATTTACCTCATGGGACTTCAACTTCCTGCTGAGGTAAATGACTGGGTGCTCTTCCCCGTTCCAGACCTGGGACAATACTGCTCCTAACCCCACATCTGACGCATCACTTTGTACGACAAAGTCTTTAGAGAAGTCGGGTGAGTACAACACTGGCTGGCTACATAAGGCTTGTTTCAAGAATTAGAATGCTGCCTCAGCCTCGGGGGTCCATTTAATCATGACCGACCCTTTCCCCTTCGTTAGGTTGGTTAGGGGCACAGCCTTAGAGGCAAAGTGGGGAATGAATCGCCGATAATACCCAGCGATTCCCAGAAAGGCTCGTACCTGCTTCTTGCTGTTGGGACGTGGCCAACTCTGGATGGCCTCGACTTTGTTGAGTTGGGGTTTTATTACTCCCCTCCCAATGGTGTACCCAAGATATTTGGCCTCCTCCTGCCCAATGGTACACTTCTTGGGGTTAGCCGTAAACCCCGCTTCCCGAACAGAGTCCAGGACTGCTTGCACTTTTGGCAGATGTGAGGCCCAATCTGTGCTATGGACAATTACGTCATCCAGGTAAGCCGCAGCATACTTCCGATGGGGCCTCAGCATCTGGTCCATTTTCCGCTGGAACGTGGCCGGCGCATTCTGTAACCCGAACGGCATTCTTTTATATTGGAACGCCCCATCTGGGGTTACAAATGCGGTTTTCTCTTTGGCCAATTTGGCCAGGGGGATTTGCCAATACCCTTTTGTGAGGTCAAGAGTCGTCATGTATCGGGCTGTTCCCAGCCGGTCGATCAACTCATCTATACGTGGCATGGGGTAGGTGTCAAATTTTGTAACTTTGTTCAACTGACGAAAATCGTTACAAAATCGCCAGCTCCCATCCGGTTTAGGCACCAACACAATGGGACTAGACCAATCACTTTGGGACTCCTCTATCACCCCTAAGTTCAGCATTTTCTGTACTTCCTCCCGTATTGCCTCCCGTCGGGCCTCTGGGATCCGATAGGGTTTTAACTTCACCCTTTCACCGGGCGGGGTAATGATGTCATGCTCTACCCCAGATGTTTGTCCCGGCAGCTCAGAGAATACCTCCTTGTTGCGAAGCACAAACTCCTTAACCTCCTGTTGTTGGGGTTGTGACAAGGTGGCTGCTATTCCAACCTCAGGAATCACGCAACCAGTTTGAGCTGGTGACCAAGTGTCTGCGACTAGGGACTCTCTATCCCTCCAGGCTTTCAACAGATTAACGTGATAGATCTGTTCGGGCTTTCGCCTTCCTGGTTGTCTGACCTTGTAATTCACTTCGCTCACTTTTTCCATTATCTCGTAGGGGCCTTGCCATTTGGCAAGGAATTTACTTTCAACCGTAGGGACAAGTACCAGTATCCTATCCCCCGGGGAAAAGGTACGGGTCTTGGCTCCACGGTTGTACACTCTCTGCTGTGCTAACTGCGCTTGGGCCAAATGTTCCTTCACGATGGGCATTACCTGTGCAATTCGGTCTTGCATCAGGGCGACATGCTCAATCACACTCCTGTGGGGAGAACTCTCACTTTCCCAAGTTTCCTTGGCAATATCCAACAGCCCTCTTGGGTGTCTCCCATACAGTAACTCAAAGGGGGAGAATCCCGTAGAGGATTGGGGCACCTCCCTAATAGCAAACATCAGATAAGGAAGTAGACAGTCCCAATCCTTTCCATCTCTATCCACCACTTTCTTCAACATTTGCTTTAGGGTTTTGTTGAATCTTTCAACCAGCCCATCGGTTTGGGGGTGATACACAGATGTACGTAATTGCGTCACTTTGAACAATTTACACAGCTCCTTCATAACCCGGGACATAAAGGGTGTACCTTGGTCCGTAAGCAGTTCTCTACAAATACCCACCCGGCTAAACACAAGAGATAGCTCTTTGGCTATGGTTTTGGCCGAGGTATTTCGGAGAGGGATCGCTTCTGGATAACGGGTGGCATAGTCCATTATAACTAATATGTACTGGTGCCCCCTAGCGGACTTGATTATAGGACCTACCAAATCCATGGCGATCCTCTCAAACGGGACCTCAATGATGGGTAGAGGGACCAGCGGGCTACGGAAATGTGGCATCGGGGCCGACCTCTGACACACAGGGCAGGAGGAACAATAATTTTCTATGTCCTTTATCACCCCCGGCCAATAGAATCTCTGTAATACCCTCTCTCGGGTTTTCTCTGTCCCCAGATGACCTCCAAGAATGTGCCCATGGGCCAACTCCAACACCAACTTCCTGTAAGGTTTGGGCACCACAAGCTGCTCAACGGTTTCTTCTGCCCTTTTTGCCACCCGATACAGTAGGTCCTTCTCTACGCTGAAGTATGGGTAAGTGCAGGTATTATCTGGGTTCACTAACTCGCCATCTATTTTCACTACGTTTTCCCGTGCCTTTATTAGGGCGGGGTCTTTCAACTGTTCTGTGGCAAAGTTTTCCCTGTGAACCTCAAGATCAGAAAACTCCACAGACGGTAGGTTTTCGTCTGAGGAGGTGGGCTCCTCTCCAGTTTCTTGAGTCTCCCCTGCCAATACTGATAAGGGAAATTCCGGAGAGTCCTCACCACTCTCAGGGGAGTTCTGGCTATCCCATTCCTGGTACATAGGGGCACCAGTGGGGGGCTCAGGATCATCCCACAGTTCCCAGAACTTCGGAAAATCCCTTCCCACAATGGCGTCATGCGGTAACTGAGATACTAAGCCCACTGGATGAGAGAGGGTACCTTTGGGGGTCTCGAAACACACTGTAGTCACTGGATACTCTCGGGTGTCCCCATGCACACAAATAACAGCTACCTTGCTATTCCCAGAGACCTCTGTTTTAACTAACTCAGCCTTTATCAGGGTCACAAGGCTACCTGAATCCAGCAATACCACAACATTTCTACCATTAACACACATTTTGCATAAATGTTTCTCAGTTCCTCGAATGGCAGTGCATGCGACTGTCGCACACAGCGACTGACGTCTGCCCATCAGAAAGTCACACTGCATGGGTTCCTCCACAACCGGGCAATTGGCTGCAATATGTCCCGCTTGCCGGCAGCGGTAGTAAGCGATCCTTCTTGCCGCTTCTTGAGCCGCTGATTTCCCAGGCTGTTCTCGCCAAACTTGGGGTAGAGCTCCCACCCTCTCACTCTCTCCACCCTCACCCCTTGGAATCCTCTTATCCGCCCCTGGGGATGGTCTGGTCTTAGGGTGGAAAGTCCGAGTGTCTCTGGAAGAGGCCGTCAGGTTCTCTGTAGCCAAGTATTTCTCCACACGATCCACAAGACCATCGGCCGTCTCTGGGTCTCCATGGCTTACCCACTTTTGGATGGCAGTAGGAAGAGCTCTCAAAAACCGATCCATTACAACACGTTCCACAATCTTTGGTGCGGACAAAGTCTCTGGCTGTAGCCACTTTCTGCTTAGGTGAATGAGATCATACATTTGAGACCTGGGGGGTTTTCCAAGCTGGAAAGTCCAGTTATGCACACGCTGAGCCCGGACAGCCTGGGTGACACCCAGCCTTGCCAATATTTCAGCTTTTAGCATCACATAGTCTTTTGCTTGGTCAGGCTCTAGGTCATAGTAAGCCTTCTGCGATTCACCAGTTAACAGAGGAGCCACCAGTCCAGCCCACTGCTCCTCAGGCCACTTTTCTCTTTCAGCAGTCCTTTCAAATGTGGTCAAAAATACCTCTGGATCATCCTCTCCAGTCATTTTTGTCAATAAACGACTCACCCCAAAGGACGCGGTATTAGTGGGACGGCTTTCCTCACTGGTCTGCGGACGTTGCTGCATTACTGCTTCCATTTGTTGTAGTCTCTGCTCTTGCTTCTGTAACAGGTCTATGAAGCGGGCCTCAGATTGCTGCTGGGCTTGTTGCTGAGCTGCAAGGCTCTGTTGATGAGCTTGCTGCTGGGCTGCGAAGTTCTGTTGTTGAGCTGCAAGGCTCTTTTGCAAACCTGCATTTGTCTGCTGTTGATTGGCATTTGCTAGAGCCAGCTGCTTCAGTATCTCCTCCATGCTGGCTTAAAAAAAAACTGCCCGCATTCTCCACCAACTGTGAGGGGGTTTGCTTGGCAGCGGGTGTGTGTGACCCCCGGGATGGGCTCCCCACACAAAAACAGGCCCAGCAAACGGAGGTTGTGGTTTTCAAAATCAAAAAAAAAGGTGCGGTTTATTTTCTATTTACAGTGACAAAACACAGCAAAGCCAAAAGAAACATAAACAAATTAAATCCTGGTCAACTTGACCTCTGACTAAACATACAGGTTTCCTAACTAACAACTGGGATCAGCCTAGTGCTGTCCTAGTCCCTAAGTCCCTGGTTTTAAATGTCCAAGCAAATAGCCACACAGGCTTTGTCTCACCGGACAAGGGTTCACTCTCTCCAGGAAGTCCACACAGGTCTGCTTCCAGGCATGAGCTAACACCTAATGAATCTGGGAGTTCTTATAGAGGCCTAAATGAGCTGACAAGCTTCAGCTGGCCTCATCAACTCCCTGTCTGTACGACGCCCCACACTCTCCCTAGAGGTATGAGTCATCCATGAGCCTACTAGCCTCAGCTGGGCTTATACAACTCTCCACCCTAGTTGTATAAGTCAGCATAAAGCCTGAATCTGGGAGAAATATATCTACCCCCCTGGATGCAACCAGGTGACTTTACCTTCCTGCTGTCACAGTATTTTTTTATATATATTTTTTTTAATTGTTTGGATTATGTTGTGCTTTTTTCCCTTTATATTATGCAAACTTTTTGTCTGAATTGCTGTTGGAGAGTCTCCCTGTTCAGTAAGGCTGGGTTCACACTGGTGCAACACGACACTTGTCCTACTTTGGATCAGACTTTGCCCTGCGACTTGAAGCCGATATACGTCCGACTTTCAATGAACAGGGATCCGACTTAGATCCCCGCCAATACCAGGCACTGTGTTTGGTATGAATCTTGAGGGGGAACTCCACGCCAAATTTTAAATAAAAAAACGGCATGGGTACCCCCTCCAAGAGCATACCAGGCCCTTGGGTCTGGTATGGATTTTAAGGGGAACCCCCTACGCCGAAAAAACTGCATGGGGTCCCCCCAAAATCCATACCAGACCCTTATCCGAGCACGCAGCCCGGCCGGTCAGGAAAGGGGGTGGGGACGAGCGTGCACCCCCCCTCCTGAACCGTACCAGGCTGCATGCCCTCAACATGTGGGGTGGGTGCTTTGGGGCAGGGGGCGCCCTGCGGCCCCCCACCCCAAAGCACCTTGTTCCCATGTTGATGAGAACAAGGGCCTCTTCCCGACAACCCTGGCCGTTGGTTGTTGGAGTCTGCGGGCGGGGAGCTTTTCGTAATCCGGGAGCCCCCTATAATAAGGGGTCCCCCAGATACCTGCCCTCCACCTTAAAAAAAAACACACAAGCCAGGTTTTTAAAGTAATTTATTAGGCAGCTCCGGGGGTCTTCTTCAGACTTCGGGGGTCTCTTCTGACTTCTCTGCTCTCTCCGGCCTCTTCTCCCGCTCTTCGGTTCTTCTCCCACCTCTTCTCCCGGTCTCCAGTTCTTCTGCCGAGCTCCTCCACTATCTTCTTCTTTTTTGCCGCTCTTTTGCTAGCGTTGGCCCGGTCTTCTCCATCGTCTTCTTCCCCCTTCTCTTCCTCCGATGTTGACTCAACGCTCTCTCCCGCTGTAATGCCGTGTGCGCGGAGCACAACGACTTATATAGGCATGGGGCGGGGTCACCGGGTGTGTCAACCGGTGACTCCGCCCCTTATGACGTCACAGTCCCATCATGCCCCGGGACTGCAACATCATAAGGGGCGGGGTCACCGGGTGACATCACCCGGTGACCACACGCCATGCCTATATAAGTCGTTTCGCATCGTGCACACGGCATTACAGCGGGAGAGAGCGTCAAGTCAACATCGGAAGAAGAGAAGTGGGAAGAAGACAACGGAGAAGACCGGGCCAATGCTAGCTATAGACCGGCAAAAGAGCAGAAGATAGCGGAGGAGCCCGACAGAAGAACCGGAGACCGGGAGAAGAACCGAAGAGCGGGAGGAGAGGCCGGAGAGAGTGGAGAAGTCAGAAGAGACAATCAAAGTCAGACGAAGACCCCCGGAGCTGCCTAATAAATTACTTTAAAAACCTGTTGTGTGATTTTTTTTTTTATTGACACTTTTTTCCCCCAGGTGAATGGGTAGGGGTAGGATGTACCCCATACTCATTCACATAGGGTGGGGGGCCGATATCTGGTGGCCCCCTTATTGAAGGGGGCTTCCAGGTTCCGATAAGCCCACAGACCCCGACAACCAACGGCCAGGGTTGTCAGGAAGATGCCCTTATCCTCATCAACATGGGGACAAGGTGCTTTGGGGTGGGGGGCCGCAGGGCGCCCCCCTGCCCCAAAGAACCCACCCCCCCATGTTGAGGGCATGCGGCTTGGTATGGCTCAGGAGGGGGGCGCTCGCTCGTCCCCACCCACTTTCCTGACCGGCCGGGCTGCGTGCTCAGATAAGGGTCTGGTAGGGGGTTCCCCTTAAAATCCATACCAGACCGAAGGGCCTGGTATGCTCTTGGAGGGGGAAGCCATGCCGGTTTTTTATTTAAAATTTGGCGTGGAGTTCCCCCTCAAGATTAGCAGAGCACAAGTCGCATGCCAAAGTCAGAGCATGCAAGACGGCGTTCTGACTTTGATCCGACTTCAACGATATTCAATGGGCTGAAGTAGCATTAAAGTCGGACCAAAGTAATATAGGGAGCATTTTCAAAGTCGGACCGACTTGTGTCGGACCAGTTAAGACGGCTTCCATAGGGAAACATTGATTTTCACACGTCATGCGACATGAGCTCCCAATGTCGGAGCGTTTGTCGCACCAGTGTGAACCCGGCCTAAAACCATTGTCACTCCCAACTGTAACTGAGTGTAAATCTCTCTAATGGAACTTTTTTAAAGTGTTGCTAAACCCACAACAGTAAAATCAGTCTGTATATGCAGTAAAGCATGCAGTAATCCTCTGTACTGTGTAAAAAGGTTGTATGAGCCTGGCTTCTGTGATACTCCCTTTCTTTTACTTACCCCAGTCCATCCCTGATAGCACAGAGCCCTAGGAGGTACTCTGTACATGCTCAGTTTGGTGTGTATTGCTACAGATTTTTTTTTTTTTTGGAGGATTCATGTGATCAGCACATGGCCAAGCAGGTCAGGGATCATGCAGCCTCATAGGACAGTCAGAGGAGAATGGGAAACTCCTTCTACAACATTTAACCAGTGCTCGGCCAAGCACTGATAGTCACAAGACTACTCTAACTACTGATGAGAAAAGGTATTTAGCAGTTTATATTTACTAAAATAATTGCATTTCAATGTTCTGTGTACTGTGGAAGACCAGATATAGTGACTGCAGGGTCCTGGGTTTAGTAACACGTTAATTCTAAAAAACCTAAATCAAAAACCTCTGGCTGGGCATACACTTCATCTTCATCTGACAATGTTATCTTCATCTTCATCTGACAATATTTACCCAAAACCTAAAGCCTGGTACACACAGGTAGTTTTTTTTTTCATTCAACCCACCGGGCTGGTAAAAAAATAAAATAAGAAAATAAGGGTATGCCGATCGGCAGCTGATTTTTCAGCATGCCCGTTTGACAAAAGCCGGACAGACTGGTTGAATGTTGGATAGTTTGATTGGCTGAATGTTGGGTTGATACAAAAAAGGTGACCACTGCCCCCCACCTATAGCTGGCCATTGCAGTAAGCAGCATTGGAGGGCACATAAGATATAAACAGGGCCAAGGAAAAAACCAAGCTTACTCACAAACAACCGAATCCACCTATCTAACAGTATCATGAATGTCGAGGGGGATTGGGGAGTTGGAACTTTAAATGAAGCCATGACTGGGTAGAGTCATGCGCCTCCATCCCTGTCATATTGACAATAGGAGCAAAATTGCAAAACAGCAAGGTTGCAAAACCAAAAAGGGGTGGGACTTTATATGAAGCTCGTGGTGACAAAATGAATAACATGGTGGGAATAGTAAACCATTTATTAATGCATAAAAAACATGTTTGCACACATTATGCGTTAAAAACAGGGGTTTAGTCTGCACACATTTGCAAATGCATGCGTGAGCTACAGAGCCTCGCCATATGGCCCTGTTAATATGAATGTTGGATTGGCTGAATGTTGGACAGTTGAACCAACCGAAGTTCGGCCCGTGTGTACCAGCCTTAAGAATGTATTGTGTGTGCCATTACAACAAAATACGCAACAAAATTGTTGGTGAATTCTGGCAGCGCAGGAGTTAACTTTTGTTTTCACGTATTCCTTACAAAGTTTATGAAGAATTGTCAATTTTAACAATAATGATTTTAATGTAACCTAATTTTGTGGTTTTTTTTTCCACATTAAATTTCTTGTAGATTGATATTGGTAAGTGTCATTATTTGGTTGATCTGGACACAACCAGAGAAACTACACGAGAGCCTCGTTATTCTTCAAAAGAGGAGTGGGTAGCCATAGCTTACAAACCTTTCCTGGACACCTCAAGGTAAGAAACTGTGCCTGAGTTCATTTTTAATTTTTTTGGGATACATTGGGGAAAAGTGGGAAATTTTGTCAGATTTATTGTTCCTGTTGCAGAGATTTATCTCTCGGATTTTAAATGTTGTTTCTGTCTTTTTATAGGGGTTTCTCCTCCTGTCCTTCCTTACTTCCTGTCACCTGGACAGTAAGTGAGGGAAGCTCTTAAACACACTAGAGCTCCATGATTAAACGTTAAGAATCGAGAATGCGATTCTTTCCCGCTTTGCAATCTTAACAAGGCGTTTAATTCTTTGCAGAGTTCTCTGCTCAAGCCGACAGCTGTCAAAAACCCCCCCCCCCCCCCACAGGCAGTCTGCCAAGTTTCACAACATTCCTCAGCCGCTGAGCTAACTATAAGCATTGTAACGTTTTGTTCTTTAGATCAAAGGAATGAACTGGTCTGTAAATGAGAGAAGTGTAACCACTTAAAGTGTTACTAAACCCACAACAGTAAAATCTGTCTGTATATGCAGCATAGAATGCTTGTTATACTCACTGTAGAACTTAAGGGGTTAATCCTCTGCATTGTGTAAAAAGACTGTTTTTATCCTGTATGCACAGATCCTTCTCTCCTGCGCTGTCTATCTGGGGAAAGCCAGCTAACACAGTTAGACCCTGAAGGGTCTAGTATGGATATTTGGGGGGAACCCCACGTCATTTTTTTTTTCAATTTGACGCAGGGTTCCCCTTAATATCTATACCAGACCTGAAGGGCCTGGTAATTGAATTTGGGGGGACCCCCACGCATTATTTTATTTTTTTATCAATGACTTTTCTCTGTATTGCCGGGAGCCGACAATTTATTATATATGCTTTTAAATGACTTTTTTTCCTTCAGAAATGACATTTTGTGCAGGGGACAGTTCTAAGCAAGGGAAACGAGCGCTGCTTTACAGGCATACTATAACCCCCCCCCCCCCCCCCCGGTATGAAATTTAAAGGAATATTTCACTTTTATTGTTTCACTTTAAGCATTATTAAAATCACTGCTCCCGAAAAAACATCTGTTACTCTTTCGTCCAGCTTCTCTATTGACAAAGTGGGTATTATGCGTTAATTAGGAGTGACTAGGCAGAAAACTTGTAAAAAGTGTTGCATCACACCTTCTACAATACCGCCCAGGGGGCGGACCCTCTGGGTATATCCCCTCAGTCTGCATCTCGCAGATCAGTTTTTTTCTGTCTAGCCAGGAGTAGGACTTGGCTCCCTTCGGGCCCATTGGTCCAGGGGAAAAATATATTTTTTTGCTACATTTTTTATTTTTTTTGTTTCCTGCGATCTTCGATCAATTGCCGACTGGGTGACAGGCTGGATCCTCGATCCTTGTAGTCTCCCCAGTTTCGGCCATCGAGCGTGTGCCGACCCTAGCTACGCGCTGGGTTTTCCACGACATGCCCGTCGCTCCACGGGTGGCCGGTGAGCCTACGCTCCAGGGCCTGCATCGGACCGCTCAGCTTCGGCTGACCTTACGGCCAAGTCGCAGCAGCCTGGCCGGTAAGCTTACGCTCCAAGGCTTGCATTGGACCGCTCAGCTTCGGCTGAACTTACGGCCGAGTCGCAGCAGCCTGTCCGGTGAGCGTCGCACTCCAGGGCATACATATGATCGTCCCCTTGGGTCCAATCACAGCATGCCTGGCCAACAGTCACCTTCCGTGCGTGGACGATGATCTGTTTGGAATGTCTTCCAGCATGATACATGCAGGATAGGTAAGTAAACTCCCCTGCCTTGGCTGGGTGATTTGGCTGGACATTCCTGGAGAGACCAAGTAAGTGGTTGTGGCCCCTTTCTTCCCTCTCTTCTTGCCCTTCCCTCCTCCCTGGGCTTCTAGCTAAGGTTGCTGGGGGTCACCTAGGGGGTTCCACTGGAGCGGGGCTGGCTGTAACTAACATTTAAAAATATGTCATTTCTGCTTACCTGTGTGTGTGCTTCTTCCCCCTCCATGCTGTCGGTGGCTATTTTGCGGTGGTCCATGCCGGGTTCGGCCTCTAGTGACTGCCCGGTGGCCATCTTCTGTGGTTTAGGCGCCATTTTCTTGTAGTTCCACACCCTCTGGCCTCTATCGACTGATCGGCGGCCATGTTTGTAATGATCCACGCTGTATGTATATATTGCCGTTCGGCGGCCATCTTTTTGTGGTCTACGGTTGCTTTGGCCTCTATCTTCGGCTCGACGGCCATTTTCTTAGAGCCCACATTATCTTCCATACAGACATTTGGCGGCCATTTTGCGAGAGTCTCCGGCCTCTAGGGTGCATTACACTGGCGCGAGAAATTCACACAGGAAGCACTGATAAAAGAAGCAGACTGACACAGCAGCGGTGGGACAGCATCACAGGCGCAGCACGGCAGCATAGCGGTACCGATCAAAGGGTGGCGAGTCCTCTGGGTGACCCAGCATCTCTGCAGCACAGGAGGGTGGCCTATTGATATCTTGCCTGGAGCCCTGTGGGTGTCAGCGCGTGGTCAGCATGGCATCTGAGCCAGATGTCTTCTCCCCTGAAACACCAGGTTTAGCAGCTGGTGCCCCTGAGGTGTCTATGAACGCTATGACGGCAATCATAGAGGCGTTTGCTGCCAGGGTGGGAGCAGCACATGGGAATACAGGGAGTAGTAAACGCCCCCGTCCCCTGCAAGCTTCTGGGGATAATTCTGATGCAGAACCAGGTCCAGCTACGACTCAGGGCCCAGATTCTGACGCATCAGAAACTGCAGACCGTGACTGGACAGTGAGGATGACTCCAAGTCCAGGTCAGTACGCGAGACGGCTTTGGTATCTGACCTTATTACTGCAGTGCGGGATACGCTAAAGTTGGAAAATACTGCAGAAGCAGCAGAGACTCCGGTCCCCTTTGGGTTTCGTAAACTTGCCCGCACTGCTAAGGTGTTCCCTTGTGTGTCTTCTTTTGATAAACTCTTACACAAGGAATGGGAGAACCCACTGAGGGTCTTTACAGCCCCAAAGAGATTTGCGGTACGGTACCCCTTTTGAGGAGAGTTTTCTGAAGAAGTGGACCTCTCCCCCTATAGTGGACCCTCCGGTGTCCAGACTTAATAGAGCCACCACAATTCCAGTAGAAGGGGCTCCTGTTTTCAAGGACCCTGTGGATAAGAAGGCTGAAGCACTCGCTCGCTACCTATACTCAGTGGTAGGCTCGGCAGTACGCCCGGCATTGGTGGGGAACCTAGTGTCTCAGACACTTACTGAATGGGCAAGATTGCTACTCCAGGGGTTAAGGAGCGAGATGCTCCTCCTGATGAGATAACATTGGCCGACCAGTTGGTCCAGAGCCTTAGGTTTGTCTGCGAGTCAGACATGGATACTATTCCCCTGCTGTCAAAAGCTTTGGTTTATGCAGTAGCAATACGCCGCCTGATCTGGCTAAAGGGCTGGTCTGCGGACCAGACCTCCAAGAAAGCCCTGTTGGATCTGCCTTTTAAGGGCGACAGACTTTTTGGGGCCTCTATGGGATGACATCATCAAGGATGCCACAGGAGGTAAAAGCACTTTGCTTCCTCAAACTAGCAAGGGTAGGGGCCACGCCAAGGGCCCTCCTTTACTGCACGCAAGCATTTTTTTCGTCCCCCTAGGGCGACAGGGAAAAGACCCCAGGCCGACAAGGCGCCTGCCCAAGGACAAAAGCGGCCTTGGTCCCGCAAACCCAACAAGCCTGCGGACAAATCTGCCTCCGCATGAAGGTCCGCCCCCACCCAGCTCTCGGGTGGGGGGACGTCTTCGCAAATTCGCGACTCAGTGGACAGCTTTAGTCTCCGACAGGTGGGTTTGCGAAGTAATCTCCTCAGGCTACAAGATAGAATTTCTCTCTTGTCCACTGGACAGATTCATCACCTCCAATCTCCAGCTACTACCGACCCGTCGGGAGGCCCTGTATGGGGCGGTCCAGGGTCTACTGGAACGCGGGGTAGTTATTCCAGTTCCAAAACAGGAACGGGGTCAGGGTTTTTACTCAAATCTGTTCATTGTGCCGAAGAAGGATGGGGTTCATCCAATCTTGGATCTCAGAGCCCTCAATTGCTTTGTGAAGGTACAAAGATTTCGGATGGTGTCGGTTCGTTCTGTAGTCAAGGCTCTCCATCCGGGGGACTTTCTGGCCTCCTTGGACATCAAAGACGCATACCTGCATGTCCCCATATACTCCAGACACCAGAGGTTTCTGCGATTTGCTATCGGGAAGAACCACTACCAGTTTGTGGCCCTCCCGTTTGGCCTTGCCTCAGCACCCAGGACGTTCACCAAGGTGCTCGCTCCGATTCTGGCACTTCTAAGACAGCGGGGTATCGCTATCATGGGCTACTTGGACGACCTTCTACTGAAGGCCCCTTCAAGCTCAGAATTAGAGGTAAGCGTGTCCATTACCTGTCAGACTCTTCGAGACTGTGGTTGGATACTAAACATGCAAAAGTCAGTATTGGAGCCCACTCAACGCCTAGTGTACCTGGGGTTACGTCTGGATTCCTCAGAGGCAAAGGTATTCCTCCCTGTGGAGAACTGACTTCCAGGAATTGGTCGTCACTCCGTTTTTTGCATGCGAGTGTTAGGCCTCATGGTAGCCTCCTTCGAGGTGGTCCCATATGCTCAATACCACACTCGAGTGTTACGGAAGGAAGTTCTGTCCAGATGGAACAGATGTCCATCATCTCTGGATTATCAAATCTGAGTGAGCCACCTAGTCAGGAGATCCCTGGTATGGTGGCTGACAGCACCGGCTCTAATGGCCAGGAAGTAATTTACTTACAGTTTGGGGGGGAGTCTGGGGTGTTCAGTCAGCGCAAGGTCGCTAGACCCCAGAGGAAGCCCTCCTGCCGATCAATGTTCTGGAAATCCGGGCGATCAGACTGTGCCTCTTCAAATGGTCTCAGAGGCTACAAGGGCGTCCAGTCAGGATCCAGTCAGACAACGCCACAGCAGTGGCATATGTCAATCATCAAGGAGGAACAAGAAGCTCAGCTGCAGCATCTGAGGTCGCTCGCATCCTGAAGTGGGCAGAGAGGAGCGTACCGGCACTGTCGGCCGTGTACATTCCGGGTGTGGAAAACTGGCAGGCGGACTACCTGAGCCGCCAGATGCTGGACCAGGGAGAATGGTCCTTACACCCGGAGGTGTTCCAACTCCTCTGCCAAAGATGGGGCACACCAGACGTAGATCTTCTGGCTTCCCGACTCAATCGGAATGTATTGAGGTTTGTGGCCCGGTCAAGAGACCCATGGGCAGACGCAACGGACGCGTTGGTGGCATCGTGGGGTCAGTATCGGCTAATCTATGCCTTCCCTCCCTTAAGGCTTCTTCCTCTTCTGCTCCACAGAGCGGAGGCAGAGGGAATTCCAATGATCCTAATCGCTCCAGATTGGCCTCAGCGTCCTTGGTACGCCGATCTAGTACGTCTGGTAGCAGACTACCCCTGGCGCCTACCACTACGGAAGGACCTGCTATCGCAAGGTCCCATACTCCATCCTGCTTTACGGTCACTGGCTTTAACGGCATGGCTGTTGACAACCAGGTACTGAGAGACCGGGGCCTGTCAGATTCAGTAATCGCTACTATGAGAAGTGCTCGGAAACTGTCCTCTGGGAAGGTTTATCACCGCACTTGGAAGGCCTACATCTCCATGTGTGAGGAAATGAAATGGCATCCGCGTACTTATTTGGCTTCCAGAATCCTGCTGTTTTTACAGCATGGGGTGGACCAAAGGCTTGCCCTAAGTACGATTAAGGGACAGATATCTGCCCTGGCTGTCTTTTTTCAGCGACCCCTGGCGACTCACTCTCTCGTGAGTACATTTGTGCAGGGGGTTCAACATGTGGCCCCTCCGGTTCGTCCCCCGCTACCTCCGTGGGACTTGAACCTGGTCCTCTCGGTGCTTCAGAAGGCACCGTTTGAGAATATTAGCGATATATTCCCCTGTTGACACTTTCTCAGAAAGTGGTCTTTTTGGTGGCTGTTACGTCAGTTAGACGAGTCTCTGAGCTGGCAGCCTTGTCCTGCAAGGCTCCCTATTTGATTTTCCACAAGGATAAGGTGGTGCTGCGGCCGCAGCCTTCCTTTCTTCCGAAGGTCGTTTCGGCTTTTCATCTCAACAAAGACATTGTGCTTCCATCCTTGTGTCCTCATCCGTCGAATCCTAAGGAGTCGGCGTTGCATTTCTTGGACATTGTCCGAGCTTTGAGAGTATACCTATCTGCTACTTCCCTGTTCCGGAAGTCAGACTCACTGTTTGTTTCAGTGGCTGGTCCTAAGAAGGGCCAAGCAGTCTCGTCGGCCACCATCTCTAGATGGATCCGACAGATAGTAATCCAGGCTTACGCCTTAAAGGGTCAAGCGCCCCCCTTCCCGGTCACGGCGCATTCGACCAGGGCAATAGGTGCCTCTTGGGCTTTCCGACATCAAGCGTCTGTTTCCCAATTATGTAAAGCGGCGACTTGGTCGTCCGCTCACACTTTCACAAAATTCTACAAAGTTCACGTAGGTGCATCTTCGGATGCCTCTTTCGGCCGCAAAGTTTTGCAGGCGGCTGTTTAGAGTTGCAACTCCTCCGATGGAGGAGTGCTGTTTTGTGTTTGGGGTGAAGTTTATTTTTATGCTGTTACCACCCTCTCGTTTTTTCTCTGACACTGCTTTGGGATGTCCCACTTTGTCAATAGAGAAGCTGTGTCGGTCCATGGACAAAAGAGTAAATAGGATTTTTTACTCACCGTAAAATCCTTTTCTCTGAGTCCATGGACCGACACAGCACCCACCCCTCTTAAGTTTGTACTGCTTTTTGACGAACTGATCTGCGAGATGCAGACTGAGGGGATATACCCAGAGGGTCCGCCCCCTGGGCGGTACTGTAGAAGGCGTGATGCAACACTTTTTACAAGTTTTCTGCCTAGTCACTCCTAATTAACGGATAATACCCACTTTGTCAATAGAGAGGCTGTGTCGGTCCATGGACTCAGAGAAAAGGATTTTACGGTGAGTAAAAAATCCTATTTTTTAAAACTTTTTTTTGCATTGATGCATGTCCCCTGGGGCAGGACCCAGGTCCCCAAACACTTTTTATGACAATAACGTGCGTATAAGCCTTTAAAAGTGGAACTTTAGAGTTCTCCCATAGACTTTTAAAGGGTGTTCCGCGGCTTTTCGAATTTGGCGCGAACACCCCAAATTGTTCGCTGTTCTGCAAACGGGCAATGTTCGAGTCGAACATCACTATTTGGAGGTTCAATAAAGAATGTTAAGGTCAAAGTGGTTGTAAACCCACTTTTTCAACTTGCACCTACAGGTAAGCCTAGATTAAGCCTTACCTGTAGGTGCAAGAAATATCTCCTAAACCTACACGGTTTAGGAGATATTTAGTTAAATGACAAGCGCCGTAGACAACGGCGCATTCATGGGGTTAATCCCATGCACAAATTTGGCTACTTCCCAGCAATCGCTGGGCGTAGCCGAATGTGAAGGCTCCCGCGCACATGCGCAGAGTGACGTCTCCGCCGCTCCGGCCAATCACAGCGCCGGAGCGGCGCTGTGATTGGCTGGAGCGGCGATACCCGGAAGTAACCTTCCGGCTATCGCCGCAGAGATGGCTGCGGCTGAAGAGGGAGACGAGGACGGCTTCGGGGGCCCCGATCTAAGGTAATTGATGCATAATGAGCTATTATGCTAGTCATATTAGCTCATTATGCCTTTCTCTTACAGGTCGTTTAAAAAAATAAATTTTTTTTAAAAGGGTTTACAACCACTTTAACTATTGCCAACCACTGGGAAGCCTACTTGTGCTGTATTGCTTTTGCTTATGTTATTTGTATAAACACAATACACTTGTGAGTTGTTTGTATAAAATGTAGGTTGTTATCTGAATACAAGCAGGGCCCTGCATCTAGGTTTTAAAAGGGGTTTGACCTGTTATGTTGGAAATAAAATGGTCTTTATGATACTTTTACTATTTTTGTCTGTCCTGAAAATAGTGATTGTTTAACATGCATATTTTCATGCATAAGATGTCTGGGTTTCATGCATATTTTCATGCATAAGATGTCTGGGTTTATAGATCTTTTCATTTGTGATCTCGTTGCTGTAAAATTTTAAGCTTTCTTCTAAAAGGTAATTTACTATGTGTTATACATATGTGCTCTAAAGAATATTTAATAAAATACATTGATATGGTAAAGTTTTAGTAGTTAAAGTAGATGTAAATGCTAATTGGATGACATCTAGTTTGCTAAAGCATTGTGTATCATCAATTAAGTGTTTTTTTTATAAAACAACATTTTTGTTCTGTTTTTTGCATATCATTTCTGCTGATCTGCTCCACCCCTTATCAGCCACTTCCTGTTTGTTGCATGTTGCTGCTCTGAACCAGCTTTGTGAAAGTTACAACAATGGACCATTCCTGGGCAATGTGTGTCAACTCAGCCATTTGTAGTCTCAAACAGGGCTGTGCTTGAAAGGGTGCCAACAGAAGCATGAATGGGAGTATAGTTGTCACCTCAGAGCAGGAAGTACCTCAACAAGGACCTGCATGGCAGAATCGCCACTTGGTTTCATGAAAGCTGCAGATTTTAGGAGATTGAAAACAACTATTGAATTTGCACTACCATTTTAATGCCACTTTTTAATAGGTCTTGCACCTGTACTGTGCATAGGCTACCTTTGTTTTGGTGCCTGCATGCAGACAGCCTATGGAGGTGGATGGAGCGGCTGCATGGACACAGCCCCGTGTCAAAATTTGACAGTTGTGCAGCTGCTCCTGCATGGCTGTCAAATTTTTTCATGCAGTTTTGTCTGCGCAGCTGCTGTCTGCATCCACCTCTGTAGGCTACCTGCACACAGCTAGGGACAGGTGCCATCACCTGTCTGAACGAAGCCTAAAGCTTGTACATTTTAGTAGTTGTGTTTACATCTCCTTCAGTGTTATCACACTCTTAGTAGTCTCTATAGGAATACTGTTAAAAGAGAAGTAAGGGTTTTTTATTTTACCTAGTTGGATGCAGCATGGGACCAATGCTGCATCTGTCCCCCTGCATCTCTACACTGAGAACCGAGCCATCGGAGCATCACCGATGGCTTGGCTCTACACAGATCCCCCGAGAGGAGAGCTGCTGACTGTCAATCTGCTCCTCCATGCTCACTGGAGTGCTGAGCTGTAAAGGGGTGGGGTGCGGCCGTCTCGGGCTCTCAGCGACTCACTGAGAAGCTGAGATAGGCATCAGTGCAGGCACCTGGCGGATCCAGACGTTGTGATGATGCGGTGCCCGGACTGATTGCAGTGACGTCAGCAGAGAGCGGAATTCGGACCGCTCTCCGCTGAAAATGGGTCACAGGAGTGCAAAAGCGAATTGCACTTCTGTGACCCATAGGAAAAGCCCAGCCAAACGAGCTCAGGCTGGACTCCTCCTCTAATGTCACCTTTAAACGTCCTTTTGTGCAGCTAAAACAGCAAGATTATCTATATGTCAAATACCTAGCCATCTGTCCCAGTGTGTTTTCTATAATAATTTATTAATTTAAAGTGGTTGTAAACCCACTTTTGCAACTTGCACCTACAGGTAAGCCTAGATTAAGGTGCAAGAAATATCTCCTAAACCTACACGGTTTAGGAGATTTTTACTAAACGGTGCATTCATGGGGTTAATCCCATTCACAAATTCGGCTAGTTCCCAGCAATCACTGGGCCTAGCCGAATTTGACGGCTCCCGTGCGCATGCGCGGAGTGACGTCTTCGCCGCTCCGGCCAATCACAGCGCCGGAGCAACGCTGTGATTGGCTGGAGCGGCGATACCCGGAAGTAACCTTCCGGCTATCGCCGCAGCGATGGCTGCGGATGAAGAGGGAGACGAGGACGGCTTCGGGGGCCCCCAACCTAAGGTAAGTGATGCATAATGAGCTATTATGCTAGTCATGTTAGCTCATTATGCCTTTCTCTTACAGGTTGTTAGGAAAAAAAATAAAAAATTATTTGGTTTACAACCACTTTAAATAGCAACTTCCTACATAAAGTAATATATTGTTAGTTTAGTAGTCTTTTATCTTTTCCTGTATTGCTGCTAAACGTCTTAACTGTTTGAATATTGTAGTATGGATCATTGGTGGCCATAGCAACTGCATTTGGACTCGGGGTACTGAAATTGTTCAACCCCAGCAGATGTCCTTAGTACCCTGGCATTAAATCATTTTAAAGTGCTAAAGAGAAGTTACAAGTACGGTTTGCCCTATAAATGAGGATGAAAAGTTGCTGCCTCCATGCATTTACTCCAGTAACAAGTTTTTTAATGGCTCCACATTAGATAATAGAGGAAGCTGCAGAAATTGATTCAGATGGTACGGCTCACTGCTCCTGACAGAGGAAAATTTGTTATCGTCATAAAGGGCACCTTTAACTCTCACAAAGTGTAGTGGCAGCAGCTGAAAGTTCTCCTGCCTCCATGTCTGTGCACATTTCCCTAAGGAGAATAATGAAAGCAAAACTGTTCCATCATTTTTTTTTTCTGTGCACTTGCGTCAATGGTCTACCCTCAGGTGTAGAGGACAGTGTTCTGAAACCTGAGGTTATGGCATTACCATTCGTTACATATATAGTCCCAACACGCAGACAGCGCCACATTCCCCTCTGGAGATCAGACAAGCATTTTGCTTTCTGGTCCCAAGTGGCCCAGAAAAAAAAAAGAGCTTCGCTCAGCATGGCTTTTATTGTTCTCCTGCTATTTATCAGAGTAAGGCACAGCACTGACGTAAAAAGCCTACGTCTCCACTTAAGTTAGAATACAAGACGGACAGCTCCTCTGCTGCATGGATTTCATCTATTTCACTGCTCCAGCACACATCCCAGCATGCAGATCTTACTGCATGGATTAACTCAAGTGTAGCTATGGGCACGTTTTTAACAGTGTGTGGCAGTGATTTATTAAAGGGACACAACAATTTATTTATTTTAAACATACAGTATTTGTTTAGAGTGTAACTCATTACTTTCATGTATTACATTTTTGAACTATTAAAGGTATTTATACTGTGCTGCAATTTTACCCAGTGCCTTTCACATATTGTACGCTCACTTCAATCCCTGCCCTCATGGAGCTTACAATCTGAAGTCTCTATCTTGCATACATGCATACATACACATAAATTGACCAATGTAGACAAGAGACAATTAACCACTTGACCACTGGGTACTTAAACCCCCTTAATAACCAGACCAATTTTCAGCTTTCGGTGCTCTCACATTTTGAATGACAATTGGTCAGTCATACAACACTGTACCCATATGAATTTTTTGTCCTTTTTTTCACACAAATAGAGCTTTCTTTTGGTGGTATTTAATCACCGTTGGGTTTTTTATTTTTTGCGCTATAAGAGAAAAAAGACTGAAAATTCTGTAAAAAAATTTTGTTTTTTGTTCGTTTAGGTTATAAAATTTAGCAAATTTGTATTTTTTCTTCATACATTTTGGCCAAAATGTATACTGCTACATATCTTTGGTAAAAATAAGTACAAATTGGTGCATATTATTTGGTCTTTGTGAAAGTTATAGAGTCCACAAACTATGGTGCCAATATCTGAAAATTGATCACACCTGAAGTACTGGCGGCCTATCTCATTTCTTGAGACCCTAGCATGCCAGAAAAGTATAAATACCCCCCAAATGACCCCTTTTTGGAAAGAAGACATTCCAAGGTATTTAGAAAGAGGCATTGTGAGTTTTTTGAAGTTGTCATTTTTTCCCACAATTCTTTGCAAAATCAAGATTTTTTTTTTCATTTTTTTTTTTTCTTTTACAAAATTGTCATATTAGCAGGTTATTTCTCACACACAGCATATGCATACCACAAATTACACCCCAAAACACATTCTGCTATTACTCCCGGGTATGGCGATACCACATGTGTGAGACTTTTACACAGCGTGGCCACATACAGAGGCCCAACATCCAAGGAGCACCTTCAGGCGTTCTGGAGCACCGAGGCCAATTCTGACATTTCTCTTCTACATGTAAAAATCATCATTTGTTTGCTAGAAAATTACATAGAACCCCAAAACATTATATATATATATATATATATATATATATGTTTTTTTAGCAAAGACCTTAGAGAATATAATGGTGGTCGTTGCAACTTTTTATCTCGCACGGTATTTGCGCAGCAATTTTTTTAACACGTTTTTTACGGAAAAAAAAGTTTTGTGCTTAAAAAAACAAAAAAAAACAGTAAAGTTAGCCCAATGTTTTTGCATAATGTGAAAGATGAAGTTACGCCGAGTAAATAGATACCTAACATGTCACCCTTAAAAATTGCAAACGCTCGTGGAATGGCGCCAAACTTCGCTACTTAAAAATCCCCATAGGCGACGCTTTAAATATTTTTCCTGGTTACATGTTTTGAGTTGCAGAGGGGGTCTAGGGCCAAAATTATTGCTCTCGCTCTAACGTTCACAGAGATACCTCACGTGTGGTTTGAAAACCGTTTTCATATGTGGGCGGGACTTATGCATGCATACGCTTCTGTATGCGAGCTCACGGGGACAGGGGCGCTTTAAAAAAATAAATATTTTTATATTGTTCATTTTACTTTATTTATTTTAGTTTGACATGTTTTTCCGCCCCCAAATTTTTTTGATCACTTTTATACCTATTACAAGGAACGTAAACATCCCTTGTAATAGGAATATGGCATAACAGGTCCTCTTTACAGTGAGATATGCGGTCAATAAGACCCCACATCTCACCTCTAGGCTGGGAAGCCTGGAAAAAAAAAAAAAACAATCCTGGCTTCGATCGTAGCGGTGAGTCGGTAGAAGCATCGGAGGGCGGCGGGGGACATCCCCTCTCGCCTCCCGTAAGAATGATCAAGCGGCGGAACAGCCGCTATGATTGTTCGTATGGTGTAGGGAATCGCCGGCTGAAAAAGCTAATATCTGAATGATGCCTGTAGCTGCAAGCATCATTCAGATATCCCCGCACAAAGTCAAGGGCGTCATATGACGGCCGGCAGGCGGGAAGTGGTTATTGCAGAGTATTGCCGGGCATGGCGGAGTATTGCCGGGCATGGCGGAGTATTGCCGGGCATGGCGGAGTATTGCCGGGCATGGCGGAGTATTGCCGGGCATGGCGGAGTATTGCCGGGCATGGCGGAGTATTGCCGGGCATGGCGGAGTATTGCCGGGCATGGCGGAGTATTGCCGGGCATGGCGGAGTATTGCCGGGCATGGCGGAGTATTGCCGGGCATGGCGGAGTATTGCCGGGCATGGCGGAGTATTGCCGGGCATGGCAGGGTATTGCCGGGCATGGCAGGGTATTGCGGAGCATGGCAGGGTATTGCGGAGCATGGCGCAGGGTATGGCAGGGTATTGCGCTGAGTATTGCACAGGGATGGCTGAGCAGGGATGGATGGATGACTGGATCTGTGACTGCAATTGTCACAGATCCAGCCCACAGCGCTGCTGACATGATCCGCTCCCTCCCCTCTCCTCTCACACTGTACCGATCGGTACAGAGAGGGGAGAGAAGAACCGGCGTCATCACATGACGCCGGTCTGTTTACAAGTGATTGCTCCGTCATTTGACGGAGCGATCACGTGGTAAACGGACGCTATCAGCAGCGATTTACTGTGATGCGCCGGGTCCTCTGGACCCGGCGGTCACGGAGACTCCTGTGTGCGCGCCATTCTGGGAGGACGTTATATAACGTCCTCCCAGAGTTAAGCAACCACCCTGCCGCCGTTATTTGTCGGCAGGCGGTGGTTAAGTTGTTAAAATACAAGCATGTCTTTGGAGTATGGGAGGAAACTGGAGCACCTGGGGGAAACTCACACAAGCAAGACGAGAACATGTAAACTCTATGCAGGTAATGGCCTGGTTAGTGTTTGAACCGACGACCCTAGTGCTGTAAGGCAGAAGTGCCATGCACGTGAACAAGTTTGTTCTTCTACATATTAAGTGCTACTCTCCAGAAACCCAAAATCTGAATAGTGCAAAGCTCTCAAAACAATGTTCATATAGTACAGGGCTCAAAATTTCAAGTCCTGAGCTACTAGCCAGGCCTCAAGGGTTACTCGCCACCAGTTGCCCCACCCAGCCCACCCTCCCCTAATTCCGCCCCTAAACACGCTCTCATAAAATGACACTTAAATGTATTATGCAGAATTAAGTTATAAAAATAAATATTAACAACTGTATCTCTGCCCACCAAGGCAGGCTGCATGTGTCCACCATGCAGCCTTGTGCACACCAATGCAGCCTTGTGCCCAGTGCCCACCATGCAGCCTTGTGCCAGCCAATGCAGCTTTGTGTCCACCATGCAGCCTTGTGCCCAGTGCCCACCAATGCAGCCTTGTGCCCAGTGCCCACCAATGCATCCTTGTTTCCACCAATGCAGCCTTGTGCCCACCAATGCAGCCTTGTGCCCAGTTCCCACCAATGCAGCCTTGTGCCCACCAATGCAGCCTTGTGCCCAGTGCCCAGCAATTCAGCCTTGTGCCCACCAATGCAGTCTTGTGTCCACCATGCAGCCTTGTGCCCACCAACGCAGTCTTGTGTCCGCCATGCAGCTGTGTGCCCAGTGCCCACCATTGCAGCCTTGTCCACCATGTCTCTCTCTCTTCCCCTCCGTGATTGCTGGGAGAAGGACTCCCATTTCACACAGGCTGACGGCTCGCCCCCCCCCCCCCCCCGCCTGCTCCCAGGCCGCTCTTCCCCGCCAGATCTGAAGATCCGCTCCCAAAATGCGAGCAGGCGAGTGGATTTTTTGAGGGCTGATATAGTACATTAAAAATGATAAAATATAAAACATAACCACTTTCAGTGATGCAGTGCCATACTGTGACAAAGTGACATTCATAGATTCAATATTTCATGTTTTTCAGACACACACACACACACACACACACACACACACACACACACACACACACACACCACAAAACTGAGTCCAGATATTTATATGCATTCATTGATAATGTGCAATCCTTCCATGAAACCTTCACATCCACTTGGAGCACTCTCTCACCTACAAAGGTCTCAAGCATGCGTTTTCTATTTGTCTTTTTCATCCTATCTGAATAGTATATACCTGAATGATTGGATCCATAAAGAATGCTTAAACCTGACCCTAGAACAGTGCTTCTCAACTCCTGTCCTGAGGACCCACCAACAAGCCAGATTTTAAGTATTACCTTGGGGAGATGCAGACTAGAATACGGCAATCACTGAGCAGCATGATATATGATATATTTCAGTTATCTTGCAAACCTGGCCTGTTAGTGGGTCCTGAGGACAGGAGTTGAGAACCACTGCCCTAGAAGTTAAATGGACATGTGCTTAAGACCTTTGTAATGAGGGTTTAACCCCAAAGGTGGGAGCGTGCCCAAAGGGTACAGTGAAGGTTTAACAGACTAAAGGGTTCTATACTAAACTTGCCATAACAGGGCCTACATTTTGTCCTATTCCTGCTGAATCAGCCTAAATTCAAGCCTTAGGTGGCCCTGCTGGCATTTCCGGGCTCATCAAATGTTATTAAAAAGAAATAAAGGAGCGGGGTAGAAAATTGTTGCCCAAACAGTGACTATCCAATCAGTTGTAGTCACTGTTCAGATATCAAGCAGCCGCAGGTGTCATGCTGCTTAAATAAAATAACCAGCCTTTAACAGTCCCTGCTCCTTGTAGATCATAATTGCAGCTGCCTGGGAGTTGTTCAGCCTACTTAATAAAAAAGACTAGGCACCACTCTGCACTAGAATTGCCAAATCATTCCACAGAAAGGCCATCCACTATTTGGAACCCATGGTAGATATCATTTCCAAAGGAATGAATGGGAATTCTAGAGCGCATGCACAGCCTGGCTGGAGACTTTGGCCCCTTCCACACAAAGAGTTTGATCAGATCCACCTGTCCGTTTTTCAGGCGAACCTGATCGGACGGTCCATTCAGCCCTATGGCCCGACAGGTGTAAACTGACTTGTGTCCGTTTTCGTTCGCCTACCTCTGATTCGGTCCGCTAAAAATATATGTGGGCCTCTACCCTCCTCCATCTAGACCACATGTGTCAAACACAAGGCCTGTGATTCAAAGGCGGCCTACTAGGCCATTTCATGTGGCTCCTTGCACCTGGGGCTTTTTTTCAGCAGTAACGTTGCGGAACTCTGCTTCGCCATCTCCTGCTCTTGCCCTCCACACCCCGCTCACCACTGTCACTTGTAAATGCAGAAGCCTTCTTCTGAGGACTGTGGAGCAAGATGTGTACAAGGGTGGGGGATGGGAGAGAGTGGTGCAGAGGTCAGAGCCGTGGAGGGGTGGAAGTAAGATGTGGACAACCTGTGAAAGAGAACTAGACCCAGCGCATTGTGCATAGCACACCCCTAAACCCTGCACTCTGTAATGCGATCTTCAACCCTGCACTATGTATGTAGCGCACCCCTGATCTCTGCACTCTGTATTTAGCACACCCCTGAAACTGCACTCTATGCATAGGACACCCCTGAACTTTGCACTAAATCCACTCATGGTATTTTTCTGCCCCTTTAAGATCCCCTCACAATTTGGCCACACCCACCATTGGATGCAGTTTGGCACCTATTCTGAGGAAAAAAAAGCCATGTTTATATAGTCTTACAGATACAATCTGCTCTTTGAGGACAACCATAATCTTGATGCGGCTCGTGATTAAATTGAGTTTGACACCTGGTCTAAGCGGCTCGAATCAGAGGGCAATTGGGTGTAAACGGACAGCAGAATCTGTTTACCCCTGCCCGCTCATACAGCAAAGTGGGCTCTGTCCATGTCTGCTCTACAGAAACTGAGTTGTCACAGATGACTCATCCGCCCGCTCTGATCAGCAGGGGATCAGTGGAAAGAAAGGGGCTGTGTGTCTTCTAGCCAGCCGTACAGTGAAGAGATCTGCAGGATACAGTATGTGGATGGGTAAATTTAGGATTTGGTGGTAGGGGATGGGAGTTATTTAAAAGATAACTATGTTCAAAGTACAGTAATCTTTTAACAACCATTAAGAGATCTAATATACCAGACTGCATTGCTTTCAATGAGTAAACCCAAAGACTTGCATTGCGAAGAGTAACTAAGGCAGATCACGGTTCCATACTTCTCGATAGGCCTGCACCTTGAGAGTCAGGATGCTGTTTGCTTATCCATTGACTACGCTGGACAACCAACTGAGAAAAAAAGCCTCAAAACTATGATATCTGTACTTTTGACCTACCTTGTAGATCCATGACCAGCTTTAGCCCTTTATCCCATATGCTAATTCAATAGTCTTTAGGCAATGTTTGCTGATCCATGATTGATTGTAGCTGCTGATCTAAATAGGCACCTACATATACCCATTTTAATAGTATTAACAGATTTTCATAGAAAAATTCAGTGTTTCATTCCCACACAGTAATTTTTGTGTGCACACTGTTTTTTGTGCAGACGGATAGAAGAACCAGGCAAGTGCCGTGTTCACAGCAGGGCATGCGATGTGCAACGTAATGTGCAGATATGTATTCCTTATCGGCAGCTGCAGGTCGAGCAATCAGGAAGACAAAGTCAGGGGGGTTGCCAAGGTAACGAAGTGATTAGAATTCCTGCCGTTCACCTTCACAGTTGGAGCTGTCAGGGCTCAGGGCTCCCTAATAGGATCAAGTTGAAGAAGACGCTGGTCTGGTCAAAACACAAACCAGCAGATATTAGTACTTGAAAATGGGATTAGCGCACACTGTGGCACCCTGCATTGATTGCAGCTAATGAACTCTTTTGTAGCTTTGCCAATACCATGTTCTTTGTAAGCTCTCTGATAAGACAGACCGTATGATATACTTTGGATTGTTTTTAATAATTTCAAGATATTATAAAATGGGATTTTATTTTTTGGTGGTCCAAAATTCCTGACTGCAATAATTTTCCTTTTAATATTTAAATAAAAACATTTCAAATTTTACTGCTAAGTAGCATTACCATTGGGGGTGCAGTCAGTAGGTATTTTTTTGTCTTTCTTGCTGAGATGGCTGGGGACTCTGTGGTAAGAAATGTAAACATATTAAAATTTACATACAAGCAGTGCCAATACAAGGTCCTTCAGCAACTAAGGTAAAAAGGCCAGATTGTGTGCACCCTCCCCCCAAGAGCAGGGGTCCCACCCTTTTAGCATCCCCTTTCCTCCTGCTGAAACATCCACTGACAATCCCTTAGCCCAGTCCTGCATACAAAATCTAATTCTTTGGAGCTCTCTGTAGGTTTGCCTCCCGTGTAGGAGTGCAAATATGTTGGAATCTGCTCCTCAAGCAATGAAAGAATGTAAATGACAAGTGGACTGGTTCAGCAGATGTTTGTGTCTGTCCTGGTTTTGGACAAGGGTTGTGGTTTACTAGCCAGCCCACATCCCTTGCCTCAGATTTGGGCTAAAGCAGTAGGCGATGTTTGAAAGTAATGATCCTGAAGATAGGAGAAATTGAGTATGTGGCAGTAAGGCTGACCATACATAGCCTGATATTTTGGAAGTGATCGGTCCACGTCAAACAAAGCTCGATACATAAGCATAAAATATTGAGCAGTAACAGCCAAACATTGCAAACAATAGTGTATGCATGGGTTTTCTGTCATTTTACTTCATTGAAGAAACTTGGAGTTGTCTTCCACTGACTTGAATGTATGTTATCTGACTCAGAGATAATAGGTGCAGCAGGTCCTATTAGTACAGTAGCCTGGACTAGGGGTAGATCTATTCCACCATGCTATTCTCACAGTCCTCCTTGCATATAGTCAGCCTTCACCATGCAAGAGTGGACATCTATGCACTCTAAAGTACAGAAGCTACTCCTCTTCAGGGGAGCCATTTGAGATAGTTTGGGGTTTCCCCTGAAAGTGTAGGACTGAAAATATGCCATCCAGCTAGGAGACCCACGGACAGGACCACAACATGTATATAAGCTTAAAACTCGTAATAGGTGGCTTGGGAAACCATGAAATTGACCAAAAAGAGCTATGGTTTGTGGCTATACATGGAGAAGCTTGGAGTACCCTTTTCAGCTTGCTGTGCACGTATTGCACTTCAACACCAGGAACTAGGAATTAAAGATTATAAAAACATACATCAATATGAGTGTCCTATTTTAAAAACCATAACCCAGCAGCACAAAAATTCTACTTTTCTCACTATTAAAAATTTTAATGTCCTTGATTTTCCATCACCAGAGTGGAGTCTAACAGCTTAGTTTCCTTGGGATTATTTTTTTTATGTTCCATTTTAAGGGGAGAAGATAAACATACTGTATTAAATTGTCTGTTGACTGACACTGGATTCTCATGTTTAAAATGAATGTATTTAGTTCTTTAATATTTATGCTTCAAGCGTCTTTTTAAACTATTGTTTCTTACCTGGTACACTTAATTCAAACCAGAACATTTTGTATTTAAATTGTCTTTGGGGAAATAAACTATGTACTGAATGGATTTGACATAAATCCCACTTCTCGCTTGCTAATTTGCTATAGCCAATCCCCTACAGTTGTTTTGTATCCTTATCGTTTAAATGGCCTTGAGTCTGAGCATGATAAAATGAAGGCTACATTGGTATTATACTAGTCACGTCAAAGCATTGAAAGGATTTATTACCATAATCAATAAACAAATTTCAACAGTTTTTCAAGAACAGCCTAAAAAAACTTTCAAAGCTTTACTCCTTTATAAGACTTAGAAGTAATCACTTCTTTGTGTAACATTTGTTGAGGGAATCTTGAAAAACACTAACGTTGTTCTTCGAGTCTAATAATCCCCTAAATGCTTGAAGGTTACTAGTGTTGACTTTATTCATAAAGGGCTCTCGCAGTTGGACAAGGCTGCTGCTTCGCAGTATATACAGAGTTTGATTCATAGGCAGCAGCAGGCCTACTATATTGAAAATCAACCTAGTATGTTTCATAGTTCCAGCACAACCCACTGTAATATTGCTTATGTGTACCATGCGACATGAGGTTGTAGGCCTATCCAGATGTGAGAAGCCTGGTAAATCTAGCTTCATGAGATTATATGGCCACAAAAAAGTTCCAACATTCAGTCGTGCACCCGATGGTGTCTCAACCCGTAATTCTTTGTCCGATGCTGCCCTCCTCAAATGGGAAATCTCCAAAAAAAACTGTAAAAACACACAGGAGGGAGTAAAAAACTAGTGCATTACCATCACCAATGTTTATTAAGTTAAAAAGCATACTCACAAACATGAGATGGAACAAGCACATCAAACATAACTACAGCCATAGGCGATGTCATATGTGTGCCAAGGTTAGAATGCTAACACGTTTCGGGTGACAATGCCACCCTTCCTCTAAGACATCACATCAAATGCTTTGTAAATTCTTTTAGCTCATTATGCAAATATTTAATTTCCTCTTTTTTTTGATGCAAGGAATGCTACATTTAAAATCATGCACTTGCCTACATTTTAAAGAACAGCTAGATAGTTACTAGCACAAAGAAATAACCAACAGTAAGTAAATACAGTGGAAAAATCCACCGTGATCAAATTGAAACATGCTTAACATAAACATAGATCTATCCTTAGGATAAACTCGTATTAATAAAACAAGTGGGAAAAATGTGTTCACTATCTTGGTTTACATGACATTCCTGTTCTAAGTATAAAAAAATATTTAAAAAGCAGGTGAGCAGCAAAAGTACAGAGCAGAAGAGGAAATAAATCTTTACATTACTGAGTTGAATGATTATAAATATCCTCAATTAACATCTGCTGCCACTGATGATACACACAAAAAAAATGTATACAGTATATAACCTCTGAGAGGTTGCTTTAGTGCCTGAAATGCATGAGATGTGTTGTGCATTTACATCAGTCAACGATATAAATGTATATGTTGTTGTGTTACTCAGAGCCCCCTAGCACTGAACCATAAGACACATGTCTGTATAAGTCCTCAGCATCATTAATCAGATGTCACAGCCAGGCTCCCTTGTAGGCTTTGTGCAGCACTACCATAAGATGCCCCAGTGTTCTACAGTCTCTGCAGGCAGCTGCGCTTCTTAATCCCCTCTGACGCACTTACTTACGTATGCTGTATTGCTTTTTTTCCATGAAGGACACATAGCCTTACTCTAGGCTACTCTCTGCACAAAAGACAACCCTGAATTCAGACAGATTTAACCTCTAGGTTTGCTTTTCTACTTTATTTCTCTGACAGTTTTTAGCATCAGCTGGCAGTGTGCCCTTCAAATAATGATCTAAAAAAGACAGAATAAACAAAGTAGATGCAGATTTTTCTAAATGTTGCTAACAAAGGCAACATATATATTTTTTTCAATTAAATGCTAATCTAGGTGTTGTTTTTTATGGGTTATTACGTATTCACTCATGCTACATTATGTTTGCCATGCAAGGTTCAGCATCAGTAGGTGCTCCATCACCTCATGCATTGCCTTTGTGGAAGCTCCTGTCATCTCACCTCCTACTGAGCTCCTGAATGCTTTCATTGAGGTACTCTTGATATGAAGAAATTTCAGATGCCAGCAAAAGTTTTTAGTAGCTAAAATTAAAGAGGTTCTTTAGCCTTTTTTTAAATATTAAGTCAGCAGCTACAAATACTGTAGCTGCTGATTTTTATTAAAGAGACTCTTACCTGTCCAGGAATCCAGCACTGGGCCGCTTCTTTGCCAGTCTTTGGGTCCCCAGTGCCTCCATGTTGACTGTGGGAAGCCGACTGTGACTCCCTGCGTCTTCACAGCCAGTTTCCCACTGTGAATGTGTGAGCCACGCTGCACTCTGTGAATATCCCTACAACCTCCTGGTACCTGTGACGTGTCCCAGGAAGTTGCGGGCAGTTGGGAGTGGGTACCGGTTCCTGCCATAAATAGGTATCCACTCCCCCCAAAAAAATTGGAGACACAAGTGGAAGAGGAGGAGGATCAGTGTTACTTCCTTTTTAAGGTGAAGTTCCGCTTTACATTCAATAAGTTTAGCATTCCTTTGAGAATATTTTTGCATAATTGGTTAAAGTTTATCTATAGCCAAAACGTATTTATTGGTTTTAGAGTGGAGAAGTGTTAAAGGCAAATCAGCTTTTTGTTGCTTGTGTTTCCTAAAGACGACTTACAACTTGTGACGACACAACTGGGGATTTGTACCCCTGCAACCGCATAGGTTACCCATTGACCTCCATTAGTGGGCACATGATTAAACTGTTCTGATCAAGGCTGCAGCAAAGAGTATAGCTTGCCAAGGCATGTATTACTGGTGATTTTATCACTAGAGCATACAAATTCTACAAAACTGACAAATTCTGAAGTTATAATTTCATTAATATTGAAAATATGACTGATCATGCCCAAAAAACTTTTATTTAAGAATAGTGATCATATGAAGCCATTTATTATCACATAGTTGTTTGGCTCTTTTTTAAATTCTAATGATAACAGAAATCACCCAAATGGCCCTAATCAAAAGTTGACATACCCTGGAATGTTTGAAATTGGTACAGACACACAAGGTGACACAAAGGGTAAAATGGCAATTGAAAGGTTATTTCTTACATCTGTAGCTTTTTGAATTGCAATTAGTGTCTGTGTATAAATGAGTTTGTTAGCTCTCACATAAATGCACTGAGCAGACTAGACACTGAGCCATGAGGAGCAGAAAAGAACTGTCAGCTGCATAAAATTGTAATGAAACTTTATAAAGATGACTTTGGATATAAAAAGAAATCCAAAGCTTTAAGTTTGCCAGTAAGTACTGTTCAATCACTTACTAAGAAGTGGAAAATTTAGGGATCTCTGGATACCAAGCCAAGGTCAGGGAGCACAAGAAAGATTGCAGCCCTAACTGCCAGAAGAATTGTTTGGGATACAAAGAAAAACCCACAGGTAACCCCAGGAGAAATATAAGCTGCTCTGGAAAAAGAGCTTTAAGGCCTCCTCCCCAGCTCCTGTTTGTGAAACTGAGCTTTTGGGGAGGAGGGGGGGAGCAGGTGCCTAATTTTGACAGGTACCTGCTCCCACTTTCGTTCAGGTTGCCTAGGTGACCGGAAGCGGAAGCTCTCCCTCCCAAAGACTTTGGGACCAGTCACAGAGTGCAGAGCTGCTCGTGCATGCACAGTGGGCACCCGGCTGTGAAGCTGCAAGCTTCACAGCCGGGTGCCCATAGTAGACATGCTGGCGCGCCGCCAAGAGAGAACACGGGGAGAACACAGCGCAGGCAAGTGCACTGCAGGATCGTGGGACAGGTGAGTGGCTGTTTATTAAAAGTCAGCCGCTATTCTTTTTGTAGCTGCTGACTTTTAATAAACAAAAATGTGAATGGAACAAAAAAATTATCTGCATGGTCTAGTTGCGAGAAAGAAGCCTTTACTGTGCCAGTGCCATTGGCTGCAATATGTCCGACAACCCCTTGGCATGCCACCAGGCTTTTTGTAGAATTGGCGCAGTAAAGGCTTTTTTCTATCAACTCGACCATACAGCTAATTTTTGTTCAAATATTGTCCTCCTTAAAAACAACCACACCGTCTTTTCCCAGAGCAGCTTGTATTTCCCTTGAGGTTACCTGTGCGTTTTTCTTTGTATCCTGAACAATTCCCCTGGCAGTTGTGGCTGCAATCTTTCTTGGTCTACCTGACCTTAGTTTGGTAACAAGAGATCCCCGAATTTTCCACTTCTTAATGATTGAACAGTACTTACTGGCAAATTTAAGGTTTTGGATATCTTTTTATAATCTACAGGTCTTTTGCCAGTTTTTTTTTGCTTTCCATGGCTCAGTATCCAGCCTGCTCAGTGCATTCACGTGAGAGCTAACAAACGCATTGACAATTTATACACAGACAGTAAGTGCAATTTAAAAGCCACAGATATGGGAAATTAACCTTTAATTGCCATTTTAACCTGTGTGTGTCACCTTGTATGTCTGTACCAAGGCCAAACATTCCAGGGTATGTACATTTTGGATCAAGGCCATTTGGGTGATTTCTGTTATCATTATGATTTAAAAAGGAGCCAAACAACTATGTGATTATAAATGACTTCATATGATCACTATCCTAAATAAAAAAGTTTTTGATATGATCAGTCATAGTTTTAAAGTGGTGTTCCGGCCGAAATTACACTTTTTAAATAAAAATACCTCTATAATACACAAGCTTAATGTATTCTAGTAAAGTTAGTCTGTAAACTGAGGTCCGTTTTGTTAGATTATTACAGCATTTTGAAAGTATATAAACTAGAAATAGACTGTATTTCTTCCTGGATTTCATGATTTCAGATCTCGCACATGCTCAGTGCTGCACAAGCAGTGTAATAGGTTTCCGGTCAGGTTTCCCCATAGAAAGGGCAGTGTCAGAAGAAGTTGACACTTTTCTATGCAAACCTCTCCCCCCCTCCTCCCTGCAGGAACCAGTAAATATACTGCATGTTCAAGAAATATATATATATATATACACATATATATATATATTGTTATATATTTATCTTGTTGTGTGTGTATACAGCTTTTCATTTAAAAAAATAATAATCTCAGCAACAAAATTCATTTATGCATCTAGATTGCATCGCCGCATCACTTTGCATTGCCCCTGCCAAATCGCATCACCCCAGCACATCGAATAGCATCACCCACAGCATCAACCCCAGCACATCGAATCGCATCGCCCCAGCACATCGAATCGCATCGCCAACAGCACGTTGCATCAACCCCAGCACATTCAATAGCATCGCCCACAGCACATCAAATCGCATTGCCCCAGCACATTGCATCACCAGCAGCACATCGAATCACATCGGCCACAGCACATTGCATCAACCCCAGCCCATCGAATCGCATCGCCCACAACACATCGAATCGCATCGCCCACAACACATTGCATCACCCCCAGCACATAGAATCGCATCACCCCCAGCACATGGAATCACATTGGCCCCAGCACATCGAATTGCATTGCCCACAGCACATTGCATTACCCCCAGCACATCAAATTATCAAATTGCATCGCCCACAGCACATCGAATCGCATCGCCCACAGCACATCGAATCGCATTGCCCCCAGCACATCGAATAGCATTGCCCCAGCACATCGAATCACATCGCCCACAGCACATTGCATTGCCCCCAGCACTTCGAACAGCATTGCCTACAGCACATTGCATCACCCCCAGCACATCGAATTGCATCGCCCACAGCACATTGCATCACCCCCAGCACATCGAATCGCATTGCCCACAGCACATTGCATCACCTCCAGCACATCGAATCGCATCGCCCACAGCACATGGTCCAGTCCCTGAAGGAAGGGGATCATGCTCTGCTTCAGTATGTCACAGTACATGTTGTCATTCATAGTTCCCTTAATGAACTGTAGCTCCCCAGTGCCGGCAGCACTCATGCAGCCCCAGACCATGACACTCCCACTTGGGCAGGACAGACTTGTCTTTGTGCTCCTCACCTGGTTGCCGCCACACACGCTTGACACCATCTGAACCAAATAAGTTTTTCTTGGTCTCATCAGACCACAGGACATGGTTCCAGTAATCCATGTCCTTAGTCTGCTTTCCTTCAGCAAACTGTTTGCTGGCTTTCTTGTGCATCATCTTTAGAAGAGGCTTCATTGTGGCACGACTGCCATGCAGACCAATTTGATGGAGTGTGTGTGTTATATGGTCTGAGCCCTGACAGGCTGTCCTGCCACCCCTTCAACCTCTGCAGCAATGCTGGCAGCACTCATACGACTATTTCCCAAAGACTACCTCTGGATATGACGCTGAGCATGTGCACTCAACTTCTTTGGTCAACCATGGCGAGGCCTGTTCTGAGTGTAACCTGTCCTATTAACCATTGTATGGTCTTGGCCACAGTGCTGCAGCTCAGTTTCAGGGTCTTGGCAAGCTTCTCATAGCCTACCCCTAGGCCATCTTTATGTAGAGCAACAATTATTTTTTTTAAATCCTCAGAGTTGCCATGCAGCTCAGTTTCAGGGTCTTGACAATCTTCTTATAGCCTAGGCCATCTTTATGTAGAGCAACAATAATTTTTTTCAGATCCTCAGAGTTCTTTGCCATGAGGTGCCATGTTGAACTTCCAGTGACCAGTATGAGAGTGAAAGCGATGACACCAAATTTAACACACCTGCTCCCCATTCACACCTGAGACGTGGTAACACTAACAAGTCACGTGACAACGGGGAGGGAAAATGGCTAATTGAGCCCAATTTGGACATTTTCACTTAGGGGTGTACTCACTTTTGTTACCAGCGGTTTAGACATTAATGGCTGTGTTGAGTTATTTTGAAGGGACAGCAAATTTACACTGTTATACAAGCTGTACACTCACTACTTTACATTGTAGGAAAGTGTCATTTCTTCAGTGTTGTCACATGAAAAGATATAATAAAATATATATACAATGTGAGGGGTGTACTTTTGTGAGATGATGTGTGTGTGTGTGTGTGTATATAATATATATATATATATACACACACACATATATGGAAAAATAGTGCAGCGCTCAAACTCAAGGGTTGCTGAAAGCAACTCTAATGTGTGAATAACTAATAAACCACTCTAAATTGGTGATAAATTAAATAAAGTTCATGGATGGTCCATTCCAATGGATAATTTCACATATGAGATGACCTCCATGAAGGCTGGAAAACGTGACCCCTCTGGGTTGAATGAAGTAATTCAAAAGAGTCCAAACAGCATGTGTTTAGTGGAAATGGATGTCTTTTCATGGACAACACCGCCACCGCATGAATGACTGGAAGGTCTCAGTATATCAGATGGAAAATGACAATATGGCACAAAGGGTAAGGGTGGATACTCTTACCGGACACGGTGGACCCACCTGTCATATGACAGTAGATCAAACGAGCTTGATGGTCGCCGTGACCAGAAGTGAAGGGAACTGGATATCCAAGATACCTCGAACCGACTCCCACAGGGTAGCAGATGACTGACTCACTCGATGGAAGCTCCTCTGATCGTACAGGCTCCAAGACAGTCCAAGATGGACACAAGGGTAAAAAAGAAAGAAAAACGCCGGATGGTGCAGGTCAATATAACCATGAACGGTTTATTGAATAAATTTTGTCTTTTATAATATAGACAAAAATAAAAAGTGATCACAAAATAAAATGTTAAAAGCAATGTGGGGTACAGCGTTAGCAAGCCCTACGCGTTTCGACTACGAAAGTCTTCAACAGGGGCACAGTGCTGTACCCCCCACATTGCTAGCATTAAATAAGGTCTGAAATGGATCTGATCCGCCCTAAAAGGGGAGGAGTCAAAACCGGAAGTAATAAACTATTCCACCACATCAGAATGACATCAGTAGAAGATATAACCTAAACTGAAAAATCATTACATTCAAATAGAAGTAAATTATAATTATAATCAGTTTGGTCCACCTCAATATCAGGGTTTTCACAAACCCACCTTTCACACCCCCAAGAGCCCAAGAAGAAACGAGGCTCTAGAGGGGGGCGGCGCATCCAGCGCAAAAAGACGAAAGGGTCAGTTAGGTGCAGGCATTTTTAATTTAAGTTTGGTTGCTCTCACTTCCCAAGAGCAGTCGGTTTTAGACAAAGGTCTGAAATTTGTTCCTCCACGGAAACTGAACAAATTTTCCACCTTTATAGATATCCAGAAGTATATTGGGAAACTGAATATCCAGAGGCATTTTTTAGCCCTCCCAATAGTTGATGCCCAGAACAACAATGGGACGTCTATGGTGCCTTTGGGAACCACTTCTTCCACCCAGTCTGGTAGTCATTCTACCAGTATACATTCGGGGTTATCTAACCCCTCCCTGTTTAACCCCCCAGCACAATCAGCCCCATCCATTAATGTGTTTCGCACCCTCGTATTGAAGGACTTGGATGGACTACCTGCTAAGAGAGTCCACCAAGATCCAACTATTGCGGCAGGTTTGAAAACCCTGTGCCTCAACAAAAACCTTATTATCCGTCCGGCGGACAAAGGCGGGGGGATAGTGGTTCTTGACAAGGAAAACTATGTCAAGGAGATGTGTAGACTTTTAGAGGATAGAGCCACTTATAGTCTGTTGCCAGGTGATCCTACTTTAAAATATAAGAAGGCCCTGGTAGAGATTATTAATGAAGGCTTTTCTCTGAACATCCTTAATAAGAAAGAACAGGAATACTTGGTTCCCTTGGCGCCTCGTATTCCTGTCATTTATTACCTCCCAAAGGTACACAAGAACCCAGTCGATCCCCCTGGGCGTCCCATTGTAAGTGGGATTGACTCAGTCACGTCACGTATTGGGAAGTATATTGATCACTTTCTCCAGCCGTTGGTAAAATTGGTGCCCTCTTATTTGAGGGACACCAAGGACACCATTAATTTACTAGAGAAGGTTTTCCATCAGGGAGATTTGATCTTAGTAACTGCAGATGTGTCTGCATTATACACCTGCATTCCACACCATTTGGGTCTTGAGGCAGTGGAGTTGTTTCTGACCAGAAACTCGACACTGTCCTTGATACAGAGAAATTTTATCATGGAGCTGTTGGATTTTGCCACACGGCATAATTACTTTTGGTTCCAGGGAACATTCTTCTCCCAAATCAGGGGTGTGGCAATGGGGGCTAAATATGCCCCCAGTCTTGCCAATCTCTTTATGGCCCAGTGGGAGGAGGATGTCGTCTATGCCCTCAACAGACCTGAACTAGTTCTGTGGGCTAGATATATAGACGACATCCTCCTCCTATGGAGGGGCACGAGAGAATCTCTGGACACCTTTATGGCAACTCTCAACGACAACGACCGGGGAATTGTGTTAACGTATGAGGCTAGTTCCTCATCTATACACTTCCTCGACTTGGAAATTATGGCTGTCGGTAACCATCTTGAATTTAAAACCTTTTTCAAGTCTACCGACAGAAATGGTTATATCCCTGTTGACAGCTGTCATCATGATCAATGGCTGAAGTCCATACCACGGGGACAATTCCTCCGTCTCAGGAGGAACTGCACCCGTGATGATGACTTTGTGGCTCAGTCCAATACCCTCAGGGAAAGATTCCTTGACAGGGGCTATTCATCCATTGGGTTGGATGCTGACATTTCTTCTGTATTGGAAATAGAGAGGTCTTCCCTTCTCACTAATAAACAGAGAAATGTTAGAGAGGATAGATTCAAATGGTCCTTTTTCACTTCCTATTCCACTCAACATCACGAAATCAAAAAGATTTTGAATAGGCATTGGAAAGTGTTATTAAGCGATAGAATACTTGGACCCTCTCTCCCGGAACGGGCAGGTGTGATTTTTAGGGGTGCCCGCTCCATTCAGGGTGAAATAGCTCCTAACACAATAGACCCTCCCACTAAGACTTCCTTCTTTCCAGAGGCTAATGGCTATTACCCTTGTAGAAAATGCAATGTTTGCATGGTCAATGTGTTGGGTAGACGTAGAACGGACACGTTTAGTTCTAGTGTCACGGGACGAAGTTATACCATGAAGCAATTCACTACCTGCGTTACCAGGTTTGTCGTGTACCTAATTACATGCCCATGCAAATTGCAATATGTAGGGCGTACGATTAGGAATTTTTCTATTCGGGTCAACGAACACTTAGCCAAAATACGTAAGGGTTGTGATAAGCACACTGTTTAGCGACATTATTTAGAACATCATGCCAAGGATCCTAGAGGCACCCAATTTCAGGTGATAGATAGGTTTGTCCCCCATTGGAGGGGGGACTCCTCTCTGCGGGGCGTCTCTAGGTTAGAGACTTATTGGATACACGAGCTCAGGTGTTACTCACCCCATGGTATGAACATTGAATGGGACATTAATTGTTTCATCAACCGGGCGTGAGTACCCTGGGCTCGTGTGTCCCTTTTAGTCTGGATGGATGGTCCACATTATATCTTTATTGCAATTCATCACCCTTGTGCACCTGTTAAGGTGGCAGGTGTGGTTGTTTTGTTATATTGGGACCTTAGTATATTTTTGGTGTCGCCATTTGGCATCACTATAGGGAATATCCATTGTGTATACTTTGTCACTGATGGGATGACATGATGTGTCGTTTTTAGATGTTTGAAACACACATTTTGTCGTGATTTAATGAGGAAGTTGGGGTTCCTCTTGTATATTAGAATTCAGCCCAATGTATGGTTTGCCCTTTTAGTTATAAGGGTTTATTGTATGTAATCCACTATATGGCGTTTTTTTGGGCCATTTAGGATAGGCGCATATTAGTGGATTCATACAGTGTTTTTCGGTTTTGATGTGTTTAGTTTCCCTCCATTACATGGCGCTGGCTCCATGGCGTCTGAAGTTGCCATGGAGCCATTGCGTTCTCTGGTATCGAGATACTGACGTTGGAGGTTAGTTGACGTCCTTCCCTCGTCATGTGTTAGGACAGATAGGAGACGCTGTGACGTGATTACGTCATAACGTTGTCCCTGGGTGCGCGCGCGAGGTTCATCGGAGCGGCGCACACCATGTGACCATGTTATGATGGTGAGCTTGGGTGCGCGGGTGATGTTTGGGTGCGCGGCGCGCACCAGACGCCCGCAACGTTACGCTATGGTAACGTCCTTGTGTGGCTTGTTCCGATGATGCTCTCGGCCGCGCGCGCGTGACGCCTACGTGCACGGCGCACACTAGACGCCCGCGGTGCCACGCTACAATGGTGTCCCCAATTGATATTGCAGCAACATCTGAGGGATGTTGCTGCAAGAGGATCCACTTCGTGTACCTGCTATACAGCAGGACAATTAGGCGCCCCCTATTGGCGGTAAGTGTAGGTGGGGACACTAATATGTAGCAATCAGCATGAAAGGTTCTTTCTGTCTATAAATGTGATTGGTGCTTAATCTTTGGCGGGAAAATTTGAAAATCATGTTTTTTTATATGATTCACATGTTATTTAGGTTATATATCTTTATACCAGGATTACATATTGTTAATTTACTTCTATTTGAATGTAATGATTTTTCAGTTTAGGTTATATCTTCTACTGATGTCATTCTGATGTGGTGGAATAGTTTATTACTTCCGGTTTTGACTCCTCCCCTTTTAGGGCGGATCAGATCCATTTCAGACCTTATTTAATGCTAGCAATGTGGGGGGTACAGCACTGTGCCCCTGTTGAAGACTTTCGTAGTCGAAACGCGTAGGGATTGCTAACGCTGTACCCCACATTGCTTTTAACATTTTATTTTGTGATCACTTTTTATTTTTGTCTATATTATAAAAGACAAAATTTATTCAATAAACCGTTCATGGTTATATTGACCTGCACCATCTGGAGTTTTTCTTTCTTTTTTACCCTTGTGTCCATCTTGGACTGTCTTGGAGCCTGTACGATCAGAGGAGCTTCCATCGAGTGAGTCAGTCATCTGCTACCCTGTGGGAGTCGGTTCGAGGTATCTTGGATATCCAGTTCCCTTCACTTCTGGTCACGGCGACCATCAAGCTCGTTTGATCCACTGTCATATGACAGGTGGGTCCTCCGTGTCCGGTAAGAGTATCCACCCTTACCCTTTGTGCCATATTGTCATTTTCCATCTGATATACTGAGACCTTCCAGTCATTCATGCGGTGGCGGTGTTGTCCATGAAAAGACATCCATTTCCACTAAACACATGCTGTTTGGACTCTTTTGAATTACTTCATTCAACCCCGAGGGGTCACGTTTTCCAGCCTTCATGGAGGTCATCTCATATGTGAAATTATCCATTGGAATGGACCATCCATGAACTTTATTTAATTTATCACCAATTTAGAGTGGTTTATTAGTTATTCACACATTAGAGTTGCTTTCAGCAACCCTTGAGTTTGAGCGCTGCACTATTTTTCCATATATCTGTTTATACTTTGTTTGAGTGCCAGCAGCTTTGTTGTATATATTGGTTTAGCGCAGTTTTTTCACTACATATACACACACACACACCGTATCTCACAAAAGTGAATACACCGCTAAGTGAAAATGTCCAAATTGGGCCCAAAGGGTCAATAGATTGTGTGGCCACCATTATTTTCCAGCACTGCCTTAACCCTCTTGGGCATGGAGTTCCCACTGGAGTCCTCTTCCACTCCTCCATGACGACATCACGGAGCTGGTGGATGTTAGATGTTTTTGTTTTTTTATTACACAAGAAACTTTTAACAGTATTTCATTGATGAAGAGCATTAATAACACGCTGGCACATCCAGATGAAGTGACGGTTCACGTCACGAAACGCGTCATGTCCCGCTAGGACAGACGACTACAGGACTTCCCCCTCTTCACCCACATATGGCCTTTTGTTTTTGTTTTCACCCCGCAGCTATTATGGAAACCCTGTGAACCTTGCGCATGATCTAAACTGAAGCATCTCTTGCCCCCCATTGGCCAGAGCCGCACATCACTCCCAGCCAGCCTCTCTCTGGTGACTCCTAGTCTCAGCCTCAGCCTACGCCTATTGACGTCGGTCACATGATACAAACACTAGGAATCTCATGCTGAGACCCCACGTGACCCGACATTACACGCTGCTACAGCTAGACGGCCAAGTTTACCAACCTGGGACGGCAGACGTTCCTTAACGCACAGCGGAGGGACCCAGAGCTACAGTCAGGCTTTCGCTGGACCGGGACACAAACTGAGGTATCCTCTTGGCTGCAGGATGATTGCTCTAAGGACACATCAAGGAATCCAGACAACCGAAGGGTAAGCCTTTGAACCATTAACGCTACCCTATTTTGGTATACCTAGTCTGTGTCATGTGATACTGTCCCATGTTGATATCTCCAGCCTGCCTATGATGGCCTTCAACAAGTGTCACAGCTAACCACCCAGTTGTCTTTTCTCCAGCCCACCTTACCAGCAATTATGGTGTGTTAATCAGTGGCCGGTGAATAAGTGGTCTTAAATTCCACTAGACCTTGAAAGAAGGAACACTGATACTGTTTGTTCTAATATACAACAGTTATTCTGATACATGTTGGCCTAAAGACTAGACTTCTCAGGCTGATGCCAGATGCGATACTTTACAAGTACCACAGTATTTTCAATAAGCTCAGGATCTCCATGAACCTTCTTTCTTTCATCTATTTATACCACAAAGGTCAATTTCTCTGGATGTTTGTGACCTGTTCAGCCAAGTAAAAATAAATAAATATATATATATATATATATATATATATATATGCACATGTACACCACAATTGGTGCCCTATATATATTTTATACACATATATGGTTTCCCTCTGATTTGAGTGCTAGATAAACAGGGTGTATATCTATATTAACATTGCCATTTGAGGTGTGTCTAGAGGGGTAGTAGGTCCGGTTCGCCTGTCCCTATTTTAGCATGTTGTGTTACATCTATGTTTCTATGTGTTTTATGTTCTGCACATGTGTTGGAGGAATTAAATTCTCCCTTAAGTTGTGACGCAACTCTGGGATTAATTGTTACCCATAATTATTTAATCAATAAAGTCTTTAAATTAACCGGCTGTGTTGTGGTTGATTCACCACTTAAACCTTCTGTTGGAACCCCTTTCCAACCCCCCCCTCTTTTTTGTTTAGCAATATTGGTTTAGGAGGATCCAGGTTGTAATTTACCACTGCATCAACCAGTCGGCCACATTATTTGTAATTTGTATAATATCCCCCTGTGAATCAGGCATTTTACTCCCATTTCTGATGTTAGAGACCTTGCGCTCCTCCACCTTCCATTTGAGGATGCCCCACAGATGTTCAATAGGGTTTAGGTCCATTACGTTTACCCTCAGCTTCTTTAGCAAGGCAGTGGTTGTCTTGGAGGTGTGTTTGAGGTCGTTATGTTGGAATACTGCCCTGCAGCCCAATCTCAGAAGGGAGGGGATAATGCTCTTCCTCAGTATGTCACAGTACATGTTGGCATTCCTGGTTTTCTCAACGAACTGTAGCTCCCCAGTGACGACAGCACTCATGCAGCCCCCGACCATGACACTCCCACCACCATGCTTGACTGTAGGCAAGACACACTTGTCTTCTTTGTACTCACATGGTTGCCGCCACACACGCTCGACACCATCTGAACCTAATAAGTTTATCTTGGTCTCATCAGACCACATAACATGGTTCCAGTATTCCATGTCCTTAGTCTGCTTGTTCTCAGCAAACTGTTTGCAGGCTTTCTTGTGCATCATCTTTAGAAGAGGCTTCCTTCTGGGATGACAGCCATGCAGACAAATTTGATGCAGTGTGTGGCGTATGGTCTGAGCACTAACAGGCTCACCCCCACCCCTTCAACCTCTGCAGCAATTCTCGCAGCACTCATATGTCTATTTCCCAAAGACAACCTCTGGATATGATGCTGGGTATGTACACTCCACTTCTTTGGTCGACCATGACAAGGCCTGTTCTGAGTGGGAACCTGTCCTGTTAAACCGCTGTATGGTCTTGGCCACTGTACTGCAGCTCAGTTTCAGGGTCTTGGCAATCTTCTTATAACCTAGGCCATCTTTATGTAGAGCAACCATTCTTTTTTTCAGATCCTTGCCATGAGGTGCAATGTTGAACTTCCAGTGACCAGTATGAGAGAGTGAGAGCGATAACACCAAATTTAACACACCTGCTCCCCATTCACACCTGAGACCTTGTAATACTAACGAGTCGCATGACATCGGGGAGGGAAATTTTTTAATTGGGCTATTTGGGCCCAATTTGAACATTTTCAATTAGGGGTGTACTCACTTTTGTTGCCAGCGGTTTAGACATTAATGGCTGTGTGTTGAGTTTTTTTTGAGGGGACAGAAAATTTATACTGTTATACAAGCTGTACACTCACTACTTTACATTTTAGCAAAGTGTCATTTCTTAAGTGTTGTCGCATTAAAAGATATAATAAAATATTTACACTTTTGTGAGATACTGTGTGTGTGTGTGTGTGTGTGTGTGTGTGTATATATGGTATATATATTATAGATCCAACGTCCCTGAAAAATTGCTGACATTTTTCTGTTCTTTGTTCCCATGAAACGCTGCAGTTCTCTCAAGGAGCCCTCCCAGTTTTAGCCATGGTCTACAAAACGTTTACTATCTGTGTTGTGCAGATGAGGATAGTGGGACAGTCAGTATTTTAACAGACAGCTAGTCTGAGCTGACACAATTTAGTCTGGAATACATGTGGTGTCAGCCTACAAAAAAGCAATTAGGAGCTGTGTACATTTCTGGCAGATCCACATTTTTTTTCTGTAATTTGCAGGGTCTGTAAAGTATTACAAGCTAGGAAATGGGCATTTACTACTTTAAGGAAGTTTTTGTACTTTGCCAATTCTAAATCATTTTGCTTTTGCAAAACATATTGGAGTGGAAAAATCCACACAGACAGTTATAAGCTCTCACCAATAGAGTTACTAATCAGTTATGTGAACCAGCAGCTAAGAGACTGTAGAAATTATTCTGAATGACGTGGAATAGTACCAGGAAATCTAGAGAATATTGCTTTCGTACACGTTTTATGGGACTATTTGTATGCGTCATTACTCAAGAAACATATTGACCTGCATTTGGAAACATGTCATGTTCGAATAAATTGTATTTGCAAACACATCATACAATTAAACAGATCTGTCTACCTGTTTACAGACCTAATTTTGTGCAGGTTTATTGATGAATGTACAGGTGGATATGACCGTTTTTAATGCTTTTTCTCAAGATAACATTCCCAAAATGTAGTTGTACCCATTTTACCTTAATAAGTATAGGTTCATAATGGCATAATAGGGCGCAATTCATTTGTGCCCATGCACATGGGTTCGCGGCCACCCCCTCCCCCCTTCTGCTTATCTTTCCCTCTGGAATATAAATGAAAAATAAATTACATTTGGACACATTTTGTGTTTGTGTCATTGCCCCTTTAAGCTTTTCAGGTTACCTGTGTCAAGGTGTGCTCTGACTGGTCCAGGTGGAGCAGGTGACTGGCTGGAAGATTCTGGAACATTGGGACCCTATATAAGGCAGCAGCAGCTGCTGCTTCTTGCTGTTGGCTGGGCACTGGACTTTGCTCCTGCGGGCCCGCCATGAATTCACTTCTGAGGAAACTCCTGGAGAGAGCAGAAAGCGCCAGAGGAGTGAGTGGATGCGGCGCTACCTAGCCATGGGGGATGCGGAAGAAGAGCGGCTCGAGGAGGCGGAAGAATTGTCGTCTGAGGCCCCGCATTCTTCCTGCAGTACTCTAGAAGACCAGTGCCATGATGCCCGCCTGCCCACCACCGTCAGACCCAGGCGCAGCCGGGCAGTGGTGCGGGCTGAAATCGTGGCACCCGAGCAGGAGTCGTCGTGGCGTCAGCAGGAGGGAGGCGGTGCCACTCCTCCAACGATGCGGAGCTCTGGCCGGCACAAGCGAGCTCCTTCATCTCCCAGGAGGCCTGTTCACAGGGGGAATCGTGGGCGGCATGTAGCCGAGCCTCCACCTCCTGCTCCGGTTGCCGAGCAACACACAGAGCGGCCGTCCAGGCACCATCTACAGGACGACTTGATGATTGCCCCAGCAGAACAGCTGCCAGGTAATTTAACCCCTGCTGTGCTTTCAGTACAGCATGCATGTTTGCCTCAGGTTGCATCTGTCGGTACTGTCCCTCTTCTGGACTCTCTGCTATCCTCTTTTTCTAAAATAGCTGAGGCTGTGGTGTCAAAGCATTCCTCTCCTCCTCCTGTTTTTTCACCTGCAAAAGTTTGGTCTGTAAGGCCCCTTTCACACTGGGGCGTTTTTCATGCGGTTTAGCGCTAATAATAGCGCTATTATACCGCATGAAAAATTCCTGCCCTGTAGCCTTCAATGTGAAAGCCCGAAGGCTTTCACACTGAAGCGGTGCGCTAGCAGGACCGCTCCAAAAGTCCTGCTAGCCGCTTCTTTACAGCGGTAAAGGAGCGGTGTGTTCACCGCTCCTTTACCGCGGGTGCCCATTGAAATCAATGGGACACCGCGGTAATACCGCCCGCAAACCGCGGCAATAGCCGCGGTTTGCGGGCGGTATTAACCCTTTTTTCGGCCGCTAGCGGGGGTTAAATTCACCCCCCTAGCGACCGCATACCGCGGTAAGAACGACCGTATAGCAGCGCTGCAAATCGCGCTGCTATACCGCCACCGCTCCTGCCCGCCCCGCTATACCGCCACCGCTCCTGCCCGCCCCAGTGTGAAAGGGGCCTTAATGTTCCCATGTCTGCTCTATTAGGCACATCTGTCAATCATTATTTAACCGATAACTCCCCATCAGTGGATTTATTTAGTCAGCCTGTTCCTGAAACATCCGTGAGGGAGGTTATGCCCTGTGCATTGTCCCCACTTGGATTTTATTTATCTATCTGTGTGAAGGAGAAGATATAGAAGGGGGAATTTATTGACATGTTGTCATTGCTTCCCTCTTCCAAGGAATTTTTACGTGCAGACAGGAAGTCAGAGGATGATCGGCGAAGACCTATTGCCAGGTAATTTTTTTAACTGGCTTCAGGCCTTTGGCATTTTTGCAAGTGTTATGGGTGAAAAATTCCCTGACCGTTGTAGCGGTCTTTTTCAGCATTTGGAGATCATCCTGGAGGCATATAAAAGTTTTGATGGGCTAGGGTGGTTCGTCTAAGACTAATCTTTCACCAAAAATTGGTGGTTTATCCAAGTTTGCAATGGGGCATGAAGGATGTCGGCCTTTGGCTGAACCTGATTGTTCCTCAGAGGTCCTTTCCCCCCAAGCAATCACCTACAGCTACTAACGTAAGCCAATCACCTTACAGGAAAGGGTATTGCTACTCTTTTAATGAGTTAATTGGGTAGTTCTTGCCGTTATAAGCATGAGTGCTCGTTTTGTTCGGGTTCTCACCCCTTGGCAAAGTGTTTTAAGAAGACCAGTCCCTCTAGCTCGCAGAGGGATATTTTTTTCAAGAGCCTTCACTCCAGTGAGGCTGGAAAACATGCTCCATTGGCTGGAACTTTATCCAGACAAGGAGAGGACCAGTCTATTAATTGAAGGCTTTAGGGATGGGTTTTCCTGGTATCGGTTGCCAGCTGGTAAAAAATCTGAGGTCGGTGGATAGGTTTTCAGATATTGACGGGAAAAACTCCTGAAAGAGGTTAGGGATTGGCGGGTGGCTGGCCCTTTTATTTTCCCACCTTTTTGATAATTTCCGCATGTCCCCTTTGGGTATCGTACCTAAAAAAGAGCCCAATTCTTTCAGATTAATACATTCTTATCCTTACCGGTTGGTAGCTCATTGAATGACGATATAGACTCTTCTGTTTCTTCAGTTTCCTATTCCACCTTTGAGGATGCAGTTCAGGTGATCCGCTGCCTTGGGAGCGGCGCTTTGTTGGCTAAGGCGGATATAAAATCTGCGTTCAGATTGTTGCCAATTTCCCCGTTATCTTTTAACTCGCTAGGTTTTTGTTTTGAATATATGTATTTTTTCGATATGTCTGTCCGTGGGGTGTTCGTTATCATGCACCTATTTTGAATCATTTGCGTCTTTTTTTCAATGGGTATTGTCTTTTGAGTCTGGTTTTGATAGCATTGTGCATTACCTGGACGACTTCCTTTTTGTCAGACCGGAGGGTTCCCCCTATGCTTGTATCTTTTGCAGCTTTTTTCCAGGATTCCTGCATATTTTTGCATCCCCTTGGTGGTTGAGAAGATCATTCCTCCGTCGGTTTCCCTGGAATTTCTAGGTATCACGATTGACACCCTTGCTATGGAATTTAGGTTGCCAGAGGGTAAAATTGTTAGATTGAAATCATCCATCTTGGGCATGATTCGCAAGCACAAGGTGTTGAGGGAACTTCAATCTTTGCTTGGTCTTCTAGCATTTGCATCTAGGGTCATGCCGGTAGGCTGGATCTTTTCCCGTGGCTTGTCTTTGGCAACGGCTGGGCTTAAGTCGCCGTTTTCCTACATCCGTTTGTCTGCAGACCTGAAGGACGACTTGTCGGTCTGGTATTAATTTTTTGACCAATATAACAGGCAGTCGTTTTTTCAGGAGAATTTTGTTTTCGCAGCTGATTTAGAGCTCTACACTGACGCGGCGGGCTCCTTAGGGTTTGCGGCCATTTGGCGCACTCATTGGCTTTGTGGTGCTTGGCCTGCTTCTTGGGTTACCCGGCAGGCTACCAAGAATATTGTTTTGTTGGAATTTTTTCCTATTGTTGCGGCTTTTGAACTTTGGAGTGCTCATTTCGCTAACAAGCGAATAATGGTTCAAACTGACAATAAGGGAGTGCTTTTTGTCATAAATTATCTTTTGTCAAAAATCCATTTCTGTTGATTCTGTATTTTGTATTACTATGCTTGAAACATAATATATGGGTTAAAGCTCAGCACATTCCTGGAAAGTCTAATGTGATTGCGGATGCTTTATCCTGTTTGCAGATATCCCGTTTCCGGCAGTTGTTTTCTCAAGCGGATCGCGAGGGATGTGTCTGTCAAGCCCATTTGTGGTATCTGATATAGATGGCTTATCTACGGTGATTAAGAACTCCCTCTCCCCTCATACATGGTTGGACTATTCGGCCGCTTGGAGTAGATGGTTTGCCTTCTGCAGGTCTTTTGATTTTTATTGTTACCAAAACTCGGAAGGTGCTGTTTTGTCCTTTTTATTATGCACATTAATGCACGACAATCTTTCATACAGCCACATCTCTAAGATTTTGGCTGGAATCTTTATTTTTCAAGCTTCATAGTTTGCCCCCGTTAAATGTGTTCTTTTCGGTCAAGCAAGCCTTAAAGGGTTATAGAAAAAGCACGTTTGTCCAGGACAAGCGTAGGCCTATTTCCGTCGACATGCTTGGACGCCTTTGCTTGTCCACGGGTCAAGTGTGTCTTAATCAATATGAGGCTTGTATGTTTCAAGCGGCTTTCTGTTTGGCCTTTTTTGCTGCACTCCGAGTATCTGAATTGGTACCCCTCAATAAATCTGGGACTTCGGGTTTGAGGTTCCAGGATGTTTTGGTTTCAGGTTCTGGAATCCGTTTGTTTATATGTCAATCAAAGACGGATCAGCTGGGGAAAGGTTGTTGGGTTCAACTTAATCCTCGTGGGGATCACTTAATCTACCCTTTAGTAGTCCTCCAGAAATACCTTGCCCTTAGGCCCCCCTTTTCAGGTAGTTTTTTTATTACATGCAGAAGGTTTACCACTTGCTAGATATCAGTTTGCTCCAGTATTTAAAAAGTATGTACGGGCCATTGGTTTGTCTGACGCCACCTTCTCGACCCATTCTTTCTGCATTGGTGCCACCACAGAGGTGGCTCAGGTGGGTCTAAATGAGGCAATTATTCGAAGGTTGGGTAGATGGGAGTCTGATAGATTCAGGATGTATGTTTGACCTAACCTTGCTATTTGACTTTCCCAGGTTTACACAGAACCGTATGGATCTATCCTAGGTCACTCCTTTATTTTCTGTGCACGTAGGAGAGCATTTCAGTGTTGCTACACGGAGAACCTATCTCTTCCAACGGACTCTCTTTCCTTATACTGGAAAGCTATTTGGGGGTTGCGCTGGTGTCAGGTATGCTTTCAACTGTCTCAGCTTAGTGCGCACTGGCCCCCACCATCGATAGTTATAATGCATGCAGGTGGTAATGACATTGGCCATCTGAAATCCATTGAGTTGATGTTTGCAATGAAGCGGGATTTTCAAAGATTCAAGCTTGCCTTTCCGGCTTGCAAATTTGTTTTTTCAGAGAGAGTTCCCCGCCTTCTCTGGTTCTCCTCCCCCCAATTAAGACCACTCGAAAAGGTGAGAAGGCAGAATAACAGGTCTCTCGAAAAATTAATGCCATCTATTGGTGAGTTTTCATATTGCATATTCCATCCATTTATCGGAAGTAGGGGTTGATTGGTTTAACTTGGGTATTTAATCTTGTGTGGAAATGGCCGCAGCTGTTTTTGCAACAGAATTGGCTGGTGGGGGGGGACTTTACAGTTTTTCAAGTTGTTTATTTGCTCGAGTCCTAAGACTGAGCAGGGATTTTTCCGTTATTAAAGAATTCATTCTCAATATGGTATGTTTAACCACTTGACGACCGCCGCACGACGATATACGTCGACAGAATGGCACAACTGGGCATACAGGTACGTCCCCTTTAAGATGCAAGCCATGAGTCGTGCGCCGCCGCCAACGTGCTCGCGACCCGGTCGGGAGCTCCGTGACTGCGCCCGCGGACCCGATCGCCGCCGGTGTCCCGCGATCGGGTCACAGAGCTGAAGAACGGGGAGAGGTAAGTGTAAACAAACATCTCCCCTTTCTTCCTAGTGACACTGTCAGTGATCGTCTGTTCCCTGTCAGCGGGAACAGCAATCAGTGACGTGTCACGCCAAGCCATGCCCCCTAACAGTAAAGCCCTGTACACACAATCGGATTTCCTATGGTTTTTTAACCGATGGATTTTTCCATCGGAAAACCAATGAAGCTGACTTTCATCAGTCTTGCCTACACACCATCAGTCAAAAAACCGACCGTTCCAAACCCTGTGACGTAAAACACTCCGATGAGCCGAGAAAAATGAAGTTCAATACTTCTGAGCATGTGTCGACTTGATTCTGAGCATGCATGGGTTTTTTATCCGATGGAGTTCCCCACAGACGATAGTAATTTGCTATCAGTTTTTTAACCATCGGATAAATTTAAAACCTGTTCTATTTTTAAACACCGATGGAAAAAAGACCGATGGGGCCCATACACGATCGGTTTGTCCGATGAAAAAAGTCCATCGGACTGTTTTCATCGGTTAAACCTATCGTGTGTACAGGGCTTTAGAGTCACTCCCTAGGTCACACTAAACCCCTTCAGCGCCCCCTACAGGTTAACCCCTTCACTGTCAGTGTATTTTTATAGCACTGATCGCTGTAAAAATGACTGGTCCCAAAATGGGGTCAGAAGTGTCCGCCATAATGTCGCAGTCACGATAAAAATCGCCGCCATTACTAGTAAAAAAAAACAATTATTAAAAAAATGCCATAAAACGATTTTGTAGACGCTATAACTTTTGCGCAAACCAATCAAACGTTTATTGCGATTTTTTTTTTTTTTTTACCAAGAATATGTAGAAGAATACGTATCGGCCTAAATTGAGGGAAAAAATGCTTTTTTATATATTTTTTGGGGATATTTATTATAGCAAAAAGTAAAAAATTTTGAATTTTTTTCAAAATTGTCGCTTTATTTTTGTTTATAGTGCAAAAAATAAAAACCGCAGAGGTGATCAAATACCACCAAAAGAAATCTCTATTTGTGGGAAAAAAAGGATGTCAATTTTGTTTGGGAGCCACGTCACACGACCGCGCAATTGTCAGTTAAAGCGACGCAGTGCCTAATCAAAAAAGTGGCCTGGTCTTTCACCAGCGAAATGGTCCGGGGCTGAAGTGGTTAAATTGATTAAAATAAAATATGGAATGTTTATATATATTTTGTCATACCAATAAATGCCGCGGCCATTATAATGCCATATGGTTCTTTAGTCATGGTGGGATTGTGGGGCCTGCGATCCCATGGCATAATAGGGCACAATTCATTTGTGCCCATGCACATAGGTTCGCGGCCACCCCCACCCCCTCCCCCTTCTGCTTATCTTTCCCTCTGGAATATAAATAAAATAAAAAAAAAAACATTTAGACACATGTTGTGTTTCTGTGTCACTGCCCCTTTTCAGGTTACCTGTGTCAAGGTGTGCTCTGACTGGTCCAGGTGGAGCAGATGACTGGCTGGAAGGTTCTGGAACCGTTGGGATCCTATATAAGGCAGCAACAGCCGCTGCTTCTTGCTGTTGGCTGGGCACTGGACTTTGCTCCCCCCACCCTCCCTGTCGCTGGCACATTTATGTGGTTTGTCACCTCTGAATCGGGGGGAGGGGGGCTTTACAGTTTTTCAAGTTGTTTATCTGCTCGAGTCCTAAGACTGAGCAGGGATTTTTCCTTTATTAAAGAATTAATTCTCAATATGGTATGTTTAAATTGATTAAAATAAAATATGGAATGTTTTTATATATATATATAATATATATACATATTATTATTTTTTGTCATACCAATAAAAGTGCCACAGCCATTATAATGCCATACGGTTGTTTAGTCATTTATTCACTAGGGACTGTTGGGTTTGAGTGGGTGGGGTTGTGGGGCCTGCGATCCCATGTGTTTTCAGCAACACTTTACATTGTAAGGCAGAACACTATATTGATAATGATGTTCGTCCAATTGACTCTTGGATATTCAATGGGCCAGCTCTCTCTGCTTTTTGTTCTGACTGGTGTGTCTAACCATAAGTTAATTTGGCTCCCAGGCTTCCTTTTGCTGCTAACAGATTTCAAGCATGATTAACTTCTCCAGTGAGTCTCCAGTGAGTCTGATTGCTTACATATCAACAATAAGTGAGCCTGAGTTCTGTCATTTGCCATCCAATGAAAATTCTGTTTTTCTACGCTGAAATGACTCGAAAGCACCATGATTTGAAAGCGATAATTTTCCTCCAGCCTAGTGTTTTTTATTTTATTTTATGGGCCAACTTTCAGAACCATAGGTAGCTATGGGGGACATAAAATGGCATGGACTAATCTGCATTTTATTGCCAGGCTAACATGCTTGCTTTTCATATTTGGTCTGCGCTCATCATCGCTGTGTGATACAGTGCCGTATTTGTGAACTACTGTCACCACTTCAGTCAAGATGTGTTTAATATGTGATCCCAGGTAAATGGACTCCTGCACAAGATTTATCTCCTCACTGTCAGTTGTTATTTTGATGTATCCCTTCCTTGGTCATGATGTTGGTCTTTTTAATGTTCAAGGAGAGGCCAAACTTCTCACTTTTTCATTTGATAATTTTGATCAGTTGTTTTAGGCCATCTTCAGTTTCCACAAAAAAAAAAGTGTCATCAGTGTATCGAAGATCATTGATGTTCCTTCTGGCGTACTGTACCCCAGATTTTAATACTTCAAGCTCCAGCTTTTTTATGATTTTCCACATACAGGTTTAACAAGAAAAGGGAAATAATGCAACCTTGCCATACTCCCCTCTTTATCTTGAACCAATCGGTTTTCCCATATGGTGTTTGAGCCGTGGCTTCTTGATTTGTGTACAGTGACTCTGCGAAGTTGACTGAATGTGCTGGCACCCCAAGCTCTTGCAGGGCTCTCAACAGCTTGTCATGACTGACAGTCACAAGCTTTCTTATAGTTGATGAAGTATATGTGGATGTTTTTTTGAAATTCATGGCATTTGTTCATGATCCATAACAGAATTGTGATATGGTTTCGGTGCCACATGCCTGATGGAAGCTGGCTTGAACATTTGGTAATTCCCTTTCAATGGTCAATGCTACACATTGTTGTATGATCCCTTACTATCATAAGGGATTAGGGCAATTTTTGAAATTTTTGGGCAGTCCTTGGAGCCATCTGAACACAGATGGTTTCTAATTATGTGGCCACGTGGTGGTTTCCCAGATTTCCGGCAAAAGACTGTAGTAGTTATGGGTTGGGGGGGGGGCGGATATGGTGCCATTTGATTTCTTTCCCAAGGATGGTCAGCTCCATTTCTATTTGCTTTTCCTCACCTTGCTGATGAGACTTGGCCTTGTTGCTGGTGTACAGCTCTTTTGAGTACTCTCACCATTTGTTCGCAATACCCTTGTTTGTTAGAGAGTTCTCTACCATGCTTGTCTTTAATAATGCCTTTGCGAGATTCGAATCCTTTTGATTTGCACAAGTGCAAACTTAGTGTTGCCCTTCATGCAAAGCCCTCTAATAATTTTATTTTTATATTTTTTAAGCCATCTAGTTATTTTCGAAGCTGAAATGATTGTGTTTTGCTTCCCGTAAACACTGAATAGACAAAGTAGGAACATTTCTCAATGTACAGAGACGTGCTGGCATAATGTATTCGCTGGTATTATTGTTTACAAAGGTTACTATCTCATAATAGTAGTAATATCCAATTTATCTAAAAGTAGGTGTACCTATTGATTTATTATTCTTGTTGACTTGTAAACTCCCATTCATCCAGGAATACTAAGGAGGAAGCAGGAGGAATAACCTCTCTGAGTTGGGTTGTTCATGAATAGAGAGAGAATTTCTAGGAATATTTTTATTTATTTTTTTAGAAGAATATATGGGGGGTGGGCAGCATTAAGTGTATCTATTCAGCCACGTGATAGCCTTTGGAATAGATCAGATGCAAAGGAAGAAAATTCTGCTTTAGTCAGACAGCCTGCATGTTTTAGATCTTGGAGTACAGTATAGGATAAAGGTCCCTTTACTTGTGATCTCCTTACTGTTTACTAAAAAACTGGAGCCTCTAAATGGGTGGGGAGCAATTCCAGAAAAGCTTTTGCCAGTGTCCAATCACCTGAAGGTAGCAGTATTTAAGAATTACCTCCTGTGTCCTGTACTGTGCTTCAATATATGGAATATGCAGGTACCTCAAAATTCCCATTTAAATGTTGAATTATTTAGCAATAGGAAAATGTCAATAAACAAAAAAAATCTGCAGCAAAATAATAGCTTAGGGCAAAGGGGAAAACAGTTAATTAGGCTGATTAGGGTAAACTGATGGCTAATAAAAGCTTAAAAAGGGACAAATTGTATTTGAAGTTTTTCTCTTTTTTTTTTTTTTTAACTTGTCAGGTTGTTTTAGGATCCTTTCACACTACCACAACATAAGTCGCATGATTTTGACACGATTTCAGGGAATGCCTGTGTAAACTTGAGGTCTGTGGATCTCAACTCGCATAAAAATCAGACCAAAGTAGTACAGGGACTACTTTGAAGTCGGCACATATATGAATGGTTATAATTGGGAACGCATTGGGCGCACAAGTGTGAAAGGGGTCTTAACTGACCTCACTTGCAGACTGAAGCTCATCTCTTTGATCTGCGGATGAACGAAAGAGAATACATACAAATGTAATAATGTTACATTGTATCTTCTCTATCCTGTATCTAAACAGTATTTATAAACACTGTATCAGATGGTCTGTTTTTTTCACAGCAGCTGTATTTACACAGCAAATCCTGGTTATCATTTTGACAGCCGGGAATTGCTGGCAAATGTAGGGATAGTGACAGTGGAGTAGAAGGACAGGGCATATTACCTATTTACTTTTTACTTAAAAGTATTTTTGGGTGTAGCATGTCCATGGTCTACAACTGGTTAATCTCCCTCTAGTCAGTAATCATCTTACATTCCTTCATAGCCCATTCTCTTCCAGTAAGCTATTGCAATTGAAGGGAAGTGCTCTCTGCTCTGTTTAGGAAGTGGGGTGATGAACTCTGGTTGCTATTCAACCTGAAAGATTTGGATATCTAATAGTGGAGGAGTACTGCTGGGGAGCAGCTCTGGATTGAAAGTGGATAATGCAGAAAAAGTGTATTTTCTAACCAGGAGCTGGGCAGCACATTTAAAAATAAATTTCTGTATTGGTGCTATGGTATACAAATTATTTTAGACAATTGTGCTTTTACAACTCTGTGGTAACAGTTTAAGGAATGCCCCTTTTCTGTCCCAGCATGACTGTGCCCCTGTGCGCAGTCAATTCTCAAAGACATGATTTGATAAGTTTCATGTGGAGGAACTTGAATGGCCTTCAACCCTACTGAACACCTTTGGGATAAATTAGAATGCTATCTATTAACAAGGTCTTCTTGTCTGCCATCAGTTTCTGGCTCCACAATGGCTGTTTTGGCAAATTGGAATCAAATTCCACAAACACACCAAAATCTTGTGGAAAGCCTTTCTAGAAGGTTGGAGACGATTTTAGTAGCAAAGGGGATTGGGGAGATTGTGGATAACTCCTTCTAAATGCCCATTGTTTTGGAATGGGATGTCCAACAAGCTGGTATATGCGTAACACGATCAGTTGCCTGCTATGAGCCAAGTTGGTTGAATTGATACTCAGACAAATGTCCACAGTTTGGAAGATACCTACCAAATGAATGCCCTTTGCTTGTGTCCAAGCAGTATATGACTACAGCAGTGGATCTCATTATTCAAGGTTTATAAAGTAAGACCTATTCTGGATTTGTTAAGCTGAGCAGTAAGTACACCTTTGTATGCCTAATATGATTTTACTCTGTTTCGGGAAAATGCAGTACAGCTTTTCTGACAATTTACTAATTATTTGTAAGTTTACAAATGGCTGGCTAGATTTGTACCTAATCAGTATGTGTATTTTCCTGTAGAGAAAATATTGTTGCTTCTCCACACAGTAACTAAGGGATGCATTGCATTCATCTTACCTGTATTCCAGAGTGATTTATCTTGGTTAGGCAATGGGTAAAGATAGCAGCTCACTAGTTTTGTCAGTCATATGCACAAATTGCAGCACAGCAGAGGTTAATAATGAAGAAGAGCTTGCAGGCACGTTGGCCAAGTATTATACTCTTGGGGATTCATAGAGCTGAATTGACGTCAAGTCCTGTACAGTCACAGATGAGCGTCTGATGCATAGAGATGGTAATTGAATTAGAGAGCAGCTACCTAATTACACCGTGCAGACACTTCATTGTCAGGAAGCATTTCATTACAGATAAGGCGAGAGCTAGAATTTCTGTGTATCATGGTACAGCCGTTTCAGCTCCCGGCTATGACATGCTCATCCCTTACTCACTGCGTAATTAGTCTCCTGAGATACAGCTCTTCAACTGGCAGCATATCCATTTCTATTCACAATGTAAGTGTGACTATAGTAGTCACGTTGTGGATTTTTCCTCAGTAAGAACTATTAAAACTGTATTTACCAGCATCTTTTAATTGCTAATAGAAACCAAATGTGTTTTTTTTTTTATTATTATTTATTTATAGTGTTTTGTCTCCATAAGCATTTAGTAAGTCACTATAAGTTGGCCATAGACCGTAAATGATGGCAGATGACAGGTAATGAGCTGCCAAACATACATGACACTTATGTGTAGATACAGTAGTGGCAGTTTGGGCTGACTTTAAAGCAGAAATACAGGCAAACTGCTGAATTTAGCCCCGTCAGCCCTGCTTACTCTGCTCTCTCCTCCTATAAACGTGTTCCTTATCAGCACATTGACTGTAGCACGCCTTAATGGCTTCTAAGTGTTGACCTTCACTCTCCTAGTCTGAATACTGTACAGTACGAATGTAGAAGACCATCATCAGGTCAAATTCAGATGTTTGCACCAAATGCATGTACAGTATATGAACCTGTTTTCGTGTGTCTATCTTTTATCACCCTGAAGTTCAGCCCATTCCTGATCCAGTGCTGTGCATGAGAGCAGCGTCTCTCTCTGCTCTTTCTCTCCTTACTGGGCAGATTGACAGCAGCAGGAGCCATTGGCACCTACTGCTGTCAATCAAATCCTGTAAAGGGGTGGGACAGCGCCGCTTTGTGTCAATGGATGCAGACAGGGCGACTTGGACAAGAGCCTGCATGAGTGCCCCTATAGAGTGGCTTTCTATGGGGGCACTCGCCAAAGAGGAGGAGCCAGGAGCGCCTGTGGGTGACCCAAGAAGAAGAGGATCGAGGCTACTCTTTGTAAAACTATTGCACAGAGCAGGTAAGTATAACATGTTTGATATTTTATTTAAAAAACAAAAAACAAAGCTTTATTATCACGGTATTGTAATTGCCATACCTGTAAGCCTGTTCTGGCCGCGCTTGAAGTCTGGCTGAAATGCTCCATTGCTGTGCACATTACCATGTTCTGTCTAGTTTCCAGGGCATGTCAGACATTGGGCTCCTGCCCCTGGCATTACATGAGTAATGAGGGCAGATTTACCCTCATTTTCTGTCCCACACACAACAGAAGGTGATGAAAAAAAATCTAACCTTTTACAGCTGTCAGTGGACCTGGTGTTTCCATTGAAGATTTTTCCTCTGCACCTGGTAAGCTGGTTACTTTCAAATTTTGGGTTTCCATCACATTAGTATTCGAGATAACTAGCCAACAATAAAATCTTAAAGTGGAATTCCACCCTAAAAAAAAAAAAACTAGAAAAAAAATTTTTTTTTTACTCTCCAGAAAAGGCGGTTGCTATGCGGAAGTTCCTAATCTGCCTCTTCATCCTCTGTGGCAGGTCTTCTTCTTTGTCCTCTTCGCGTTGACTTCTAGTGAATGGGGCTTGCTGCCTTCTAGGAACTGTGTGTATCCCAGAGAGCAGCCGCCCATTCATACAGCGAGACTCGCGCATTCGCGCTGTAGGAAACGGGCCGACATCGTGGGCGAGTAGGACAGGTAAGTGTCCTTATTAAAAGCCAGCAGCTACAGTGTTTGTAGCTGCTGACTTTTTAAAAGAAAGAAAATCGCGGCTGGAACCCCGCTTTAACAGGCTCTATCCCATCCTTGTTCTATTTAAAAGTAGAATTTTTTTTTTCTAGTGTTCCATGGTGAACATTGTTTACCATTTCTCAATTCCCCAGATTTCAAACCTAGTCAATACTCTGTTGTTCTGGCAGCTTTGTTTCTTGGTTGACTACATCAACCTTTGGCATGCCATAAGCTGCTATGTTTTTTTCAGACTTGCCAAAGTAGTATGTATCAGTTTATAGGTGCATATTGTGTATAGGTACTAAAAGCAGAAGGGTAGACACCATTCTATAGAATAACCTATGGTTACAGCAAATTTTGCACCATTTTTGTACATATGTAAGCCTGTTAATGTTTATACTCCCAAATGTCTTTGTACCTTGTTAGGAAATTTCCGAGCTATCAAAAATATACAGTTTTTAGCTCATATAATATAATTCAATTGCCAAATGTATATGGCTATATAGGCTAAAATGCTGTATTTTTATAATAGAAAAAACTTACTCGAAACAATCTGATTGAGAAAAGAAAATTAATATCGCTAAAAAACAATAAAATTATATAATGGTGTAATAAACTCAATAACACCCCGTGACAAGTGATAATAAGTCCATAACATAAATGATAAAATCAATGAAAAAAATCCTTATTTCTGTAAATCTTCCACCACACCACCATGCTGTGCCAACTTCACCTTTGAAAAACGCACTCACCAAATAGATTTGCCTTTCACACTCGTGTCAGGTAAATCGCTTGTGTATGATCCCACAAAAGGAGAAAGTAATCTCAGCTGAATCACCGTGACAGTCCTCAATATTGCACATATAAGAATAAAAAAACTGCTCCAATAGTGTAAAATTGTAACTCCAGTTTAATAATAAAATCACAGCAACACTTCAATCATTCAACTCACATGTAAAAAGTGGGAAAAGAACGTCAAATGAATTCACAGCAATCAACAGTATAAGATTGGCTCTGCGGTGCTGAGCGGCCACGGCGGACCTTAGGTGTGTATTGCGCTGGTATATCTCACCACACTCCAGATTCCCGGCTCACAATAGCGGTAGATGGTCTAAACAGCAGCGGCGTCCCTAATAGGTAAAGCTAGTAAAGTTGTAGCCAAGTTCCCATGTTTCGCAATCTATGCTTAGTCATGGGATTGGCCACTGGAATATCTCTCACTTCCTATATAGACTCCCCATGCCTGATCACATGATTGATCATCCCGCGCATGCGCGCACGTCATGTCCCCATGACCGCGAAGCACAGCAGTTTGTAAAACCTTGATGTGGTAAGCTGCATGATGTGAGCACTACATCTAAGCAATCAAGCATCCATCTGTATGCTGACTCACTCTGAGGAGTGGCACTACAGTGTAGCAATACAAGACATGGAGCATATAAATAAAACAATTAAAACATTTTAAAGAGAACTTATTTGATAAAAACGAATCAGATAAAAATAATGCTATTTCTTAAAAGTGGTATAATTTATATCTATCCCACTAATGGATGATCAGTCTGCCAAGCCCATTAAGGCATTTTAAAGAGAACCTACAGTCAGGTCCATAAATATTGGGACATCTACACAATTCTAATATTTTTGTCTCTTTACACCACCACAATGGATTTGAAATGAAACAAACAAGATGTCCTTTAACTGCAGACTTTCAGCTTTAATTTGAGGGTATTTACATTGAAATCAGGTGAACGGTGTAGGAATTACAACAGTTTGTATATGTGCCTCCCACTTTTTAAGGGACCAAAAGTAATGGGACAGATTAACCATCATCAATCAAACTTTCACTTTTTAATACTTGGTTGCAAATCCTTTGCAGTCAATTACAGCCTGAAGTCTGGAACGCATAGACATCACCAGACGCTGGGTTTCATCCCTGGTGATGCTCTGCCAGGCCTCTACTGCAACTGTCTTCTGTTTCTGCTTGTTCTTGGGGCATTTTCCCTTCAGTTTTGTCTTCAGCAAGTGAAATGCATGCTCAATCAGATTCAGGTCAGGTGATTTACTTGGCCATTGCATAACATTCCACTTCTTTCCCTTAAAAAACTCTTTGGTTGCTTTTGCAGTATGCTTCGTGTCATTGTCCATCTGCACTGTGAAGCGCCGTCCAATGAGTTCTGAAGCATTTGGCTGAATAGGAGCAGATAATATTGCCCGAAACACTTCAGAATTCATCCTGCTGCTTTTGTCAGCAGTCACATCATCAATAAATACAAGAGAACCAGTTCCATTGGCAGCCATGCATGCCCACGCCATGACACTTCCACCACCATGCTTCACTGATGAGGTGGTATGCTTTGGATCATGAGCAGTTCCTTTCCTTCTCCATATTCTTCTCTTCCCATCACTCTGGTACAAGTTGATCTTGGAATTATATAACAAGGGGGCGCTAGTGAATGTATAAATTATAACTGATATATAAACAATCACATATGGAATGCTAAATCAAATAGTAAATAAAAGTACATGAATTAACAATAATAAAAACATCAACTAATTGATGTAACTTTGAATAAATGAAACAAATCGGATGTGATCTCAGCAAATGAAACCAATATAATATAAAAAACATCCAGTGAGTGAATCGTGACTAATCCATAATAAAGTCCATAAATTGTGTTCCAGTATGTTCTTTGCAGTGAACCTTCACCAATACAAATACAACACCCAAAGTGCTATGGATGGATGGCCGCTTACCCCAAGATGTTGACCCTTTTAACTAAAAAAGGGTCAGATATCGCTTATCGCAAGATGCCACTTGCTAGTGAAAGGATTGAAATCCCAAGTCCATTCGACTCCCCAGGATAGATTTGATTGGAATATGCAGATGAAATGAATAATACCAAAAATAGTGTAATCCCATTTATTAAAATATAAATCAATAATAGAAAAGGCCAAATGGCTCCTTACATTACGTGGTGCCTTAACCCGGCACTGAGGCTGAAAGGCATGTAGAAGCCAATTCGTTCCGTCCGTCCGTATGGAGAGCTGGCGTGCGTTCCATCTGCTACAGCGGCTAACCAACGAGGACCGGAAGTGAGGTAAAAAACGTGATCAAGTACCGCCTCGACGTACGTTTCGTTAAATCGTCATCAGGAAGCGTCTGGCCTTTTCTATTATTGATTTATATTTTAATAAATGGGATTACACTATTTTTGGTATTATTCGTTTCATCTGCATATTCCAATCGAATCTATCCTGGGGAGTCGAATGGACTTGGGATTTCAATCCTTTCACTAGCAAGTGGCATCTTGCGATAAGCGATATCTGACCCTTTTTTAGTTAAAAGGGTCAACATCTTGGGGTAAGCGGCCATCCATCCATAGCACTTTGGGTGTTGTATTTGTATTGGTGAAGGTTCACTGCAAAGAACATACTGGAACACAATTTATGGACTTTATTATGGATTAGTCACGATTCACTCACTGGATGTTTTTTATATTATATTGGTTTCATTTGCTGAGATCACATCCGATTTGTTTCATTTATTCAAAGTTACATCAATTAGTTGATGTTTTTATTATTGTTAATTCATGTACTTTTATTTACTATTTGATTTAGCATTCCATATGTGATTGTTTATATATCAGTTATAATTTATACATTCACTAGCGCCCCCTTGTTATATAATTCCACATTGCACTTTATGGGTATCCATTAAGTTTTTCAGGGGTGCAGCTTAATTAGCATATATATATATTTTTTTTTTTTTCAATTGGCGCAAGGTTTTTTTACTTATTATACAAGTTGATCTTGGTCTCATCTGTCTATAGGATGTTGTTCCAGAACTGTGAAGGCTTTTTTAGATGTTGTTTGGCAAACTCTAATCTGGCCTTCCTGTTTTTGAGGCTCACCAATGGTTTACATCTTGTGGTGAACCCTCTGTATTCACTCTGGTGAAGTCTTCTCTTGATTATTGACTTTGACACACATACACCTACTTCCTGGAGAGTGTTCTTGATCTGGCCAACTGTTGTGAAGGGTGTTTTCCTCACCAGGGAAAGAATCCTTCGGTCATCCACCACAGTTGTTTTCCGCGGCCTTCCGGGTCTTTTAGTGTTGCTGAGCTCACCAGCGCTTTCTTTCCTTTTAAGGATGTTCCAAACAGTTGATTTGGCCGCACCTAATGTTTTTGCTATCTCTTTGATGTTTTTTTTTTTTTTTTTCAGCCTAATGATGTCTTGCTTCACTGATAGTGATGGCTCTTTGGATCTCATATTGAGAGTTGACAGCAACAGATTCCAAATCCAAATAGCACACTTGAAATGAACTCTGGACCTTTTATCTGCTCCTTGTAAATGGGATAATGAGGGAATAACACACACCTGGCTATGGAACAGCTGAGCAGCCAATTGTCCCATTACTTTTGGTCCCTTAAAAAGTGGGAGGCACATATACAAACTGTTGTAATTCCTACACCGTTCACCTGATTTGGATGTAAATACCCTCAAATTAAAGCTGAAAGTCTGCAGTTAAAGCACATCTTTTTTTCATTTCAAATCCATTGTGGTGGTGTATAGAGTCAAAAAGATTAGAATTTTGTCGATGTCCCAATATTTATGGACCTGACTGTATTTGTTAAAAACTAATCAAATAAAAATAATGCTATTTCTTAAAAGCGGCATATTTAATATCTATCCCACTAATGGTTGATCAGTCTACCAAGCCCTCAACAATGATAAGATTGACCCTTCAGTCTAATGCAAACATGAATAATATGACAACATCATTCATATCGACAAAAAAGCACAACCTTAGGTCGACCTGAATGTTATTATCGCATTTACAGGGAATGATATGTGCAGTACAAGAGATACTGGATATCATTAATGAGTTCAATAGGGTGCAATAGACTTCAATAAAAATATATAAAATTATAATAAATTGTGGTGTAAGATTTACAGAAATAAGGATTTTTTCATCGATTTCCTCATTTATGTTATGGACTTATTATCACTTGTCACGGGGTGTTATTGCGTTTTACACCATTATATAATTTTATTGTTTTTTAGCGCTACTATTTGCTTTTCTCAATCAGATTGTTTTGAGTTTAAGTTTTTTCTATTATAAAAATGTTTATTCACTAGGTGGCAGCTATAGATATTTGCACACTTTTTTTCATTGGCGCAGTGGTGATAGAGGTTATTCAGGGCGTTTATATCCAATATCAACAACATATTATTTAAAATGCTGTATTGCTGTGGACCCTATTAATACACTTTCTAATTATGGAATGTGCTCACACCACTCAGAGTATTTTTGTTTGTATGAGGATCTCATCAATTACCGTATATACTCGAGTATAAGCTGAGTTTTTCAGCACATTTTTTTGTGCTGAAAATGCCCCCCTCGGCTTATACTCGAGTCACCTTTTTGCGCCTGATTTCCTGTACTTTGGGGACCCGGTACTGGCCAAACTTTGCACACATGTAGCCCCACTCTTCCTCTACAAGTATGCAAAGTTTGTTGTCCGGGGGACCTACGGCCGGGGAGCACCGATTTTTTCAAGGCTGGGCACCCCTTCCATAGACTCCCATGTTAAACGGTAATTTTGGGGACCCGGTACCGGTCGGTCTTGGGTCCCCTGAACACGAAACTTGGCACACATGTAGCCCCATTTCTCCATTATAAGTTTGCAAATTTTTTTTTTGTCTGGGGGGACCTACGGCCCGGGGAGCAACGATTTTTCAAATCCGGGCACCCCTTCCATAGACTCCCATGTTAAACGTCAGTCTAGTCATGGACACAGTGAGGCATGGGGCACAGTGAGGCATGGACACAGTGAGGCATGCAGATGGACACCCTAGGCTTATACTCGAGTCAATACGTTTTCCCAGCTTTTTTTGGTAAAATGAGGCGCCTCGGCTTATATTCAGGTCGGCTTATACTCGAGTATATACGGTAATAAAATGTAAAAGTTTTCTCAAAGTTGTAAAAGTAAGCAATTGTAATTGTCTCAAAGGTGCAAGGCTGGAAGCAACTCATTGTAATTGTACTGAATTCTGTTTTATACAATTGCATTTAACTGAAGAATGCATAATTATTGAAGAATTATTACGAAAATTTTGTAAACCTCTGGCATATTGTAGAGTGGCTGGTGTACACTTGGGGTCTTTTAGATGTATCTATGTGCATAGAGTATCAATGTGTGTTTCCTTTGTGTTTTTGACATGCATTTTCATGCGCTTTGGTGTGTTTTTTTTTAATTTAGAATTGGTGCATCGAGTTACCAGTCATTAAAAGAGAAGTGAGTGAATTAAAAAAAACACACAAACTCACCTAGATAGCTGCAGCACCAGTCCGATGCTGCAACTGTCCTTCATCGGCTCTACACCGAGAACTGAGAATTTGAAGACCACTGATCGCTCAGTTCTTGGGCCCGCTATGAGCACAGAGCAGTGACTGACAGCACTTACCAGGGCCCTGGGCTGTGGAGGGAATAGGAGCAGTTGGCTCAGGCTCTCAGTGGCGCACTGAGAGACTGAGCTAAATGGTGGAGGTGTTCTGTAGCTCAGAGAGGTAACCTGAGCAGGGCTTTTAATACTCCTTCGGATTTCAGTGCAACAGAGGTACTATGGTGTCAGGTCACTAGAAGAAATTAAGCGCTCACTATACTTATTCAGACGTTCACTTTATCTGTTTTGGCGCACTTTAACCACTTGCCGACCCCTTCACGGAGATATACGTCGGCAGAATGGCTCGTACAGGCACAATCATGTACCTGTACGTGGCCCTTTAACTGTCGGGGTCGCGCGACCCCCCCTGCCTTCCCCATGAGTGGGACCGCGGGTCCCGCGGACTCGATTGCCGCGGGGTTCCCCGCGATCGTCTCACGGAGGCACGGAGCGGGGAGATGTGTGTGTAAACACATCATCTCCCTGCTCCTCTACTGACAATGTCAGCGATCTCCGCTCTGTGTAATCAGAGCGGAGATCGGTGACGTGTCAGTCGTAGCCACGCCCCCCTTGGTTAGTAACACGCCCCTAGGCACACTTAACCCCTCCAGCGCCCCTAGTGGTTAACCCCTTCACTGCCAGTGTCATTTTCATAGTAACCAGTGCATTTTTATTGCACTGATCGCTGTGAAAATAACAATGGTCCCAAAAATGTGTCAAAAGTGTCCGCTGTGTCCGCCATAATGTCGCAGTCACGAAAAAAATGGCTGATCGCTGCCATAACTAGTGAAAAAAAAAAAAATTTATAAAAATGCCTTAAAACTATCCCCTATTTTGTAAACGCTATAATTTTTGCGCAAACCAGTCAATAAACGGCGATTGCGATTTTTTTTTTAATCTAAAATATGTAGAAGAATACGTATCGGCCGAAACTGAGGAAAAAAAATGTTTTTTTATATATTTTTTGGGGATATTTATTATAGCAAAAAGTAAAAAATTTCATTTTTTTCAAATCTTTCGCTCTATTTTTGTTTAAAGCGCACAAAATAAAAACCGCAGAGGTGATCAAATATCACCAAAAGAAAGCTCTATTTGTGGGGAAAAAAGGACACCAATTTTGTTTGGGAGCCACGTCGCACGACCACGCAATTGTCAGTTAAAGCGACGCCGTGCCGAATCGCAAAAAGGGGCCTGCCTGGTCATAATGGCCCGTATTGGTCCGGGGCTTAAGTGGTTAAATAGAAATTAGTATATGCAAATCACTTGCAATATTGACAGCATGATTTTTGGATGTGTGCTTTGGAATGCTATTTGCGTACAGATTATACTAGGCAAAATGTGCTAAATTTTAAAGCCACAAACCGTTAAATTTACTTACCTTTCTTCTATTTTTCAGATCTTCAAAATTATTCCGTGCATTTTATGTCCCATTTGTCTCTAGCTGGCACACAACGTATGCTAATTACACCATTTTGAAAGCCCGACGGTCTAAGCAGGTAAAGAAGAAGAACATTGGATAAAAGGAAGCTGAAGTAACACCATCAGTCAATGATGTTTTCTGTCCACCTGCTAACGCTGCCAAAGGAGCTTTTGAAAAACTTGTTGTCTAGTGCGGCAGATGAGCATCCAAAAGTCTTTCTACTTTCTCAATGTACCCAAAAGTCTACTGATGTTCTTAATACTTCTGTCTTTACAATGGGTAGTACCCTGCAAAATACCACTTTACAATGTGAAGTTAGGATTTTTACCAGGTGATAGCTTGCGTAAAGGCAGATTTCATAAGTGTTCTGTGTGTTCCTGGTGTGTGTATGGGGGTGTATGTCCATAGATACATATAGAATCCAAACCCTGGCCTTTGGAAGTGCAAAAATCTTATTTATAGGACTGGAAAGTTGTTTAATAATTCTATACAAATTTAGATAAATTTGTGTTCATTTTCATGTATTCAGTTTTGAAGTTCTATTTCAATGATTCTGACTGTTTCAGTAGTGTAAGATACAGCAAGAGAATAATCAACCCTTATATAGCAATTGGCATTCAGTACTTGCGCTTCTCCCTGTACATACATACTCTTAAAATTGTAAATGTCCACCATGTGAAATATTCAGTTAGTGGAGCTCCATGCAGACATATCTTATTTGTGTTCCTCACTTTTATCATCTTCCTTACTGTAGTAGCTAAAAAGTTCGGATTAACACCACTAACCTCCATCCTCTTAACTACTTCCCACCTGGCCACTGCACATATATGGCCGGGTGGGCGCTCTCTCCTTCTTAGTGGACATTCAGGAACGTCCCTCAGAAGGAGGGGGATCACGCGCGTTCCCGTGCAGCAGCGCGATACCGGCGCATCTCAGATCGGCAGGAGGGCTCTGTGATTGGCCCTCCTGATCACATGACGGCCATGTCCAATAACAGCCATCATGTGATGTAAACAAAGAGCCGGTTGCTAGGCGATTGGCTCTCCTCTCCTCACACAGAAGTCTTCGGTGAGGAGAGTGGAACGCTGCAGCCGACTGGTGATCAGTGAATATGAGCGTTTTTTTACAGCTTTTTACTCACTGATCACCAGTCTAGTGTCCCCACAATGTAAAACACACATGTCCCCAAATGTCCCCACATATGTAACAGTAAAATCACATGTCCCAATGATCATTTGCACACATATGTCCGTGATCACCTGCGCACATCTCTACATGATCATTTGCGTACATATGTCTGTGATCACATGAACCAATTATTATACACTTAACAGATTTTTCTTCACAAAAACATGTATCAGAATACATTTTGGCTTAAATTTATGACAAAATTCGATTTTATTGGATTTTTTTAAAAATAGAAAGACGAAATATTGGTTTTTTTTCAAAATTTACGCTCTTTTTTTGCTTATATCGCAAGAAAAAAAATTGAGTCGTGAATAAATACCACCAAAAGAAAGCTCTATTTGTGTGAACAAAATTATAAAAATTTCATTTGGGTACAGTGTAGCGTGACTGCGCAATTGTCATTGAAAATGCGAGCGCGCTGAAAGCTGAAAATTGGTCTGGGAAGGAAGGGGGCGAATGTGCCCAGTATTGAGGTGGTTAAATGCTCTCCCATTGAAGAAGTGAACTCAGCCTATCAACTTTTGCTGCTGTATAAATATTTAAGTTATAATTATAATTTTGATTGAATGAATGTGAAAATAAAGATGAATCATTGGATGTAAGGTTGTATATAAAAGAAGGTTAAATATATCCTGTCATGGGAAAGACAAGGGTCGCCATTACTTGGCTTCACCTTCTGAGAAGCTAGTTTCTGCGTTGTCAGGATGAGTCTCTGGCTTCTAGATTTTGAGTTTGCTTCAAGGAAGCATGCAAATATTAAAACTTCTGACTCTCCTTTGACGTTTCTTAAATTTTTCTTAATCAGTTAGTCTGATACATGTTAAAAGAGAAGTATGTTTTTTTTTTCCTATTCAGACTTACCTATGTGGATACAGCATCAGAGCGATGCTGCAGCTGTCCCCCGGCGTCTCTGCACTCAGAACCGAGCCACGAACACTGCAGATGGCTCAGTTCTCACTCCTCCCCGAGCACAGAGCTGCTGACTGTCAGTCAGCATCTCTCCTGCTCTGCTCCTCCACGCTCATTGGAGCGCTGAGCTGTGGAGGGGCGGGGAGCAGCCGTCTCAGCAGCTCGCTGAGAGGCTGAGATTTCCATCAGTCAAGGCAGCTGGCAGAACCAGACTTCGGAAGTCAGGATGACGGGCTGCCTCGATTGATTGCAGTGACGTCAGCGGAGAGCGGACTTCGGACCGCTCTCCGCAGAAAACGGGTCGAAGGAGTGCAAAACGAATTGCACTCCTGTGACCCATAGGAGAAGCCCAGGTTAAAAAGCTCAGGCTGGACTTCTCCTTTAAGGCAGATAGAGTACAAAACAGAGTAGAAGCTTTAAACCCTTATCCCTTCAATAAAATGAGCACAGAGAAGCTGCTCAATTTGCAGTGTCTGTGCTGAGATGGTCCCATTAGACACCAACTTGCCTACAAGTGTGTCCTCAATTATGAAGTTACAGGCAGGTGCACAGCTTTAGCCAATTACACTATCCCCCTGGCTTAACAGCAGAAGAATTAAAGTTGTAACTAGTTCCCTGAATATCCACCGGCCCTGGGAGACTGCCCAGGTTGTTTTGTGCATGATGCTACTCTAATCCCCTTGGTTCTTTTATGACTGCTTCACTTCAGCTGAATGTGTTAAAAGTAGAACTAACCGCCAAACCTTTGTTTTGTTTTTTAGTAAGGGAGGATTATAACCCCTGACAAATGTTGTTTTCGCCGTCTGTGACTCATTAGGTAGACTTCCCTTCACTTCCTGTTCTGTAGCCAAACGGAAAGTGAGAGAAAAATCCTGAAAATTTAGGGAATTCCTTGGGGACCCCTAGGTCACCAGAACTAGTGTCTGCATTGGAAGATTTTGCCTGTTATTGCTTGTCTGGGGAGATCCCAAAATTTGAGATTTTCTTTTACTTTTAATGATAACGCTAAACAGGACAAATGGAGAGGAGGATTCTCCTTATCGGGGTCACAGACAGCAATAAAAACTGAAAGGGGTTCTAATCCTAATCTACTTTATCCAAAGCTAGAAAAAAGTTTTGCCTTTAGTTATACTTTAACATATAATAAAATGCAAAACTACTACTTTTTTTTAGTTTTGGACAGAGAGGGTGGATTAGAGCACCAATTAGATTTTTAGTGCTGTTTGTGCCCCCATTAGGTAGATTCACCCTCTCTATTTGCCCTGTTTACCATTCTCATTGAACGTGAAAGTAAAATAAATTCCCAAATTTTGAGTTTTCCCCAGAAAAGTAATAGAGGGCCAATCTTCTGATAGTTCTAGTGAGCTGGGGCCCCCCAAGGGATTCTCTTAATTTACAGGCATTTCCTCACACTTCTGTTTTCTCTATGGGACAGGAAGTGAAGGTAAATCTCCCCGATAGGGCACAGATGGCAAAAAATACTTAAGCCTCGTACACACGACCGGTTTTCTCGGCAAGAAAACTGCTGGGAGAATTTTTTGCCGAGAAAACCATCCGTGTGTATGGTTTCTCGGCAGGAAAACTGCCGGGAATCTCGACGAGAAAAATAGAGAACCTGCTCTCTATTTTTCTCGTTGGGATTCTCGGCAGAGTGTTTCCTGCCGAGAAACCCGGTCATCTGTATGCTTACCTGTCCAGGGAAACCCGCGCATGCTCGATGAGACTTCGACGCATGCACGGTAGCATACAAGGGTAGCAAGATGGCGACGACATCGAATGTGACGAGCGCCGGCTCGTCATAGTCGATGACGTCACCGCGTTCTTGCCATTCAAAAGAACGGCGGTTCTTTTGAATGGCGCGTGTGTACACAGGGCTTGGCAAGACAAGCTTGCCAGGAATCCCATTGAGAAAACCGACGGGTTTTTTTCTACGGGATTCCCGCCCGTGTGTACGAGGCTTTAGAGGTCAAAACCCTCCCTTTCTCTATCCAAAAAAAAAAAAAGTTTTGCTTATAGTTCTACTTTAACCACCTCAATACAGGGCACTTTCACCCCCTTCCTGCCCAAACCATTTTTCAGCTTTCAGCGCTGTCACACTTTGAATGACAATTGCGCGGTCATGCTACACTGTACCCAGATGAAATTTTTATAATTTTTCCCCCACAATTAGAGCTTTCTTTTGGTGGTATTTGATCACCTCTGCAGTTTTTATTTCTTGCGCTATAAACAAAAGAAAAGGGACAAGTTTGAAAAAAACACAATATTTTTTACTTTTTGCTATAATAAATATCCATTTTTTTTTTTAAACAAATTTTTTCCTCAGTTTAGGCCAATATGTATTCTACATTTTTTTGGTAAAAAAAATCGCAATAAGCGTATATTGATTGATTTGCGCAAAAGTTATAGCAGCTACAAAAAAGGGGATAGATTTATAGCATTTTTATTATTCTTTTTTTTTCTACTAGTAATGGCAGCGATCAGCGATTTTTATCGTGACTGCGATATTGCGGCGGACAAATCGGACACTTTTGACACATTTTTGGGACCATTCACATTTATACAGCGATCCCTGCTATAAAAATGCATTGATTACTGTATAAATATGACTGGCAGGGAAGGGGTTAACACTAGGGGGCGATCAAGGGGTTAAATGTGTTCCCTAGGGAGTGATTCTTACTGTGGGGGGAGGGGACTGACTGGGGGAGGTGACCGATGGTTGTTCCTATGTACAAGAGACACACCATCGGTCTCCTCTCCCTGACAGGACGTGGATCTGTGTGTTTACACACACAGATCCACGATCCTGCTCAGTTACTGGGCAATCGCGGGTGCTCGGCGGCCACCGGGCACGCGCATCGGGTCTCCAGTGACGCGGCGGGCGTGCGCCCTCTAGTGGCTTGAAAAGGCGCTACGTCATATGACGTCCGCCCAGAACAATGGGGTCTTCCTCCCGCCGTCATTTGACGGCGGGCGGTGGACAAGTAGGTAAAGAGTAACTCCAATTTTATTAAGAAAAAAAATCATTCTTTTGTTACTCTGAAGAAATAGCTGTTTGTGCCCATGTAAATCTGTATGGAAGTGGTTTTATAATTATCAATCAGCTGCTGCACCTGCAGGGCTCTGAGGAAATTGGCATGGTCTGCATCCCTTTTAGACCTGATTTTCATTTGTGTCTCACCAAAATTAAATTTTTGTTGCAGGGGATGCTCAAAACCTGACTTGTATCTTAGTGCAGACTTCTGGGAAAATCAGTGAGCCAATCACACAAGCAGGAAACTACATTTCTGGTGGGCGTTGTGTATTCCATCTGTGTACAGAACGCCTCCAAGTAGTCAAATAGTATTGCATATTACAGAAAATTACAGCTCTGCAGATTGAAAGGGAAACATTCACTTACAATATAACTTGAGTTGCAATTGTATACACTATATTGTTTTTTTTTTTATGTGCTAATTTTTTTCCCACAAAAGTGGAGTTACCCTTTAATATAGTTTACTGTCGAAAGCACTAAAGCAACTTTAGTGGCAAGTTATATGTAATATTTTAAGTTTTGAAGATTACTGTAGCTTGATATGGTGGAATACAATTTTTTTTTTTAACAAAAAGCGGAATACAAAATTTTAACTGCTGCTTGCCGTACATTCTGATCTTATTGCTGTATTACCTAGAGAAAGTTTTGGGTCATTGTAAGGGTCTTTGTGTACTGGTGAATGAATGCACACAACAATACCTGATACTGTAGGTGCTATTGGCATACAGCCAGCATTTACCTTGCGATTAATGTACACATATGGTATCTGTCAGCAGCATTTCTCAGACAGCCTGCGTTGGTAAAGGCACCAGTGTACAGGCAGCCTAATATTGGTGCCTGGTTAATAGCAGAGGCTGACAGAGACGCACAGCAAAAAAGGTTTTAAAATGCATACAAGAAAAAGGTCTGATGTGTTTACCTTCTTCCTTAAAAAAAAATATCTGGTACTATCTTTATAAGGAAACTGATTGCATATATTTACAGTAAAACCTTGGTTTGAGAGTAACTTGGTTTGAGTGTTTTGCAAGACGAGCAAAATTTTTGAATACATTTTGACTTGATAACAAGTAGCGTCATGTCACAACTGAGTATAAAAGAGAAGAGAGGCGCCTCTAAGTGTAGCAATATGATTACATTTAATGAAGGTACAACATTTAGCAATTAAATAATTACTAAATAATTAAAAGAGGCACATCTAAGTATGCAGGCATTCAGGGTAAAGCTGTCCACATAGACCATCCTCCGCACCACCATTGACGTCATCCTTTCCACTCTGCGCTCCACGAGTGCTTCAAGTCTCGCTTTCAGATCGCTCTATTGCAGGGTAGTCTTCCCGGTCACAATTGCAGACTGACAGCGGTGAGAGCCAGCGGTGAGGAGGATGGTCTATGTGGCCGGTTTTCCCCCAGATGCCTGCATACTTGGATGTCCCTCTTTTATTCATCAACCATGTGAGTGGCTAAATGTTGTACCTTCATTAAATGTGGGAATAAAGGAAATGCCCCAAGGGATAGTGCGGCAGGAAACCATATCAGGATGAACAGAAAAATGTAGGAGTATTTTTATACTCTCTACATTTTTCTGTTCATCCTGATATGGTTTCCTGCCCGCACTATCCCTTGAGGCATTTCCTTTTTTCCAAATATATTTCTGGGATGTGGTAGGAACCTCCAAGATTAGTCTCCAATTATTTATTTATTGTCATCATTCTTTTACCTTCATTAAATGTAACCATATTGCTACACTTCGAGGTGCCTCTCTTCTCTTTTATACTCTGTAGCTCCGGATTTTGCTTCTAATCCCCTTGTGGAGGCTTCCATTTGTGGATTGACATTTTATGGTTACACAACTTATCACATTGCTATAATCTTTTTATATGGACTATAAACTGAAAGACATGGATAAATGGTTGTGGAACGAATTATCTGAGTTTCCATTATTTCTTATGGGGAAATTTGCTTTGATATAAGAGTGCTTTGGATTACAAGCATGTTTCCGGAACCAATTATACTCGCAATCCAAGGTTTTACTGTATATTGAAACTAACTCTGAGAGCAAGCTGCATAGATGCTTGTAAAGATGGTTGACTGTACGCGGTTGCTGATTTCCATCTAAACTAGATACAGCCATGTAGTAAGGTTGCATTGTGCATTTAGTTACTGATAACAATTACAGGCATTTGTGAAATTAAAATTGCCTATCTTCATCCACCCATAGATGGATCGAATCTCAGCTGGTGCAGCAGGGGCTGGTTGAGATTCGATCCATGGGTAGCTTGGTTGTAATGAAGTAGATCCATCGATCGAGTACAACTAGCATATCAAATTTTTTTTTGTTGCAAGAAATACCTCTTTGTAGAACAAGTGACATCATTACTTGGGTCTGTGTCCTGCTTTTTGCTCTGTGTGTGATAGGAAGGCTTGACAGGCTTCTATAAATATCACGGTCTTGGATTTTTTCAAAAACAATATAAGAAATAACAAATCCGGGGATACCTTTAGGCATGCATGCTCCTTCCTGCTAGCCACTGGGTGCAGCAGGTGTTGGCTTAGAGTGGTTGCCTCACCATACATGTCTACAGGGATGCCAGGGATATGTTCTTTTACAAATTGATTGCAGAGTTAATAGTTGTGAGAGGGGAGGCCAATGACAGTACGGATCAGGAAATAAGTGATTGACGAATGAATTAAATTGTTCAGACAGGAAACAAAGAAAGATAAGTTATATTGTGGACATGCACGTTTTCAGGTAAGGCTGGAGTTTAACTTTAATAGTGAAAGACCCATGTAAGGGCCAGCTATGGTACTGGCAACAGCAAGGATTTTTCATCATGTTTTTCTTTCTTCCAAAGAGAATTGTTTGCTTTGTTTGTTTCCTTCTAATAACTGAATTATGTAGGAAATTAATTACTCAGTTTATCTCCCACTTGATATGAGTACACTTGCAGAAGTCCTTTCACCAATTCCACTTAGTCAGGGATCAGAAAGCCAGATCTTTAGAAGAGGTAACATTGACTGTTATCTTCTAATACTATATTAATACTATATATATACCATCCACACCCAATCCGCTTCCATCGTACATTCTTTACATTTCTGGAATACTTGGGTAGTTTCCTTGTTTTATCCCTGTAAACACCTTTAGTAGAGAAAAATAACTGTTTATGTGCCAGAATGATAGTCTGCTCCTACCTTCCTCTTTGACATGACGACACATGCATTTTTGGCTCTAAATTCCATAGCTTGTGATGTCAGTCCTTCATATTTTATTTCTGATGCATCACACACCTGTCCTTATCTCTTCTGTCCTCCCCCCCCCCCCCCCCAGGGAGGGAGTACAGGGAGTTATCAGCTTGCAAGATTTTTAGGATAATCAACAGATATTTTTTGCACTTATAAAACATGACAACACATATTACAGAGCAATTTTAAATGTGTAATTAAATCAAAAAGGAACATACAGTATAAGAGAAGCTAAGTGTTGGGGTTTTCATACAGTGTAAGAAGGCATTTTCTTTTTTCACACATCTCAATAAAAAGTGCAGATCATTTTTATTTGTTAGAATGCAATGTCCTACGTAATATTATGTTTACAGAACATGAACATTCCCAAGCTTGTGTTTAACTGGAAAGGGTTAGTAATTATATGATCAGTTTTCTATATTTTATGCATAAAGCAACACTATGAGACCAGACCAGATTGACTTAATATGTGGTTAATGTTTTTCATGCTCATGTCATCAAACGTTATCTGTAAATTTTTAATAAAGATTTTATGCAAAATATATTTGACTGTTTTACTTCAATAGGTTTTTATTAGGATTTAAAGAACGTAACAATGAAAATATTGTGTTTATACACAATAAAAGCACCAACTGAACAAATTTGCAGAAAATATAAATGTTCGACAGCAGGCGCTACCAGCATAAGGTATCCTAATGCAGGCAATTCATAGTGGTCCGATTATAAGGGTAAGAATACAATATTGGACAGATGTTTCTGCTTAAACGTTTTCATGTGCCCCAATCCGAATTCCCAACAGGTCTTCCTTGGGATTGATAGACATTTAAAGATGGCCATAGTTGTAACACACATCTGACAAATGATCTTTACAAGTAAAGTAAAAAATGACATCCACTCAGATCCATTTGTTACCTAAAATAAGCAAAGTACACATGGGTAGGGCAGTTCACAGAATAATACAATACAAGTACCACAGCAAACTTGCCTAATATCCAGCACAAAAACAAAGTCTAAATTGTTTCAACAATTTTCATTAAAAACAGTAGGTTTTGTTGCATATATTTGCAGATTTATGTAAAGCCATACTGCAACGCCAATACGCCTCTGCAATGTGTGGTCCCTAACTCCAATTTTATCCTGACATATATAATGCATTCATAAAGTATTCAAACCCTCTTCACTTTTTACATTAATCTACACCCCAATCAGTACCCCATAATGACAAAGTGAAAACAGAATTTTAGAAAGGCCTGTGAATTAATTAACCACTTCCATACCGCAGGCCATCATATGACGTCTTCGGCTTTTAGTGGTGATATCTGAATGATGCCTGCAGCTACAGGCATCATCCACATATCCTTTTTTTCCGCCTGCGGTTCCCTTCACCCCAAGAGCAATTTATAGCGGCTGTTCAGCTGCTTGATCATTCTTACCGGCGACAGGAGGGGATGTCCCCCCTCCCGCTGCCCTCCGGTGCTTCTTTGGGCTCTCCCGTGCGATCGGGGACCCGGAGAAGGAATCGGCCGGAAGGAAGGCATAGAGATTTCCGAGGGACAGATGGTCCCCGGCAATCTCTGACTCTCAGAGGCCAGGGTGCAACGTTATGATGTTACGTCCCGGCCGCCTGAAGTAAACAAAGCTGGAAAGCGTCAGATCGTTCATATTTTTTTTTTTTGATCTGATGCTTTCCAGCCTGGAGGAGAGATGTGGGGTCTTATAGACCCCACATCTCTCCATAAAGAGGACCGATCACGCACTATTTCTATTACAAGGTATGTTGCGTTTGTTAAAAATATGATTTTTTATATTAATCAGACATAGGATACATGGGACAATATTACAATAGTGAGTTGGTCAGATTACTGTCAGTCTTTTGGTTTGAGTAGATTTCTCAAACCAAATGCTGTTTTCATACAATGAGGTTAGATACCATTGTTGTATTCAACAGGCTATTGTCTCTATAACTACAGTAAACAAGTAAGACTTTACTTGTTTGAGATTTCTTTCAGCTCTCAAACTGAAAGAATGACTGTTAGATTACAGACAGGTTTGGTTTGAGTAGACAATGGGTAGATAGCATTGTATTCAACAGTCCATTGTTTCTACAGCTACAGTAAACAGGTATGTTTTCTGTTTGGTAACTATGATAAACAGCCTGACACATAAAAGGGGGGTTCAGACATAAGCTAGGACACACACATCATCTTGCTGTAAGATCAGAAGAAGCCACTCATGATAGAAGAACAGAACCTGGTCTCCAAGAAGAGTCATTGCCAATGGAGATCACGAACATACCGTAACAGAAGATAAGTAACTTAAATGTATTTGTAGTTATAGACCATAGGCTGTTCTATTTTCTAGGCATTTTGCTTGTTATAGATATCTGTCAGTCTTGCATTGTATTCCTAAGATTGTAATCGTTTTGTATGTACAGCATCTTTGTATAGTAAAAGCACATTTACACACTGCAGAAGTCTCAGCTTCCTTGTTATACCACAGAGTAACCTTGCTAGATAGATGCAAGCAAAACAGTTGGGGGCTCGGCCGCGATCTGTGCTATAATTCAGTTGAAGCAGACTTGTTTTTCTGTAGTGTGTTGTGTAGCTTGTGCTAGGTAAAATGCTGCGTAAGCTGTTTAGGAAAAGCAAGGCTGCAGAGGTTTCTGGTGACCAGAAGAAAGTGTGCAGCTTACCTATCTGGGCCAGAAACAATGAGTGGGAGCCTCTTGCTAAAGAATTTGGGAAGTATGCTTCTCCCTTGAAGCTGACTTGGGGTGATAAAGTCTCAGATAATTTTGTAGATTTTAGCCTTAGGGGGTTGGATTTGAGTAAGAAAGAGAAGAGGACAGTGTCCACAGTGGGTTGGTACTTCCTCCATGCTCTCTATACTGAATCACATAGAAGGGAGAAGGCAGAGGCAGAAGTTAAGGTATTAAAAGACCAGCTAGCAGTTGCTTCAGAGTGTGTACGTTCAACCGCTAGTCAGGCTAATGATTTGCAAGAGCGGTGTGCAGCCCTCATGACCAAATCAGTTAATGCCTTAAGGAAAAGGAAGGGGCATAAACCTGTTAGTAAAGCCAGGGTACATGCCATTGTCACATCCCAAAACTGGGATTGTGAGGATGTGCTCTCCTGAAATGATAGTGATGATGAGGAGATAGTTTGATATTTCAGATGATGATCACCCAATGGGAAAGAAAAAGCATGCCAGACCTCTCATTACTAAGCATAGGAAACGGCAACATGATAGAGAGGATATGGCAGATGGGGAGGTGCATTATCGCAACCCCAGAGATGTTGAATTTGAAAAAGTACGGGAGTTTACACAAACTGAACTCCATGAGCTGGCAAAACAATACAAACAAAGGTCTGGGGAGCCCCTATTGAGTTGGCTCCTATGCTTATGGGATGAAGGGGCGGTGTTGGAGGAGCAAACATGGCTTAAGATCATAGTTCTGGACTTTACAGTCAAAGCTTTTGTAGCATATTAGCATCTGCATGACAAAAGGGCTTGTCTCCAGCCCCCCTGGTGTGGCTATGAGCTTCAAAGAGAGGAGAAGAAATAGCTTTGCATTATCTGATTGGACAGGAAGCAACTGTGGGTGGTTTTGGGTGAGGGGAATGAATGTTAAAAGCACATACCGAAGAATAATGCCGCATACACACGACCGTTTTTCACAACGTTAAAAATGCAATTTTTTAAATTTTTATTAAATTTAAATTTTAAACGATCGTGTGTAGGCTCCAGAGCATTTTTAACGACGTGAAAAATGGCCTAAAAAAAAATGAGAACCTGCTCTATTTTTTCACGCCATTTTTCACGTCGTTTTTTTTAATGACGTGAAAAACGGTAGTGTGTATGCTTTTACGAGGGGAAAAAACGTGCATGCTTCGAATCAAGTATGAGACGGGAGCGCTCGTTCTGGTAAAACTAGCGTTCGTAATGGACATAGCACATTCGTCACGCTGTAACTAACGGACTGAAAAGCACGAGGCTGAAAAGCGCGAATCGTCGCTCAACAAACTTTACTAACATGAAGGGTGGCACCATTCGAACGGAACTTCCCCTTTATAGTGACGTTGTACGTGTTGTACGTCACTGCGCTTTGCTCGAGCGTTTTTTTAAATGAACGTGTGTATGCAAGACAGGCTTGAGAGGAAACCAGAAAAATCACGTCGAGAAAAACGTCGTTTTTGAAAACGACATTAAAAACGATCGTGTGTACGCGGCATAAGAGTCCTCTTTGTCCACTTTTGGTTCCTGCCATGCTCATGTGAGCCTTTGGCTCGCTCCTTTCACCATACTGAACCCAGCTGATGAAACCATGAGTATTAAGTATCTTTCATATTATTATTGTTGTTATAGACGGTATCTGATATCTGTTGTTAAGATATGTTTCCTATTTTTAAAGGAAGTAAATATGACTTGTTTTACTAAGCAACTGTGTCTGTCTTTATAATAACATTGTATCAGCATTCTCTGATAGGTTAGACTAGCAAACAAGGGACTATACAATTAATACATAGATGCAATAGTTCTAGATTAATGTATATAACATTGCATAGTTTACAATATTTGGCACCCTAGGAGAAGGCATGTTGAATGTATTTCAGCATAGAACCTGTAAACCCTAATTTATTTTTTGTTTTGAGTTTCCTTTTAAGCTAGAAAGAATCAAATAACTTAGGACTGAAGGCCGTCTTTACCATGGATAAAGATTTGCGCAAAATCTGGTCAAATTTTTGACTACTGTATATTTATATGTAACGTTTATGGTATTGCTAATGCAAATTGTTATAGGCCTGTGTAGCTGGGTAAGTGGCCTGGCGGGTAGAGGGCTGATCACCCTTGGTTAGAAATTTACAGGATAAACCACACATCTTTGCGGAAAAAGTGGGAGAATTTTTTTTAATTTTTTAGTTTTTTATTATTATTTTTTTAGGTTTTTTTTAGTTTTTAATTTTTACCTACGTGCTGTTCCTAGAGAAGTTCAATGTGGCCCGCAGTTTAAAAGCAGAGCACGGATGAAGAATGTGCTCTGTAGAACTACAAGTTACAAGCTAGTTTTAAATAGCATGATACAAGTTTTTTTTTTTGGGTTGATTCCTGTGTGTGTGTGTATGGTAAACAGCTGAGGTAAAGGCTATCTTAAACAGCTTTGTAGATCTGTGGCTGTTTGTATGTATTGTCTAAGCAGCTGTTCAAACAGGTTTGGTAATAAATGAAGAATATTGAATGCTAGAAGAGTGATTGTTTTTTTTTATTCGTGAGTTGTAAGAGCTAAAGATAATTGAGTTTGACTCATTACTCAGTGCAGTGTTGGAACGTTGGTAATAATAGAATTGTGTATTGGTGGATTGTATAGTTGTGAAATGGAACTTGTGTATACGTATGTTAAAAAGTATGCCTATGCCAGTTATCATTCATGTACAGATGAACCTCTTAAAAACCAGTCTAACGTACTATTGTCTCAGTGTCAGCAACATAATGCCAGATTATTGGGTAAAACAGTTAAAAAAAAAAAAAGTGAAGAAACAAAAATTAGCAAATTAAATTGCAGTGTTGCTCAGAATTAAATTTATATCTGAGCAAATGGGAGAGAAGTGGGAATCAGAGAGGAGACATCTCGGGGAGGACATAGAGAAAGTCAGTGAAAACCTTCTAAAGATTGCAACAGCCTCCAGTAGGGATATGGATGAATTGCAGGCAAAAATAATCTGTTTGTCAGGAAGGAACAGTGAGCTACAAGAGCAGCTTCAGAGGTGCAGCATGGAATGTAAAATGAAGAGCAAACTTTTAGAATCATTGCAAATAAAGTTGTCAGAGATGGAAGAGTTGGTTATATCCTTAGAAAGAAAATTAGCAAATGCAGACTCCCAGCTTCTTACTAAAGAGCAATGTATGGCATCGCTCAATGAGCACAAAGGAACATGTCAATTGGCCGATATCTGCACAGTCAATAAGGAAAAGAGCCGTGATGAAACACAGTCAGATATTGCACCTATAGCTGCAAATCAGAATAACAGTTTGATTACAATCCAAGAGAGACTTACTTTGTGCCAGATTCTGGGTTAATTTAACACCCTGGAATCACCAGTGAGTCTGTCCAATAAATTTGAGGCTCTAGTGCTTATATTCCATTTGAGTAATGACGATGCATGCTCTCTTCTAAAAGCATGGCTACCAGGACCTTTGGTAGGCCAGTTATCTGCACGGGTTAATGATAACTTAGCAGATGCAGAAGTGCGGAGGAAAGAATTGCAGCGTATTGTGGACAGTCGTGATAATGGTATGAGTGATTTACAACAAATGAAATTTGGGAGAGGAGAGGACCCAATATTGTTCTGCAGTGAGTATCTTGCATTGTATACGAAAGTGTTCAACTGTCCTGACTTATTGGAGGATGGATGCAAGTTTCATATACTCAATGGCCAATAAGTGTTATGTAAGCTATCCTACTAGACTGACTCTGAGGAATGCTAGATCCTACCAAAATGTTGTCAATATCCTACGAGACTTCTGCCAAGAGTCCAGTTATAGGGAATATGGGTCAAAGGCAGATGTATCCGTAATAAGCAGAGGTACAGAAAGGCAGAGAGAGTTCAGACGTTCTAAATGGACTAGACAGGCACAGAGATGTAAAGCCTTTAACATTGCTAGCATGGAGCAGGAAACCCCAGAAATACAGGTATCTGCAATGAAAACCCCCACCCAGGATTGGAACAACATAGCACAAAGGCCTGATAGGAAAGATAGCAGCCGGGACAGATCACACAATTCTCAAGAAGAGATAATAAATGACGGCCCACACCCTAAATACAGCCAGCAACAAGACTGGATGAACATTCCAATGTTTGCCCCCTGGGCTAATCTACCACTCTGGCTTGTATATAGTTGGACGCAAATGGCTTTGCCATTTTTTCTGACTAATATGGCAAAGTGTTCCAATACTGCCTGCTTAGTATAGGAAAATATGGCAAATGTTCCCCTAACATTACAATTAATGGGAAAATGCTTGGGGGACTTAAAAAGTCAATTGTTATGATAATTGTGTGTAATCGTCTTTGTGTTCCTTTTTGTAGATACCAGGGAAGAAGTTAAACTGGTTTGGATACTAATGTTTGTGTTTTGTTTGCAGATCCTTCAAAGTGAAAACAGTGGGCAAATTTTGCAGAGCAGGGGTTAGGTTATTGTAAATGCATAATCGATTATCACATGGTACCATTAGCTCATTAATTAGTATTTGTTTGCAAACAATTAAAAAAATTAAACAATAGGCAGACAGTAATGGAGTAGAGTTACAAATTAAGTTACAAATGTTGTGATGAAGTTCAGATGTTGTTTTTTGTTTTTCCCATTAACTAATTCTCTTCCAGATCGAAATGAGAAAAGTCCATTAATGTCTTTAATTAAAAGTTGAGTGTTTGTGATTGATGATGGTTGTCTTGCCATGTTGTTGTGTGTTGATTGCCAGATTTTAAATTTTTATTGATTTTCATTTTTCAAAGAAAAAAACATTTTTTTTTTTTTTTTTAAGTTTAAATTTTTTTGCTCATTCATTTTCTTTAATTTTGTCTTTGTAATTTTTTTTTAAGGATTTTTTTTTATTATTAATTATTTAAAATTTTGTAATTTTTATTATTTTCTTTTTTTTCTTTTCCATTTTTTTTTTATTATTTTTTTTATTATTATTTTCATTGTTTTTTTAATATTGTTTCATCTATTTAATTTTTGGTTTCGCGTTCAGGTGGAAAAATTGTTAGGTTTATTCCACCTGAAAAGGGGGTCATTAGCAACTGCCTAGGTGGTCATTGACTATGTCCTCAATTAGCAGCTGACTACATTTTGTCTGAGACAAGAGCTGGTAGAAAGCCATTTTAGCTACGGAAGTTGTTTGTTTTTTTTTTGTTGTCTTTTCATTCAGGTGGAAAAAGTTCCAAAGATTTAGGATTTATCCACCTGAAAGGGGAAGTAGTGCATAGATCAGAAAATACAGATAATGCAGTATTTTTTTTTTTGAATGCTTCAAATTTAGAATTTTTGAGAAGCAACGTTCACGTGCATTTTTTATTTTAGATTTTTGCTCATACCATGGGGATCCATTTTAGAGTGGGTTCATCCTAAAGGAATCATGGTTGTTTTGGTAATTTGTTCAGAACTCAGGAATACTAAATTCCTGTGTTAGTAGATATTATGGATAAGAATTTGATTCTGCTCTTGTTCTTAACTTCCAGAATCTTGGTGGAGCGAGATTGGAGAGGATTCTGGAACAGAGATGAAAGATGTTCATCTGGTTGGCAGTTCGTCTGTGCCATACCACACCGGAAATTTGTTCTTATAAAGGTTCAGGAGATAAAAGATTCAGACTAATACTTGAAATATAAGGATTCTTTTTCTTATTGACAATATTTGCGCTGATACTGAATCTGAAGGACTTTGCCCAGCAACGAGACTTGTGAAACATTTTGCCAAAGTCTCTCCTGTCATTTATGAATGCAAACGGACTATGAATACAAATGCATCGGGGTGGAGGTTGGGGAAGGAATATAACCTATCCAATCCTTCAGAACAAGAGATGTAGCATATGTTTTTTTCTTTTTTATTATGGGAGGAGGAATTGAAAGAAGGAAATGTTTTTAATGTGTGACATGTATTGACGTAACTGAATTAATATGGTGCAGGTACCTAGGAGGTTGACACTTATGCATAAAGGTGTCTGGTACCAGGTGACACATCAATGGGGTGAAAACTTCCTCGTAGCGGTGGTGTCTCAATCTTAGCAGTCCTATAGAGAAGCTCTCGGTTAGTGGACATGTGGGACACCAGAACCGGACATGTGGGAGATACACCTAATTGATGTCTCACCTGAGAGGGTTGAAACCCTGCACAGGTAATGCCAGTGACTACATATAGGAGCATGCTCCGTTGAACAAAGGGAATAAACACTGGCTACCAGGGTACAGTATACCTTCACCACATGGCGCTTCAGCATCTCATAGTGGTTGATAAAAACCTATTACCCTATATGTGCCGAATATACTCTGAATCAAGTGCAGTCAGTATATCAGTGGCTTGCTCCCAGAGATATGCAGAACGCTTATTTCTGAGGAGTAACCTGAAAGAGGAGGGATGTATTCAGCACTATATTGGGGGAATAGGAGCTAGGATTGGTGTTGTTAGTGGGGTGGACATCGATCTCCTAGGGAACAAACTCTCATCCATAGCTTCAGACAGCAGGCGGGGCTTTGTTACTCAGAGAGATCGGTGCCCCCCCCCCTTTGATAACATTCAACAGAGTCACAGAAATATCAGTGTAAAGTGGCTCAAGATTTTGTCAACCACGGTGAGAGTTGGTAGAGAGTGTGAGAGGGTATGGGACAGATATATGTCATTGGCTCTGGCAGGCGGAGTTATCCACCAGCATCAAGCTGATCGACAGTATCTCTACATGAGGGGCAGTGGCCTGATGAGTTGGCATCACCGCTTAGTAAGACTTTGCCAAAACACGGCGCTTACACTAATCTAAAGTGGTGGTGGAATGCCTGGATGGGCTGTACTGGTTTGGATTGTGAAAGGTTTTGTACTGTATGATCCCATATACAGAAGTGCAGACTCGGTCTGTATATTTTGTGGCATCAATGGGCTTACTGATTGGGGATTCTATCTTGTTGCATTTGTGGCTAAGTGACACACAGGTGATCAGAGAATACGGAAGCTGGGGGCAGGTTGATGTTTCCCTCTGTCGGAAGCATGACCACGATGTCCTTTGCATACCAGGCCAATACACGGTACTCTGTGTTCTGGATGGAGAGATCATTGCTGGGAAGGAAGCACCTGGGTATTATTTAGGACATAGACGAGTCTGTTTCTTTGTCCTAGAGGATACCGATGTGTTAATCATGGAACTAGGGTATTTCTTGAACCTAACAGTAGGCAGGGGTGCATGAGATGCCCTGGGCATGGTCACTGAAATCCAGACACAGGGATGACATTTTGTGGGTTTTGTTATTGTTTGAGATTTATATGTGTTGTTAGACTCAAAACTTATATAGGAAGCTCTCCCGCTTATCTATGCAAGTTGAGGGACAAATGGACGGTAGGGTCTCTTCGTACAAATTAGAGACTTTGTTGCCAATTTAGCTCCCTGAGGCACCGCAGACAGGCTAAGTTGCAGTAGGAAAGACCACTGTGAGCAAGCCTGCCAAAGCCCGACCTGTATCTACAATAAAGAGTAATAGGAGGTTGGGAGCGGGAGGCGTAATTGGATGGATCATATATATGCATATATTATGATAATGGGTTGACTTATGTCATGATATAGCGTGATAAAGGTATTGTGACAGCAGGAAGGTAAAGTCACCTGGTTGCATCCAGGGGGGTAGATATATTTCGCCCAGATTCAGGCTTTACGCCGACTTATACAACTAGGTGGAGAGTTGTATAAGGCTAGTGGGCTCATGTATGACTCATACCTCTAGGGAGAGTGTGGGGCGTCGTACAGACAGGGAGTTGATGAGGCCAGCTGAAGCTTGTCAGCTCATTTAGGCCTCTATAAGAACTCCCAGCTTCATTAGATGTTAGCTCATGCCTGGAACCAGACCTGTGTGGACTGTCTAGGGAGAGTGAACCCCTGTGCGGTGAGGCAAAGCCTGTGTGGCTATTTGTTTGGACTTTTACTAAACCAGGGACTTAGGGACTAGGACAGCACCAGGCTGATCCCAGTTGTTAGTTTAGGAAACCTGCATGTTTAGTCAGAGGTCAAACTGACCAGGATTTATTTTGTTTGTTTCTTTTTGGCTTTGCTGTGTTTTTGTCACTGTACATAGAGAAATAAACCGCACCTTTTGATTTTGAAAACCACAACCTCCGTCTGCTGGCCCTGTTTTTGTGTGGGGAGCCCAACCAGGGGGTCACACACACCCGCTACCGAGTTAACCCCCTCACAGTTGGTGGAGAACCAGTGGCAGTTTTTTTTAAGCCAGCATGGAGGAGATACTGAAACAGCTGGCTCTAGCAAATGCCAATCAACAGCAGACAAATGCAGGTTTGCAAAGGAGCCTTGCAGCCCAGCAGCAAGCTCATCAACAAGCCCAGCAGCAATCTGAGGCCCGCTTCATAGACCTGTTACAGGAGCAAGAGCAGAGACTACAACAAATGGAAGCAGTAATGCAGCAACGTCCGCAGACCAGTGAGGAAAGCCGTCCCACTAATACCGCGTCCTTTGGGGTGAGTCGTTTATTGACAAAAATGACTGGAGAGGATGATCCAGAGGTATTTTTGACCACATTTGAAAGGACTGCTGAAAGAGAAAAGTGGCCTGAGGAGCAGTGGGCTGGACTGGTGGCTCCTCTGTTAACTGGTGAATCGCAGAAGGCTTACTATGACCTAGAGCCTGACCAAGCAAAAGACTATGTGATGCTAAAAGCTGAAATATTGGCAAGGCTGGGTGTCACCCTGGCTGTCCGGGCTCAGCGTGTGCATAACTGGACTTTCCAGCTTGGAAAACCCCCCAGGTCTCAAATGTATGATCTCATTCACCTGAGCAGGAAGTGGCTACAGCCAGAGACTTTGTCCGCACCAGAGATTGTGGAACGTGTTGTAATGGATCGGTTTTTGAGAGCTCTTCCTACTGCCATCCAAAAGTGGGTAAGCCATGGAGACCCAGAGACGGCCGGTGGTCTTGTGGATCGTGTAGAGAAATACTTGGCTACAGAGAACCTGACGGCCTCTTCCAGAGACACTCGGACTTTCCACCCTAAGACCAGACCATCCCCAGGGGCGGATAAGAGGATTCCAAGGGGTGAGGGTGGAGAGAGTGAGAGGGTGGGAGCTCTACCCCAAGTTTGGCGAGAACAGCCTGGGAAATCAGCGGCTCAAGAGGCCGCAAGAAGGATCGTTTGCTACCGCTGCCGGCAAGCGGGACATATTGCAGCCAATTGCCCGGTTGTGGAGGAACCCATGCAGTGTGACTTTCTGACGGGCAGACGTCAGTCGCTGTGTGCGACAGTCGCATGCACTGCCATTCGAGGAACTGAGAAACATTTATGCAAAATGTGTATTAATGGTAGAAATGTTGTGGTATTACTGGATTCAGGTAGCCTTGTGACCCTGATAAAGGCTGAATTAGTTAAAACAGAGGTCTCTGGGAATAGCAAGGTAGCTGTTATTTGTGTGCATGGGGACACCCGAGAGTATCCAGTGACTACAGTGTGTTTCGAGACCCCCAAAGGTACCCTCTCTCATCCAGTGGGCTTAGTATCTCAGTTACCGCATGACGCCATTGTGGGAAGGGATTTTCCGAAGTTCTGGGAACTGTGGGATGATCCTGAGCCCCCCACTGGTGCCCCTATGTACCAGGAATGTGATAGCCAGAACTCCTCTGAGAGTGGTGAGGACTCTCCAGAATTTCCCTTGTCAGTATTTGCAGGGGAGACTCAAGAAACTGGAGAGGAGCCCACCTCCTCAGACGAAAACCTACCGTCTGTGGAGTTTTCTGATCTGGAGGTTCACAGGGAAAATTTTGCCACAGAACAGTTAAAAGACCCCGCCCTAATAAAGGCACGGGAAAACGTAGTGGAAATAGATGGCGAGTTAGTGAACCCAGATAATACCTGCACTTACCCATACTTCAGCGTAGAGAAGGACCTACTGTATCGGGTGGCAAAAAGGGCAGAAGAAACCGTTGAGCAGCTGGTGGTGCCCAAACCTTACAGGAAGTTGGTGTTGGAGTTGGCCCATGGGCACATTCTTGGAGGTCATCTGGGGACAGAGAAAACCCGAGAGAGGGTATTACAGAGATTCTATTGGCCTGGGGTGATGAAGGACATAGAAAATTATTGTTCCTCCTGCCCTGTGTGTCAGAGGTCGGCCCCGATGCCACATTTCCGTAGCCCGCTGGTCCCTCTACCCATCATTGAGGTCCCGTTTGAGAGAATCGCAATGGATTTGGTAGGTCCTATAATCAAGTCCGCTAGGGGGCACCAGTACATATTGGTTATAATGGACTATGCCACCCGTTTATCCAGAAGCGATCCCTCTCAGAAATACCTCGGCCAAAACCATAGCCAAAGAGCTATCTCTTGTTTTTAGCCGGGTGGGTATTTGTAAAGAACTGCTTACGGACCAAGGTACACCCTTTATGTCCCGGGTTATGAAAGAGCTGTGTAAATTGCTCAAAGTGACGCAATTGCGTACATCTGTGTATCACCCCCAAACCGATGGGCTGGTTGAAAGATTCAACAAAACCCTAAAACAAATGTTGAAGAAAGTGGTGGATAGAGATGGAAAGGATTGGGACTGTCTACTTCCTTATTTGATGTTTGCTATTAGGGAGGTGCCCCAATCCTCTACGGGATTCTCCCCCTTTGAGTTACTGTATGGGAGACACCCAAGAGGGCTGTTGGATATTGCCAAGGAAACTTGGGAAAGTGAGAGTTCTCCCCACAGGAGTGTGATTGAGCATGTCGCCCTGATGCAAGATCGAATTGCACAGGTAATGCCCATCGTGAAGGAACATTTGGCCCAAGCGCAGTTGGCACAGCAGAGAGTGTACAACCGTGGAGCAAAGACCCGTACCTTTTCCCCGGGGGATAGGATATTGGTACTTGTCCCTACGGTTGAAAGTAAATTCCTTGCCAAATGGCAAGGCCCCTACGAGATAATGGAAAAAGTGAGCGAAGTGAATTACAAGGTCAGACAACCAGGAAGGCGAAAGCCCGAACAGATATATCACGTTAATCTGTTGAAAGCCTGGAGGGATAGAGAGTCCCTAGTCGCAGAAACTTGGTCACCAGCTCAAACTGGTTGCGTGATTCCGGAGGTTGGAATAGCAGCCACCTTGTCACAACCCCAACAACAGGAGGTTAAGGAGTTTGTGCTTCGCAACAAGGAGGTGTTCTCTGAGCTGCCGGGACAAACATCTGGGGTAGAGCATGATATTATTACCCTGCCCGGTGAAAGGGTGAAGTTAAAACCCTATCGGATCCCAGAGGCCCGACGGGAGGCAATACGGGAGGAAGTACAGAAAATGCTGAACTTAGGGGTGATAGAGGAGTCCCAAAGTGATTGGTCTAGTCCCATTGTGTTGGTGCCTAAACCGGATGGGAGCTGGCGATTTTGTAACGATTTTCGTCAGTTGAACAAAGTTACAAAATTTGACACCTACCCCATGCCACGTATAGATGAGTTGATCGACCGGCTGGGAACAGCCCGATACATGACGACTCTTGACCTCACAAAAGGGTATTGGCAAATTCCCCTGGCCAAGTCGGCCAAAGAGAAAACCGCATTTGTAACCCCAGACGGGGCGTTCCAATATAAGAGAATGCCGTTCGGGTTACAGAATGCGCCGGCCACATTCCAGCGGAAAATGGACCAGATACTGAGGCCCCATCGGAAGTATGCTGCGGCTTACCTGGATGACGTAATTGTCCATAGCACAGATTGGGCCTCACATCTGCCAAAAGTGCAAGCAGTCCTAGACTCTATCCGGGAAGCGGGGTTTACGGCTAACCCCAAGAAGTGTACCATTGGGCAGGAGGAGGCCAAATATCTTGGGTACACCATTGGCAGGGGAGTAATAAAACCCCAACTCAACAAAGTCGAGGCCATCCAGAGTTGGCCACGTCCCAACAGCAAGAAGCAGGTACGAGCCTTTCTGGGAATCGCGGGTTATTATCGGCGCTTCATTCCCCACTTTGCTTCTAAGGCTGTGCCCCTAACCAACCTGACGAAAGGGAAAGGGTCGGTCATGATTAAATGGACCCCCGAGGCTGAGGCAGCATTCCAATTCTTGAAACAAGCCTTATGTAGCCAGCCAGTGTTGTACTCACCCGACTTCTCTAAAGACTTTGTCGTACAAAGTGATGCGTCAGATGTGGGGTTAGGAGCAGTATTGTCCCAGGTCTGGAACGGGGAAGAGCACCCAGTCATTTACCTCAGCAGGAAGTTGAAGTCCCATGAGGTAAATTACGCCACGGTTGAAAAGGAGTGTTTAGCGGTGAAGTGGGCTCTAGATTCCCTTCGGTACTATCTGCTAGGTAGGCACTTTGACATGGTTACGGATCACGCTCCGTTAAAGTGGATGGCTCAAAACAAGGAAACAAATAGAAGAGTGAATAGGTGGTTCCTGGCCCTCCAGGAATTCAACTTCACAGTAAAGCATCGCCCTGGCGTTCAAATGGGGAATGTGGATGCTTTGTCTCGAGTACATGAATGCCTGATTGCTGGTGTTCCAACCCCGAGGTTAAAACAGGAGGGGGGGGTATGTGACAGCAGGAAGGTAAAGTCACCTGGTTGCATCCAGGGGGGTAGATATATTTCGCCCAGATTCAGGCTTTACGCCGACTTATACAACTAGGTGGAGAGTTGTATAAGGCTAGTGGGCTCATGTATGACTCATACCTCTAGGGAGAGTGTGGGGCGTCGTACAGACAGGGAGTTGATGAGGCCAGCTGAAGCTTGTCAGCTCATTTAGGCCTCTATAAGAACTCCCAGCTTCATTAGATGTTAGCTCATGCCTGGAACCAGACCTGTGTGGACTGTCTAGGGAGAGTGAACCCCTGTGCGGTGAGGCAAAGCCTGTGTGGCTATTTGTTTGGACTTTTACTAAACCAGGGACTTAGGGACTAGGACAGCACCAGGCTGATCCCAGTTGTTAGTTTAGGAAACCTGCATGTTTAGTCAGAGGTCAAACTGACCAGGATTTATTTTGTTTGTTTCTTTTTGGCTTTGCTGTGTTTTTGTCACTGTACATAGAGAAATAAACCGCACCTTTTGATTTTGAAAACCACAACCTCCGTCTGCTGGCCCTGTTTTTGTGTGGGGAGCCCAACCAGGGGGTCACACACACCCGCTACCGAGTTAACCCCCTCACAGTATGTTCTAGGCTAGTAATATGGGCAAGTAAGGCCCTCCTCGAGACTCTGTAGTTGAAAGCTGGTTGATATGCTGCTCTGAGTGTGTGCTGGTGAATGGTGAGTGAATGGACACCCCTTGCCTGTACTGCACCCTGTCCTGAAGATGTCAGAAAGAAGAAGATACAGAAGATACAGAATGGTGACAGGGAAGCTGCCACGGAAGAATGATGGTGTGTCACCCAGTAGCAAAGCGGCACGTGTTGAGAAGCACAGCTCGTTAGGACTGTTATGGACTGTTCCATAGGAGCTGGTTCGGAAGCCTATGTTGAGAGGCACAACACGGTAAAAACATTAAGGGCTGTTCCATAGGTACTGGTCCTTAAACAGGTTGGAAACCCACACGCATTAAGACATTTATGGACTGTTCCATAGGAGCTGTTTCTGAAGCCTACGTTGAGAGGCACAACACGGTAAAACCATTATGGACTGTTCCATAGGAGCTTTTTCACATGTTAAAAAATGCAACACGTTCCAGAGGTACTGGTTCAGAAACACATGTTGGGCGTTAAGACCATATGGACTGTTCAATGGGAGCCATGTCTAAAGAAGGATGGTATGCGCCCTTTAGACGCAAAGCGGCATATGTTGGAGGAGCAAACATGGCTTAAGATCATAGTTCTGGACTTTACAGTCAAAGCTTTGTAGCATATTAGCATCTGCATGACAAAAGGGCTTGTCTCCAGCCCCCCTGGTGTGGCTATGAGCTTCAAAGAGAGGAGAAGAAATAGCTTTGCATTATCTGATTGGACTGAAAGCAAGTGTGGGTGGTTTTGGGTGAGGGGAATGAATGTTAAAAGCACATACCAAAGAGTAAGAGTACTCTTTGTCCACTTTTGGTTCCTGCCATGCTCATGTGAGCCTTTGGCTCGCTCCCTTCACCATGCAGAACCCAGCTGATGAAACCATGAGTATTAAGTAGAGGTCGACCGATATGGGTTTTTCTCTGGCCGATGCCGATATTTAGAAATCGCAGCGGCCGATGGCTGATATATGATGCCGATTTTTTTTTTTGGGCCGATATGTTAGGCCGATTTTTATATATTTTTTTCCCCTTAATCTCATAGACCCCTTTGTGTGCTTTCACACTGAGGCGGTGCGCTGGCAGGAGGTAAAAAAAAAAGTCCTGCAAGCAGCATCTTTGGAGCGGTGTATACCACTCCTCCACCACTGCCCATTGAAATGAACTGGCACCGCTGCCGAAGCGCCTGCAAAGCACTTCTGCAGTGGCGCTACATTGGAGCATTTAACCCGTTCATCGGCCGCTAGCTGGGATATAAGCTCCCTGCTAGCGGCACCCGAAGCCGATCTCTCCTTAGGGTTCCTGCGCCGCCATCTTCGGTAAGGGAAACAGGTAGTGAAGCCTTGCGGCTTCACTTCCTGGTTCCCTACTGTGCATGCGCGAGTCGCGCTGCGTGATCCCACTGGTCCCTTTTGTCTTCTGGGACCTGTGTATCTCCCAGAAGACAGCAGGGGGGGGCAGAGTGGGCGCCAGATGTGGCGTAGGTCACCGCAGTGATCTATGCCCGGAAGAGGGGACAAATACCTGGATTATACAGGTATCTGCTCCCTCCTCCCCCTGAAAGGTGCCAAATGTGACACCAGAGGGGGGGGGGAATCCAAAAAGCGGAGGTTCAGTTATTACTCTGCTATATATATTCTTAAATACACAAAAACAGGTAATCAAAACTTTTGGACGAAAAAAAATATGGGCTAACTTAACTGTTTAGTTTTTTTTTTTTTATTCGTTAAAGTGTATTTTTTCCAAAAAAATTGCGTTTGAAAGACTGCTGCGCAAATTCCGTGTGAAATAAAATATTGCAACAATCGCTATTTTATTCCCTAGGGTCTCTGCTAAAAAATATATATATATAATGTTTGGGGGTTCTAAGTGATTTTCTAGCAGAAAATACAGGATTTTTACTTGTAAGCAACAAGTGTCAAAAAAGATTTAGTCTTTAAATGGTTAAACTGAGAACTTCTTCTACACAAGTCCTTTGAAGTTTTAAACATTGTATTTTTTTGTCAAACTTGGCAGGCTGCCCAGGAGGGAGAAATCTCTTCACAGAGAAACTTCTCAGGCAACTTGCATTGACTTCTGTTACAGAAGCTATTTGCAAGTCACGCTGAAGTTTAAATCGGCTTTTTTTTTTTAAACAACCGGCCGATGCCGATTTAATAAAAAAACGCCAAATATCGGCCGATATATCGGTCGACCTCTAGTATTTAGTATCTTTCATATTATTATTAGAGTTGTTATAGACTGTATCTGATATCTGTTGTTAAGATATGTTTCCTATGTTTCCTATTTTTAAAGGAAGTAAATATGACTTGTTTTACTAAGCAACTGTGTCTGTCTTTATAATAACATTGTATCAGCAGGCCTAGCATTCTCTGATAGGTTAGACTAGCAAACAAGGGACTATACAATTAATACATAGATGCAATAGTTATAGATTATAGATTAATGTATATAACATTGCATAGTTTACAATAGGCGGACAGTGTTGTTTTGTCAGCTAAGGAAGCAGTGGCTATGGGAGTGTTAACCCATGATCCACAATTGCGTCAGGCAATGCGAAAAGCCTGAGAGTTTAGCGTGAATTTTTCATTTTTCATTGTTAGACCTTGTGAGAGATGGAATAGTTCGAGTATACGCTAGTCCTACTGACCTGGAAAATACCTACTCCTGGAGATCAATAGGAGAGGGTATTTCCAGGTTACGTGAGATGGGTTGTATAACCAGATTAAATACATTTCCAGAATGGATAGGTCCAGATATGGAACCCTTTACGTCTGCTCTGCGCTCTAAGCTGATGAAGTCTGCGTCATTTAATCTCAGGGCTCTATTATTGTCCTTGTTGGGAGGCCTGGGATTAAACAGCAAGATTCATGAAGCCACAACCCTTTTAAGCCAGTTGGGGGAGATAGAGGAGACTAAAACAAAACCTGTCAGGGCAGTAGATAAGGTCAAGGCCAGACAGGAAGAATACAAGCACAAAAGAACAGAGAAGAAACAGAAGGTGAAGAGAAAACCGGGCTAGTTATTTCTAGGAAAGAAATGTGGGTGGACCTATTAACCACTTCAATACAGGGCTTTTAAACACCCTTCCTTACCAGACCAATTTGTAGCTTTCAGCGCTCTCAAACTTTGAATGACAATTACTCAGTCATGCTACACTGTACCCAAACCAAATTTTTATCATTTTTTTCTCACAAGCAGAGCTTTCTTTTGGTGGTATTTAATCACCGCTAGGTTTTTTATTTTTTGCAATATAAGCGAAAAAAGTTAGATTTTTTTTAAAAAAAAAACACTTTTTTTTGGGTTTTTATTGTAAAATTTTGCAAATAAGTAATTTTTCTTCATAAAATTGGGCCAAAATGTATACGGCTACATATCTTTAGTAAAAATAACCAAAAAAGTGTATATTATTTGGTCTCTGTGAAAGTTATAGGGTCTACAAGCTATGGTGCAAATCATTGAAAAATTATCACATCTGATCACACCTGATGTACTGAAGGCCTATTTCATTTCTTGAGACCCTAACAAGCCAGGAAAGTACAAATACCCCCCAAATTACCCCTTTTTGGAAAGCAGACATTCCAATGTATTTAGTAAGAGTCATTGTGAGTTTTTTGAAGTTGTACTTTTTTCCCACAATTCTTGGGAATTTTTTTAAATTTTTTTAAATTTTTATTTTTTTGCACAAAATTGTCATAATAACAAGTTATTTCTCTCACACAGCACATGCATACTTGCAATGACACCCCAAAATACATTCTGCTACTCCTCCTGAGTATGGCGATACCAAATGTGTGAGACTTTTACACAGCCTGTCCAAATACAGAGGCACAACATTGAAATAGCACCTTCAGGCATTCTAGGAGCATAAATTACACATCTCATTTCTCAACCACCTATTACAGTTTTGAAGACCCTGGAGCACCAGGACAATAGAAACGCCCATAAAATGACCCCATTTTGGAAAGCTAACACTCCAATGTATAGTCTATGAGGCATAATGAGTCTTTTGAACGGTTCATTTTTTTCCAGAAGTTTTTGGAACATGTGGGAAAAAAATGAAAATGCATTTTTTTTATACAAAGTTGTCCATTTATAAGATATTACCAACACATAGCATGTACATAGCAAAAATGACACCCCAAAATACATTCTGCTACTCCTCCTGAGTATGGCAATACCAAATGTGTGGGACTTTTACACAGCCTGTCCAAATACAGAGGCACAACATTGAAATAGCACCTTCAGGCATTCTAGGAGCATAAATTACACATCTCATTTCTCAACCACCTATTACAGTTTTGAAGACCCTGGAGCACCAGGACAATAGAAACGCCCATAAAATGACCCCATTTTGGAAAGCTAACACTCCAATGTATAGTCTATGAGGCATAATGAGTCTTTTGAACGGTTCATTTTTTTCCAGAAGTTTTTGGAACATGTGGGAAAAAAATGAAAATGCATTTTTTTTATACAAAGTTGTCCATTTATAAGATATTACCAACACATAGCATGTACATAGCAAAAATGACACCCCAAAATACATTCTGCTACTCCTCCTGAGTATGGCAATACCAAATGTGTGGGACTTTTACACAGCCTGTCCAAATACAGAGGCCCAACATTGAAATAGCCCCTTTAGGCATTCTAGGAGCATAAATTGCACATCTCATTTCTCAACCACCTATTACAGTTTTGAAGACCCTGGAGCACCAGGACAATGGAAATGCCCATAAAATGACCCCATTTTGGAAAGCTAACACTCCAATGTATAGTCTATGAGGCATAATGAGTCTTTTGAACGGTTCATTTTTTTCCAGAAGTTTTTGGAACATGTGGGAAAAAAATGAAAATGCATTTTTTTTATACAAAGTTGTCCATTTATAAGATATTACCAACACATAGCATGTACATAGCAAAAATGACACCCCAAAATACATTCTGCTACTCCTCCTGAGTATGGCAATACCAAATGTGTGGGACTTTTACACAGCCTGTCCAAATACAGAGGCCCAACATTGAAATAGCCCCTTTAGGCATTCTAGGAGCATAAATTGCACATCTCATTTCTCAACCACCTATTACAGTTTTGAAGACCCTGGAGCACCAGGACAATGGAAATGCCCATAAAATGACCCCATTTTGGAAAGCTAACACCCCAACGTATAATCTATGAGGCATAATGAGTCTTTTGAACGGTTCATTTTTTTCCAGAAGTTTTTGGAATATGTGGGAAAAAAATGAAACCGCATTTTTTTTATACAAAGTTGTCCATTTATAAGATATTACCAACACATAGCATGTACATAGCAAAAATGACACCCCAAAATACATTCTGCTACTCCTCCTGAGTATGGCGATACCAAATGTGTGAGACTTTTACACAGCCTGGCCAAATACAGAGGCCCAACATTGAAATAGCACCTTCAGGCATTCTAGGAGCATAAATTACACATCTCATTTCTCAACCACCTATTACAGTTTTGAAGACCCTGGAGCACCAGGACAATGGAAACTCCCATTAAATGACCCCATTTTGGAAAGCTAACACCCCAACGTATAATCTATGAGGCATAATGAGTCTTTTGAACGGTTCATTTTTTTCCAGAAGTTTTTGGAATATGTGGGAAAAAAATGAAAACGCATTTTTTTATACAAAGTTGTCCATTTATAAGATATTACCAACACATAGCATGTACATAGCAAAAGTGACACCCCAAAATACATTCTGCTACTCCTCCTGAGTATGGCGATACCAAATGTGTGAGACTTTTACACAGCCTGGCCAAATACAGAGGCCTAACATCTAAGTAGCACCGTCATGTGTTCTAGGAGCATAAATTACACACATAAATTCCTGACAACCTATCACATTGTTGAAGGCCCTTCATATTTCTAAAACATAGCATGTACTGTACATACCAATTATAAACCAAAATACATTCTTCTGAGAAAAAGGGTAAAGAAAAGATTACCTGCGGTTTTAGTAGTGCAGTGGTCCAAAGAGGAGAGCATCGGTCCAGGCAGCAGGCAGGAACGTGGACAGCGACAGCAAAACAGGCAGCAGGCAGGAATAGTCAGTACAGGTAGAGATGATGTCAGCACAGCCAAAGCATTGGTCCAGATAGCAGGCAGAGATGTGGTCAGCAGTAGCAAAAGGAACAAAGGATCGTCCATGCAGCAGGCAGGAATACTGTCCATAGTTAGTACATGCAGCAGGCAGAGGTATGGTCAGCACAGCCAGAGTATTTGTCCAGGGAGCAGGCAGGACCATCAAGCTTAGGGCAACGGTCAGGAAAGAATGGGGACAGGGGTAGAGGCTTCTCCCACCCAAATCGCTTTGAAGCCTCCGGACAACCAGACCCTGTTCTGGGAACACAGAAAACCAAAAACTGGTTTTCTGAACTCAGAACACTATTCTGGAGCCCCTCACATATGTGAGACCCCTGTGTAGCAGGGTGAAAGATCAGTCCAAGGGGGCAGGCAAAAACATGGTCAACAGGCCGAGGTCAGTGCAGGTAAAAGGCAGAAATAAACGGTAGGCAGAGGCATAATCCATACAGTCCAGGGTCAGTTCACGTGAAAGGCAGAAACATGGCGGATAAACAATGCAGACGGTAGGCAGAGACATAGTCGAGAAACAGGCCAGGGTCAGTTCACATGGAAGACTATGATATGGTTGGTTGAGGCAGGGAAATATTCAGGACATATTGAAAACGGGGAAATGGCAGTATTAGAAATATGGGCTAATAGTTTTCGAGAGTGTGATATCGCTTGAAGCATTTTCCGATGCAAAGGCCAGGTTGGGAGGGACAGTCGGGACAATGGAAGCTGGTGTCTTTCCTAATTCCTCTTCTGGTGCACACCCGACATTTTTTTTGGCGTCGTCTTCCGGATCGTGATGGTGGAATATGGTCTGAAAAATGGCGCTCATGTAGTCTGCTGACACAATCTGAGTGAATGCTTTCTGGGGGGGATGTTTGTTGGTAGATCAGGGCAGTGACAATGTCTTCAATAAATCTCATGAAGGTGGTGGGTCTATGTGTGGATTTTTGGTAGACTATGAAAGAATTTAACAGGGCCAAATGAAAAAAGTAAATTGCGATTTTTTTATACCAGAAGAGGGATTTTCGGGTTGAAAGATAGGGCTGCAACATTTGATCATTTAAATCCACACCCCCCATGAATTTATTGTACTCATTGATGCAGGAAGGCTTGCGAACGGTACTGCGTCTTCTGTGAAGTTCCACCGAGGTGTCATCGTGGATGGTGGACATGATGTACACATCTTTCCTATCCCTCCACTTCACAGCCAACACTTCCTCGTTCCTCAAGCTTGCCGATTCCCCCTTTTGAATGGTTGTGGTGACAAGACGCTGTGGGAAGCCCTTTCTGTTTATTCTTGTTGTACCACACGCCAGAGTTTTTTTTAGGTAGAGGTGGCGGAGAAGGGGCAGGCTGGTATAATAGTTGTCCATATAAATATGATACCCCTTTTGGAGGAGTGGAAATACCAACTCCCAAACAATTTTTCCACTTATTCCCATGTACGATGGACACTCAGGGGGCTCGAGCTGGGAATCTTTGCCTTCGTACATGCGGAATGAGTGCACATAACCAGTGGCGCTTTCACAGAGCTTGTTGAGCTTCAAGCCGTACCTCGCCCGCTTACTGGGGATATATTGCTTGATTCCCAGCCGGCCTGTGAAATGCACCAGGGATTCGTCCACAGAAATGTTTTGGTCAGGGACATAAAGTTCGGCAAACTTCTTGGAAAAAAAATTAATTAGGGGGCGAATTTTATATATTTTGTCAAAGTTTGGGTGATCTCGGGGGGGGCACTGTGAGTTGTCACTGAAATGCAGGAACCGCATTATAAGTTCGTATCGGGACCTGGACATGGCCGATGTAAAAATTGGCATATGGTGGATGGGTTTCTTCGACCAATACCTATTCATTTCATTTTTTTTTGTAAGCCCCATGTTAAACGTTAGGCCTAAAAACAATCTAAGCTCCACCACTGTTAGGGGTCTCCATTCAAAAGGGCGGGCATAGCTGGAGCTGGGGTTGTTTTCAATGAATTGTTGAGCAAAAAGATTAGTTTGCTCCACAATGCCTTGAACCAATTCATCAGGGAAAAATAAATTAAAAAAATCAAGTTTGGAAAAACCCTCAGTGTTGACCTGCACACCTGGCTGTGCTGTAAAAGGGGGGATCGTGGCTGACCCTGAGGTAGAAGGCAGCCACAATGGGTTTGCCAAGCCATCTGGAAGCTGGGTTCGGGTCCTACTTCTTTGGCGTGTACTTGCACTGGGCCTTTCCTCCTGGGGTCTAGCAGCGCTTGCACTGGGCCTTTCCTCCTGGGGTCTAGCAGCGCTTGCACTGGACCTCGCCTCCTGGGGTCTACCGCCGTTGGCACTGCTGGTCGCTGCCTGGTGTTCAGACCGTCTTCTTTTTGGACGGACTGTGTCCTCCTCTAATTCGGATCCGGATGTGCTGCCTTCGGGGGGTTCATATTCCGAACCAGAATCGGAATCAGAACTGAGCGGTGAGAGCTCCCCGTTGCTCTCATCGGTCAGACTGAGTATTTGATATGCTTCTTCTGGGGTGTACACCTTTCTGGACATAGTGGGTACGCTGGTGAGGTGGCAGGTACTCTGGTGGCAGGTTCTCTGGTGAGGTGGCGGGTACTCTAATGGACAGGTACTCCTGATGGATTGGTGGTGGGTACTCTGGTGAGGTGGCTGGTACTCTGGTGAGGTGGTGGGTACTCCTGATGGACAGGTACTCCTGATGGACTGGTGGCGGGTACTCCTGGTGAGGTGGCGGGTACTCCTGGTGAGGTGGCTGGTACACCTGATGGACAGGTACTCCTGATGGACAGGTACTTCTGATGGACTGGTGGCGGGTACTCTGAGGTGGCGGGTACTCAGGTGAGGTGGCGGGTACTGCTGATGGACAGGTACTCCTGATGGACTGGTGGCGGGTACTCAGGTGAGGTGGCGGGTACTCCTGATGGACAGGTACTCCTGATGGACTGGTGGCGGGTACTCTGAGGTGGCGGGTACTCAGGTGAGGTGGCGGGTACTGCTAATGGACAGGTACTCCTGATGGACAGGTACTCCTGATGGACTGGTGGCGGGTACTCAGGTGAGGTGGCAGGTACTGCTGATGGACAGGTACTCCTGATGGACAGGTACTCCTGATGGACAGGTACTCCTGATGGACTGGTGGCGGGTACTCTGAGGTGGCGGGTACTCAGGTGAGGTGGCGGGTACTGCTAATGGACAGGTACTCCTGATGGACAGGTACTCCTGATGGACTGGTGGCGGGTACTCTGAGGTGGCGGGTACTCAGGTGAGGTGGCGGGTACTGCTGATGGACAGTTACTCCTGATGGACTGGTGGCGGGTACTCAGGTGAGGTGGCGGGTACTCCTGATGGACAGGTACTCCTGATGGACAGGTACTCCTGATGGACAGGTACTCCTGATGGACTGGTGGCGGGTACTCTGAGGTGGCGGGTACTCAGGTGAGGTGGCGGGTACTCCTGATGGACAGGTACTCCTGATGGACTGGTGGCGGGTACTCTGAGGTGGCGGGTACTCAGGTGAGGTGGCGGGTACTCCTGATGGACAGGTACTCCTGATGGACAGGCGGGTGATCTGGTGGCAGGTACTAGATGACAGGTACTCTTTATTTAGGGGGGGCAATCTGGGCACAGTAGTACATATGTATATGTGTATAACATATGTGTAACTCACTGTTAGCTGATCTCCTCCTCACAGGTGTGTGAAGAGGAGAACCAGGCAACAGTGAGTTACACACAATTGTGTGTTTTGTTTACATTTAGTGACCTGCTGTGATTGGACACAGCCGGTCACGTGGTAAAGAGCCAATTTCATTGGCTCTTTACCCTGATCGAGGCTGGGCTGTATCCAAGGGAAAAACCTCAGCCCCGATCGCCGCGCTGCGCAGCTCTGCATCATCAATTCCGGTAAGTTTATACCGGAATCTCCGCCGCCCGCCGCCACATTACTTGAATCGGTGTGTCCAGAGGGACACACCGGATCCCAGATCGCCGCGCTGCGCGCCCCCGGGGGCGCGCGCGGGCGCCATGCACGCCGCTGCTGCAGCTCTGCATATGGGAGCCGGTAAGCCGCTCCGCTGCCCGCCGCGCCGCACAGAAAGCTCCGCTGCCCGCCGCTGCTGCTCCGCCGCCACTCATTTAGCCCCATCAGGGAACTGCTGTGTCCTAAGGAACACAACGGTACCTGGGAGAGCCGGCGAAGCACTGGATGGCGGCGGGAGGGGGGGTGCCCCCTCCCGCCGCCTATAAGAACGATCAAGCGGCGGAACCGCCGCTATGATCGTTCTTATGGTGCAGAGAATCGCTGGCAGAACAAAAGGATATCTGAATGATGCCTCTAGCTGCAGGCATCATTCAGATATTCCCCTACAAAGCAGAGGACGTCATATGACGTCCACCCAGGATGGGAGATCCCATCTGTGGACGTCATATTACTATGGCTGGGTAGGGAAGTGGTTAAAGGCAGGAGTACCTAAAGATGAGATAAATGGCATTTCTACTGCAGAAATGTTGAAGAGATGGAAACATTTAGTAGGTAAAACTGTCAGGGTTAGAAACACTACTCCTAGTGAAGATAACATCAGCCTAGGCTTAGAGGAAACAGAACAGACCCCTCCTGTTAGCCCCAAACCAATTCCCAAAACTGAACATGAACCCAAACCCAAATCCCTTTATCGTGGGGATGAGTTAGAGAGAATCAGAAAAGGCGATTGGGAGGTTCCTTATCCTTTATGAAGGGAAGGTGAGTCTCCTGTAATAGCAGTGAGGGCAGTGACAGCAGGAGACCGACGCCCATATGCACCTGTCACTGTATGGTGGGGGAAGTCATCTTCTCCTACACATGTAATGGCTTTAGTTGATAGCGGCGTTACACTTTTGCAAGGAAATCCTTCCCATCACAAAGGAGAATTGATTTATGTAGAAGGTTTGGGAGGGCAAACTACACCAGCAGTTGGGATACGGGTGAAATTGGCTATTGGCAAGGGATCAGGATTTATGACAAATGTTTTGGTATCAGAGTTAGCCGAAAATATTCTTGGGATGGATGTACTTCAAGGTCAGTCAATTCAGACTGAAAGAGGTACATTCACATTCGTGTATCCTGATAAAGCGTATCTGGTAAGGACGGTCAAGGCTGTGGTCAGAGATCATGCAAAATGGACCCATGTCTACATTCCTCCACCAGAGAAGCCAGTCTGTCTCAAGCAGTACAGACTTCCTGGAGGCCACAAAGAAATTGGGGAGACTATTCAAGAACTGTTGAGAGTAGGAATCCTTAGACCTGCTGTAAGTCCTTTATCGTCTCTGGTGTTCCCAGTAAAGAAACCTGATGGGGCATATAGAAAGACTGTGGATTACAGAGGTCTAAACAAAGTCAGCTGTACCAGATATGATCTCAATTGTTGAGAAAATTGCTAAAGATGCAGGAGAATATCATGCTGTGATAGACCTGGCTAATGCTTTCTTTTCAATTTTGATAGACCCAGAGTGTCAAGACCAGTTTGCTATGGTGTGGGATGGCCGCCAGTACACTTTCACTGTCCTTCCGCAAGGCTATCTTCATTCTCCAACGATTTGTCATTGACTGATTGCCTGAGATTTAAGTACCCTGAATTTGAAAGTCTCTGTGTTTCACTACATTGATGACATCATGATCTCTGGGACAAAAGAAGATGTAACTGAAGCACTGCACCTGCTGATACAGCACTTGGAGAACAGAGGGTGGGCTATCAACAGAGACAAAGTCCAAGGACCTGCCACAGAGGTGAAATTCCTAGGAATGATGTGGACTGGGCCACAGAGGAAAATTCCAGAGACAGTTGTGCAAACTATCCAGGCGCTGTCGCCCCCTAATACCAAAAAGGAGGCACAGAAGTTTATTGGAGTTGTGGGATTCTGGAGATCGTTCATCCCACATCTTGGACTGATTCTGAGGCCTATATACAATGTTACCAGAAAAAAGACTGAGTTCTCATGGGGTTCAGAGCAGCGGACTGCATTTCTGGCTGCTAAAGAAGCTATTTTGCAGCATCAGGGATTGGGACCCGTGAGACAAGGAGTACCATTTCAGCTGGATGTAGTGGAGCAGAATGGTACCATATCTTGGAGTCTGTGGCAGCCAAATGAAAAGAAAGGACTGAGAGCAATACCTATTGGATTTTGGTCCAAACAACTGACAGGGGCACAGACGAGATACACGCCCCTAGAGAAGTACCTGTTTGGGGCCTACACAGCACTTCAACTTGTAGAGACCATTACAGAAAAGGACACAGTCACCATCCATACTGCATTGCCAATAGCAGGATGGGTGAGAGATAATGGACTGACCACTAGGGCAGCTGTAGCCCAGAACGAGACACTGATGAAATGGAAGTGGTACCTTCAAGAAAGAGGGGGTATTGCAGCTGGGGATGTTAGAGATATTTCAAAACAGTTGGCAGGGCTTGTTACTTTTACCAGCACCCGACCAGAAGAAGAAATTCCTGTGCTGCAGTCATCCCCCATTCAAGAGGCTCCACCCTTTGAGTCTCTGTCAGAAGACATGAAGGAGTCAGCGTGGTTCACTGATGGTTCAGCCATAGTCGCCTTGTCTGGGCGTAAATGGACAGCAGCAGCCTACAACCCAAGTACTGACACAGTCCTGCAGGAGTTCGGAATCGGAGGGTCCAGTCAGTATGCAGAGTTGAAAGCTGTAGTTATGACTCTTCAGGAGGATCTTTCTTCCCATGTCACTATCTACACTGACAGCTGAAAATGGGGGAATTGGGGGGGGGAAGGGGAAACTTGGGACTTTAAATGAGGCAGTGACCAGGTAAGGTCGGTTGCCTCCATCCCTATCTAATTTGAAGAACGACAAAGGTTGGGACTTTAAATGAAGCAGGCAGGTGTAGGTAATTAAATTTATTGGAAATCAATGAAAAGTTGCATGAAGGTAATCATGAGAACAAGGAAACCAATAATTCAATGGATATACATACAGCAATAACAATTGGCCACACACTGATAAAATTTCACAAATCACATGGTACAGGTGATCTTAAGGTAAAACATGTAGTGGGCATAAAAACATGGCATATAGTAGCTCTATGCATTTCGTGGATTCATCCACTCTTCAGGAGCATGCGCATGGAAAACTGAAAGCTGTTGTATAATGGTAATATAAATATCTGTAAGGTCTGACCCTGTCACGGAAAATGTTAAATAAAAATGGGTAATTAGGGATAATATTGCCTAGGATAGACCCCCAAAACCACTCTCAAAAGTACTTACATTGTCTGTGTCTAAGCAGTAGCATGGTACCATGTGGATGAGAAAACCCCCTAGGGGTGTCGCTGGTGGGAGCTGAGGTGGTGATGGCAGACAGGACTCAAAAACAAGGATGGTTTCCAAAGATAGGTTCCAAAGGTAGGGTCCAGAATGACCACAAGTGCTAGAAACAAGGTGAGATAAGAAAATAGGCTAAAAGGCTCATACTATGTAGTATAATGAGTCATCAGCCCTAACCTTGGTAAAGGATAGGGTATAAAGATGTTAATGAGTGTATAGGTATGGTTAACTTAGTGAGAGTAAAATATAAATTAATAGAAGGTGAAAAACATAGAAAATTGAAGAACCCAGTTTCCAACAGAGTAAAATAGATCAGATGAAAATTTAATGTACTGTAAAAAGGTAAATAAAGTTACCTAATAACCACTTGTATATACCCTAAACCTGGTAAGGGATAGGGTAATGAGATGCTAATGAGTGTATAGGTATGGTTAACTTAGTGAGAGTAAGAGGTAAATAGATAGAAAGGTGAAAAGCATAAAAAGTTGAAAAACCGAGTTACCCATGAAAGTAAAATAGATCAGATAAATCTTCAATGTGAATAAGTGATGAAAAGAGTAACATGAAATTACCTAATAAACACGTCAAATGTGAAGGATCAACAGGATGTGCAGATAAGAAGCTGGAACCACCATGTGAGTCAACCGCCCCAAATTGGCTTATGAGGGCTGGTCAGCCACACCCACCAACATCACGTAGGCATGCACTTATGGAGAGTAGACAACTGCAGCTGGGGAAAACCGCCCCCAGACAATGAGTGCCAAAAAGTCCCTCCACCTGGCTGCTAGATGTAAAACGATGGAAGGTAACGGCGCCAAAGACCTGGCACAACCATTCCATCGCATGATGCGTGATGTCGATGCGTAGTGGGAGCGGTCCATCCACCCTGTAAATGAGGGGGGGGTGATTACCTTCATGCAACTTTTCATTGATTTCCAATCAATTTAATTACCTACACCTGCCTTCTTCATTTAAAGTCCCAACCTTTGTCGTTCTTCAAATTACACTGACAGCTGGGTGGTTTTTAAAGGACTGACAACTTGGATGCCCACGTGGAAGTCCAATGAATGGATGATTCATGGAAAGGTGGTGTGGGGAGGCAAGGAAGTCTGGGACTACATCTGGAAGGAAGCTCACTCCTGCATCATAAAAGTGGGGCATGTTGATGCACATGTGCCTCTAGTACCAGACTTTGAGAACAATAACAGAGTTACAGATCAAATCGCCAAAGTGAAGGCAGTTGTGCCAATTGATCCTGTTTTGATGAACTTGGCCAACTGGGCCCACAAGCAATCTGGACATTTGGGGCAGAAAGCAACATATGAATGGGCACAGCAGAGAGGATTGCCTATATCCATGGACATGATAAAGACTGTAATAGGGAACTGTACAGTGTGTGGAAAAGTGCGACAATGGCCATTGCAAAAGTACTCCACCGGGTCGATTAAGAGGGGTGAGAGGCCTGCAGAGATCTGGCAGATTGACTTCATCGGTCCCCTGCCCCGGGGAAACAATGGACTGAGATATTGTTGCACTGCAGTGGACACCTATTCAGGACTTATGCTTGTTCATCCTGGCAAACGTGCAGATCAAGTCGCAGCGCTTCAACTGCTCCAGAAACTTGTCGTTGCTTATGGTTGTCCCAAACAAGTCCAAAGTGATAACGGCTCACACTTCACCGGATCAACAGTACAGCAGTGGGCCAAAGATTCTGGAGAGTACTGGTTGTGCCACATCCCATACCATCCACAGGCAGCTGGTTTGATTAAAAGATACAACGGGCTATTGAAGGACCAGATACGCAAACTTACACCCACACATACACTAAGGGGGTGGGATCGGGTCCTCACACAGGCAGTCATGTTGTTAAATTCTAGGCCAATAGCCAAAAGCACACCATATGAGAGGATGGTAGAGGCTGAGGCACAGATTCCACAGCTGAAGTGCAGAGTTCAGTATTTATGTAAGGTTCCTGAAAGAACAGGGTTTAAAAGATACCATGTTACTGCTTCCCATGACATAGAAACCAAGAGTGACATATCTGAAGCTGAAGCCTATCTAGGAATGAGAGGGAATCTGGCAGGAAGGTTTGAAGTTATATTTGCATTGGCAGACAAGCTTCAAGACAGTGGCTGGGACTCTGACTGGTTAGTGGATACTTCTCAGCAAGAGTGGAAAGTGAGGCTACATAACATCAAACCTTCCAAAATAAACAGCAGTGATCTTCTTGGAAATATCAGTATATTTCCTCTCCTCCCTATTGATGTTCTTTGGGAGGGTCAGAGGTGCATACAGTCAGGTGGCAAAGTATTGGTCAGATATCCAGGCAAGAAGCCATTTAGAGGAGAGATTGTAGCTGAAGGGCCAGGATCTACTGTTTATGTATTGTTAGAAGTAACGGATAATCCGCTTTGTTTTCCACTCCACAGGCTGTCTCCGATTTGATCCATAGGAAGACCAGAGAAAAGTGGTTACATGATGGAAAGAATGACGGAAGATCGCAAGAGCTGTGGAGAACAAGGCCTTTGATGTATTTCAAGCCTGGACTTGTTTCTAAAGAACTTTAGAATGGACTTTCTAAATAACTTTTATCCAAAGACTGAAACACCTTCCCAGTGACAGAAATATGGGAGGGGTTGCATTTAAGGAAAATTCATGTGTATATTGAGTTTTTAGTAATGAGGAGATTTTCTGTGTGTAGTCTGAGAAAAAAAAATCATAGGGCGGAATGTGTTGTGTTTGTTAAAAATATGATTTTTTTATATTAATCAGACATAGGATACATGGGAAAATATTACAATAGTGAGTTGGTCAGATTACTGTCAGTTTTTTGGTTTGAGTAGATTTCTCAGACAAATGCTGTTTTCATACAATGGGGTTAGATACCATTGTTGTATTCAACAGGCTATTGTCTCTATAGCTATAGTAAACAAGTAAGCCATTACTTGTTTGAGATTTCTTTCAGTTCTCAAACTGAAAGAAGGACTGTTAGATTACTGACAGGTTTGATTTGAGTAGACAATGGGTAGATAGCATTGTTGTATTCAACAGTCCATTGCTTCTACAGCTACAGTAAACAGGTATGTTTTCTGTTGTTTTGGTAACTATGGTAAACAGCCTGACACATAAAAGGGGGGAATTCAGGCATAAGCTAGCACACACATATCATGTTGCTGTAAGATCAGAAGAAGCCACTCATGAAAGAAGAACAGAACCTGGTCTCCAAGAAGAATCATTGCCAATGGAGATCACGAACATACCGTAACGGAAGATAAGAAACTTAAATGTATTTGTAGTTATAGACCATAGGCTGTTCTATTTTCTAGGCATTTTGCTTGTTATAGATATCTGTCAGTATTGTATTGTATTCCTAAGATTGTAATAGTTTTGTATGTACAGCATCTTTGTATAGTAAAAGCACATTTACACACTGCAGAAGTCCAGCTTCCTTGTTATACCACAGAGTAACCTTGCTAGATAGACGCAAGCGAAACACAAGGGATGTTTACATTTCTTGTAATAGGACATGATAGTGATAAAAAAATGTTTTTTAAAAGGAAAGTGTCTGCGAGCCCGCACACAGAAGCAAACGCATACGTAAGTCACGCTCGCTTATGTAAACAATGTTCAAACCAATATAAATGAAAAAATAATGCTGTGCTGAATGGGGGATAGGGAAAGGGAGGTGATGAGTGCACCTAATGAACATACAAGTGATGATCAAAACATAACATCAAAGGTAATGTAACCAAAATGTGACTGTATCCAAAGTGATAAAAAGTGCTGAGTCCGACTGTGCACATGCATCAAAACAAATCCTCAGGCTGATGCTGAAGTAACACAACACATGGTAACTAAGTAAAAATCATTCCAAAAGTGAGCATAGAATAAAATGATGATCTGTGTTCTTGTGCAGAAAACTGACTGGTTAAGGAAAAACAATTTGTGACGGTGCTGGTGCCAGATGATCTAAAGTAAAGTGACGTGGTTGAAAGGGAAATTTCATATTTCCCTTATGATTAGTGTGGATGTCCCCTTACCTTACTGCTGTAAGGTAACAGCATATAGAGATATAGGTAGGTGGATCCGGCGTGTGTCCTGGTCTGTTCCTGGTATAGTGTCTCCTAGCGCTGTGTAGCCTCTAACTTTACTGGGGTAGCACATTTAAAATAAATTTATTGGCAATAAAAACATCAAAAAAAGGTACTCACAAAAGTTGCATGGAAGAAAGCATATAAAAACGTGAAGTCATGTGAACGTGACGAACACGCGTCGAGACACCAGAGGTGACATTTGCGAGCTCACTGCTCGTTTTTATATGCTTTCTTCCATGCAACTTTTGTGAGTACCTTTTTTTGATGTTTTTATTGCCAATAAATTTATTTTAAATATACTACACTATTGGCGCATCCATTTCCCTTTTCTCTGCGAGGGCTACTATTATACCAAGTGGAAGTTCGGTGTGCTACCCCAGTAAAGTTGGAGGCTACACAGCGCTAGGAGACACTATACCAGGAACAGACCGGGACACACACCGGATCCACCTACCTATATCTCTATATGCTGTTACCTTACAGCAGTAAGGTAAGGGGACATCCACACTAATCATAAGGGAAATAGGAAATTTCCCTTTCAACCACGTCACTTTACTTTGGATCATCTGGCACCAGCACCGTCACAAATTGTTTTTCCTTAACCAGTCACAGTTTTCTGCACAAGAACACAAGTCATCATTTTATTCTATGCTCACTTTTGGAATGATTTTTACTTAGTTACCATGTTTTGTGTTACTTCAACATCAGCCTGAGGATTTGTTTTGATGCATGTGCACAGTCGGACTCAGCACTTATTATCACTTTGGATACAGTCACATTTTGGTTATATTACCTTTGATGTTATGTTTTGATCATCACTTGTATGTTCATTAGGTGCACTCATCACCTCCCTTTCCCTATCCCCCATTCAGCGCAGCATTATTTTTTCATTTATATTCATTTGGGTTTTTGATATACCTTCAGTGCTGCAGCAGTACCCTCTCCCTTTCCCCCTCCCTACCTCTTTGGTAGTGCAGTAATACCTACCATTTTAGTGTTCAAACCACACGTGAGGTATCTCCACGAACGTTAGAGGGAGAGCAATAATTCTAGCACTAGACCTCCTCTGTAACTCTAAATACAGTATGTAAATTATAACAAAAATTAAAGCGTCGCCTATGGAGATTTTAAAGTACTGAAGTTTGGCACCATACCACGTGTGCGCGCAATTTTAAAGCGTGACATGTGAGGCATCTATTTACTTGGTGTAACAGTTGTCACATACAAAACAATTGGGCGAACTTTACAGTTTTTTTTTTTATTGCTAAAAAAAAAAATTTCCCCAAAAATTGCGTTTCAAAAATTACTACGCAAATACCGTATGACATAAAAAAATTGCAACGACCACCATTTTATTCCTTAGGGTGTCTACTAAAAAATATTTATAATGTTTGGGGGTTCTGAGTAAATTTTAGCAAAAAAAAATGAGCATTTTTACATGTAGGAGAGGAGTGCTGGAATTTGCACAGTATGGAGGTGGTTAACCACTTAACGACCGCCCACTGTAAATATACGTCGGCAGAATGGCACCGACAGGCAGAATCACGTATATGTACGTGATTGCCTTTGTATAGTTGGGGGGTCCGATCGGACCCCCCTTCTTTACAGTGAGCAGTCGTTTTACCTTCGGGAGCGATCCGGCATGAGGGGACGGCCGTTCGATTCCGGCCACCCCCTCTCGATCGCTCCTGGCGAATGAGAACTTCCCCTGCCTGTGTACTTGTTTACACAGGCTGGAGGAAGTGATGTCATCTCTCCTGCGGCGCTCACATATACCGAGCGCCGTACAGGAGAAGATGCAGGTTAGTGCACACAACACTACACTGACACCAGGACACATAGGTACATAAATCGCCCCCCCAGGCCCCCCCAGATCACCCCCCAGCCTCCAGTCACAGTGTCACTGATTGCAGTGACCATTTATTTAGTGATCACTGCAATCAGTGACATTTGTGACTGTAAAAGTGTCAGTACATTTAGTTTTAGGTCCAGTGTAGCCCCCTAACCCCCCCTAATAAAGGTTTAACCCCCTGATCACCCCCCAGATAACCCTTTCACCCCCTAGCACCGCCGTCGCTATGCGATCATTTTCCTGATCGATGTCTTAGCGTCGGTGATGCTGATCGGTAGCCAGTAATTTTTTTTAGGTTCGCCGCAGGTTTTTATAGCGTCGGGTACCCCCATATATTACCTAATAAAGGTTTAACCCCCTTGATCGCCCCCCAGGTAACCCTTTCACCCCCTATCACCACGGTCACTAAGCGATAATTTTTCTGATCGATGTTTTAGCGTCGGCGATGCTGATCGGTAGCCAGTAATTTTTTTTAGGTTCGCCGCAGGTTTTTATAGCGTCGGGTACCCCCATATATTACCTAATAAAGGTTTAACCCCCTTGATCACCCCCCAGGTAACCCTTTCACCCCCTAGCACCGCCGTCACTAAGCGATCATTTTTCTTATCGATGTCTTAGCGTCGGTGATGCTGATCGGTAGCCAGTAATTTTTTTAGGTTCGCCGCAGGTTTTTATAGCGTCGGGTACCCCCATATATTACCTAATAAAGGTTTAACCCCCTTGATGGCCCCCCAGGTAACCCTTTCACCCCCTATCACCACTGTCGCTAAGCGATCGTTTTTATGATCGTTGTCTTAGTGTCGGTGATGCAGATAGGTAGCCAGTAATTTTTTTTTAGGTTCACCGTCAGGTTTTTATATAGCGTCAGGTACCCCCATATATTACCTAATAAAGGTTTTAACCCCCTAATTGCCCCTAGTTAACCCTTTCACCAGTGATCATCATATAAGTGTTACGGGTGACGCTGGTTAGTTAGTTTGCTTTTTATAGTGTCAGGGCACCCGCCGTATATAACCCAATAAAGGTTTAACCCCCTGATCGCCCGGCGGGTGATATCAATTAGGTTTTAGCATCAGAGAGGGTCTGCGTCACACCCCAGGCAGCGTCAGGTTAGTGCCAGTAACGCTAACACCCACGCGTGAAGCATACACCCCCCTTAGTGGTATAGTATCTGAACAGATCAATATCTGATCTGATCAGATCTATACTAGCGTCCCCAGCAGTTTAGGGTTCCCAAAAACGCAGTGTTAGCGGAATCAGCCCAGATACCTGCTAGCACCTGCGTTTTGCCCCTCCGTCCAGCCCAGGCCACCCAAGTGCAGTATCGATCGATCACTGTCACTTGCAAAACACAACACACATAACTGCAGCGTTCGCAGAGACAGGCCTGATCCCTGCGACTCCAGTGCTGTAGGAGGTGATTTCACCACCACAGTTAAAAAAAAAAAAAAAGCATATATGCCGAAGCATTGGGGCAGCAGGGGCGGAGGAGTGATTTTGCTCCTAATGCCGCGTACATACAGTCGAAATTCCGACGGAGGCTTGCCCGTGGAAAAGTCTGACCATGAGTACGCGGCATAACTTTTGCGGGAAGATGCCCCCATGCTTCGGCATATATAAATGGTGCATGTATGCCCATCATTAGAAGTGGGTGGATGAAGGGCGGTATTCTAATGGTGGGCATACCCACCGATCAATCTCTTTTTTTCGTTCAGCCAACAGGCTGCATGAAAAAAAAATTACAATACATGTCCAACAAGGACCAGCAACGTACTGGTATGTTGCTGGACTTTGAATGTTTATACCAGAATGATGCCTGCGGGTTTAGGTATCATCTTGGTATCATTCCTTTCAGCCAGCGGCCGGCTTTCATGTAAAAGCAATCCTAGTGGCTAATTAGCCTCTGGACTGCTTTTACAAGCAGTGGGAGGGAATGACCCCCCCGGATATAAAAAGCGCCATTGGGAAATTGGGAAAGCATTTTATCACACCGATCTTGGTGTGGTCAGATGCTTTGAGGGCAGAGGAAAGATCTAGGGTCCAATAGACCCCAGTTTTTTCAAAAAAGAGTACCTGTCATTACCTATTGCTATCATAGGGGATATTTACATTCCCTGAGATAACAATAAAAATGATAAAAAAAAAAAAAATATGGAAGCAACAGTTTAAAAATAAAATAAAAAAGCAAAATTAATAATAAAAAAAAAAAAAAAAAAAAGCACCCCTGTCCTGCCCTGCTCTTGCCCAATGGCGAACGCAAGCGTCGGTCTGGCGTCATATGTAAACAGCAATTGCACCATGCATGTGAGGTATCACCGCGAAGGTCAGATCGAGGGCAGTAATTTTAGCAGTAGACCTCCTCTGTAAATCTAACGGGGTAACCTGTAAAGGCTTTTAAAAATGTATGTAGTTTGTCGCCAATGCGCGTTTGTGCGAAATTTTAAAGCATGTCGTGTTTGGTATCTATGTACTCGGCCTAAGATCATCTTTTTTATTTCATCAAACATTTGGGCAATATAGTGTGTTTTAGTGCATTAAAATTAAAAAAAGTGTATTTTTTCCCCAAAAAATGCGTTTGAAAAATCGCTGCGCAAATACTGTGTAGAAAAAAAAATGCAACACCCACCATTTTATTCTGTAGGGCCTTTGCTTTAAAAATATATATAATGTTTGGGGGTTCAACATAATTTTCTTGCAAAAAAAATATGTTTTCATGTAAACAAAAAGTGTCAAAAAGGGCTTTGTCTTCAAGTGGTTAGAGTGGATGTAAGCTTCCTAATGTTGTGTATAAAATGCCAGAACAGTTCAAAACCCCCCCAAATGACCCCATTTTGGAAAGTAGACACCCCAAGCTATATACTGAGAGGCATGTCGAGTCCATGGAATATTTTATATGTTGACACAAGTTGCGGAAAAAAGAAAAATTTTTTTTTTTTTTTTTGCACAAAGTTGTCACTAAATGATATATTGCTCAAACATGCCATGGGCATATGTGGAATTACACCCCAAAATACATTCTGTTGCTTCTCCTGAGTACGGGGATACCACATGTGTGAGACTTTTTGGGAGCCTAGCCGCGTACGGGACCCCAAAAACCAACCACCGCCTTCAGGCTTTCTAAGGGTGTAAATTTTTGATTTCACTTCTCACTGCCTATCACAGTTTCGGAGGCCATGGAATGCCCAGATGGCACAAAACCCCCCCAAATGACCCCATTTTGGAAAGTAGACACCCCAAGCTATTTGCTGAGAGGTATTGTGAGTATTTTGCAGATCTCGCTTTTTGTCACAAAGTTTTGAAATTTGAAAAAAAAAAAGAAGAAAAAAAAAATGTTCTTTCTTCATTTTCAAAAACAAATGAGAGCTGTAAAATACTCACCATGCCTCTCAGCAAACAGCTTGGGGTGTCTACTTTCCAAAATGGGGTCATTTGGGGGGGTTTTGTGCTATTTTGGCATTTTATGGCCTTCGAAACTGTGATAGGTAGTGAGGAGTCAAATCAAAAATTTGTGCCTAGAAATCCTGAAGGCGGTGATTGGTTTTCGGGGTCCCGTACGCGGCTAGGCTCCTAAAAAGTCCCACACATGTGGTATCCCCGTACTCAGGAGAAGCAGCAAAATTTATTTTGGGGTGCAATTCCACATATAACCATGGCATGTGTGAGCAATATATCATTTAGTGACAACTTTTTGTAATTTTTTTTTTTTTTGTCATTATTCAATCACTTGGGACCAAAAAAAAAAATATTCAATGGGCTCAACAGGCCTCTCAGCAATTTCCTTGGGGTGTCTACTTTCTAAAATGGGGTCATTTGGGGGGGTTTTGTGCTATTTTGGCATTTTATGGCCTTCAAAACTGTGATAGGTAGTGAGGAGTGAAATCAAAAATTTACACCCTTAGAAATCCTGAAGGCGGTGCTTGGTTTCCGGGGTCCCGTACGTGGCTAGGCTCCTAAAAAGTCCCACACATGTGGTATCCCCGTACTCAGGAGAAGCAGCAGAATGTATTTTGGGGTGCAATTCCACATATAACCATGGCATGTGTGAGCAATATATCATTTAGTGACAACTTTTTGTATTTTTTTTTTGTCATTATTCAATCACTTGGGACAAAAAAAAAATATTCAATGGGCTCAACATGCCTCTCAGCAATTTCCTTGGGGTGTCTACTTTCTAAAATGGGGTCATTTGGGGGGGTTCTGTACTGCCCTGCCATTTTAGCACCTCAAGAAATGAGATAGGCAGTCATAAATTTAAAGCTGTGTAAATTCCAGAAAATGTACCCTAGTTTGTAAACGCTATAACTTTTGCGCAAACCAATAAATATACGCTTATTGAAATTTTTTTTACTAAAGATATGTGGCTGAATACATTTTGGCCTAAATGTATGACTAAAATTGAGTTTATTCGATTTTTCTTATAACAAAAAGTAGAAAATATCATTTTTTTTCAAATTTTTCGGTCTTTTTCCGTTTATATCGCAAAAAAGAAAAATCGCAGAGGCAATCAAATACCATTAAAAGAAAGCTCTATTTGTGGGAAGAAAAGGACGCAAATTTCGTTTGGGTACAACATTGCATGTCCGCACAATTTACAGTTAAAGCAGCGCAGTGCAAAATTCTGAATTCACCTCTGGTCCTTTAGCTACCAAATGGTCCGGTGCTTAAGTGGTTAAAAATAAATAACTGAAATTTCACATGTATGCAAGTATTTAGATACTTTACTATGTTGAAGCACCTTTGGCAGCAATTAAAGCCTCACGTCTATTTGTGTATGACGTAACAAGCTTTCCACACTCTGGATTGGGGGATTTTCTGCCGTTCTTCTTTGCAGATCTTCTCAAGCTCAGTTAGGTAGGGTGGGGACCATCAGTGGACAGTCATTTTCAGGTCTTTCCAGACATGTTCAATAGAGTTCAAGTGAGGGCTCTGGCTGGGCCACTCTAAGACTTCCACAGAGTTGTCCCTTTGCCACTCCTGTGTTGTTTTGGCTGTGTGCTTAGGATCATTATGTTGGAAGGTGAACCTTCTGCACAATCTGAGGTCCTGAGCGCTGTGGAACAGGTTTTCATTGAGGAAATCTCTGTTCAGCTTCCCCTCAAACCTGACCAGTCTTCTGTTCCCTGCTGCTGAAGAGCTCCCCCACAACATGATCCTGCCACCACCATGCTTTACTGTTGGGATGGTATTGGACTGGTGATGAGTGGTGCCTGGTTTCTTCCAGACATAACATTTATAACTGAGGCCAAACCGTTCAATCTTGTTTTTGTCAGACCAGAGAATCTTGTTCCTCAGTCAGAGTCCTTCAGTTGGGCGGGGAGGCTTCTGTCTAGCCATTTTGCCATAAAGCCAAATCAGTGGAGGGCTGCAGTGATGGTCGTCCTCCTGGAATATTGCCCCATCTCCACACAGGATCTCTGGAGCTCAATCGGTGACCCTTAGGGAGACAAAGGAAACAGGAAGCCCGTGTAGTGTGGTGAACCGCAAGATGCTGGGGTGCCGTGACTACATGTTTCGCGTGCATGTAACGGACAGATCACCACCTTTCCACCACTCTTCACATGGTTCATGGCACCCTCTTTCCATGTTTGACCAGCAAGCCTGTTGGATGGGTGTTAACCCTTCCTCTCCCAGATGTTATTGTGGTACCGTTTTTGCTTTTAAACATTATCATTATCACCTTTTCGCTATATGCTTTTATGACTGTTTCCTGCAGCTTTCCCAAGTTTCTACAGTGTTCTGCAGTTTTTGTTCATATTCTTTACAGTACAATAAACATGTTTTTATTCAGTTACAGTTTATATGTACTTTATAGTTTCTACCCATAGAGCGCGGCTTTGTAGTTGGAATGGGCTACAAGACCATCATCAAGAAGCTTGGTAAGAGGGTGACAGTGGTGCGATTATTTAAAAATGGAAGAAACACAAAATAACTGTCAATCTCCCTTGGTCTGGGGCTCCATACAAGATATCACCTGGTGAAGTTTCAATGTTCATAAGAACGGTGAGGAATCAGCCCAGAACTACATGGGAGAATCTTGTCAATGATCTCAAGGTAGCTGGGACCATAGTCACCAAAAAAAAATGGTAAAACACTACGCCGTGAAGGACTGAAGACCTGCAGTGCCTGCAAGAAAGCAGGCCCGCCTGAAGTTGGCTAATGAACATCTGAATGATTCAGAGGAGAACTGGTGAAAGTGTTGTGGTCAGATGAAACCAAAATCAAGCTTTGTCATTAACTTAACTCGCCGTGTTTGGAGGAGGAGGCATGCTGCCTATGACACAAAGAACACTATCCCCACCGTCAAACATGGAGGTGGAATCATCATGCTTTGGGGTGCTTTTCTGCTAAGGGGACTGGACAATTTCACCGCACCGCACCAAGGCCATGTACTGTCAAATCTTGGATGAGAACCTCCTTCCCTCAGCCAGGGCATTGAAAATGGGACGTGGATGGGTATTCCAGCATGACAATGACCCAAAACACATGGCCAAGGCAACAAAGGAGTGGCTTAAGAAGAATAACATTAAGGTCCTGGAGTGGCCTAGCCAGTCTCCAGACCTTAATCCCATAGAAAATATGTGGAGGGAGCTAAAGGTTCGAGTTACCAAATGTCAGCCTCGAAACCATAATGACTTGGAGAGAATCTGCAAAGAGGAGTGGGACAAAATCCCTCTTGAGAAGTGTGCAAACCTGGTGGCCAATTACAAGAAATGTCTGACCTCTGTGATTGCCAACAAGGGTTTTGCTACCAAGTACTAAGTCATCTTTTGCGAAGTGGTCAAATACTTATTTCACTCATTAAAATGCAAATCAATTTATAACTTTTTTGCAATGCGTTTTTCTGGATTTTTTTGTTATTCTGTCTCTCACTGTTAAAATAAACCTATATAGACCAATGCTGGTCTCAAGTCTTTATGTCAAGACAAGGATTTGGTGATCCGTCCAGCGGATAAAGGTGGCGGCATAGTCGTTCTGGATAAGTCTGACTATGAGAAGGAAATGTAGAGGATTCTTAACCACTTAAGCCCCGGACCATTTGGTAGCTAAAGGACCAGAGGTGAATTCAGAATTTTGCACTGCGCTGCTTTAACTGTAAATTGTGCGGACATGCAATGTTATACCCAAACAAAATTTGCGTCCTTTTCTTCCCACAAATAGAGCTTTCTTTTAATGGTATTTGATTGCCTCTGCGATTTTTCTTTTTTGCGATATAAACGGAAAAAGACTGAAAATTTTGAAAAAAAAATGATATTTTCTAATTTTTGTTATAAGAAAAATCGAATAAACTCAATTTTAGTCATACATTTAGGCCAAAATGTATTCAGCCACATGTCTTTAGTAAAAAAAATGTCAATAAGCGTATATTTATTGGTTTGCGCAAAAGTTATAGCGTTTACAAACTAGGGTACATTTTCTGGAATTTACACAGCTTTAAATTTATGACTGCCTATCTCATTTCTTGAGGTGCTAAAATGGCAGGGCAGTACAAAACCCCCCAAATGACCCCATTTTAGAAAGTAGACACCCCAAGGAAATTGCTGAGAGGCATGTTGAGCCCATTGAATATTTTTTTTTTGTCCCAAGTGATTGAATAATGACAAAAAAAAAAAAATTACAAAAAGTTGTCACTAAATGATATATTGCTCACACATGCCATGGTTATATGTGGAATTGCACCCCAAAATACATTCTGCTGCTTCTCCTGAGTACGGGGATACCACATGTGTGGGACTTTTTAGGAGCCTAGCCACGTACGGGACCCCGGAAACCAAGCACCGCCTTCAGGATTTCTAAGGGCGCAAATTTTTGATTTCACTCCTCACTACCTATCACAGTTTTGAAGGCCATAAAATGCCAAAATAGCACAAAACCCCCCCAAATGACCCCATTTTGGAAAGTAGACACCCCAAGCTGTTTGCTGAGAGGCATGGTGAGTATTTTACAGCTCTCATTTGTTTTTGAAAATGAAGAAAGAACATTTTATTATTTTTTTTCTTTTTTTTTCAATTTTCAAAACTTTGTGACAAAAAGCGAGATCTGCAAAATACTCACAATACCTCTCAGCAAATAGCTTGGGGTGTCTACTTTCCAAAATGGGGTCATTTGGGGGGGTTTTGTGCCATCTGGGCATTCCATGGCCTCCGAAACTGTGATAGGCAGTGAGAAGTGAAATCAAAAATTGACACCCTTAGAAAGCCTGAAGGCGGTGCTTGGTTTTTGGGGTCCCGTACGCGGCTAGGCTCCCAAAAAGTCTCACACATGTGGTATCCCCGTACTCAGGAGAAGCAACAGAATGTATTTTGGGGTGTAATTCCACATATGCCCATGGCATGTTTGAGCAATATATCATTTAGTGACAACTTTGTGCAAAAAAAAAAAAAAAAAAAAAAAATTGTATTTTTTCCACAACTTGTGTCAACATATAAAATATTCCATGGACTCGACATGCCTCTCAGTATATAGCTTGGGGTGTCTACTTTCCAAAATGGGGTCATTTGGGGGGTTTTTGAACTGTTCTTGTATTTTATACACAACATTAGGAAGCTTACATCCACTCTTCTAACCACTTGAAGACAAAGCCCTTTTTGACACTTTTTGTTTACATGAAAACATTTTTTTTTTGCAAGAAAATTATGTTGAACCCCCAAACATTATATATATTTTTAAAGCAAAGGCCCTACAGAATAAAATGGTGGGTGTTGCATTTTTTTTCTACACAGTATTTGCGCAGCGATTTTTCAAACGCATTTTTTGGGGAAAAAAATACACTTTTTTTTATTTTAATGCACTAAAACACACTATATTGCCCAAATGTTTGATGAAATAAAAAAGATTATCTTAGGCCGAGTACATAGATACCAAACACAACATGCTTTAAAATTTCGCACAAACGCGCATTGGCGACAAACTACATACATTTTTAAAAGCCTTTACAGGTTACCCCGTTAGATTTACAGAGGAGGTCTACTGCTAAAATGACTGCCCTCGATCTGACCTTTGCGGTGATACCTCACATGCATGGTGCAATTGCTGTTTACATATGACGCCAGACCGACGCTTGCGTTCGCCATTGGGCAAGAGCAGGGCAGGACAGGGGTGCTTTTTTTTTTTTTTTTTTTTTTTATTATTAATTTTGCTTTTTTATTTTATTTTTAAACTGTTGCTTCCATATTTTTTTTTTATCACTTTTATTGTTATCTCAGGGAATGTAAATATCCCCTATGATAGCAATAGGTAATGACAGGTACTCTTTTTTGAAAAAACTGGTGTCTATTGGACCCTAGATCTTTCCTCTGCCCTCAAAGCATCTGACCACACCAAGATCGGTGTGATAAAATGCTTTCCCAATTTCCCAATGGCGCTTTTTATATCCGGGGGGGACATTCCCTCCCACTGCTTGTAAAAGCAGTCCAGAGGCTAATTAGCCACTAGGATTGCTTTTACATGAAAGCCGGCCGCTGGCTGAAAAGAATGATACCAAGATGATACCTAAACCCGCAGGCATCATTCTGGTATAAACATTCAAAGTCCAGCAACATACCAGTACGTTGCTGGTCCTTGTTGGACATGTATTGTAATCTTTTTTTTCATGCAGCCTGTTGGCTGAACGAAAAAAAAAGATTGATCGGTGGGTATGCCCACCATTAGAATATAGCCCTTCATCCACCCACTTCTAATGATGGGCATACATGCACCATTTATATATGCCGAAGCATGGGGGCATCTTCTCGCAAAAGTTATGCCGCGTACACATGGTCAGACTTTTCCACGGGCAAGCCTCCGTCGGAATTTCGACCGTATGTACGCGGCATTAGGAGCAAAATCGCTCCTCCGCTCCTGCTGCCCCAATGCTTTGGCATATATGCTTTTTTTTTTTTAACTGTGGTGGTGAAATCACCTCCTACAGCACTGGAGTCGCAGGGATCAGGCCTGTCTCTGCGAACGCTGCAGTTATGTGTGTTGTGTTTTGCAAGTGACAGTGATCGATCGATACTGCACTTGGGTGGCCTGGGCTGGACGGAGGGGCAAAACGCAGGTGCTAGCATGTATCTGGGCTGATCCCGCTAACACTGCGTTTTTGGGAACCCTAAACTGCTGGGGACGCTAGTATAGATCTGATCAGATCAGATATTGAGCTGATCAGATACTATACCACTAAGGGGGGTGTATGCTTCACGCGTGGGTGTTAGCGCTACTGGCACTAACCTGACGCTGCCTGGGGTGTGACGCAGACCCTCTCTGACGCTAAAACCTAATTGATATCACCCGCCGGGCGATCAGGGGGTTAAACCTTTATTGGGTTATATACGGCGGGTGCCCTGACACTATAAAAAGCAAACTAACTAACCAGCGTCACCCGTAACACTTATATGATGATCACTGGTGAAAGGGTTAACTAGGGGCAATTAGGGGGTTAAAACCTTTATTAGGTAATATATGGGGGTACCTGACGCTATATAAAAACCTGACGGCGAACCTAAAAAAAAATTACTGGCTACCTATCGGCATCACCGACACTAAGACATCGATCAGAAAAATTATCGCTTAGTGACCGTGGTGATAGGGGGTGAAAGGGTTACCTGGGGGGCGATCAAGGGGGTTAAACCTTTATTAGGTAATATATGGGGGTACCCGACGCTATAAAAACCTGCGGCGAACCTAAACAAAATTACTGGCTACCGATCAGCATCGCCGACGCTAAGACATCGATCAGAAAAATTATCGCTTAGTGACAGTGGTGATAGGGGGTGAAAGGGTTACCTGGGGGGCAATCAAGGGGGTTAAACCTTTATTAGGTAATATATGGGGGTACCCGACGCTATAAAAACCTGCGGCGAACCTAAAAAAAATTACTGGCTACCGATCAGCATCACCGACGCTAAGACATCGATCAGAAAAATGATTGCTTAGTGACGGCGGTGCTAGGGGGTGAAAGGGTTACCTGGGGGGTGATCAAGGGGGTTAAACCTTTATTAGATAATTTATGGGGGTACCCGACGCTATAAAAACCTGCGGCAAACCTAAAAAAAATTACTGGCTACCGATCAGCATCGCCGACGCTAAAACATCGATCAGAAAAATTATCGCTGAGTGACCGTGGTGATAGGGGGTGAAAGGGTTACCTGGGGGGCGATCAAGGGGGTTAAACCTTTATTAGGTAATATATGGGGGTACCCGACGCTATAAAAACCTGCGGCGAACCTAAAATAAATTACTGGCTACCGATCAGCATCACCGACGCTAAGACATCGATCAGAAAAATGATCGCTTAGCGACGGCGGTACTAGGGGGTGAAAGGGTTATCTGGGGGGTGATCAGGGGGTTAAACCTTTATTAGGGGGGGTTCAGGGGGCTACACTGGACCTAAAACTAAATGTACTGACACTTTTACAGTCACAAATGTCACTGATTGCAGTGATCACGAAATAAATGGTCACTGCAATCAGTGACACTGTGACTGGGGGCTGGGGGGTGATGATCTGGGGGGGTGATCTGGGGGTGTCTGGGGGGGGCCTGGGGGGGCGATTTATGTACCTATGTGTCCTGGTGTCAGTGTAGTGTTGTGTGCACTAACCTGCATCTTCTCCTGTATGGCGCTCGGTATATGTGAGCGCCGCAGGAGAGATGACATCACTTCCTCCAGCCTGTGTAAACAAGCACACAGGCAGGGGAAGCTCTCATTCGCCGGGAGCGATCGAGAGGGGGTGGCCAGAATCGAACGGCCGTCCCCTCATGCCGGATCGCTCCCGAAGGTAAAACGACCGCTCACTGTAAAGAAGGGGGGTCCGATCGGACCCCCCAACTATACAAAGTCAATTGCGTACATATACGTGATTCTGCCTGTCGGTGCCATTCTGCCGACGTATATTTACAGCGGGCGGTCGTTAAGTGGTTAATGAACCTAACACGTACCAAACACTGCCCACTAATCCTACTTCTTGTTTCAAAATGGAACTTCAGAGTTTTTAATAGAGACATTTTAAATAAGGAAAAAGATTTTTTAGTTCCCACAGTCCTTAGGATACCCACGATCTACTACTTACCCAAAGTCCACAAGTTCGAGGCAACTATATTATGGTTACAGCTGACGTTGCCTCATTATATTCATGTATACCACACAACAAAGGATTGGAGGCTGTTCATAATTTTTTGGACAAGGAGCATTCGTTGGCTCCTTTTCAATGTGAGTTCATCATGGAGTTGCTGGAGTTCGCCACTAAACGAAGCTATTTTTGGTTCAATTACATTTTTTACCTACAGCTGCGCGGCGTGGCTATGGGGGCAAAATATGCCCCAAGTCTTGCCAATCTTTTCATGGCCAAATGGGAGGAGGATGTCGTCTATACCTATGACACCCCGTCATTGGTGTTGTGGGCTAGATACATAGACGACATCCTCCTCCTCTGGGATGGCAGCATGGCATCCTTGGAGACCTTCATGAGCTATCTTAATCTTAACGATAGAGGCATCTCCCTCACATATACAGCCAGTCAAGATAAGATCCAATTCTTAGACTTGGAGATTAGTATTATTGATCACCAATTCCAAACTTTTTTTAAAAAGACTGATCGGAATGGTTTTATCCCTAGTGACAGTTGCCATCACCGATCTTGGCTAAACTCAGTCCCACAAAGTCAATTTCTAAGATTGTGCAGAAACTGCACCGATACAGAGACATTTATGACACAGGCTAGTGTCCTCAAGCAAAGATTTATTGACAAGGGCTATGACCCTGTAAATATTGAACAGGACCTTAAAGGCACGTTGGAAATCGATAGAAGTTCTCTACTTGAGATTAAACCCAAACGAGAACAAGATGACAGTTTTAAGTAGGCTATGCTCACATCTTTTTCCACCCAGCATAAACAGGTGTAGCACACAAAACTTTTTCTCGCCTGGCTCACTTGCAAGTCGAGGCACACCGTGCTATATGCCCGTACCCTCCTGTTTGAAGAGGTTAAGCAGTGTTCATAAATTTGGGTCTTTCAGGGAGTCACCCTTCCCACTGGTTCTCTTCCCCAGAGTATGGGGTCAAGTCTCTGTTTTTTTCCCCCAAAGAAAACAATGTCCAGAAGTACTTTAACTCCAACAGAGAGTTTATTTTCTATTTGATGCGTAATAAATAGAGACAGGTGGGTGAAAGAAGAAATAGTGTGGAGAATAGGTCCAGGCACAACCAGCAATCTCGTCGCCACTCGATCCCGAGTGGGTTTATCTCACCCGGATAGTCCTCTCTCACAGTCCTAGCAGCCGGTGTGGAGCTCGAACAGTTCAGCCACCCTATCCCCTACTGGGACGGCGTTGGAAATCCTCTAACCTCTGTAGACTTCAAGAACAAGATGATGCCAATGGGCACTCTACAGGTTAGCTTCCCCAAATAACAGATCCTTCCCTCTGACAGGTCACCAGGCCTCTCCCGAGACAGCAATCTTCTACTACTCATCTCCTCAATGGGACCGATCCTCCTCTGGCTTCCTCTTGGTCAGAGCGCGTACCCTTCCCCGGGCTCCCTGGGACTCTTCTTTTGGGAACAGGCCCTATCTGAAGGTACTAGGCTCACTAGTAGAGTTGCAGGCCCCAGGCTAAAGGTGCCTGGGCCTGATCACGCCCACACGTACCCCCGGCCATGAGGGCCACAGGAGGTGGGGTACGTGTCTCACTCCTCCGACTCTGACCACCCCACCAACCACACCAACTCTATGGTGTCTACCCCTTAAGTACCCTCTCCCGGCATGCACAGCAGGTTGACCACGCCCACTGTACCGCTGCCAAGAGAGGACACCCCAAGGCGTAGTAATGCCACCCCTGGCGCAACCCTGACCTGATGTGACAGCGCCACCTACAGGCCGCAGGGAACCATACACCAGGCAGCATCACATAGGCAGAAGCAATACCTAGCAATGAGAATGGTCTGAGTCTGGCTAATAGCTCAGACCAGCCCCTAAATTTAGGCACATAACACCCCTTAAAAGTGAAAAGGGCGCTACATAGGTGAAAGCCATTATGGCCAAACATTGGGGGATTTTAAGGAACGACCGTGTTTTAAACACTGTCTTACCTGATCGAGCCAAGGTGGTTTTTAGGGGTGCTCCAACTCTTCAGAGTAAGATAGCACCTAATATTATCAACCCCCCTGTGCGTGCTTCCTTTTTCCACCAATTAGTGGGCTACTATCCCTGTAAGAGATGTACCGTTTGCAAATTCAATATTTCTGGGAGAGGCAAAACCTTAGAATTTAGATCTACCATTATGGGTAAAACCTACCCAATCAAACGTTTTTGCACATGTGGCACTACACATGTAGTGTATCTCATAACGTGCCCATGTGGCAAAGAGTATGTGGGTCGCACCATTCGAACCTTCTCGGTGAGAGTCGGCGAACAGGTTTCTTTGATCCTCAGTGGTGACACCCACCATACTGTGCCTAGACATTATAGGTTACATCATAACAGGAATCCTGCGGGCACGCAAATTCCTGATTATTGATCAATTCATTCCCCCATGGAGGGGAGGTCCCAAACCAGGGGGGTATCACAACTTGAGACCTATTGGATCTATGAATTACAGACACATAGGCCGTCAGGTATGAACGTTGCGTGGGACATCAACTCTTTTATCAATAAGTCTTAATATTGGTGTTATTTCTTTCCCTTTTTTTTATTGTGGGTACTTTCAGCTTTCTCCTTGATTTTATGAGAACATGTGTTCATACATTCATAAATGTATATTTATGTGTTTTTTATTCATGTTGTATTTTAGAATTTTATTGAATTCATATTGCATCATCCTTATAGATGTTTGTATTTACCATTGGTTTGACTAGAGTTCCCCCTTTGGGGGTCCGTTCTAGGGGCAGTCCATCTAGTGAGCAACCAAAAGTGTGAGGTTTTCACCCGCACAATTGGTTATATGGAGGTTTACAACTAATTTCCATTTAGTTCACATATCCTAGTTCAACCATTCTACAATGTGGTTCACTTATTATATAAGGGAACAGGTTCCATGGTTTTTATTTATTTGTTTACATTCCATTTGTGGGTTCATCCTGACATAGTGTCTCGTTTATCCTGACATGTTGTCCTTTTGAATCCGCAACATTGGAACATGGAACTTCATTAGTGCTGCACACCTTAGAGTGACAGCCCTTTATATATTGTACATTCCCCTTTTTTTATTGAATTTATTTTGTTTTATAGAGGCCATTGTAGTTTGGAGCGCATTAGACGTCTCATGCTGTGTGTTGCGTGTTTTGCGTGCCGCGTCGGTGACACGGAGGTTGGCGCGCATCTGCTTCCTTGTAGTCCCGATTTGGTGCGCAGCACGTGACCCTCGCGTGACGTAATGCATGCTGTACCCCACGCAAGGTGTCGCGTGTCACGCCTATAACGTGCGGGGGTTGGGTTTGGTCTGCCCCTTTGCCGTCAGTGTTTGGCATTGAACATGTGGCTCATCGTGATGGTTGGCGTGCTGCGTCATATGCAGCGCCTCCCAAGCTCCTTCAGCCGGACTTCAATATTATAGACACACCCCTTGGACGCACCGGGGCCAATCACAGCGTCCACTGTGTATTCCACATGGAGGCTTGGAGAGTACGCCAGGACGCCATCTTGGATGACCAGGAAGTAGTTGCTCATGTGATGGACACCCAGGGGAGGGCCTCTTCATTGTGGGGTCACATTGTCTATATGTCTCTGGAGGGCAGCAGTGGAGGGACACACCAGACGATTCACTATGTTGCGAAACGCGTCGGGTGACTCCACTGTTGCCGTTTTAAAATTTTGACAATCGCTTGTTTTATCTCCTAAATGTAAGTGTTCCTACCTACATTAAATTCAATTCATATACAGTATCACGCTTAGTGCCCTTCTCTTTCCTTTTATACTTCACCTGGTTCCTTTCCTGGCATCATTGGGTAACCATCCCCAAGCACTTAGCATCAGCTTACCCTCCTGCATCTGTCTGACGTGAGAGACGTTTTTGGGAACCACAGCAGAGGATCCAGTTTCTACAGTGGTTTATACTATGCCCAGTTGACCCTTTAAACGTATGTTTTTTGGGGTCCATTGTTTCCAGTAAGCCTCTCCTATATTGGTGGTAAAAAAGAAAGGAAACAGGAGGGCGCACCGACCTAGTGTATTACCACTTACCGTCGTACCATTTAGGCTCTGATGAAAGGGGTGCGCCCCTGAAACGTAAGCCATCTGGATGTATTTGGGTATCGTCCGACCCTCCCTGTTGTCAAGTCCTGTCGGTGAATGCCAAGATTTCCAGCCATCTTGTCCGATAAGCTTGTATGTAAGCTTTGTCTGTGAGTAGGACTATTGCTTTTTATTTACATTTTAATAAACCTGTAAGTGGTAATACACTAGGTCGGTGCACCCTTCTGTTTTCTTTCTTTTTCTAGCCATATGAACACCCATTGTTCTGAGGAGGGCTGCAAGACTATAGACTTTGCCTCTAGACAGAACCACGCCACCTATGTTTTGAGGATACACTGAGAGCGCAGGAGATTTTTGTTTTGTCTATATTGGTGGTGGCCATCTTCACTTCACTTGTTTCCTTCAAGATTGTGGGAGCACCAACACTTTATTAAAATGTAACTTTTTTCATTGTTTTTACTATTATCAGAGACTTTATGTCTTTTTATATAGACTATTGTTTTCTGATCCAGTACTGAGCACGGTGTTCATTCACTTGGTGTTATTTTGCATTTTTAATTTAATTCACATGTTTTGCGCTACAATTTATATATGTAAAATAAACCTATAGACTGATCGTTTTTTTGGTCAGTGGGCAAATGTACAAAATCAGCAGGGGATTAAATACTTCTTTCCCTCACTGTAAGTAAGGACAGCTGGCCTTGTAGTACTTATTTCCTGGAATCCGTATACCCTTAGCGCAGGCATGCAGACAGAAGTGTGTGCTTAGCTGAGAAAGCCGATCCTACCCTCCTAAAGACTCCTGGGATGTATGACATCATTTGCTTAGGCCAGAAACCAGGAAGTAACTGAAGAAATGTAAAAACAAAGTTTAAAACAAGTAAATATTATATACCCTCCTATCTATTTACTAATGCAAGCAGCATAAGTATTAAAAATGGTCAATGTTGATTGAAAGAGTAAAGTTCTGCTTTAACCACTTGCTAATCGTCCACAGTACTTTTACTGTGGGCCCCTGGCACCGGCATGTATGTCATCCAGCTTGTTCCGGGTTAGGGGCGTGCAGCACGCCCATGTACCACATGATCACAATGTCAACAAAGCTGGTATGAATTAATTTAATTCAAAACAGCTGGGTTTCCTTCAGAGTGATGCTGTGATTGGCCCACAGCTATCACATGGTACCTGGGCCAATCACAGCATCCTGTACTTTAGCTGAAACAAATCACAGATCAGTAGTAATCACAGCCGTCATGAATTTAACCCCCCCCCCTCCCAGAGTGGTACAGTGTTACTATGGTGACACTGAACTACTCTGATGAGAGTTTGTAAAAAAAAAAAACAACATAAATTGTAATTAAGTTATTAATTGCACTTCTTTTATATGATCAACATTGCATTCTTGAAATTACAAGACCTTGTGATATCTGCCTCTGATAGCACCATGCGTGCACCTCTCCAGTTCTTCATTCTTCCTTGAGGAAGTCATCTGATGAGTGACAAAGTGCACCAGGTAGAGTCTGTGACATCACGATGGACTGGAAGTGAGGTCAGTTTGCATGGTTTAGAGGTGATGCCAATTTCCTGATGCTCCTTAAGGGGGAAAATGTACTAATTATCCACAAGTTATATATCTGTGTGTAGAGGAAAAAGTGCACTTTCAAATATAATGGCGCGTACACGCGATCGGAATTTCCAACAACAAAACCGTGTTTTTTTTCCCGACGGATGTTGGCTCAAACTTGTCTTGCATACACACGGTCGCACAAATGTTGCTCGGAAATTCAGATGGTCAAGAATGCGGAGACCTACAACACTATGACGAGCCGAGAAAAATGAAGTACAATGATTACGTGCATGCGTCGAATTGATTCCGAGCATGCATAGGATTTTTGTGCGTCGGAAAAATTGAGAACCAGCTCTCAATCATTTGTTGTCGGAAATTCCGACAGCAAATGTCCGATGGAGCCTACACACGGTCGGAATATCCGACCAAAAGCTCACATCGAACATTTGTTGTCGGAAATTCCGATTGTGTGTACGCAGCATTAGTGTATTTTTTTTTTCTTAATAAAAAAAATGTTACTTTTTTTTTTTTTTTTTTTAAGGTAAAAGCTTGATGATGGCTTATTTATTTATTTATGATTTCTGTTTGAGGTGGAATTGGAATACTGGAATTATTGATCTATGGTTGGAGAGTTGGTAAATTTGAAGAGATCCAAAACCAGTGGATAAGATCCGCGGAGGAGGAAGCCAGTTTGGGATCTATTTATATATAGGTCAAATCGAGAGGTGAGCGCATGGTAGTACTGGTGGCAGATATCACGAGGTGTTGCGATTTAAGAACACAACATTGATCACAGGAGAGGAATGCAATTAAGAACTTTATTCAATATGGACAATTTATGTTGAACTCTTTTCAAATATCATATTGTGCACAAGACATTTGAGCATATATCTGAAGTGGTTCTCACTACCATTCATATGTGCATTGGTTATCTGAATATATACCTTAAAGGGGGTTTCCACCATTATTTAAAATTGCAGTTTTATTTTTTTGTTCTTTATTTGCGTTTTGATTTCACAGTCTGCGATGTTCGACCTATTGGGTATTTATAATTATTTAGTTCACTGCATCACACTTCATCTGTTTAAATATGGATGTTGTTACAAGTACTTTGTGAGTAGTAAAGTACTTTCTTCATTGTTAATTCCTAATAATTTAAAGTTTAATTGGTTTACTCATAAGGAGGAGAGTTACACCACTATTCAAAAAGCTATATAAATTAATAACAGGGTAGAGCTACACTTTTTTGCATTACAAGTTTTATTGGTGTGGGAACATTTAACGGTGTTTAGCAGCAAGCCGTCACATATAATTATTAGTTAGTATTGCATTTTTATTTTTCATTTTTCCACTCCATTATCATGTGGATTGAGTTTCACAGGAGATAGTAGTAGCATGGTGGCATTCGTATTTATCCTATATTTTTTAGGGCCGACACCCACTACAAACCTTGGAAACATACATACCCGCTAGCTCATGTTTAAGGTGTGAGATACGGCTAAAAAATTGCTGGGGGTCCCCTTGTTTATTAAATATACTCCTATTTTTGTCATTGGCTTCTGCTGCTTTCAGTCATACATGTGGGCATAGAGCCAGAGGCAGGGCTGATTCGGCCTGTGTGTCTGAATAGATACAAACAGCCCAGCTCAGGAGAAATACAGAAAAAAAGGGGAAGAGCATGGGGCATGAAATACAGAAAATCCTAACCTAAGCTGTTAACCCAATGTGGGTGGGGTCTCTCTAGTCAAACAAGTCATATATGAAAACAAAAAAGGGGGGGTCCCAACCAAATAAATGGGGGATCCAAAGACCAAAATGAGAGACTCCAAAATCAGCAGGTAGGTACAAACAAAATTAATTTATTAAATATTTGGAAATAATTTCCATAAAAACAATCCTCTGGAGGAGAATTGGAATAGGAAAAGACAGACACACAGTGTAGAAAAGCAACTTCCTAAATATGGATAACCACAACCAAAATGTAACATAAAAACAGGACAAAGACCACAGAACATAAAACAATGACAGTAACGTCCGGACGCCTGATATCTATGTGTAGGTAATCTGCTGCGAAAAATTCCGCAAAGTAATAGAACCAATTGGTATAAACTAAGCAGATAAGCCCCACATAGATCCCAGGAAGGCTATAGCCCGTGCATAATCAGGAAAGAGGGGGAAGGGAGGGAGGGGAAGGGACAGGGAAAGGAAAGAAAAAAGTCAGTGGGACGGCAGAGGAACAAAAAATGGAGAAGGATTCGAATGTGGTGGAAGTCCAGGGGGACAGGATGAAATCCAATCGTAGTGTCCACCGGCAAATCGTGGGTGATGGGATGATGAGATGACTAATGCCATACACTGTGGAAAGAGTAGTGCTGAGATGATAGTCAAGCGGCAGCGGTGGAAAGCACCTGATGAAAGTACAAATACTGGAATGCTACATAGCAATATAATCAGTATATAAAGTTCACAGCCTGGCTATGTATATAGCATAATAAGGCATACAATACCCAAATTGAGGGGAGCCTGATCATAGAGTCGATGCTGTTCGGTACTGTGCAATTCCAACTGTGGTAGCCGTGTAGAGCACTTCACTTCAGTGTCTTCAAACTTGATGTCACCATACGGCAGATCATAAGTTCATATGGAGAGATGGGGAGGTAGATGGCAACACAACGATAGATGGTAGCTAGATCTCAATGTATAGCAACTTGATGTCACTATGTCACTATGTGGCTATGTGACGATTCGTCAGCCCCCGGAGGGAACCACTATAGTTAAAGTGGTGTACCACACGGCAGCGAATGACCGCCGTGAGTAGGTCGGATCCTTCTACGTTCCACCGCGTCCTACACGGGCAGACTTCCGGGATGTCGGAGACAGGCGTCAGTAGGAAAGGCAATAGTGTAAATAACCCCGCGCTGCCAATATACAGATTAGCTGCTAACATGGATGATTGAAAAAAAGCTGAAACAGAAAGGATATATTATGTGTAGCGCTTAAACAAAAAATGAGAAGTGAACCCAAATATGATGAGTGGATGTACCACTAAATAGTGATGTGCTCACTGTGACAACAACAATAGCAATAATTACAACATTAAATTCATACAAAATTAAAGGTGAAAAACTTAAAGTCCATAAATGAATATAAAGTCCACCAAGTGCCAATGAAATGACTAAGGAGAAAGAACATCAATGGCTTCCAAGTAACTCTTGCCGGCAAAAAACCATGACACTGTGAAATATGCAAACCCACCACCGGTAAAAGTGTGAGCTTACCAGAGACAATGGACTCAGGGGAACTTGCGTCTCACTGAACCAAGCAGGCATGAGTTGTTATAACCAGTGAAGCTGAAAGACACAAATGACAGAGGTATCTCCCTGTCCTATGAGTCCAGTCCAAGTAAAATTTATTTTTTGGACCTTGAAATAGGGATTGTCAACAGAAAGTTTACATTCCAGACTTATTTTAAACCAACGGATCGCAACGGCTTCATTCCTATGGACAGCTGCCATCATCAGTCTTGGCTCCGTTCCGTTCCACGCAGCCAATTCCTCAGGAACTGTACGGACACAGATACATACATTGCGCAGGCCGAGACCCTCAAACAGAGGTTTCTCGATAAGGGTTATGCGGCCAGAGACATAAACCTGGAACTTCAGAAGACTCTACTATTGGACAGACTGTCATTAATATCTGTTAAACCTAAACGTGTTACAGATGACAGCTTTAAGTTTGCTATGCTGACTTCATTTTCCACTCAGCATAAGCAAATTAAGACCATCATGAAGCGGCATTGGGACATACTTAAGAGTGATAATGTCCTTAACACCTTATTACCCGAACAGGCTAAAGTCATATTTAGAGGAGCACCCTAATTGCAAAGTAGGATAGCCCCAAACATCATCAACATAATGCATTGGGGAGACGCAAAACGACCCAATTCTCATCAACTGTGACCAACAAACAATACACAATTAAACAATTCTGTACGTGTGAGACCAAGTATGTAGTCTATTTGATCACTTGTCCCTGTGGGATGCAATACGTTGGTCGCATCATTCGGACCTTCTACATAAGGGTAGGAGAACATATCTCCTTAATTAAGAGCGGAGATGCAAAACACACTGTCCCTAGACACTACAGACAACACCACAACCGAGACCCTAAAGGGACACAATTTGTCATCATTGACAGATTTATTCCCCCTTGGAGGGGCGGGGCCATGGCCAGCGGGGTCTCTCGTCTCGAGACCTTCTGGGTTTATGAGCTGCAGTCCCACTCTCCGTCAGGTATGAATGTAGAGTGGGACATTAATGCTTTTATTAATATGTCTTGAGTTCTTTGTGATATTAGGGTGTCCCCTTTCTAAATATTAATTTAATTATTCATTAGTATTAGATATATAATTCTAACACCAGTCACATTTTTTTTCCCTTTTTCATACATTCTTTCTTAATTCATTCTACTTCATTTTATTTTATTTTTATTATTTTTTATTTTCACTTTTATTTTTATTTTATTTTTATTTTCAATTTTATTTCATTTTCAATTTCATATTCATTCTTATTTTTTATTTTTTTTTATGTTTATTTTTTATTTAATTTGTATTAAATTTTTTATTTTCATTTCTTTTTCTTAATTTTTTCACTTTTTCTTTTCACAATTTTCACCCCCACACTTATATATTTTCATGTCAATCACATCAAGTTTTCATTTTTTCACACAACATTTTCACACCAAGTACTTTTGTTTTTTGCCATTTTGTTTCTTGTTTTCTGTGGGGTTTGCCATATGTATAAATGGGTTTGGTAATTTGCACCATCGTATGAGAGTTCATGGTCATATGTCATCATAGCGGATTCTTATCCCCATTATAAAGTAGGAGACATGAATCATCCAGTTATGGATTAATTTTCCATCAATTTGGTGGATTCATAGTTTCACCATCTCGATAGTGGGTTGATTCTATCGTATGCACAGTTGAGCTTAATTGTTTACTGTTTGTCCATTTAACCCAGATTCGAGTAATTTTTATTATATTCTATATGGTTTTAATTTTAGTAGATGGCACTCATTTACTATTCATTATTAATTTTTTTTCCTAATTTTGTACATTTGCGGCACAATACAGTTCATGCTCTATTTAAATATCACAATGAGAGCACCGCAATCTCCGTAACAGCACGTAGCACAAACAGCGTATCCGGATAGAGGCTTGACCCGCACAGGAAGCAAGGCTTGGTCCGCACAGGAATTGATGTCCGCGCTACGTGTACACTTCCTGTATAGTCTCTCTCCGGAACGAGTCTTGGAAGGCACAGCGTTCCAGGCCATGCTCCGTAATGCATGTTTTTTTACCACACATTCGTCACCATAGGGAGGTTTGGAACGCAAGTGGCGTTACCACGCGGAGGCGTGGAGCGCACGCCGTTCCACCATTTTGCAAACACCGGAAGTGATCCGCTATGATGCCGGCGTGACACGGTGAGCTGGATTCTCATCATTGGGGTCACTATTTTTATAAATTGTAGAGGGCTGCAGTGGAGGGACACCCCAGATGAAGTGTATTGACACGAAACGTGTCGGGAGGACTCCACTGCCGCCTTATTTTTATACAAGCGCTTGAAATTTCAGCTGAAATGTAAGTTTATTAGCTGCAATAAATCTGTTTTAAATTTTATAAACGAGATTACGTGATGTGACCATCTCTTTCTTTTATCTCCTCATACCAATTGATTTAAACTTGGGGCAAGTTTACACCACGCACCAAAAATCATTTTTATGCGGATTTACTGCTTCTGTTCCCACGGATGTCTGGAGGTTATGATATATATCCAGCGAGGACTCTTTCAGCTTCACTGGTTATAACAACTCATGCCTGCTTGGCTCAGTGAGACGTAAGTTCCCCTGAGTCCATTCTCTCTGGTAAGCTCACACTTTTACCAGTGGTGGGTTTGCACATTTCACACAAGTTGTCATGTTTTTTTTGCTGGCAAGAGTTACTTGGAAGCCATTGATGTTCTTTCTCCTTAGTCATTTCATCGGCACTTGGTGGACTTTATATTCATTAATGGACTTTAAGTTTTTCACCTTTAACATGTCAGTAGGAGACAGAGAAACAGCAGTACTGTACATTCATCTTCTCAGTGAAAAGCTGCAGGGTAAGAGGAGGGGGGCGTATCAGCTGTCCACACAAGTCTGACCAATAGCGGACAGGCAGGCTGTGTTCCAAGTAGAATGCAAAGAAGCAAACTGACCACACTGGATGGATGTGCTTCCATGCCTAGCATGGTCAGTTTGAAAAAGTAAAGCAGGGGGACTGGCAGGATTACCAGGAATTTCACAAAAAGGAACAAGATACTTTTTTTTTTTTCAAATAACAATTTTTATTGAACATACTAGCGGGTAGATAAACAAGAAGTTGACACTGTGATACAGAAACTTCAGCAGTATAGCCAGTGCATAGCAAGGAACAGTAAACTATAAAACAGACAGCAGGGGGTCCCTGCTGGCTCCACATAAAGACTGCTAGTTGTCAAATAGGGTCTACCAGAAACCACAGCAATATCCAAAAAAGAGAGAGAAAGGAAAAAAAAAACAGAGAGGGAAAAGAAGTAGGGAAAAAGAAGAGACTGCAGATGAGAGGAAGAAGAGGGGGGGGGGGCAGGGTAGGGAAGCTCAACCATCAGCTCAGGGCGGATCCTCTCGCTGGTGCCACTCCTCCCAGACCTTGTCATGCATATCCAGTCTATCCTGTAATCGAGCTGTCATTTTTTCCATCAACTCAATATCTTTTATTCTAGCATACAAATCTGCCTGGGAGGGTGGGGATTGTCGCGTCCAATGGAGAGCAATCGGGCATCTCGCAGCCGTCAGGACATGTCTAAGCAATGTTTTGGAACATTTGGGTATCTGCAAAGGTGAGACTCCTAAGAGGAATGATTTTGGGGTCCTGGGAACCGGTACTCCCAAAAGCCGGGTCAACAAAAGCTGCGTTTCTGTCTAAAAAGGCACAATCTTAGGGCAGGTTCAGTAGATGTGGTATAGTGTCCCCTTGTCTCCCCGACAGCGCCAACACCTGTCTGAGCTGGAGGGATAGATAGCGTGGAGGGCATCTGGCGTCAGGTAACAAAAGTAGAGAATTTTATAAGCGTTCTCCTTGTAGAACATGCAAAAAGAGCTTTTAGCTGCCTGAGACCAGATCGTCTGCCATGTCGCCTCTGGGATCTCCTCTCCTAGTCCCTTTTCCCAGCGAAGCATATATGTATGCTTACCCTGGGTAGAGATGGAGTAAGAGTTGTGGTAGGAGAATGGGGAGAAATGCTTTGTAGTACTCGTAAGGGAGGCCGTACGGGCCAGGGGATTTATGTGTAGGCAGGGTCTTGATAGTGGGCGTCAGTTCCTCCACCACAATAGGGGCATTGAGGGAAAGGAGGTCCGATGCCTGAAGTCTGTGAATTCCACTGCGTTCCAGATACTGGTGCAAGCGGTCGGTCAGGGGAGGGGGGGTCATGTGGGATCTCAGGGTCGCTGTAGAGGGCCGTGCAGAATTCCTCAACGGCATGATCTATGTCTTGGGGGTGGGAAAGAAGGCAGCCCGCCCTGTTTTTAATTTGGTGAGGAGTAGTCGTGTGGGAACGTTCCGACAATTTGCATACTAGCAGAGTGTGAGCTTTGTTTCCCTTGTCATAAAAGATTTGTTTCAGCCTAAGGAGCGCCTTCTCCACCTGGCCCATTGCCAGGTCTCGAAGCGTCGTTCGCAAGCAGACAATTTTTTTTAAAAGGGACATGGATGGTGAGGTTTGTAGTCGGAGCTCCAGGGCCCTGAGGTCTCTTTCAGCTTGCAGTTTCACATCTTTTTTCATGGCCGAAGAGATTGCCATACAACGCCCCTTAAGGACCGCTTTGTGGGCTTCCCAAAGAGTGGAAGGGGAGACATCGGGGGTATCGTTTTCAAGGAAGTAGTGTTGCAATGTGGTTTCTAGTTCAATTTTGGAGGGGCTGTGTTGGAGAAGGAAATTATTTAGCTGCTAGTGGCATGGTTTACGATCAGGGGCGCCTATATCAAGCGTCATAATTATAGGGGCGTGATCGGACCAAGAGATCGGTAGGATCTGGGCATCCCTGGTGACGCGGAGGGTGGCGTTATTGACAGAAAAGTAGTTATGCGGGAGTGCATGCGGTGAGGGGCGGAATAGAACGTAAACTGCCTATCCCCGGGGTGAAGGGCCTACCAGGCGTCAAACAGTGCATAGCGTCTAGTGACATGGCGAAACAGTTTTGAGTCCCTAGTGGCCCGGGTTTGCGGGTCTGTAGGGTTCAGCACATGGTGGTCTAGCACCACTGATTGGGACAAGTTAAAGTCCCCAACAATAATCAAGTATTCATTAGGTGTCCAGAACAGACATGCAAAGACTCTAGTAAGGAAGTGGATCTGGTGGGTGTTGGGAGCATACAGGACGCACAGAGTGATAGTCTGCGTTTGCCAGTGACCACACAAAATAATGTAGTGTCCCCGCAAATCGATAAATGACTCAGAGCACGTGAAGGGGGAACCTTGCTTGAAAAGGATGGCTACACCCGCCCGCTTACGGGGGTTAAACGCTTGGTAGATCTGAGGGTATTGTCTGGAAGCGAAAGCAAAGGAGTCTCCCTTATTAAAGTGTGTTTCCTGAAGCAGGATAATGTCCGCCCCAGAATGCCTGAACTCCCTCAACGCAAGATGTATCTTCCTATTCGAGTTTAGACCGTGAACATTAAGTAATAGAATCTTAGCCATGGTCATGGGTATGTGCAAACAGAAAGATACTCATCTGATCCAGCTGCAGAGATGCCTCAGCGCCCAGGAGGGGAAGATGCCTGTTCACATGAAAGGTCCAGATGTCCACCAGGAGCAGAGGCCGAGCCAGGGGGGTAGAGGAGAAAAAGAAAAAAGCAGAAGCAAAGAAAAACATTAACATTAAATATATAGCAGTCAAAAATAAACCGTGCAATGCAGCCCCGAGTGCACCGCGCCACCCGGGGTTCAAAAAATTCCAATAAGTCCTCCCAACCAAGGCCCGAAAGATAGAACCATAGAGGGGGACATAGAGAACTGTAGTGATTGATAACCACAATCAGCAATAAGGTAACAAAGGAACTCTAGTAGGGTAAACCTATGGGGGGGACTAGTGATCGGAAGGGTCACCACTCTCAAGTCTTCGGTAGGAAGCGCCCAATGAGCTAAACAAGTAACAGGCAGGAGGCCTAAGGGGATTGCATATGAGGCTGATGGGTGGGGTAGGAGAGTTAAAAAGATGAGCGTACATGCCATAGCCATGGCTTTCAAGGGAATAGAGACCAACGCCCGTCAGCCATGTTTGGGTTTAGCTGGTCTGCGGGGGGAGTCCTGGCCCCGGGAGCGCTTGGTCGGGGGGACCTTCTGCCAAACCATAGGTGGTGGTGGCGGTGTGGCCACCAGGTCCCATTCTTGAAGGCGGGGGACAGGGATCTCCATAGTATCGCAGAAAGAGTCCAAGTCCTCAGGGTAGCGTAGCAACGCCGTCTGACCTTGCCGGCGGGCTGTAAGGCTAAAGGGGAATCCCCACCTGTAGACAATGTCCTTTTCCTGTAGCGAGAGGAGGAGGGGTTGGAGGAGTCTGCATTTCTGCAAAGTAATCCAGGTCCGGGTACAGCTGCAGCGGAGCATTGCCAAAGACCACCTTCCTGATAGTGTGGGCTTTACGCATAATGTCCTCTTTCACGGGGAAGGAATGGACTCTACATATGACATCACGAGGTCTGGAAGCAAGGCCCTTGGGGCGTAGGGCACGGTGCGCCCGATCCATCTCAATGGGTTTATTTAGGGGTTCTCTCAGAAGTTCATTGAAGATAGTTTGCAGGGTGTCGTGCAGGCAGACCCCTGATGCGGATGTTGTTCCTGCGCCCCCTATTGTCCAGATCCTCCACATGGCGCTGCATGTCTCTAAGCATCAGGCGATGGTCAGCCCCCTGTATTTGAGTGCGGTGTACCGCCAGCTTGGTCTCTTGTATTTCCTCCTCTGCCATCTCCACTCGATCTGAGAGGTGTTTAAAGTTGGTGTGAAGTACTTGAATCTCGGCGCGGCAGGCAGACTTAACCTCCTCAATAAGCAGCTTAAAGTCCTCTTTAGTTGGTATGGCTTGAAAGTAGGCCTGCCAGAGGGGGGTTCTGCTGGTGTCGGGGGTCAGTCCCCAGTGGAAGGTGCGGTAGAGAGTGCCCCTGCTACAGGTGTAGGTGTAGGGGGGCCGCGTGCTGGACTGGCGCCCAGGGCTGCATCTGGGGGGCCCGTGGATCAATCCACTCTGGGGGCTGTGGCGGGGAAAGGAGCCTGTTCTCCCGCCCCTCCATATGGGCCAAGGCCGGGGAACTGGCTGCCTGGGCATAAGAGAACATGTGGTCTGCCCCCCTTTCAGTGGACCTGGGGTCTCCATTGCGAGACTGTCTCTGTGGCTGGGGGAGAGCAGGGGCAGGATGGGATGCCTGCTGGGGTGTAAGTCCTCCATGTTGCCCTGCCTGTGAAGACCCCGGGATCCAGGTGTGCACAGGGTCGGGCAGGGAGGGGAAATCATCTGAGGCCACAGATGGGGTTGGAGAGACGTGGTGGGATGCGGTCTGGTATGTCCCCATGCAGAGTCCCGTAGGCTCCGTGGATGAGCTGGAGACTGGGAGCCCGTCGGATACGGAAGCCTCATGGAGGAGGTGGAGGTGGCCGGTGACATCTTGGCCGCCCCGCCGTGTGACATGGAGGGCGGCGAGAAATACCCTTGAAAGGTCGCTGAGGAGCCGGGATGGAGGCTGGGATGATCCTCTGGCTTTGGAGGAGCGAGTTCTCCTGGTGCCTTCCATACACAGGCGAGGTAAATCCCCCAAAAAGGCAGCGGAGCTGTGGGCTAGAGGAGAGCTAAGAGCTCAAGCTTCCATCCAGTGCAACTTCCAGTCACGCCCCCTCCAGGATACTTTTTCATATAAGTACGTAGTACAACAGACACATATCAGAATCATGAAATTTTGGGGTAATATACACTTTAAATAGAAATTGATGGCCACAGTGAAGTAAATAAAGCGATAAATATAAGATATAAGAACCCATACAAAGTTTTTGAGATAAATAATTCTGCAAGTGAATTTCTGAACCGTCATTGTGTTATAGCAGCTTACTAGTGATTTTGTTGGGACTGTACCTGTACTGATACGTAGGCTGCCATTCTAAAAATGAGGAATAGCGCATGAACATCCTCTGTCCTTCTTTCAATAAGGGGAACAAAAGTCTTTGTTAGTACATGGCTGTTCTCATTTTCTATGGCATTAGCTTGTAATGCATATTACAAACAATTCAGTGCCCAGTAATCTTCTACCCTTGTGCTGCAGAACATTTTCAGAACAAGACAACAATGTAAACTCTGTGTGTAATTAGATTCACACCTCTGAAACGATCTTGCCCTTGTCATCACCTTTTTATTTATTTATTTAAACAATCGTGACCATTGTTTGTTCTTTCATTCGGAAAATAACTGCCATAAGCTCAATAATTAGAGCACAATGACAGCTAAACTAAATTATATACTTACAACAATGGGGTTACAGAGGCTTTCACAGAAAAAAGGTTATACAAGGACATTAATAATTACGAACACAGAAAGTTACAATAACAGTTTTGTGTCTTATATAATGTATGATAGATGTAGACATAACTGACCTTATTTATTAAAGAATAGCTTTGCCCATAGTACCCCAAGTCTCATTTTCCATCTGCCATTCTGTACTTGAAGAAAAATAGAGGAATCACATTTCTTCTTTCACACATTGATGTGCAAGGTTTGTAGACTTTGGCTGGAGCATAGTGCTTTTTATATTTCTGATATAATCAGAATTTGCCCTTGTAGTAATTTGCACATGATATTTATTACATACAGATCAGTGGACCAAAGTCAGCTCAGATCAATAACAGAGTGGACTTTTCATTAATCCCCAAAAAGTGAAAAAGATTGATCGAGCAATTTTTCAACATAATCAGGTGTATTTCTAATGTCAATCTTACATTAGCTGCCTATTTTTTGCCGTGGCATGTATACTGGGATGCAGTTAAAGCTTAACGTGTTCCTAAACCCAGAACCCTGCCTTCACTATATCTGGTCTCCCACAGTACACAGAACATGGAAATGCATTTATTTTAGGAAATATAAAATGCAAAATACCTTTTCTCATTTAGCAGTATATAGCAGTCTTGTGACTTCTATCAGTGTCTGGTTAAAGCTTGTAGGAGGAGTTTTCATTCCCTTCTGACTGTCCTATGATGCTTCAGGACCCCTTACCCTCTGTCTGGACAGTGCTGATTGGCCCTGTGCTGATGACACGCACCCTCCCAAAAAAAAAATAAAAAAAACTTTCTAGCAATACACACCAAACTGAGTATGTACAGAGTGACTCCAAAGACTGTAATATCAGGAGATGGATTGGGACAGAGAGGACAGGATCAAACAGAAGGGGATGATTAGAGAGGACAGGATCAAACAGCCTTTTTACACAATGCAGATAATTAACCCCTTAGGTTCCACAGTGAGTAAAACAAGCATGTTTTACTGTATATACAGACTGACTGTACTGTTCTGGGTTTAGTAACACTTTAAGGGGAGCAGTCGATGGGTTGTAAAATTATGGCTTATCTGCCTATTTTTACTGCCCCCTGGCCGGCCATTTGAACAACCCCTAAGGCAGGGGTAGACAACCTCGGCAGTCCAGATGTGGCAAAACTACAAATCCCATTATGCCTTTGACTCTAGGAGTCATGCCTGTGATTGTCAGGGTCTTGCATTGTCTCATGGGACTTGTAGTTTCAAAAGAACTGGAGCGCCGAGGTTGCCTACCCCTGCCCTAAGGAATGGGAGAGGTGGAGGTAGAAGGCACTGGATCTAAATGTAGATTGCTCTTATATATGGTCTCTGGTCTCCTATAAAGAGCTCTGGTTGGTATCTCATTGACATGAAGAAGCCTTTGGGGCACATCAGGTGAAAGCCAAGAGGTACAGGGAAATGAGGCCTGTTAAACCAAAGTTTGAAAGACTTGGAAAAGTTGATCATCATCATAACATTCAAAGGACAAGCCAACATGTTCTGAGCTCCATTTATCAGTGTTTAACATTGCAATTAAGAATTCTGATGGTCTTGGACTTGAATGGGTTAAAATTAAAAACACGAATATCTCCGTGTTAAAAGCAGCCACCAGCTAATTATTTTCCAATGTAACAATAATCTTAATGCCTCGTACACACGACCGGTTTTCCTGACATGCCAAAACCCGACGTGATTCCTCTCAAGTCTGCCTTGCATACACACATTCATTAAAAAAAATGCTCGACCAAGGTGCGGTGACGTCCAACACGTACAACGGCACTATAAAGGGGACGTTCCATTCAAATGGCGCCACCCTTTGGGCTTGCTTTTGCTGATCTCGTGTTAGTAAAAGTTTGGTGAGAGACAATTCGCGCTGTTCAGCCTCTGGCTTTTCAGTCCGTTACAGCGTGACGAATGTGCTATCTCCATTACGAACGCTAGTTTTACCAGAACGAGCGCTCCCGTCTCATACTTGATTCTGAGCATGCGCATTTTTTCCCCTCAGAAAAACATACACACGACCGGTTTTCGCGACGAGAAAAAGACTGACGGGAAACACAACGGGAAAAAATAGAGCAGGTTCTAAATTTTTGGCGGGCAATTTTCTCGTTGGGAAAACTGCTATGGAGCATACACATGACTGGTTTTCCCGACCAATCTAAAAAAAGGAATAAAAAATAAGAATAAAAAAAAAACAAACATCCATTATTCTTAAAATATCTAAAAGAATTTGTGCAGTAATATTTTTGTTATCAGAACAAATTATGTTCATATACAAGTCAAAGGGAATGTAAAAGCAGCTTGATGCTGCTTGGATGGTCAGAAGCGTCTCAAACTGGCCCCAAATGTATTCTGCATACACCTAAAAGTATGCTGTATTTCCCCATTAGGGATGAGCTCGGTGTTCGAGTCGAACATACGTTTGACTCGAACATCGGCTGTTCGATCGTTCGACGAAGATCGAACTATTTGGGACGTTCGCGCCAAATTCGAGTGACGCGAACGGCCCACAATACACTGCGCCATCGCAGTGCAATCCCGGCGCTGTGATTGGCCAAGCATGCACTGTGACCCCGCATGCTTGGCCAATCACAGCGCTGGCAGCTAGGAGAGCCATAATTGGCCACAGGCAGGTTGCCTGTGGCCAATTATAGCTATGGGGGTTTAGCACACGCCCCACACTATAAAAGGCCGCCGGCGCGGCGGCCTTGTGTAGTGTGTTCCGGCGCAGGGAAAGAGAAGGATAGGGAGGGACAGTGTCATTGTGCTATTCTTTGTGCTATTCTTATGTGTAGGGAGAGAGAAAGATAGGCAGGGAGAGTGTCAGTGTCATATTCTTTGCTAAACCTTGTGTGCAGGGAGAGAGAAGGATAGGCAGGGAGAGTGTCAGTGTCATATTCTTTGCTAAACCTTGTGTGCAGGGAGAGAGAAGGATAGGCAGGGAGAGTGTCAGTGTCATTGTTGCTAAGCCTCCTGCACAGTATACACCTGAAGCTAGCCCGTATTGCTGTGTTTTCCTGGTGTGTTACACTAACAGGCATTTGCAGCACTTACAGCAGGCGGAGTGTGCTTCCTGCTAAATATACACCTGAAGCTAGTCTGTATTGCTGTGTTTTCCTGATGTGTTACACTAAAAGGCATTTGCAGCACTTAAAGTGGGCGGAGTGTGCTTCCTGCTAAATATACACCTGAAGCTAGCCCGTATTGCTGTGTTTTCCTGGTGTGTTACACTAACAGGCATTTGCAGCACTTACAGTGGGCGGAGTGTGCTTCCTGCTAAATATACACCTGAAGCTAGCCCGTATTGCTGTGTTTTCCTGGTGTGTTACACTAACAGGCATTTGCAGCACTTACAGCGGGCGGAGTGTGCCTCCTGCACATTATACACCTGAAGCTAGCCCGTATTGCTGTGTTTTCCTGGTGTGTTACACTAACGGGCATTTGCAGCACTTACAGCGCGCGGAGTGTGCTTCCTGCTAAATATACACCTGAAGCTAGCCCGTATTGCTGTGTTTTCCTGGTGTGTTACACTAACAGGCATTTGCAGCACTTACAGCGGGCGGAGTGTGCTTCCTGCTAAATATACACCTAAAGCTAGCCCGTATTGCTGTGTTTTCCTGGTGTGTTACACTAACAGGCATTTGCAGCACTTACAGCGGGCGGAGTGTGCTTCCTGCTAAATATACACCTGAAGCTAGCCCGTATTGCTGTGTTTTCCTGGTGTGTTACACTAACAGGCATTTGCAGCACTTACAGTGGGCGGAGTGTGCTTCCTGCTAAATATACACCTGAAGCTAGCCCGTATTGCTGTGTTTTCCTGGTGTGTTACACTAACAGGCATTTGCAGCACTTACAGCGGGCGGAGTGTGCCTCCTGCACATTATACACCTGAAGCTAGCCCGTATTGCTGTGTTTTCCTGGTGTGCTACACTAACGGGCATTTGCAGCACTTACAGCGCGCGGAGTGTGCTTCCTGCTAAATATACACCTGAAGCTAGCCGTATTGCTGTGTTTTCCTGGTGTGTTACACTAACAGGCATTTGCAGCACTTACAGCGGGGGGAGTGTGCTTCCTGCTAAATATACACCTAAAGCTAGCCCGTATTGCTGTGTTTTCCTGGTGTGTTACACTAACAGGCATTTGCAGCACTTACAGCGGGGGGAGTGTGCTTCCTGCTAAATATACACCTGAAGCTAGCCCGTATTGCTGCGTTTTCCTGGTGTGTTACACTAACAGCCATTTGCAGCACTTACAGCGGGCGGAGTGTGCCTCCTGCACATTATACACCTGAAGCTAGCCCTTATTGCTGGAGCTTTTTTTCTTTTGTGTTACACTAACAGGCATTTGCAGCACTTACAGCGGGCGGAGTGTGCTTCCTGCAAAATAAACACCTGAAGCTAGCCCTTATTGCTGTTTTTTCCTGTTGTGTAACACAGGCAGTCATCTGCAGCACTTACAGCGGGCGTAGTGTGCTTCCTGCAAAATATACACCTGAAGCTACCCCTTATTGCTGGTTTTCCCATCTCCCTGCAGGCCATTAGAATGTCTGGAAGGCAAACAAGGAGAGGCAGACAGTCAGGAGCCAATAAAAGAGGGCAAGCAGGCTCTGTGTCTAGAGACAACAGTGCTGGTCGTGGACGTGGTGCATCGTCATCAGCACGTGGCCATGGGACACGCTTGTCCTTATTTTCGGCAGCTGGACGTGTTGAGCCGCATCATGCCGAAGACTTGGTAGAGTGGATGACCAAGCCCTCCTCATCCTCCTCTCTCACCCAGGCTCTGGGTACTGGCAAAGCAGCTGCCAAAGCGTCCTATTCCCTGGTATCAATGTCATCATCAGTCACTCCTTCCCTAGACCCACCATGTCCTCCTGAGGAGTCCCCCGAACTGTTTGAGCACAGTGTTGGGTACATGCTCCAGGAGGATGCCCAGCGTTTCGAAGGGTCTGATGATGATACCCAGCTAGAGGAAGGCAGTAGCGTGAGAGCAGAGAGAGGGGATGCTCAAGAAGGACACCAATCTGGCAGTCATGTTCCAGCAGCTGCAGCATACTGCCAGATTGGCTCCAGTGATGAGGAGGGAGGGGATGATGAGGTCACTGACTCCACGTGGGTGCCTAATAGGAGGAGGAGGCACATCTCCAATGAGGCAGGATTCCCTTGGGGGGCCAGCGTAAGGGCAGCACACAGACTGAATCACACCGCAGAGCTCTGCCTGTGCAGGGCGCTGCCTCTGCCCGTTATTCAAAAAGTTCTTTGGTGTGGGCCTTTTTTGAGTCGAGTGCATCAGATCGCACAGCTGCTGTTTGCAACATATGTCTCAAGCGTATATCGCGTGGCCAAAACATCAGCCGCTTTGGCACCACATGCTTGACCAGACATATGTTGACCTGCCATGCAGCTCGTTGGCAAGCCTACCTTAAAGACCCACACCAAAGAACAAAGCGGACCCTTCCTTGCACCGCATCAGCTGGGATCTCCAACCCCACTATACCTTCAGTCCTCTCTGAAACCTGCACTGAGAGGAATGAAGGTGTAGAATTAGGTGTGTCACAGCCAAGTGCTTGCGGGCACTCTGCTAGCAGTACACCGATGTCCGATTCTAGCTGCCCCAGCTGCTGGACCGTCGAAAGAAGTTCACTCCCAGCCATCCACATGCCCAGCGGTTGAATGCTAGCTTGGCTAAATTGCTAGCGCTTCGACTGCTGCCTTTTCAGTTGGTAGACTCGGCCCCCTTCCGTGAGTTTGTGCAATGTGCGGTTCCTCAGTGGCAGGTTCCCAAACGCCACTTTTTCTCATGGAAGGCGATTCCGGCTCTCTACCGGCATGTGGAAGGCAATGTCTTGGCCTCGCTGGACAGGGCGGTCAGCGGTAAGGTGCATATTACCGCTGACTCATGGTCCAGCAGGCATGGACAGGGACGTTACCTTTCTTTCACGGCCCATTGGGTCACTCTTTTGGCAGCTGGGAAGGATGCAGGACAAGGTGCAGTAGTGTTGGAGGTTGTTCCGCCGCCACGCCTCCAAAATGCTACTACTGGTTGTGACACACCTCTCTCCTCCACCCCTCCTCTTCTTCTTCCTCCATGGCCTCTTCTTGTGCTTTGTCCTCGGAACCAGCGGTGCTCCGTAGGCGTTCAAGGGGCTACGCAAGTATGCAGGCAAAAAGATGCCATGCCGTGCTTGCGCTGGTGTGTTTAGAGGACAGGAGCCACACTGGGGCAGAGGTTCTGTCTGCTCTGCAGGGGTAGGCCGAGAGGTGGTTGACGCCACGCCAGCTTAAGCCAGGAATAGTGGTTTGCGACAATGGCACCAACCTCCTCTCCGCCCTCCGACAGGGACAACTGACCCATGTGCCCTGTGTGGCTCACGTCCTTAACCTGGTGGTGCAGCGGTTCTTGGGCAGGATGTCCTGAGGCAGGCCAGGAAAGTCTGTGTGCATTTCCGCAGATCTTATAATGCCAGTGCTCGCCTGGCTGAGCTGCAAAAGGAGTTGAACCTGCCCAAGAACCGCCTTATATGTGACATGCCCACCAGGTGGAACTCAACGTTGGCCATGCTGCAGCGGCTGCACACGCAGCAGAGGGCCATCAATGAGTACCTGTGCGACTCTGGCACCAGGACAGGGTCAGGGAAGCTCGGTTTTTTTTCACCACGCCAGTGGGGCATGATCAGGGATGCATGCACTGTCCTGGCACCATTTGAGGAGGCCACAAGGATGGTGAGCAGTGACAGTGCATGCATCAGTGACACTGTACCACTTGTCCACCTGTTGGAACATACGCTGCGTGGAATAATGGACAGGGCACTTGAGGCAGAACAGAGGCAGGAAGAGGAGGACTTCCTTGCCTCTCAAGGCCTCCTTTACCCAGACAGTGTTCCTTCTGTTCCACCCATCACACAGGAAGAGGAGGAGGAGGAGGATTGTGTCAGCATGGAGGTGGATCCTGGCACTCAGCATCATCAGCAGCAGTCTTTTAGGGATGATTTACAGTCCCAAGAAACCCGTGGACTTGTACGTGGCTGGGAGGAGGTGGCTCAGGATCATGTCGTCCTTAGTGACCCAGAGGACTCCGGACCGAATGCCTCAGCTAACCTACGCTGCATGGCCTCCCTGATCCTGCAAAGTCTGCGGAAGGATCCTCGTATTCTTCGGATCAAGGAGAGGGACCATTACTGGCTGGCCACTCTCCTTGATCCACGGTACAAGGGTAAGGTTGCGGACCTTATCTTACCATCGCAGAGGGAGCAGAGGATGAGACAACTCCGGGAGGCCTTGCAGAAAGGTCTGTGCAACGCGTTCCCAGAGACTGGGAGGTTACAAACTCCTGGTCCTGGACAACGAGTTGCTGAGGCTTCGGTCAGTCAAAGAAGGATCGGTGGGGAAGGTGGCCGTCTGACCGATGCGTTCAGACAATTCTTTAGTCCGCAGCCCCAAGGTATGATCGGTTCCAGCAACCATCGCCAGCATCTGATATACATGGTGCAGGAATACCTAGGGGCAAGGTCAGACTTGGACACCTTCCCCACCGAAAATCCTCTGGCTTACTGGGTCTTGAGGATGGATCACTGGCCAGAGCTTGCACAGTATGCAATTGAGCTACTGGCCTGTCCTGCATCCAGCGTTCTTTCAGAACGCACATTCAGTGCTGCTGGAGGATTTGTCACGGATCACAGGGTGTGCCTGTCCACCGACTCGGTTGATCGACTGACCTTCATAAAGATGAACCAGTCTTGGATCACCACCAGCTACCAAACACCTGAAGCTGATATAACAGACTAATTTATTTTCAAATGTCACATCCCTTCAAGACTGATGCTGATGCTGAGTGACTGTCCTGTTATGTTGACTGACTATCCTCCTCCTCCTCAATGATCCGATTGATGATGATTAGTGATGAGCCGAACACCCCCGGGTTCGGTTCGCACCAGAACCCGCGAACGGACCGAAAGTTCGAACGAACATTAGAACCCTATTAAATACAATGGATGCGAACGTTCGAATTCTAAAGTGCTAATTATAACAACTATTATGCATGTTATTGTCCTAAAAAGGGTTTGGGAACCCGGGTTCTGCACCAGGGGACATGTATCAATGCAAAAATAAGTTTTAAAAACGGTCGTTTTCCGGGAGCAGTCATTTTAATGATGCATAAAGTGAAAAAAAAAAAGTCAAATATTCCTTTAAATATCGTACCTGGGGGGTGTCTAAAGTATGCCTGTGAAGTGCCACGTGTTTCCCGTGTTTAGAACTGTCCCTGCACAAAATGACACTTCTAAAGGAAAAAAAAGCCATTTAAAACTGCTTGCGGCTTTAATGTAATGTCTGGTCCCGGTAATATGGATGAAAATCTTTAAGAAAAATGGCATAGCTACCCCATGACCCCCCCCCCTACCCCAGCCCATTACCAGCCCCTTTGGGTCTTGTATGGATATTAAGGGGAACCCCGCACATAAAATAAAAAAGGCCCTATATACTCTGAACAGCCGTATACAGGCGGTGCATACAAGACAGGGACTGTAGGTTTGTTCTTATGTAGAATCTGTTTGTAATTTTGAACAGGTACATTGTTGAAGTGTAGCTCCAGACCAAAAATCTATTTTTAAACTTTTTGGAAAACATAGGTAAGGGTTATCACCCCTGTAACATTTGTTTTGCTGTCTGTGCCCCTGTTCAGAACATTTCACCTCACTTTCCGTCCTAATGACAACTGTTTTTGAAATGTGGTGTTTTTCTTGAAACAAGGATTGCTGATAAAGCATCAGTACAGAGGAGACACCTTTCTCCCATATTTATTCTTACAGGAGAGAATTTTCCTTCCTAGTGGTAGATTTCCTCTCACTTCCTGTTGTCTTCTTGCGTTTGCAAGTAGGAGTCGTTTGTAAGTTGGATGTTTGAAAGTAGGGACCTGCCGTATATACTCTGCAGAAATAGGCCCCTTAGTTGTTGGTGTTGGCACAACACTGTAAGCACTCACAGTTACTCTTGGTTGGTGCTGGAACGCCCTGCTGTCAACTATTATATCAGGAATTTTAATTACATATAATTGTTGAACAGTGGTAGTAAAAATTGGGCCTTTGATGGTGGTGCTGGTGCCACAACACTGTAAGCCCTGACAGTTACTCTTGGTGGGTGCAGCAATGGGCCCTGCTGTGAATTATTAGATCAAGAATTGTAATTACATGCCCCTGTTGAACAGGGGCTGAAAAATTGGGCCTTAGGCACTGGTGGCACAACACTGCAACCCTTCACAGATACTGTACTTGGAGCACAGCAATGAGCCCTGTTGCAAAGTATTGCTTCAAAAATTGTAATGACACGCCCCTGTTAAACAGGGGCTGAAAAATTGGGCCTTAGGCACTGGTGGCACAACACTGCAACTCCTCACAGATACTGTACTTGGAGCACAGCAATGAGCCCTGTTGCAAAGTATTGCTTCAAAAATTGTAATTACACGCCACTGTTAAACAGGGGCTGAAAAATTGGGCGTTAGGCACTGGTGGCGGCACCCATAAACAAAAATGATCTTCCAAGCTATCATCATCAATCGTATCATTGAGGACTCGGAGGAGGAGGATAGCCAGTCAACATAACAGCACAGGCACTCAGCATCAGCATCAGTCTTGAAGGGATGTGACATTTTAAAATCAATTAGTCTGTTATATCAGCATCAGGTGTGTGGTAGCTGGTGGTGATCCAAGACTGGTTCATCTTGATGAAAGTCAGTCGATCAACCGAGTCGGTGGACAGGCGCACCCTGTGATCCGTGACAAATCCTCCAGCAGCACTGAATGTGCGTTCCGAAAGAACGCTGGATGCAGGACAGGCCAGTAGCTCAATTGCATACTGTGCAAGCTCTGGCCAGTGATCCATCCTCAAGACCCAGTAAGCCAGAGGATTTTCGGTGGGGAAGGTGTCCAAGTCTGACCTTGCCCCTAGATATTCCTGCACCATGTTTATCAGACGCTGGCGATGGTTGCTGGAACCGATCATACTTTGGGGCTGCGGACTAAAGAATTGTCTGAACGCATCGGTCAGACGGCCACCTTCCCCACCGCTCCTTCTTTGACTGGCCGAAGCCTCAGCAACTCGTTGTCCAGGACCAGGAGTTTGCAACCTCCCAGTCTCTGGGAACGCGTTGCACAGACCTTTCTGCAAGGCCTCCCGGAGTTGTCTCATCCTCTGCTCCCTCTGCGACGGTAACATAAGGTCCGCAACCTTACCCTTGTACCGTGGATCAAGGAGAGTGGCCAGCCAGTAATGGTCCCTCTCCTTGATCCGAAGAATACGAGGATCCTTCCGCAGACTTTGCAGGATCAGGGAGGCCATGCAGCGTAGGTTTGCTGAGGCATTCGCTCCGGAGTCCTCTGGGTCACTAAGGACGACATGATCCGCAGCCACCTCCTCCCAGCCACGTACAAGTCCACTGGTTTCTTGGGACTGTAAATCATCCCTAAAAGACTGCTGCTGATGATGCTGAGTGCCAGCCTCCACCTCCATGCTGACACAATCCTCCTCCTCCTCCTCCTCCTCCTCCTCCTCCTCCTCCTCCTCTTCCTGTGCGATGGGTGGGACAGAAGGAACACTGTCTGGGTAAAGGGGGCCTTGAGAGGCAAGGAAGTCCTCCTCTTCCTGCCTCTGTTCTGCCTCAAGTGCCCTGTCCATTATTCCACGCAGCGTGTGCTCCAACAGGTGGACAAGAGGTACAGTGTCACTGATGCATGCACTGTCACTGCTCACCATCCTCGTGGCCTCCTCAAATGGTGCCAGGACAGTGCATGCATCCCTGATCATGCCCCACTGGCGTGGAGAAAAAAAACCAAGCTCCCCTGACCCTGTCCTGGTGCCGTAGTCGCACAGGTACTCATTGATGGCCCTCTGCTGCGTGTGCAGCCGCTGCAGCATGGCCAACGTTGAGTTCCACCTGGTGGGCATGTCACATATAAGGCGGTTCTTGGGCAGGTTCAACTCCTTTTGCAGCTCAGCCAGGCGAGCACTGGCATTATAAGATCTGCGGAAATGCACACAGACTTTCCTGGCCTGCCTCAGGACATCCTGTAAGCCCGGGTACCTGCCCAAGAACCGCTGCACCACCAGGTTAAGGACGTGAGCCACACAGGGCACATGGGTCAGTTGTCCCTGTCGGAGGGCGGAGAGGAGGTTGGTGCCATTGTCGCAAACCACCATTCCTGGCTTAAGCTGGCGTGGCGTCAACCACCTCTCGGCCTGGCCCTGCAGAGCAGACAGGACCTCTGCCCCAGTGTGGCTTCTGTCCCCCAAACACACCAGCGCAAGCACGGCATGGCATCTTTTTGCCTGCGTACTTGCGTAGCCCCGTGAACGGCTACGGAGCACCGCTGGTTCATAGGACAAACCACAGGAAGAGGCCATGGAGGAAGAAGAAGAGGAGGGGGTGGAGGAGAGAGGTGTGTCACAACCAGTAGTAGCATTTTGGAGGCGTGGCGGTGGGACAACCTCCAACACTACTGCACCTTGTCCTGAATCCTTCCCAGCTGCCAAAAGAGTGACCCAATGGGCCGTGAAAGAAAGGTAACGTCCCTGTCCATGCCTGCTGGACCATGAGTCAGCGGTAATATGCACCTTACCGCTGACCGCCCTGTCCAGCGAGGCCAAGACATTGCCTTCCACATGCCGGTAGAGAGCCGGAATAGCCTTCCGTGAGAAAAAGTGGCGTTTGGGAACCTGCCACTGAGGAACCGCACATTGCACAAACTCACGGAAGGGGGCCGAGTCTACCAACTGAAAAGGCAGCAGTTGAAGCGCTAGCAATTTAGCCAAGCTAGCATTCAACCGCTGGGCATGTGGATGGCTGGGAGTGAACTTCTTTCGACGGTCCAGCAGCTGGGGCAGGGAAATTTGCCTGCTAGAATCGGACGTCGGTGTACTGCTAGCAGAGTGGGCGCAAGTACTTGGCTGTGACACACCTAATTCTACACCTTCATTCCTCTCAGTGCATGTTTCAGAGAGGACTGAAGTTATAGTGGGGTTGGAGATCCCAGCTGATGCGGTGCAAGGAGAGGTCCGCTTTGTTCTTTGGTGTGGGTCTTTGAGGTAGGCTTGCCAACGAGCTGCATGGCAGGTCAACATATGTCTGGTCAGGCATGTGGTACCCAAGCGGCTGATGTTTTGGCCACGCGATATACGCTTGAGACATATGTTGCAAACAGCAGCTGTGCGATCTGATGCACTAGCCTCAAAAAAGGCCCACACCAAAGAACTTTTTGAATGACGGGCAGAGGCAGCGCCCTGCACAGGCGGAGCTCTGCGGTGTGATTCCGTCGGTGTACTGCCCTTACGCTGGCCACCAAAGGGCATCCTGCCTCGTTGGAGATGTGCCTCCTCCTCATCCTCCTCCTCCTCCTCTCTCCTATTAGGCACCCACGTGGAGTCATTGACCTCATCATCCCCTCCCTCCTCATCACTGGAGCCAATCTGGCAGTATGCTGCAGCTGCTGGAACATGACTGCCAGATTGGTGTCCTTCTTGAGCATCCCCTCTGTCTGCTCTCACGCTACTGCCTTCCTCTAGCTGGGTTTCATCATCAGACCCTTCGAAACGCTGGGCATCCTCCTGGAGCATGTACCCAACACTGTGCTGAAACAGTTCGGGGGACTCCTCAGGAGGAGGACATGGTGGGTCTAGGGAAGGAGTGACTGATGATTTGTCTGACATTGATACCAGGGAAGACGACGCTTTGGCAGCTGCTTTTCCAGTACCCTGAGCCTGGGTGAGAGAGGATGAGGAGGAGGAGGAGGGCTTGGTCATCCACTCTACCAAGTCTTCGGCATGATGTGGCTCAACATGTCCAGCTGCCGAAAAGAAGGACAAGCGTGTCCCATGGCCATGTGCTGATGACAATGCACCGCGTCCACGACCAGCACTGTTGCCCCCAGACACAGAGCCTGCTTGCCCTCTTTTATTGCCTCCTGACTGTCTGCCTCTCCTTGTTTGCCTTCCAGACATTCTAATAGATGGCCTGCAGGGAGATGGGAAAAAAGCAATAAGGGCTACCTTCAGGTGTCCTTCTCTGTCCCTTGAAACAAGGACTTTCACAGTGAAAGAAACTGACACTGTCCCTACCTAGAGTTTTCTATCCCTAGAATAAATGTTTTTTTTAATCACAATATAGCACAAGGACAATTCACTCAATGTCTCTCCAGGTCCCTGGAAACAAGGACTTGCAGAGTGAAAGAAACTGACACTGTCCCTACCTAGAGTTTTCTGTCCCTAGAATAAATGTTTTTTTTAAGCACAATATAGCACAAGGAAAATTAACTCACTGTCCTTACAGGTCCCTGGAAACAAGGACTTGCAGAGTGAAAGAAACTGACACTGTCCCTACCTAGAGTTTTCTGTCCCTAGAATAAATGTTTTTTTTAAGCACAATATAGCACAAGGACAATTAACTCACTGTCCTTACAGGTCCCTGGAAAAAAGGACTTGCAGAGTGAAAAAAAAAAACACTCTCCCTACCTAGAGTTTTCTGTCCCTAGAAAAAATGTTTTTTTTAAGCACAATATAGCACAAGGACAATTAACTCACTGTCCTTACAGGTCCCTGGAAACAAGGACTTGCAGAGTGAAAGAAACTGACACTGTCCCTACCTAGAGTTTTCTGTCCCTAGAATAAATGTTTTTTTTAATCACAATATAGCACAAGGAAAATTAACTCACTGTCCTTACAGGTCCCTGGAAACAAGGACTTGCAGAGTGAAAGAAACTGACACTGTCCCTACCTAGAGTTTTCTGTCCCTAGAATAAATGTTTTTTTTAAGCACAATATAGCACAAGGACAATTAACTCACTGTCCTTACAGGTCCCTGGAAACAAGGACTTGCAGAGTGAAAGAAAAAAAACACTCTCCCTACCTACAGTTTTCTGTCCCTAGAAAAAATGTTTTTTTTAATCACAATATAGCACAAGGAAAATTAACTCACTGTCCTTACAGGTCCCTGGAAACAAGGACTTGCAGAGTGAAAGAAACTGACACTGTCCCTACCTAGAGTTTTCTGTCCCTAGAATAAATGTTTTTTTTAATCACAATATAGCACAAGGAAAATTAACTCACTGTCCTTACAGGTCCCTGGAAACAAGGACTTGCAGAGTGAAAGAAACTGACACTGTCCCTACCTAGAGTTTTCTGTCCCTAGAATAAATGTTTTTTTTAAGCACAATATAGCACAAGGACAATTAACTTACTGTCCTTACAGGTCCCTGGAAACAAGGACTTGCAGAGTGAAAGAAACTGACACTGTCCCTACCTAGAGTTTTCTGTCCCTAGAATAAATGTTTTTTTTAATCACAATATAGCACAAGGAAAATTAACTCACTGTCCTTACAGGTCCCTGGAAACAAGGACTTGCAGAGTGAAAGAAACTGACACTGTCCCTACCTAGAGTTTTCTGTCCCTAGAATAAATGTTTTTTTTAATCACAATATAGCACAAGGACAATTAACTCACTGTCCTTACAGGTCCCTGGAAACAAGGACTTGCAGAGTGAAAGAAACTGACACTGTCCCTACCTAGAGTTTTCTGTCCCTAGAATAAATGTTTTTTTTAAGCACAATATAGCACAAGGACAATTAACTCACTGTCCTTACAGGTCCCTGGAAACAAGGACTTGCAGAGTGAAAGAAACTGACACTGTCCCTACCTAGAGTTTTCTGTCCCTAGAATAAATGTTTTTTTTAATCACAATATAGCACAAGGAAAATTAACTCACTGTCCTTACAGGTCCCTGGAAACAAGGACTTGCAGAGTGAAAGAAACTGACACTGTCCCTACCTAGAGTTTTCTGTCCCTAGAATAAATGTTTTTTTTAATCACAATATAGCACAAGGACAATTAACTCACTGTCCTTACAGGTCCCTGGAAACAAGGACTTGCAGAGTGAAAGAAAAAAAACACTCTCCCTACCTACAGTTTTCTGTCCCTAGAAAAAATGTTTTTTTTAATCACAATATAGCACAAGGAAAATTAACTCACTGTCCTTACAGGTCCCTGGAAACAAGGACTTGCAGAGTGAAAGAAACTGACACTGTCCCTACCTAGAGTTTTCTGTCCCTAGAATAAATGTTTTTTTTAATCACAATATAGCACAAGGACAATTCACTCAATGTCTCTCCAGGTCCCTGGAAACAAGGACTTGCAGAGTGAAAGAAACTGACACTGTCCCTACCTAGAGTTTTCTGTCCCTAGAATAAATGTTTTTTTTAAGCACAATATAGCACAAGGACAATTAACTCACTGTCCTTACAGGTCCCTGGAAACAAGGACTTGCAGAGTGAAAGAAAAAAAACACTCTCCCTACCTACAGTTTTCTGTCCCTAGAAAAAATGTTTTTTTTAATCACAATATAGCACAAGGAAAATTAACTCACTGTCCTTACAGGTCCCTGGAAACAAGGACTTGCAGAGTGAAAGAAAAAAAACACTCTCCCTACCTACAGTTTTCTGTCCCTAGAAAAAATGTTTTTTTTAATCACAATATAGCACAAGGAAAATTAACTCACTGTCCTTACAGGTCCCTGGAAACAAGGACTTGCAGAGTGAAAGAAACTGACACTGTCCCTACCTAGAGTTTTCTGTCCCTAGAATAAATGTTTTTTTTAATCACAATATAGCACAAGGAAAATTAACTCACTGTCCTTACAGGTCCCTGGAAACAAGGACTTGCAGAGTGAAAGAAACTGACACTGTCCCTACCTAGAGTTTTCTGTCCCTAGAATAAATGTTTTTTTTAAGCACAATATAGCACAAGGACAATTAACTCACTGTCCTTACAGGTCCCTGGAAACAAGGACTTGCAGAGTGAAAGAAAAAAAACACTCTCCCTACCTACAGTTTTCTGTCCCTAGAAAAAATGTTTTTTTTAATCACAATATAGCACAAGGAAAATTAACTCACTGTCCTTACAGGTCCCTGGAAACAAGGACTTGCAGAGTGAAAGAAACTGACACTGTCCCTACCTAGAGTTTTCTGTCCCTAGAATAAATGTTTTTTTTAATCACAATATAGCACAAGGAAAATTAACTCACTGTCCTTACAGGTCCCTGGAAACAAGGACTTGCAGAGTGAAAGAAACTGACACTGTCCCTACCTAGAGTTTTCTGTCCCTAGAATAAATGTTTTTTTTAAGCACAATATAGCACAAGGACAATTAACTCACTGTCCTTACAGGTCCCTGGAAACAAGGACTTGCAGAGTGAAAGAAACTGACACTGTCCCTACCTAGAGTTTTCTGTCCCTAGAATAAATGTTTTTTTTAATCACAATATAGCACAAGGAAAATTAACTCACTGTCCTTACAGGTCCCTGGAAACAAGGACTTGCAGAGTGAAAGAAACTGACACTGTCCCTACCTAGAGTTTTCTGTCCCTAGAATAAATGTTTTTTTTAAGCACAATATAGCACAAGGACAATTAACTCACTGTCCTTACAGGTCCCTGGAAACAAGGACTTGCAGAGTGAAAGAAAAAAAACACTCTCCCTACCTACAGTTTTCTGTCCCTAGAAAAAATGTTTTTTTTAATCACAATATAGCACAAGGAAAATTAACTCACTGTCCTTACAGGTCCCTGGAAACAAGGACTTGCAGAGTGAAAGAAACTGACACTGTCCCTACCTAGAGTTTTCTGTCCCTAGAATAAATGTTTTTTTTAATCACAATATAGCACAAGGAAAATTAACTCACTGTCCTTACAGGTCCCTGGAAACAAGGACTTGCAGAGTGAAAGAAACTGACACTGTCCCTACCTAGAGTTTTCTGTCCCTAGAATAAATGTTTTTTTTAAGCACAATATAGCACAAGGACAATTAACTCACTGTCCTTACAGGTCCCTGGAAACAAGGACTTGCAGAGTGAAAGAAACTGACACTGTCCCTACCTAGAGTTTTCTGTCCCTAGAATAAATGTTTTTTTTAATCACAATATAGCACAAGGAAAATTAACTCACTGTCCTTACAGGTCCCTGGAAACAAGGACTTGCAGAGTGAAAGAAACTGACACTGTCCCTACCTAGAGTTTTCTGTCCCTAGAATAAATGTTTTTTTTAATCACAATATAGCACAAGGACAATTAACTCACTGTCCTTACAGGTCCCTGGAAACAAGGACTTGCAGAGTGAAAGAAACTGACACTGTCCCTACCTAGAGTTTTCTGTCCCTAGAATAAATGTTTTTTTTAAGCACAATATAGCACAAGGACAATTAACTCACTGTCCTTACAGGTCCCTGGAAACAAGGACTTGCAGAGTGAAAGAAACTGACACTGTCCCTACCTAGAGTTTTCTGTCCCTAGAATAAATGTTTTTTTTAATCACAATATAGCACAAGGAAAATTAACTCACTGTCCTTACAGGTCCCTGGAAACAAGGACTTGCAGAGTGAAAGAAACTGACACTGTCCCTACCTAGAGTTTTCTGTCCCTAGAATAAATGTTTTTTTTAATCACAATATAGCACAAGGACAATTAACTCACTGTCCTTACAGGTCCCTGGAAACAAGGACTTGCAGAGTGAAAGAAACTGACACTGTCCCTACCTAGAGTTTTCTGTCCCTAGAATAAATGTTTTTTTTAAGCACAATATAGCACAAGGACAATTAACTCACTGTCCTTACAGGTCCCTGGAAACAAGGACTTGCAGAGTGAAAGAAACTGACACTGTCCCTACCTAGAGTTTTCTGTCCCTAGAATAAATGTTTTTTTTAAGCACACTATAGCAGAAGCACAAAACACACTGACACTCTCCCTACCTATCCTTCTCTTTCCCTAAACTAAAGGAATCCAGGTTAAGCAAGAAAGAAATAACAGTCACTGTCCCTGCCTATGCTACTCTATCCCTGCTCCGGAACACACTACACTAGGCCGCCGTGCTGGCGGCCTTTTATAGTGTGGGGCGTGTACTAAACACCCTCAGCAATAATTGGCCACAGGCATCCTGCCTGTGGCCAATCATTGCTCTCCTCGCTGCCGGCGCTGTGATTGGCCAAGCATGCGGGGTCACAGTGCATGCTTGGCCAATCACAGCGCCTGGATGACACTGCGATGGCGTAGTGCATTGTGGGCCGTTCGCGTCACTCGAATTTGGCGCGAACGGCCCAAATCGTTCGATCTTCGTCGAACGATCGAACAGCCAATGTTCGAGTCGAACGTATGTTCGACTCGAACACGAAGCTCATCCCTAATGATGATAGCTTGGAAGAACATTTTTATTTCTGGGTGCCGCCACCAGTGCCTAAGGCTCAATTTTTCAGCCCCTGTTTAACAGGGGTATGTAATTACAATTTTTTATGCAATGCTTTGCAGCAGGGCTCATTCCTGCACTCCAACTAGAGTATCTGGGAGAGGTTGCAGTGTCGTGGCACCAGCACCAGTGCCTAAAGCCCAATTTTTCAGCCCCTGTTTAACAGGGGCATGTAATTACAATTTTTTATGCAATGATTTGCAGCAGGGCTCATTCCTGCACTCCAACTAGAGTATCTGGGAGAGGTTGCAGTGTCGTGGCACCAGCACCAGTGCCTAAGGCCCAATTTTTCTGCCCCTGTTTAACAGGGGCATGTAATTACAATTCTTGATCTAATAATTAACAGCAGGGCCCATTCCTGCGCCCACCAAGAGTAACTGTGAGGCCTTACAGTGTTGTGTCAACACCACCACCACCAAAGGCCCAATTTTTCAGCCCCTGTTCAACAGGGGCATGCAATTACAATTCTTGATCTAATAATTCACAGCAGGGCCCATTTATGCGCCCACCAAGAGTAACTGTGAGGGCTTACAGTGTTGTGTCAACACCACCACCACCAAAGGCCCAATTTTTCAGCCCCTGTTCAACAGGGGCATGCAATTACAATTCTTGATCTAATAATTCACAGCAGGGCCCATTCATGCGCCCACCAAGAGTAACTGTGAGGGCTTACAGTGTTGTGGCAACAAACCTACAGTCCCTGTCTTGTATGCACCGCCTGTATACGGCTGTTCAGCGTATATAGGGCCTTTTTTATTTTGTGTGCGGGGTTCCCCTTAATATCCATACAAGACCCAAAGGGGCTGGTAATGGGCTGGGGTGGGGGGGGGTGGGGGTGATGGGGTAGCTATGCCATTTTTCTCAAAGATTTTCATCCATATTACCGGGACCAGACATTACATTAAAGCCGCAAGCAGTTTTAAATGGCTTTTTTTCCCTTTTAGAAATGTCATTTTGTGCAGGGACAGTTCTAAACACAGGAAACACGTGGCACTTCACAGGCATACTTTAGACACCCCCCAGGTACGATATTTAAAGGAATATTTGACTTTTTTTTTCACTTTATGCATCATTAAAATGACTGCTCCCGAAAAATGGCCGTTTTTAAAACTTCTTTTTGCATTGATACATGTCCCCTGGTACAGAACCCGGGTTCCCAAACCCTTTTTAGGACAATAACATGCATATAAGTCGTTATAATTAGCACTTTAGATTTCGAACGTTCGTATCCATTGTATTTAATAGGGTTCTAACGTTCGTGCGAACTTTCAGTATGTTCGCGGGTTCTGGTGCGAACCGAACCCGGGGGTGTTCGGCTCATCCCTATTCCCCATCTACACACGCTTTTTGTTTCCCATTTCCACGCTGACAATTTGATGCCAAGGAGCCCAAATTTGCATAACCAAAAAACAGATATGGAGCATTATTTATTGTGCCAAGCCGTGCGTTCAAATAAAGAAAACACGTGCAAGTAATTAACCAATTGCCCAGCAATAATGTATTCAGTGGTTTGTCTGCTTTTACATCAATATACACAAATGAAAGAAAAAAACTGCTTGGAATAAAATGGTGTGTGTGTGCTATGAACAGCCATGTAGATTTTGTATCCAGGGTGAACATAGAGCAAAGACACAGCTGCAGCTGCCGACGGTGACAGATGAGTCATCATTAGCAGCTCTGCAGGCCAACACTATTAGGTACCAAAGGCACATTGCTGTTTTAGCCATAAACTCTGCATTGACATCAAGCCACGTTTTCTTCACCAAGTCTCTAGTTTAAAGCAGACCTAAAGAGTACTGACTTCCTAAAAATGATGTATATTTTGCTGATAAACTTGCAGTTGTACAATGTCATTCTATTCTCAGCAATGAGGTTTAACTACCTGTGTGGACTTTTACAAACCACCAATTCTTAAAAAAATCAGTTTTATGTTAAAAAAAATTGTAACTTTTATTTTTACATGCAGCTAGTATAAGTAGCTAAATATGGGTTTGTTTCTGCCCCCATCCAACAAGCACTCAGACTGGCAGAAGGAGGGGCAGTGTTAGAAGGCCACCAGGGGAGGTGCATGCCTATGTGTGTATGAACAAAGGAAAGGGAATTTGGGACTTTGAATGAGGTTATTGACAGGTTGGGTCAAAGCGATAAAATCATATTTATTGACATATAGGATATGAATGCATATCAATCATTATAACGGTGCATATTGTGTATAAAGTATTGACTCATGATATAATGCAACCAAGACAAAATAGTCATAGATTAATGAGAGTACATGACATAATCAAATATATAAAAAAGATAATTAGACATAACAATATGAGTTCATATATGTACATCTATTGGTTTGGCAGTACAAAAAGAATATTGAAAAAGGAGTATCAAAATATTATGGTATGATATTGCTGAGTATCGTATCTGGGTAGGGACCTAAAAAAACATGTAGCTACATCCTGTAAGCCCGTTTTGTTTTCATTAACACGCCTCAGGGGCGGATGCTATCACGTATCTATAAAAAATAATATAAATATATATATATTTAGGTAAATAGATCTAATATTAAAACATGCAGAGCAAAAAGAACAAATTAATCGGTCCTGGGTACTTACATACATAAAAGTATGAGAGTATATGGTATGGGTGAGGCCAGGGCCAGCAAATTAGTCTCTCCCGGGCGCTGACGTGGTTGAAAGGCCCCAAAGCAGAGCAACAGGGAGTACATGCACCCTCCCCGGACCATAGACATCCAATCTCCATAGTAATCACAGATTGTATTCGACAAGCGATGGTAATTTTGGGTGTGGTCTAAAGCGAATAAAAATGTATCCGTTGTAAAAACATTGTGAATGGTATAAAAATAAATGCTCAATAAGGGCATGGAAAGGGTGAAGGATTGGTGAGTAATAGTGAAGAAATGCCAGCCATGCCTATGTGTGTAAGCAGGGGTTAGTACTTCTTTTAGTGAGGTCCCTTCCCTAGGGAAGGATCTAGTAGGCAGAGTTGTGTATCCCTATATATTCTGGAGTGGGAGAAGTCTGGACAGAGGAGTGATGGGAATAGGCTACCCCTGGTAGAAATCATGTAAGTCTGTAGTCTATGGAGGAAAACCCTTCAGGGTAGGCCCATAAAGACCCTGTAGGAGAGTCCATCTTTGGGGAAAATGTAAAGGAGTACAGAAGAGATGGTTGGACATTCTTTAGCAATGTGCATTTAGACTGTGGTGCAGTATTCAGGACATGAAGCTATGAAGGTGAAAGTGGTTCTAAAGGCTTATGCCGCGTACACACGACCGTTTTTAATGACGAGAAAAATGCAATTTTTTAAAATGGTCATTAAAAATGATTGTGTGTGGGCTTCAGAGCATTTTTCACGACGTGAAAAATGGCCATGAAAAAATTGGAACATGCTCTAATTTTTATCGTCGTTTTTCACATCGTCGTTTTTCTCGTCATGAAAAATGGCCGTGTGTAGGCTTTATCGACGTGAAAAAAAATGCTCATACTCAGAATCAAGTATGAGACGGGAGCGCTCGTTTTGGTAAAACTAGCGTTCGTAATGGAGATAGCACATTCGTCACGCTGTTACGGACTAAAAAGCACGAGGCTGAAAAGCGCGAATCGTCTCTCAACAAACTTTACTAACATGAAGGGTGGCGCCATCCGAATGGAACTTCCCCTTTATAGTGCCGTCGTACGTGTTGTACGTCACCGCACTTTACTCTAGCATTTTTTTCCACGATAGTGTGTAGGCAAGGCAGGCTTGAGAAGAATCACGTCGAGAAAAACTTAGTTTTTTTCAATGACATTAAAAACGGTCGTGTGTACGCGGCATGAAAGTTTTTTCCTTAATGCAGTCGATGCATTAAGGTAAAAACCTTCTGGGTGCAGCTTCCCCTCTTATACTGATCTGAGCCCCATCTTGATCCAGGGATGTGCATGAGAGCAGTGACTTTCCCGGGTCTCTCTCCTCATTGACTCGCAGCAGCTGGAGCCATTGACTCCTGCTGCTGTCAATCACAGCCAGTGAGCCAATGAGGAGAGAGTGGGGGCGGGGCAAAGTCACTCTCTGTGTGTGTGAATGGACACACAAAGCTTTGCTCTGGATCGAGCCTGCTCAAGTGCCCCTATAGCAACAGGGGGGAGGAGCCAGGACTGCTGCAGGGGACCCAAAAGAAGAGGATCGGGGCTGTTCTGTACAAAACCATTGTACAGGGCAGGAAAGTATGACGTTTATTTTTTGTTATTTGTTTTTTCCCTTCAAAATCACTTGAAGGTTGTGATGTGCAGAATTGTTGTTGTCTTTCTATTATAGTAAAACTTGTTAAAATGTCAGTAACTAAGATAATAGAGTTACTTCATATTACTAATGTGTGTGTGTACCATATCTCATCTCTGATCATGAAGGAGGTGGGGGGAGTCCCTGTCCAGCTTGGAAGGAGCCAGTCGTGAAACAGGGAAGCCAACATGTGTTTACATGGAGCATGCTGAGAGGGGAAGAGAGCAGAGTGAGAATATAGGCAGACCACCAACCTAGCTGTGCTGTATGCCCAGGATGTGTAAGGCTCCTGTATATGTATAAAACTCAAACAACAAATATATCTGGATGAGACTTTTTAGGCATTAAAATATCCACACATTTACAACCAAATCTTAAAAATCACTGACACAAACAATAATTAAAAGAGCTCAAAATGCTGACACTGTATGTGTATGGTCATAGTGATGTGAAGGCTCTCCTGGTTCACGACATGTTCCAAAATTTATTTCTTAGGGGAGAAGAGAGTTCCTTCACTGAAAATCATACAACAGGATGTAACAACCATTGGTATATCGTATTTCACATATTGATTAGTGAAGATGAACTTCACAATGTGGTCCATATAGTGAACTTGGTCTTGAGTTATTCACATTACGGTCATCACAGAGGACAAAGGGGGCACTCTTTACATCTGGAGGAAAAGAGATTTCAGCTCGAAATACAGAAAGGCTTCTTCACAGTAAGAGCTGTGAAAATGTGGAATAGACTCCCTGCAGAGGTGGCCCTGGCCAGCTCAGTAGATTGCTTTAAAAAAAGGCCTGGATTCTTTCCTAAATGTACATAATATAACTGGGTACTGATATTTAGATATATATTTTTTAAACGGTTCACCCCCAGGTCCATACCAGGCCCTTCGGGTCGAATATAGATTTGGAGGGGACCTCCCACGCCAAAATGTAAAAAAAAAATGGCGTGGGGTCCCCCCAAAAATCCAGACCCTTAGCCGAGCATGCTACCCTGTAGGTCAGGAAAGGGAGGGGACAAGCGAGCGTGGGCCCCACGCCCTCAAAATTGAAGGATGGGTGCTTTGGGGCAGGGGTGCTCTGCCCCCCACCCCAAAGCACCTTGCTGTAGTGAAGTAATATAGTGGTTAGATAATTAATATTTAGGTATTAGTATGATGAAGTAATTTCTGCAGCAACAACCCAATTCTTCCAGAGAGATTTAATTGAACAAAGTCCAATACTTGCAACAGATGACAAAAATCCAATAGAGTAAATATAACTCAGAATAGTAGCTTTAGAGTCCCATCTTTTCCTAGACCTGTGCCTTCATATCCATAGGGGATGACAAAACTGACCTCCAGATTATATTGCCTATCCACTGAATGGCTGAGCAATTTGATTGGCCGTCTCCATTAGGTCTTTTATCTAGCCTCTGTCTTTCAGAGTGACAGATAATGACCCCCAGTCGGAAACAGCTGCAGTCATCAACTGCCCTAATTTGCATTCTTGCATATTAACATCAACAAGTCCCCTTTGAAATGTTCAATTAGGTTAACAGGCAATACCTTACACACCTAGGTAGACTTGCATAAGATTAACACATCAAAGGGGTCTTCAGCTGTCCCTTTTGATATGTCCAAATTCAGTTGGCTTGGACAACGCAACTGAATTCCTGGTCAATATAGTAATGTAATACAATATCCTACATAAATCGGCCAACATATTACAAAACTTGCCCCCATGTTGATGAGGACAAGGGCCTCTTCCCGACAACCATTGCCGGTGGTTGTCGGGGTCTGGGGGCAGGGGGATTATCGGAATCTGGAAGCCACCATTAACAAGGGGGCCCCCAGATCCCACCCCCCTTCTATGTGAATGGGTATCGATACATCGTACCCCTACCCATTCACCAAAGAAACAGTGAGATGTTAAAAAACGGCTTTGTAGTTTAACAAAACCTTTATTAAATAAGAAGCCCGGAGCCATCTTCTCCTGGTTCCATCATCTCCCGGTGCTGTCTTCTTTTTTTCTCTCGTGGAGGTACCTTCTTCCTCGCGGTCGCCATCTTCTTCCTTGCCGCCGCCTTCTTTCTCGCTGCCGCTGTTTTTTACTTCTTCCTCTCCGCTGACTTCGTCTTCTTCTTCTTCCTCGCTGCCGCTTTCTTCTTCTTCCTCGCTGCCGCTGTGGTCTTCATTGCCACCGGTTACCCTCTAAAAAACAAAAAAAGCCGGTCTTGATCTGAAGCTGTCTTTCTCCGTTGTGATGCTCCCACTGTCCGACACCTCTTATATAGGCATGGGGCGTGGTCATTCAATGATGTTGCCTGGAGAGCCCGTCCCTTGTGATGTCACCCCCCTATGTTGAGGGCATGCGGCCTGGTATGGTTCAGGAGGGGGGGGTGCTAAGTCGTCCCCTCCCTTTCCTGGCCTACTGAGTGGCATGCTCGGATAAGGGTCTGGTATAGATTATGGGGGACCCCACGTCATTTTATTTTACATTCAGCAGGGAAGCCCGCTGACAGTTGATGAATCATCGGTTGTTAAGGACGCGTGGCTGGCTTCCCGGCCCCCTGCTTAGCAACCTGCTATATACAGTGTTAAAATAAAAACTGCAAAACACATCAAAAATCACATCGCAAACACAACACTTGCATTTCTGGTGCGGTTCCATTGAAGTCTATTACCCGCAAATCGTGGGAAAAATGTCCCCGACCCTTTCCAAAAACGCCTCGGCCGCAAAACGCATAGATGTGAACTTGTACCATAGGAAACAATGTTAAATGGACTGTAGAGCGTTGCTGCAAAATGCACAAAAAAAACGCATAGGTATGAACCTAGGGTAATCCCATATTATCTATCACTGTCTACTCATCCCATACATTAATAGGGCTGGTCCATAGGCATGCGCAGGGGGTGCGCCTGGGCACACCCTAATCACCCTGCGCGGTGCAGATTCCCCCTGCTGATATTTCACCAAAGCTCCTAAGAATAATTTAAAAATATATAAATAAACTTGACAAAAATAAAAAAACACTGAAACTGTCCACTACTCTACTACATGTTAAAATCTTTACATTTATTTAGAGTTTGTGTGTATATATATATATATATATATATATATATATATATATATATATATATATATATATATATATATATATATATTAGAGGTGCACGATTAATCGTTATAAGATCGCGATTTCGATTCACCCCCCTCGCGATCTCCAGGCTGGATTAGCTCGATTTTTGTATTTTTGTATTTCCGCACCGGAACCAGCATGGAACACAAATGGCGCTGATCGGAACTGACGTCAGCAATCGGAACTGATGTCAGTCAGCAGAGAGCGTGATGCGCCGCAGCGCCGCATCATCATGGGCAGTACCACCACGTTTTTTCGGCCGCTCCAGCCCTCTGCTCATTAGCATTCCTGAAAAAACAGTAGGCGTGAGCGGCAAAGCAGAGGGCTGGAGAGGCGGGGCGGTATTAGGAGAATTTGCATTTGTGAGGAACAGTAGGAGGGAGCGGCAATGTACAGGGCTGGGGGGCGGAGTTCCGATAAGAGCCGAGAGCTAGGGGGAACAGAATCCGGTGGGGAACCATTCTTGGTACAACACCTGTTAATGAAACACCACAGTGAGTGCGCATTGCACACTGTGAGTCTGTGTGTGCACCAGTATTGATCCGATGATTCAAAACACACACGTGAGTACCGGCAACCACCAAACTCTGGGGTAGCTGACTGTGGAAATATTCATAATATAGGTAGCTGACTCAGACTGTGGTAATATTCATAATATTTTATGAGGGACAGTGGTTTCTGGTATTTTAAGTCCACTCCTCACATGCCCCCCTTTAATAGCCTGTCTGACTGTCATCTGCAAGGTCTGGGGCCCAGAACTTGCAGGTGACAGTCAGACAGGCTATTCAAGGGGGGCATGTGAGAAGTGGACTTAAAATACCAGAAACCACTGTCCCTTATAAAATATTATGAATATTACCACAGCACAGTCTGAGTCAGCTACCCAGACCTTGCAGACAGGCTATTAAAGGAGGACTTAAAATACCAACCACTGTCCCTTACGAGACTGCGCACAGATATTTTATATCTCTCATGTTCAGAGGTTGTAAATCTGTAAAATATTTATTTTTTTGAGAATCGTGAGAGAATCGTGATCTTCATTCTATGCAAAAGAATCGTGATTCTCATTTTTCCCAGAATCGTGCAGCTCTAATATATATGTATATATTAAGGGCACACGGGGCGCTGCCAGCTCTCTCCTCTCCACCCCCTATATGCAGTGGACAGGTGCATGCATCTATCCACGGCTGCCGCCCCCTATTCATGTGTCCAGCCCCTTTCGGGTCACCAGGCACATGAATTACAGCGGCCAGGGTTTTTATTTTTTTAAGCACCTGATTAAAGCCTTAGGCTCTAATAGGCTTCAAAATAGTGTGGGCTCGGGTCGCAGAGCATGCGTCCTGAGTCCAGCCAGGTGTTGCAACAGCGACTGAATAATCGCTGTTGCAACACTGATTCTCCTCCCAGCCAATCGGGAAGCAGGTATAAAACCCAGGAGAGGAATTCAGAAGGAGACAACGGAGACCGCCACGCTAGGAGATGGCCACAGCAGCTCTGACCGCGGCTCTTACCTCCTGCTTCCACTGTAAGGACAGCAGGTGGTGGATGGGGGGTGTTAGTGCCATGGGAGGGGGGTTGGCAGTTGTGCTTGTCCCGCTCCACTGGCGGCCCGGGGGGGGGGGGGTCTGCTGCCCCACCCAAGAAAAAAACACCAGCTGCCACTGAGATATATATACACACACACGCAGGTATGTTTGAGTTTTGGGGTGCACACCCTAATGCAATAGGCTGCCCACACCTATGGGCTAGTCATGGATAATCCTGACATAAAGAGAGGGGAGGAAAATGGAAGTATTAAGAGGGATCCTAGAGTTTGGCTTTAAACCACAAAGAAGCAGCAAAATGGCCATCTGTGGCCCAAAAAACACCAGTTTGTCCATATTGCTGTTTACAATCTATTTGGCTAAGATTTTGATTTTGGACTTTACAATAAAAAAAATTACATGTATGATAGAGCCTGATTTCTCATTTATCAACATTGCAATGTGCCATTACATGAATGTACAAAAATCTAACTTTTCTTTCAAACATTTCTATTGCCTCCTGATAACAAGACACCGTTTGTCTAACTGTCAGTGATACAACCGAGCTAAGCATGCACACGTGTCAGTGATTCAGCAATGGAGAGTTAAATCTGACAATCATTGTCAGCCATTAACAGCTGCATATTCTGCTCATTTTGCACTTTCGTTAAAAACCAGTTGCATTGTCAGATCTGAATTGAGTTCAATTTTGTGCTGAAGGAAAGCTTAATTGTCTTAGTCGTCTGACCAGGGAAAATTTCACACATTTGGAGTCTGTTTGCAAACAGGCTCTGTGGCTGGTGGATTGCGAAGCGAGAGGTTACCCTGTATGCTTTGTTTTCCAATCTGCCTTCTCAACACACATATAAAACACTGGTAATCAAAGGCTAACCCATCAAAGTGAAATATGAGATGGTTCTAGATTATAATAAAATGATTCTAAGCATTAACATATTAAAAAAGGTGAAATTTAAAAGGGAATGTATACTGGTATGGTTCATGTTTTGTTTTATTTATTATCAGTGCTAAAAAAAAAATCTAGTTTTTAGCCAAATACTGTACATATGAAACATTGTATTATAATAATATGAAGACTTCTTTTTGGCCAGCAGAGCTCTCGTTTCCTTTATATATAGAATATTCCTCTATTGTAAAAGGACCTCTGAAAAACAGAATGTGAATCATCACAACAGTAGGGCATCCCTTATCAGAGGTCTGAGTCATGGGTTTCAATCAAAGGAAAATGCAAAGTAAGTTGGTTTGCCTTGATGTCCCTTTAGTTTAACCCATACTGCTGTGAGAAATATTTGTTATGATTATGTTAATGTTTTTAATATATATAGATATATATACATACATACAGTATCTCACAAAAGTGAGTACACCCTCACATTTTTGTAAATATTTTATTATATCTTTTCATGTGACAACACTGAAGAAATTACTTTTTGCTAGCACCCTAATGTTTAGGCAGGGTTGCTAGTACATTTACCTGCCAGGCATAGTTGCCTTGGCCAATTGTTAGGGGATTAATTGATCCCACCCTAATTCTGGAATTGCTGCACTTCTCTCTTCTGTCACTAGATGGCCGGGTATCTGGTGACATTAGATAAGACAAGGGCATGGCAAGGACAGATTAGGAATAGATAGCCAATGGGCAGGGATCTTTTTGGGTCCCTTGGCCTGCTGGGAGAGCCTATTTATTTGGGTGAGGTCAGGTGATCAGGGTTTTGTACCACCTGGACGGCTGTCTGGGTGGACGTGTGTTGTGTTGCCCGGGCTGCTAGGCCAGAGCTCGAGGCCTATCTCGGGGACATATGGCTGCTAGGCTGTCTGAGGGCCTAGCCAGAAGCAAGAGAGCAGCGTAGGGTTGGGTTTCGGCTTGCAGTCCAACCATAAGTGACGCTTCTGCCGGCCGGAGATCCTGCCGTGGTTGGAGGTAGAAGGGAAGCTGTCGCCACTAAGGGCCCTTCCACTTTATTACCAGGGACCACAGTGAGTGGCTGAAGCAAGTACCAGGGCAGTATTCTCACCAACCAGGGACGGTGAAGAATTGGGAAAATTCAGCAGGTGTCAAGCCAGGGACCCAGCCAGTGCGGGTGACTTTTGCAGAGCAGCCTTGTGTACCATGCCAGGGATCGAGCAGGCCAGTGGGGTGAAGCTTGAGTATCTGAGTGCCAAGCTAGGAACCCAGGCAGCGGAGGTGACGCTTGCAGAGCAGCTTTGTGTGCCAAGCTGGGGACCGAGCAGGCCAGTGGGGTGACGATTGAGGAAGATACTCAGTGAGAAGGTTGGAAGAGCTCCAGTGGCAGTGGATCAGCAAGTCTAGTGAGAGACTGGGAGCTCAGTGGAGTGAAGATCTCCTCTTGTAGAGGAAGTACAGAAGTTTGTTACAACTTGTGTTAGAAACTGTTATAAGACTGTGCCATAGGAGACAGCGATCCTACACATGCAGGTATGGTTTCTTTCTGGATGCCTTTTCCTGCATGGCTGTCTACCTATAGAAGTCTCAGAGTCTAATTCACATTGCAACTACTAAAGTGTGTTTTGGCCCTAAACCCCACAGGTCTGTTCAAAAGAAAATTAATCTCTTTGCATTCAAGAAGTGTCTGGCGCCCATGAATCTACTTTGCATTACACCCACCATGCCTTGTAACCCACTCTACACAGAAGAATGCCAGCTGTCCCTAACTATGGAGGTTCTCATTAAACCAAAATGGACCCGGGACCTTGCTACATAAAGTAGTGAGTGTACAGCTTATATAACAGTGCAAATTTGCTGTCCCCTCAAAATAACTCAACACACAGCCATTAATTTATAAACTGCTGGCAACAAAAGCTAGTACACCCCTAAGTGAAAATGTCCAAATTTGGCCCAATTAGCCATTTTTCCTCCCATGTATCATGTGACTCGTTAGTGTTACAAGGCCTCAGGTGTGAATGGGGAGCAGGTGTGTTAAATTTGGTGTTGTCGCTCTCACCCTCTCATACTGGTCACTGGAAGTTCATCATGGCACCTCATGGCAAAGAACTCTGAGGATCTGAAAAAAAAAAAAAAAAGAATTGTTGCTCTACATAAAGATGGCCTAGGCTATAAGAAGATTGCCAAGACCCTGAAACTGAGCTGCAGCACGGTGGCCAAAACCATACAGTGGTTTATCAGGACAGGTTCCACTCAGAACAGGCCTCGCCATGGTCAAACAAAAAAGTTGAGTGCACGTGCCCAGCGTCATATCCAGAGGTTGTCTTTGGGAAATAGACGTATGAGTGCTGCCAGCATTGCTGCTGGGGTTAAAGGGGTGGTGGGTCAGCCTGTCGGTGCTCATACGCCGCACACTGCATCAAATTGGTCTGCATGGCTGTCGTCTCAGAAGGAAGCCTCTTTTAAAGATGATGCGCAAGAAAGCCTGCAAACAGTTTGCTGAAGACAAGCAGACTAAGGACATGGATTGCTGGAAATATGTCCTGTGGTCTGATGAAACCAAGATAAACCTATTTGGTTCAGATGGTGTGAAGCGTGTGTGGCGGGAACCAGGTGAGGAGTACAAAGACAAGTGTGTCTTGCCTACAGTCAAGCATGGTGGTGCGAGTGTCATGGTCTGGGGCTGCATGAGTGCTGCCGGCACTAGGGAGCTACAGTTCTTTGAGGGAACCATGAATGCCAACATGTACTGTGACATACTGAAGCAGAGCATGATGCCCTCCCTTCGTAAACTTGGCCACAGGGCATTATTCCAACATAACAACCCCAAACCCACCTTGCTAAAGAAGCGGAGGGTAAAGGTGATGGACTGGCCAAGCATGTCTCCAGACCTATGGCGATGTGACAGGTTTTCTTTGTGTTGTGCTTTACACTAAATAAGACACAGAACGGTAACTCACTATCAGGAACCATGAATCGGACGGAGACAGAATATACAGTAAAAATCACACCATTTAATATAGTGGTAAAAATGGTACAAATAGTAAATGTAGTCAAAACATAGCCAGGGTTCGGTAACCAAATCGGTTAGTAAGAACAAGCCAGGAAATCAGGGAGCCATAGATCAGCGTAGTTAGAGCAGCAGACAGAATCAGGAACCAGTAGGGACGTCAGCCAGGCAAGTCTTCAACAGGAACACAGCAGAGAGTCTCTAGATATGTTGACCAAGGCGAAGGCACAGGAGATCTAATCCATACAGCTTAAATAGCCAGCAGGGCTTGTTAACGAGCAGGATATGATCACCAGGTGAGTCAATTTGGAATGATGAGTTCTGGCAATTAACCAACAGCTGAGCAACCTGAGCTCTGAGAAGGGAGGGCTGAGACCAGCCCTGACACTCACTTCTCCTGGCTCTTCTCTCACTGGAAACGGTGGGTGAGGATAGAAGAGCCGGTAACAGCCAGTTACCAGTCTTTGTTTACATTTGTGATTGGCTGTGAATGGATCACAGCCGATCGAGTGCTAAACAGCCACCAGCTAATGGCTGTTTACCAGTGTCGATGACGAGCAGTGTTCCCGGGAACATGCCGCCACCTACATGCACATGCAGTGCACTCCCGTTTGCGCGCATACACCATGTGCAAGGGGGAATTACTATCTGTAATCATGTGGTAAACAGCCAAGCCCTTTGGCTGTTCACCCCTTCGGTGACGAGCTGTGTCTCAGAACACGCCGCCACCAACAGTGCAGGGCTGCGCATACCCCATCGCATGCATGCCCTGTTTGAATGGGACGACGTCATAGGACATCCGCCCAGAACGAGAGCTGCACCGTCCCTCCGTCATTTGACGGTGGGTGGACGGCAACTGGTTAAAGGGGGGTAATTCTTTTCTATACCCAATGTATTTATATATACTGTATATATTATACCATTTTGACTATTTATGCAAATAAGCTGATTAACATATTAACACCAGCCAAACTCACTTATGTAACCCTCTAGACATCCAAAACTTTGTGAATTTCCAAAACAGGATCCCATTGTATAGCCATAACAAGCTCGCTTGGAACAAGAGAACCAATAGTCTCCCAGAGTCTCTCTTGTTTGTTTCTACATCGCAAGCTATACCTGTCACATGTCCACACATTCTTTTAAAACCTATGTTTAGTTTATTTATTTATTTAAAATCAGGACAATCAAGTATTCACAAGTATTGTGATGATGGCTGCTGCCTTAAAATCTGAAGTCATCTGCACCCCCACTTACCTGCACAGCAATCTTCCAGTGCTGCAGGGGTCAATACAGCCACTGGACTTGTCATAGGCACTCGTCAAGAGGGCCAACTATGTCCATTTTTTCTGCCCTCCTCCTCCATTCATACTATAGTTGTAAGTTGTACTATAGCTTCCTGCAATGAAAAATTATCTATGAATGGAGGATAGGCAAATTAATAAAGTCTGCCGCCTCCTATCATAGAGCGGTTTTTATTGTTATACATTACAGTCCAGCATTTTGAATGGAGGAGAGGTGCAGAATGCATAGTTGTCACTCTTGCCAAATACCTATGACAGGTCCAGTGGCTGTATTAACTGAAATCCTCTGCTCCACCCCCCACAATGATAATCTACCAGCCACAGCAAGTGGCCCTTAACCGTGAACACTTCCAGCCATGGAGTCACCATCCTATATTCTTGGAGTGCTAGGAATACAATCTATAGGGCACACATAATTTTGTCCATCGGACTAAAATCCAAAGTACAAACACGCATTCTTGGAAGCAATGCTCACCATCAGACAACATTAGCAGAAGTTGCCCAAAGGGTGGCGCTAAAGAGCGGAAAAACAACATAGTTTCGTGGATGTTGGCTGAAAATGTTCTGCCGTCTGTATTCAGAACAAGTTCATGGCCAATGCCCTTCGGACAAAAATCCACGGATTTGTCCGATGGAAATCTGATCGTGTGTACGAGGCTTAAGGGCTCATACAGACCATTAACTGTGGTGTGCATTGTGGGGGTACAATATTTGATTACAACACAATGCACTATTTACTTTTTTAAGCTTTATTGAAATGTCACAAAATTACATTTCATTCAACTCTATGCACTGAAAGAATATCACAATAGTGCATGCAGGGAGGTGCAGTACACTGAGTAAAAATGCAACACACCACAACACACCCAGTGTGAACTTGTTATATAGAATTTTCTTCTTTTTTTTTAATGTTCCCTTGCCTTGAGCCTCTGTTGAGCAACGCTGATCAATGCACCTGCTGTGAACGAGTCCTAAGCCTTTTTGTTAGTATGAAAATCTAGTTGTAGTACAACAAAATACCACAAGGTGTCTCACAGACATCAACTGCGTGCAAGGAAGACTCACATACCCCAAGTGTAATATTTCACCCCATATTGTACTCTCTGCATTGTAGGGTATATAATGATACATAAAAAAAAAGGACACAAACAATAACATCCTTGTGTCATTTCTATAGGTTTGTTTTTTGTTTGTTTTTTATCTGCATGTTTATTTTGTTGTGCATTGGTTTTCTTTTTTTTACTTAGGACAAGACACTCTTGAGAATTTTTATTTTTATTTTATTACTTGTGTTGTATGTGCAATGGACCCCTCTCCTTTCACAAGGGACCTTAAAAACCCAGCCACCATTGCTTCACATGTTATTCAATCACAGTGAGTCTTGTCCATGTCCACCTCCCTGCACTGTATAACTAACAGACTACCTACTGCTGATCTAACCTCATCAAGTTACATTATAAAACCATAGTGCTACTGAATTCTTCCTGAAAAATCTAGGGCCTACCCCTCCTCAAAAACTGCAGTTCCTAGGAGTTACTCCCAAACTCTTTACACCCAAACTCCCAAACTCTTTACTTTGCTTATTCTCAGACTGTTCTCTGAAAAAATGTGTTATTTGTCAGAAGACGGTAACAGCCTCTGTGACCACTTGCTTAGCTATGAGTAAGCACTGAGCTACAGTGTGAAACGCGTCAGCTTGTCTGCCTTTATTTTGCTGTGGCATGGATTGTTGTGATTTGACTTTTTAAAAAAGGAACCTTTTTTGGAGTGCAGCTGTCCAAAACTTCTTCCAATTATCGCATTACCATATGCATTGCTTGCACCCGTGGCTTGGGATGGAGTGAAAGACCAAATCAAATACATCTGAGCAGTAACTTTATCTCTTCACTTGGATGAATGACCTGACAGTGAATATGTTTATAGCGGTATTAAACCCAAAACCAAAAATATAATATATTACAGTCTACCAATCCATAAATGTGGTGGCTGCTATTGTTTTATTTATTTTTTACTTTTTTCCTTTATTTTTACTCGGTCTAGTAACACATCTTCTGTCTTAAAAGAGAAGTATGGGAATACTTTTTTTTTTTTTTTTTACCATACTTATCTAGGTTGATGCAGCATCAGTCCGATGAGATGTAACAGAGAAATGAGAGACGTACACTGCAGAGCGTGGCACCACATCCAACAATATATGAGCAAAAAAACTGAAAAAAAAATTGACTTTTAAGGTTGCCACTAAAACCTCGATGAGGAAAAGAATGGGTCTCACATTAAGATAAAAATAATACATTTATCAGAATCACATGTAGCGGGTATATACAGTCATGCTCGAAATTGTTGGCACCCCAGAATTTTTTCCAGAAAATCAAGTATTTCTCACAGAAAAGTATTGAAGTAACACATGTTTTGCTATACACATGTTTATTCCCTTTGTGTGTATTGGAACAAATCAAAAAAAGGGAGGAAAAAAAGCAAATTGGACATAATGTCACACAAAACTCCAAAAATGGGCTGGTCAAAATTCTTGGCACCCTTAACTTAATATTTGGTTGCACACCCTTTGGAAAAAATAACTGAAATCAGTCGCTTCCTATAACCATCAATAAGCTTCTTACACCTCTCACCCAGAATTTTGGACCACTCTTCCTTTACAAACTGCTCCAGGTCTCTCTTATTGGAAGGGCGCCTTTTCCCAACAGCAATTTTAAGATCTCTCCACAGGTGTTCAATGGGATTTAGATCTGGACTCATTGCTGGCCACTTTAAAACTCTCCATCGCTTTGTTGCCATCCATTTCTGGGTGCTTTTTGACATATGTTTGGGGTTAATTTACTGCTGGAAGACCCAAGATCTCGGACGCAAACCCAGCTTTCTGACACTGGGCTCTACAGTGCGACCCAAAATCCTTTATTAATCCTCAGATTTCATGATGCCTTGCACACATTCAAGGCACCCAGTGCCAGAGGCAGCAAAACAACCCCAAAACTTCAATGAACCTGCACCACATTTCTCAGTAGGTACTGTGTTCTTTTCTTTGTAGGCCTCATTCCGTTTTTGGTAAACAGTAGAATGATGTGCTTTACCAAAAATCTCTATCTTGGTCTCATCTGTCCACAAGATGTTTTCCCAGAAGGATTTTGGCTTACTCAAGTACATTTTGGCAAACTGTAGTCTTGCTTTTTTATGTCTCCGTGTTAGTAGTGGGGTCCTCCTGGGTATCCTGCCATAGCCTTTCATTTCATTTAAATGTCGACGGATAGTTCACGCTGACACTGATGTTCCCTGAGCCTGCAGGACAGCTTGAACTTCTTTGGAACTTGTTTGGGGCTGCTTATCCACCATCCGGACTATCCTGCGTTGCAACCTTTCATCAATTTTTTCTCTTCCGTCCACGCCCAGAGAGATTCGCTACAGTGCCATGGGGTGCAAACTTCTTGATAATGTTGCGCACTGTGGACAAAGGCAAATCAAGATCTCTGGAGATGGACTTGTAACCTTGAGATTGTTGATATTTTTTCACAATTTTGGTTCTCAAGTCCTCAGACAGTTCTCTCTTTCTCTTTCTGTTGTCCATGCTTAGTGTGGCACACACAGACACACAAAGACTAAGTGAACTTCTCTCCTTTTTATCTGCTTTCAGGTGTTTTTTTTATATTGCCCACACCTGTTACTTGCCCCAGGTGAGTTTAAAGGAGCATCACATGCTTGAAACAATCTTTTTTATCCACAATTTTAAATGGGTGCCAAGAATTTTGAGCATGTGTATAGCAAAACATGTGTTACTGCAATACTTTTCTGTGAGAAATACTTGATTTTCTGGAAACATTTCTGGGGTGCCAACAATTTTGAGCATGACTGTACTTTTAAAACTGGTGAAGACACCAGTGATGCATAGTTCCCTGCGGCCCAGCAGGTGGCGCTGTCACTTTGGGCCGGGGTTGAACCATCGCTGCAGTGCCGTTCCCTTTGTGACCTCTCGCAGCGGTTGTACGGCGGGGCGGGGAACCCGCCATGCTTGCTGGGAGAGGGTATAAAGGGGGCAGACATCTTCGCCACGAGGTTCGAGTCCCAGGCACCTTCAGCCTGAGGGCTGCTGTTCGCGGTCGGTGTCCAGGCGGCCTAGGCCTGGACACCTGGAGTTCGTGTTCCATCCCAGACACCTTCAGTCTGGGGTGAGGTACTCAGCTGGAGGCCTGGGGCCCAGTACCTTCCGCTGGGTCCCGCGAGGGAGGGATTGTCCTAGGGGGCCCCCGGGAGTGGGGCTCCCAAATCCAGAGGAGTAAGGGACCGGAGGAGGGACTCATCCGAAGACCTGGTGCAGCAGATTACCAGTACCGGATGAACCTCTGGAGACCGCCCGGAGGGATATCTTTCCCGAACAGGGGCCAAGTTCAGACAGGAAGGTGGTTCATGTTCAATGACCGGTGGCAGCGGTCCAACTATTTAAATCAGGTCAGTGGCAGAGGCCTGCTATTAGGCCTGTGGCAGGGGCCTCAACGGTTCATCCGGTCGGTGGCAGCGACCAAAACTCACGGTCGGTGGCAGAGACCGTGCGCCAGGCCTATTTGCTAGCAAAGGAATAGGAGAGCTCAGTTGTGCCTGAGCCTACTCGTACCCACACCCCTGTCTGTCTGTTACTGATGGTTCAACTGATTGTGTTCACCCTGAAAATAGAGAAATAAAGGAGTGTTGGATTTTCGATTGGTGTGGGACTCTATGTTATTGGCAGACACATCTCTACGGGACAGCTGGAGGCTTCGTACGCAGTGAACAGACCCGGAGGTAATTCAAGTAACTCTGCCTTACCCTCATACACATACGAGGGGAGGGCTTGGCGTAGTGTTCCTGCACTCTCCTCTCCCAGGTACCCCTAGACACAAGCCAATCGAACGAGAAAACCCGAGAGGGAGAATGAGACTCCGCTACACACATATAAAACATATAACTAAGAAAATACATGAACATGTCTGTATGATATTTTGTCCCGAATAGAGAAAACGGAACAAGGAGCTGATAAAGGAAAAACCACATGGATGTCCCTGTATTGATGAAACTGGAGTCCAAGAGGATGTCTTCTGGCTGGGGCCAAACTGATGGAGTCACAAATATCAGCACCAATGGATCACTGTGTGTTTCACCCCAGCCAGAAGGCATCTTCTTGGACTCCAGTGTCATCAATACAGGACCATCCATGTGTTTTTTTTCCATCAGCTCCTTGTTCCGTTCTCTCTATATGGGACAATATATCATACAGACACGTTCATGTATTTTCTTAGTTATGTGATTCTAATAAATGTTATATTTTTAACCTAATGTGAGACCCATTCTTTTCCTAATCTGGGTTTTAGTGGCAACCTTAAAAGTCTATTCTTTTTTCAGTTTTTTGCTCATATCAGTCGGATGAGAGCCAAGTGATCAAATAACACTGATCGCTCGGTTCTCAGAGCTCCCTGAGCAGAGAGACAGTGACTGTCAGTTCACTGGGCTGTGGAGGGGACTGGAGCTGCTGGCTCAGGCTCTCAGCAGCCATGAGAGTCTGAGCTGGGTACCAGTCCAGGAATGTGGGTGGATTCCGACCATATGGTCGTGATCTTGCCCGGGCCTGGACCGGCTCTGTAACGTCAGCCGACAGTGGGCTTCAGCTGAAGATGGGTCACAGGAGTGCAAAATCCACAAGAGAATTAAAGCCAGGCAAGCTTTGGCTTTACTTCTCCTTTAAGCTAGACATACATGGATTAAAATTCAGCTGGTTCAGCAGACACCAGCCAAATTTAAATCCATGTATGAGCACTGAGGTTATACAGAAGTCGGTTTACCGACTGACTTCTGTACAACAACCCTATTGTGTTTTTCCTGCCCGACCAGTGCCGTGGGCTATAGCTGGCAGCGCTGATCAGTGTATTCTTTTGGTGGGGAAGTCTCCATACTGTCAGAATACAATAACCCAAGGAGGGAGGTTTCCCCCATCCACATTGAGTGTGTGGATGGGGAAATCGAGCCAGTTTTTTTCATTCAAATGTCACACAGCAAACTATCCGCAGATATGTGCCTGTGTGAATGTAGCCTAGAGCAGCAGCATAAATGACATTCCCTTTTCTGTAGGAGAAATGAGACTGGAAAGCTGATAGAGCCTGGCACCGCTGGAATTGATGCAGTATGGTGGTTTTGCCACAGGATGTCCTGAGCAATAAATGAACATGGTACTTGATTCAGCTAACTGGTATCTAACACACCATGAAATTATGTTAGTTATGCTGAGTCAGTCCACCCAAACCTGATTGTTTTACTATGTGGCAAGATTACAAGCTTAATATCTCTTGAGTATTCCGGCAGTGAAATCTCCCACTGGAATAGTTGGCTGTGTCTCCCTCAGGCTTGTAGGCGTACTGCTTCTATTGCAGCATAATCCCTGAAGTACTATAGAGTGAACCTCCTCTATAGTAGCTGAAGCAAGTGGATAGACTGGGGAACTCAGCTGCAGTAATCTCACTTCAATCTCTAATGGAAATTCAGTGAGCTGGCACCTGTGCAGACTGCTACCCAAAGGGCCATCTTTCCAATGCAGAACACGCAGTGAATATTATCTTTGTGAATATTTTTGCTGAGTAAATAGTAGAATGAGTCCTGTTCTACAGCAGTGATTGAAAGAACCTACCACTGTTTCCTTGATACCCAGTCTATTAAATAACTGCATCCCTAACACTTGTTCCTCCCAAGACCTCCTACTTTCTAGTTCCCCTGTCACCTCCTCCCATGATCGCCTCCAGGACTTCTCCTGAGCCTCTCCCATCCTCTGGAACTCCCTACTCCAATCTGTTGGGACTATCTCTTACTCTGTTCATGTTTAGGCAATATTTAGAGAAGGCTATCCTGCCTCTACCTAACAACTGTACGCGTTTCAAGTCACCTGAGCAATGTCTCACTGAGATGCATACAAATATCACACAAACATATATTTATCTATATTTAAACAGAACTCCAGGTATGGATTTGTTTGTATATTTACATTTCTCCAGCTTGGATCAATGTAAGTATACATACTGCATATCCGGTTGATCTCTGTGGAATCATGATGTCACCACCCCACCTCTTCACCTCATCCAATCAGAGTATGCTTAACATTCATTAGGAAAAATGTGTCAGTAAGGTGACCCCCTGTGGTTACTATCTAGCAGGGGAGCCCCTTGGCACAGGAAATGAAAGACAGTGAGGATGACTGTAGTACTACAATGGAAATTAGTGAGTTACTACAGTGATTATCCACCTCAACAGGGATTGGCCAGGTATGGAATATGTAAAAACCACACCTGAAAATCAGCTTTAAAAGAGAAGTGGGGGAGTGTAAAAAAACAAACATAGATACTCACCTGTCCTTGTTCAAATCTACACCAAGAACTGAGCGATCAAAGACCACAGATTGCTCAGTACTCAGGTCTACTCTGAGCACAGAGTGGTGACAGTCAGTGACAGACTCTGTGCTCTGCCCCTCCAGTACTCACTGGAGCACCGGCTGTGGAGGGGATATGAGTGGCTGGCTTAGGCTCCTAGTAGCACACTGAGAGGCTGAGCCAGCTGTCGGTCAGGCATCTGGGAGGATCCCAACATTATTGTCGGGATCCCTGCAGATCGTGGACCAGGTCTGTGACATCAGACGACAGTGGACTTTAGCCTGTTGTTGGCTGAATCTGGGTCACATGAATGCAGAACCAAGTGCACTCCTGTGACCCACAGAGGAAGTATGACCAAGAGAGCTTTGGTCATACTTCTTCTTTAATCTGTTTTCACCTATTACGCAGAACATTCACTGCAAACATAACACTGACATATGTGAAAGGGATACTTTGCCATGCAAAATATGGTCATTCTGATGCTTTAGTTTCCTTACTCATGAATGAAAATATCTGTGGAGGATCTCATTTATCCAGGTCAAGGTGTAACTAGTAGTAGTTGGTCACATTCAACTGAGCTTGTTTTGTGATATTGAAGATCAGGGATGAGCTCAGTAATATTGAGATGCTCTTCTGAACCCACATGCTGAACCTGCCAGGAAACTGCCCCCTGTAATGTAATCATCTGCGGCAGGGGCCGGGACCCTGCAGCTGAATATATACAAGGGACATGTATATGTGCGGCTGCCGAGTGGGAAATGCCTTAGCCATAGATGATTGGCCCATTACAGGCAACGGCTTCCTGGCAGGCTCCTCCACATGGTTTCCCAAGAGCATCCAAACTTGCCTGAGTTAATTTCCATTGAAGATGTTCCTCCATTTATTCAAGTGGCTTCCTCATCTCTTATAGTGTCAGACACATACCCCAGAATTTATATCCATGCAAGTAACTCAGTCACTTTAATTAAATTGCAGTACCATGAAATGTGTGTAGCCCCCCTCCCAGAGACAGGGAGGACAGACATTTCATCTCGGAGCTGGATCCATGGCTAGTGTTGGAAGGTCTGTTAAGAATTGGGCCCCATTCATTTTAGAGGAAATTAAGAGTATGTTTATTACTCACAGTCCATTGGAGAGTGGGTAAGGGTCACAAATGCCCTAGACATTAAAGGGGTTGTAAAGGAAAATGTTTTTTCACCTTAATGCATCCTACCAGGCCCCCCCCCCGAGCCCCCGTTTTACTTACCTGAGCCCTCGAAAGTCCCGCGCTCGCCCCAGACATCCTGCTCTTTTCTCTGCCTGACCGTTGATTGGCTACACTGGATGGATTGAAAGCAGCGCAGCCATAGGCTTGCGCTGCTGTCAATCACATCCAATGACGCGGTGCGCCGGGGGGCGGGGCTGAGTGATACAGTGAGCGGCAATAGCCGCTGGCTGTATCACAGGAGCGCGCCCGCAAGAACTCATCACCATGCGAGCTCGCTCACATGAAGGTGGTGAGTGCTTGCGGGGAGAAGCCGAGACAGCCGCCGAGGGACCCCAGAAGATGCTGTTCGGGGCCACTCTGTGCAAAACGAGCTGCACAGTGGAGGTAAGTATAACATGTTTGTTATTTTTTTTTAAAGAACTCGGGTACTCCACATGTAACTGCACAAAAAATAACCAACACTCTGGAGTTCATACCTATTCAGTAGACATTGTGGACAGCAGCCATCTTCCTCCAGTCAACTAGCTCCTCTGGGACCCTATTCTGATTCCAGTCTTCTCTCGGCACAGTCAACCAGCTTCTTTGGGACTCAAACCTGTATTCAGACAGGAATAGCTCCAGACCGAATCAAATGCAGGCCCAAAGAAGCTGCCCCATCCCATGTACCCTCCCCAGGCAGCAGCCCGGTGGGAAGAGACTTTGCTCCAGCTCACCCCAAATATTTATACCCTTTCCCATGGTGCTCCACTGAAAAATAAACTCCTAGTGGTTGGGAAAAAATATATAAATATTCATAACTCAAGCCTACAGTGAATCCTCATGCCGCGTACACACGGCCGTTTTTCTCGTCGAGAAAAACGAAATTTTTCCCATTCGACGAGAAAAACGATAGTCTGTGGGCTTTCTGTCGTTTTTTTCGACGAGAAAAACGGCATTAAAAAACGACGAGAAAAATTAGAACATGTTCTAATTTTTCTCGTCGTTTTTTTCGACATGTTTTCTGCGGCAGTGTTTCCCATAGGGAAACACTGCCGCGGAGCCCACAGACGGTCGTTTTTCTCGACAAGAGAAAAAACGACGTGAAAAACGACCGTGTGTGGGGAACAAGCCGTTCCCTCGTTTTTAATGACATTATTCACGGCGGTTTTTTAACCACCGTGAATAATGATTGTGTGTACGCGGCATCACTCTAATGCTAACGGTGACAGTGCCATATATTGACATAAAGGAGAACTGATAGCCAGGGGAAGCTGAAGAAAATTAGCACCGGCTACAACCATGCTTACGGCAAGGTGGCTACATGTGTCTAGGCAGATGTTGATTGGCCAAGAACATAATGGGAGGTGTGAACATTTGTAAAACCACTTTGTATTATACAAATACCATGGTTTCATTAAGTCTGGGACACATGTTAACTGCTAGGCCTAGATTTCTATGTTGTTGCAGTGCTACTTAAAGTGATTGTAAAGTCTTGTTTAACCACTTAAGCCCTGGTCCATTAGGCAGGTTAAAGACCAGGCCACTTTATGCGATTCGGCACTGCGTCGATTTAACTGACAATTGCGCAGTCCTGCGACATGGCTCCCAAACAAAATTGACGTCCTTTTTTTCCCACAAATAGAGCTTTCTTTTGGTGGTATTTGATCACCTCAGCAGTTTTTATTTTTTGCGCTATAAACAAAAATAGAGCGACAATTTTGAAAAAAATTCAATGTTTTTTACTATTTGCTATAATAAATATCCCCAAAAAATATATAAAAAAACTATTTTTTTCCACAGTTTAGTCCGATACGTATTCTTCTACATATTTTTGGTAAAAAAAATGCAATAGGCGTTTATTGATTGGTTTGCGCAAAAGTTATAGCTTCTACAAAATAGGGGACTGTTTTATGGCATTTTTAATAATATTATTTTTTTACTAGTTATGGCGGCGATCAGCGATTTTTATCATGACTGCGACATTATGGCGGACACATCGGACACTTTTGACACCATTTTGGGGCCATTGTCATTTTTACAGCGATCAGTGCTATAAAAATGTACTGATTACTGTAAAAATTACACTGGCAGTGAAGGGATTAACCTGTAGGGGGCATTGAAGGGGTTAAGTGTGTCCTAGGGAGTATTTATAACTGTTAGGGGGCGTGGCTTGGCGTGACACGTCATTGATCACTGTTCCCGATGACAGGGAACAGACGATCACTAACAGTGTCACTGAGAAGAATGGGGAAAGGTTTGTTTACACTTACCTCTCCCCGTTCTTCAGCTCTGTGACCTGATCGCGGGACACCGGCGGGCGCGGTTACGGAGCTCCGGGTCGCAAGCGCGCCGCCGGCGGCGCGCACGCGACCCACGGCTGGGATCTTAAAGGGGACGTACCTGTACGCCCTTGTGCCCAGCCGTGTCATTCTGTTGACGTATATCTACGTGCGGCGGTCCTTAATTGGTTAAAAATAAAATAACAAACCAGTTCTACTTACCTGCTCTGTTGCAGTGGTTTTGCACAGGGCAGCCTGGATCCTCCTCCTCTTGGGTTCCTCTTCGCTGCTCCTAGCCCCTCCCTCCTGTCGAGTGCCCCCACACGAATCAGATTGCTATGTGAGCACCTAAGCTGAGCTGTAGCTCGTTGTATCCATTCAGACACGGAGCTGCCATTCGGCCCCACCCCCTCCCTCTCCTGATTGGCTAACTGACTTTGATTAACAGGCACGGGAGCCAATGTCGCCGCTGCTGTGTCTCAGCCAATCAGGAGGGAGAGTCCCGTATGGCCGAGGAACTCGTGGACATTGCTGGACAGAGTTGAGGCTCAGGTAAGTATTAGGGGGTGCTGGGGTGGCTGCTACACACAGATGGATTTTTATCTTAATGCATAGAATGCATTAAGATAAAAAACATTCTGTCTTTCAACTCCTTTAAGAGCATCAGAGGGAGGAAATATGGATCTTAAGCCTCGTACACACGAACGAGTTTCTCAGCAAGAAACGACAAGAAAACTTCCGAGAGAGCTTTCTTGCTGAGAAATTCGTTCGTGTGTATGGTTTCTCGTCGAGAAAACCGACAAGAATCTCGACGAGAAATATAGAGAACCAGCTCTCTATTTTCTCGTTGAGATTCTCGTCAGCCTGTTTCTCGACGAGAAAATTGTGTGTGTGTGTACACTTACCTGTCCGCCGGGAAGCCCGCGCATGTTCGAAATGACTTTGACGCATGCGCGGTAGCTTCCTAGGCATAGATAGGGTGTAGCAAGATGGCGGCGACGGCATCGAATGTGTCGATGATGTCACCGCGTTCGCTCCATTCAAAGAACCGCGGGTTCTTTGAATCGAGTGTGTGTACACTCGGCCGGGACAAGTTTATTGTCCAAGAATCTCGTCAAGAAAAACAACGTGTTTTTTCTTGACGAGATTTTCGGCCGTGTGTACGAGGCTTGATAGTAAATCTGTTTAGCATTGCCTTAAACCTCAGACACAAGTTAAGAATATCATATGAATGATCGTCCATTTGCTTTGCATGCTAGTCTCATATAGAAAATGAAGAGGTTACTAAAGATACAAAAATTCTCGTATTTTATTGCAATGTATTCTTTTGTTTTCGAGAATGCTATGGTCTTGGTCTTCTAATTTTTTTTGGACGGATACTGTACTCATTAAAACAAAAATCTTTCATTCTGTATTGTACAAGAGAAAATTTGATGTTTGTCCCTTCGGATGTTTTAGTATCAACTGTTGTGATTGGCTCTTGAAAGCTGTGTACCAACGATCAGATTATTGTACGCTGGCTTCGAAAACAGTATTTTTTTTGGAAAGATTTTCTGATCGTGTGTACTAGGCAACAGAATTGATAAATCTCTCACTCTGTACTCTGTATGCTATTATAGAACTTGCAAATTATATTTTTATTGGGAATTTCACAAAGGGAAGAAACAATAAGCAGTATAATAATATGTCATTAATCAACATTAGTAGAAAGAAAATTTGTTTCCATTTTTAAAAGACTTGGTAGTTTAGAAGTATAATTAATGAATGATACCCAGTGGGTTAGTACATTACAATTAACTGTAACTGAATGAAGAAGCATGGTTTATCAATATGCTACACATTTTGTTATAGTAATAGGGGTGCACTTATTCATACAAAAGTTAAAGTGTATGTAAACACTAAATCTATTTTTTTTGTATGTTTGGCGTCATTTCTTACCATATGCACTTTCTGTAAGCAAATTGTTTATTGTGATTTTGATGCAATATTTAATCTCTTCACTACTATCAATGTTGTTTAAATAAATAGTTTTTTTTATAAATGTACGGTAATTATAGTCTTAATTTTACAGATGCAGAAATAATTTTTTGCCTTTTGGATTACTTCCTTTTGATGGTATCTGACATGCTTTTTTAAGTATCGTCCCAGAATTCTTTGGGTAAATGAGCCAAGTATGTGTTGGAAAAGCAACAGCAAATAGCTTTATAATGTGAACTATATACTGTATACATTATACCTATCTATACCAGTAGGTGGCACTGCAGTGTTATAATGTATATTCCATGGTAATGTAATGAGAGGAAGAGTTTGTCTTTCCTCACTGTGTTCTTGTATGCTCCTTGTTCCATAAAAAGACATGTTCTAATATTCCTCCATGAATGTAAAGTAATGCTTTGTTTCCAAGAAGCTTCCAGCGCATTATTTCAATACTCTGCACAATAAGTTATGGACCAGCAGGCACCCAGCAGCACCCAGGCACTGGAAAGAGAACTCTGCCACACAGTGAGTACAGTGAGTACTGTATACAAGCTGCTAAAAGATGGAAAGCAGTTCAGATGTGAAGTTGGCAATTGCAAGGCTGAACAATGCCAATCAACAGGTGTGGAACTAGAAATGCTTCTGAACAAGGATGACTTGTGGTAAGTGCTGAATACAGACAGGCCCACAAACGGAGAGACGGAGGCATGAGACAGGAAAGACAGACAGGCAAAAATGACTATAAGCTTGCTAGTGGAAGATGACCAGCTTATCCACATAAGAACAGAGAAAATGTCCAAAGGTATGTGGACTTCATTACAAAAACTGCATGGGCATTCAAGTCTCAACAGTAGGCTATTTCTGCGAAAAAAGCTATAAAAAAATGAGACTAGAAGAAGGCCCGCAAATGTGTGACTACATGAAAGCTATGCTAGAAATCATAGAGCAGCTACGCGCCATCGGAAAGGACATCAAAGATAACCATATTGTTGCCCTGCTTCTCTGCAGCCCTCCAGAGACATATACTGCTCTTATTAATGCTTTAGAAACCAGACCTGAGCAGGAGCTGGCACTGGAATATGTCAAAAGGAAATTAATTGATGAATATGACAGAAGGAAAGAAAACACACACAGTGATGACAAAACTCTTAAGATGTACAAGGGAACAAAGAAAGCCTGGTTTTGCTGTAAAAGGAGTGGTCACTTTAAAAAGGACTGTTCTATCTGGAAAGCTGAGAAGCTAAAGCTATCCACAAAAGAGAGTCAAAGCAATCACAAAGGAAACTGAAGACACACCATAGAGTGGCACCTTTAAAGTGACACAGAGTGGAAAGCCACACGGCTGGTGCATAGACTCATGTGCGACAAGCCACATGACTAGTGATGAGACCTTCTTCACAAACATTGATTACAGTGCAAAAGACAACGTTTTCCTAGCAAACGGGTCGCTTTCCTGGAGAGCTGGTTTGCCAAGGAATTTGGGAAGGACTGCTTATCCCCCTGTTTTGTTCTGGAGCGGGCCCACCCAGTGCCTGGCAGACCGCTTCCATCAGGTGGCCCTCCCCGCACCATTATAATGCGCCTCCTTAACTACAGAGACCGGAATGCCATCCTGCGTGCGGCCCGCATAAAAGGGAGCCTGAAGATTAACAATGCATCCGTGTCTCTCTTTCCTGATTACTCCCCTGCTGTCCGGGCCTCGAGAGCCAAGTACCAGCATGTCAAACAAAAGTTGAGGGAGAAGACCATCCAATACTCCATGCTATTTCCTGCGACACTGAGAGTTGTGCATCAAGGCCAGGTGCACTTTTTCCAAACCCCTGCGAATGCTTTGTCCTGGTTTGAGTCCCTGCACCAACCTGGCCGTATGTCTGACCAGGCACCTGACACTTGATTTGTTTTTTTATTTTTTCCCTGTGTTCCAATTTTCATCCCACTTACTAGGATAGTACCTGGGGCAGGTACATTCAGTTCATTCCTATGTCAAGAGGATGTTGAAACCCTTTTTTCATTTTGTTTTCTTTTATTGATCACTGACTGATCTAACTTAGTTTGCTGGCTTGCCTGTACAGGCCATGTTCTTAGTATGTACTTGCAGTTTGGGGTCAAAGCCAGCCCCTTGTTTTTGGGGTCTTTCAAGGGATAACTTTGTGCTGTTGCCTATACTACATGTGTATTGGATTGTTGTTGTTTTACTGTATGTTGGGTTGAGTGATGTGTGTATGTGTGTGTGATTTCAGCCTTGCCTCCACCCCCACCTATACCTTGCCTAGGTTAATGTTGATTCTTATTTTTCTATTGCTTTCCTTCATTTTTAATACTTTAACATGTCTAAGGTCAGGTGCATCTCCTAGAATGTCCGGGGGTTAAACTCTAAATTTAAGAGGGCCTCTCTGTTTGATTTCCTTAAGGTGCACAATCATCATTTATTGTGTTTACAGGAAACGCACCTTATGGGATCAAAGGTGCTGGCTAAATACTGGGTTATGCATGGTTATCATTCCACCTACTCGAATTATGCAAGGGGGTGTCCATTCTTGTGTAGCACCCCCCCCAATATTTGGGGGCACTATGTGTAAATTTAGGGGTGGTCTGAGCCAGTAGTTGGGCTCAGACCAATCGATTGTTCTAAATTGCTTTTTCTCTGGGTGTGATACTGTCTGGTAGTAGTGTTCCCTGGTGCCTGTAGGTGGCACTGTCACCACCGGCTCAGGTTGAACCACAAGGGGGGTATCGCAACACCTTGGGTGTCCTCTCTCGGCAGCCATGCAGTGGGCGTGGTCAGCCCGCTGTGCATGCTGGGAGGGGGTACATAAGGGGCAGACGCCATTGGGGTTCGTTCGTTCCAGGGGACCCTTGGTCCTGTATATGCGCCTCGTGGCCCGTATGGCACGAGGTGCGCGTGTGTGTTTGGGCCTCGGGCACCTTCAGCCCAAGGCTGCGTCGCTGCTTGATGGGCCCAGCTTTGCTGGCTGGGGCCTACACCTCGGAGAGGGATCCCAGGCTGCCCACCTGTAGGGAGCCCACCTTTAGGAAAGGAGACCAGGGGAGGAATAGTCCCGGAGGAGACTAACGACGATGCTGCTGTCTCGGGAAGAGGCCTGGAAACTCGCCTAAAGAGGGATCCACCATCTTTTTTACAAGCCCTGCAATACGCCAATCTGGTACAAAGGTCTCTCTCTTTATTGCTTGGCTGGGAGGTTATGAACTATTGACAATCCTGTGGCAGAGGATTTCTGGATCGCACCCTTTAAAGTTTAACTATTTATCCGTGCTCCATCCCGGCTGCTAGGACCGCTCACAACGGGACTATCCGGGTGAGCAATACCCACTCAGGCTTGAGTGGCGACGAAAGAGTTAGACTGTGTCTTAAGTGTTGCGTGCCTGAACCTCTCCCCCCTACTTTTCTCGGTTTCCTACTCCCTATTCAAGTTTGTTGCAAAGATAAAGAATAAAACCTTGCTGCTTAGGTTTTACTCCTGTGTGGACATTGGCCTTATTCTGAGGAACTTCTACCCAGACAAAGGAGAGAAGGGATCCACTTGAGAGGGGTAATTGCTGCAAGACCCAAACAATAACACCGCTCGCCCCTCTATACAAAGGAGGATACCGGGCAAGTAGCAGGTGTGCCCAACTGCGAATGGAGGACGGCAGAAAAAGGGGTTTGTGTGCTACACTAGTACAGAAGGGCCTCCCCTTTTCCTGTGGCAGGGTGGTACTGGACCCTAAGGGTCGTTATATCTTTCTCCAATGCACGGTGCATGCCACGCCAATATTGTTGGTGGTTGTATATGCTCCCCCCTTGTCACGGCTGAAATTTTCACCGATTTAAGTGTACTATTTTCCACTTTTCCAACGCTAGCTACTCTAATAGTGGGCGACTTCAACTCGGTACTCGACCCTAACCGGGACCACTTGAAGCCTCTCCAATATGACTCTAAATTGTTTGGTCAATGGTGTGCCTCCTTTGGTTATGTTGATCTCTGGAGACACTGCCATCCTGTGGACCGGGCATACACATGCCAATCTCGTACATACCGTACTCTTTCCAGGCTGGACTATGCTCTGGGGACTCCTGACTAGGGATGAGCTCGAACATCGCCTGTTCGCTGAATTGCAAACATTATGGGCCGTTCGCGCCAAATTCGTGTGACGCGAACGGCCCACAATGCACTGCGCCATCGCACTGCATTTCCGGCGCTGTGATTGGCCAAGCATGCACTGTGACCCTGCATGCTTGGCCAATCACAGCGCCGGCAGCGAGGAGAGCCATAATTGGCCACAGGCAGGATGCCTGTGGCCAATCATAGCTCAGGGGGGTTTAGTACACGCCCCACACTATAAAAGGCCGCCAGCGCGGCGGCCTCGTGCAGTGTGTTCCGGCGTGCAGGGAAAGAGATACATAGGCAGGGACAGTGTGTTCTATGTTCTATTCGTTTCTCAGGCATCTGCAGGAGTTGGTGGGTGTTGTGTGCCTCCAGCACAGTATACACCTGGATCTACACTTTATTGCTGTTCTCTTAGCTAGATAGGCAGGCAGGGAAAGAGATACATATGCGCAGGGACAGTGTGTTCTATGTTCTATTCTTTTCTCAGGCATCTGCAGGAGTTAGTGGGTGTTGTGTGCCCCCAGCACAGTATACACCTGTATATATCTGTCATTGCTGTTCTCTAAGCTAGATAGGCAGGCAGGGAAAGAGATACATAGGCAGGGACAGTGTGTTCTATGTTCTATTCTTTTCTCAGGCATCTGCAGGAGTTAGTGGGTGTTGTGTGCCCCCAGCACAGTATACACCTGTATATATCCGTCATTGCTGTTCTCTAAGCTAGATAGGCAGGCAGGGAAAGAGATACATAGGCAGGGACAGTGTGTTCTGTGTTCTATTCTTTTCTCAGGCATCTGCAGGAGTTAGTGGGTGTTGTGTGCCCCCAGCACAGTATACACCTGTATATATCCGTCATTGCTGTTCTCTAATACAGGCATCTGCAGGAGTTAGTGGCACAGTATACACCTGTATATACCCGTCATTGCTGTTCTCTAATACAGGCATCTGCAGGAGTTAGTGGCACAGTGTACACCTGTATATACCCGTCATTACTGTTCTCTAATACAGGCATCTGCAGGAGTTAGTGGCACAGTGTACACCTGTATATACCCATCATTACTGTTCTCTAATACAGGCATCTGCAGGAGTTAGTGGCACAGTGTACACCTGTATATACCCGTCATTACTGTTCTCTAATACAGGCATCTGCAGGAGTTAGTGGCACAGTGTACACCTGTATATACCCGTCATTACTGTTCTCTAATAGAGGCATCTGCAGGAGTTAGTGGCACAGTGTACACCTGTATATACCCATCATTACTGTTCTCTAATACAGGCATCTGCAGGAGTTAGTGGCACAGTGTACACCTGTATATACCCGTCATTACTGTTCTCTAATAAAGACATCTGCTGGAGTTAGTGGGTGTTGTGTGCCTCCAGCACAATATACACTACCCAATTTCTGGTTTTCCCATCTCCCTGCAGGCCATTACTATGTCTAGAAGGCCAACAAAGAGAGGCAGACAGTCACGAGCCAATAAAAAAGGGCAAGCAGGCTCTGTGTCTGGGGGCAACAGTGCTGGTCGTGGACGCAGTGCATTGTCATCAGCACGTGGCCATGGGACACGCTTGTCCTTATTTTCAGCAGCTGGACGTGTTGAGCCGCATCATGCCGAAGACTTGGTAGAGTGGATGACCAAGCCCTCCTCATCCTCCTCATCCTCTCTCACCCAGGCTCAGGGTACTGGCAAAGCAGCTGCCAAAGCGTCCTCTTCCCTCGTATCAATGTCATCATCAGTCACTCCTTCCCTTGACCCACCATGTCCTCCTGAGGAGTCCCCCGAACTGTTTGAGCACAGTGTTGGGTACATGCTCCAGGAGGATGCCCAGCGTTTCGAAGGGTCTGATGATGATACCCAGCTAGAGGAAGGCAGTAGCGTGAGTGCAGAGAGAGGGGATGCTCAAGAAGGACAGCAATCTGGCAGTCATGTTCCAGCAGCTGCAGCATACTGCCAGATTGGCTCCAGTGATTAGGAGGGAGGGGATGATGAGGTCACTGACTCCACGTGGGTGCCTGATAGGAGAGAGGAGGAGGAGGAGGATGACGAGGAGGCACATCTCCAACGAGGCAGGATGCCCTCCGGGGGCCAGCGTAAGGGCAGCACACTGACTGAATCACACCGCAGAGCTACGCCTGTGCAGGGCGCTGCCTCTGCCCGTTATTCCAAAAGTTCTTTGGTGTGGGCCTTTTTTGAGTCGAGTGCATCAGATCGCACCGCTGCTATTTGCAACATATGTCTCAAGTGTATCTCGCGTGGCCAAAACATCAGCCGCTTGGGCACCACTTGCTTGACTAGACATATGTTGACCTGCCATGCAGCTCCTTGGCAAGCGTACCTTAAAGACCCACACCAAAGAACAAAGCGGACCTCTCCTTGCTCCTCATCAGCTGGAAACTCCAACCCCACTATACCTTCAGTCCTCTCTGAAACCTGCACTGAGAGGAATGAAGGTGTAGAATTAGGTGTGTCACAGCCAAGTACTTGCGGGCACTCTGCTAGCAGTACACCGACGTCCGATTGTAGCAGGCAAATTTCCCTGCCCCACCTGCTGGACCGTCGAAAGAAGTTCACTCCCAGCCATCCTCATGCCCAGCGGTTGAATGCTAGCTTGGCTAAATTGCTAGCAATTCAACTGCTGCCTTTTCAGTTGGTAGACTCGGCCCCCTTCCGTGAGTTTGTGCAATGTGCGGTTCCTCAGTGGCAGGTTCCCAAACGCCACTTTTTCTCACGGAAGGCGATTCCGGCTCTCTACCGGCATGTGGAAGGCAATGTCCATGCCTCGCTGGACAGGGCGGTCAGCGGTAAGGTGCATATTACCGCTGACTCATGGTCCAGCAGGCATGGACAGGGACGTTACCTTTCTTTCACAGCCCATTGGGTCACTCTTTTGGCAGCTGGGAAGGATGCAGGACAAGGTGCAGTAGTGTTTGAGGTTGTTCCGCCGCCACGCCTCCAAAATGCTACTACTGGTTGTGACACACCTCTCTCCTCCACCCCCTCCTCTTCTTCTTCCTCCATGGCCTCTTCCTGTGCTTTGTCCTCGGAACCAGCGGTGCTCCGTAGGCGTTCAAGGGGCTACCCAAGTACGCAGGCAAAAAGATGCCATGCCGTGCTTGCGCTGGTGTGTTTGGGGGACAGGAGCCACACTGGGGCAGAGGTTCTGTCAGCTCTGCAGGGGCAGGCCGAGAGGTGGTTGACGCCACGCCAGCTTAAGCCAGGAATGGTGGCTTGCGACAATGGCACCAATCCCCTCTCCGCCCTCTGACAGGGACAACTGACCCATGTGCCCTGTGTGGCTCACGTCCTTAACCTGGTGGTGCAGCGGTTCTTGGGCAGGTACCCGGGCTTACAGGATGTCCTGAGGCAGGCCAGGAAAGTCTGTGTGCATTTCCGCAGATCATATAATGCCAGTGCTCGGCTGGCTGAGCTGCAAAAGGAGTTGAACCTGCCCAAGAACCACCTTATATGTGACATGCCCACCAGGTGGAACTTAACGTTGGTCATGCTGCAGCGGCTGCACACGCAGCAGAGGGCCATCAATGAGTACCTGTGCGACTACGGCACCAGGACAGGGTCAGGGGAACTTGGGTTTTTTTTCACCACGCCAGTGGGGCATGATCAGGGATGCATGCACTGTCCTGGCACCATTTGAGAAGGCCACGAGGATGGTGAGCAGTGACAGTGCATGCATCAGTGACACTGTACCTCTTGTCCACCTGTTGGAGCATACGCTGCGTGGAATAATGGACAGGGCACTTGAGGCAGAACAGAGGCAGGAAGAGGAGGACTTCCTTGCCTCTCAAGGCCCCCTTTACCCAGACAGTGTTACTTCAGTGCCACCCATCGCACAGGAAGAGGACAAGGAGGATTGTGTCAGCATGGAGGTGGAGCCTGGCACTCTGCATCAACAGCAGCAGTCTTTTAGGGATGATTTACAGTCCCAAGAAACCCGTGGACTTGTACGTGGCTGGGAGGAGGTGGCTGCAGATCATGTCGTCCTTAGTGACCCAGATGACTCCGGACCGAATGCCTCAGCTAACCTATGCTGCATGGCCTCCCTGATCCTGCAAAGTCTGCGGAAGGATCCTTGTATTCTTCGGATCAAGGAGAGGGACCATTACTGGCTGGCCACTCTCCTTGATCCACGGTACAAGGGTAAGGTTACGGACCTTATCTTACCGTCGCAGAGGGAGCAGAGGATGAGACATCTCCGGGAGCCCTTGCAGAAAGGTCTGTGCAACGCGTTCCCAGAGACTGGGAGGTTACAAACTCCTGGTCCTGGACAACGAGTTGCTGAGGCTTCGGTCAAAGAAGGAGCGGTGGGGAAGGTGGCCGTCTGACCGATGCATTCAGACAATTTTTTAGTCCGCAGCCCCAAGGTATGATCGGTTCCAGCAACCATCGCCAGCATCTGATATACATGGTGCAGGAATACCTAGGGGCAAGGTCAGACTTGGACACCTTTCCCACTGAAAATCCTATGGCTTACTGGGTCTTGAGGATGGATCACTGGCCAGAGCTTGCACAGTATGCAATTGAGCTACTGGCCTGTCCTGCATCCAGCGTTCTTTCGGAACGCACATTCAGTGCTGCTGGAGGCTTTGTCACGGATCACAGGGTGCGCCTGTCCACCAACTCGGTTGATCGACTGACCTTCATAACGATGAACCAGTCTTGGATCACCACCAGCTACCAAGCACCTGAAGCTGATGTAACAGAATAATTTATTTTGAAATGTCACATCCCTTCAAGACTGCCTATGCTGATGCTGAGTGACTGTCCTGTTATGTTGACTGACTATCCTCCTCCTCCTCCTCCTCAATGATCCGATTCATGATGATAGCTTGGATGAACATTTTTGTTTCTGGGTGCTGCCACCAGTGGCTAAGGCCCAATTTTTCAGCCCCTGTTTAACAGGGGCATGTAATTACAATTTTTGATGCAATGCTTTGCAGCAGGGCTCATTCCTGCACTCCAACTAGAGTATCTGGGAGTGGTTGCAGTGTCGTGGCACCAGCACCAGTGCCTAAGGCCCAATTTTTCAGCCCCTGTTTAACAGGGGCGTGTAATTACAATTTTTGATGCAATACTTTGCAACAGGGCTCATTGCTGTGCTCCAAGTACAGTATCTGTGAGGGGTTGCAGTGCTGTGGCACCAGTGCCTAAGGCCCAATTTTTCTGCCCCTGTTCAACAGGGGCATGTAATTACAATTCTTGATCTAATAATTCACAGCAGGGCCCATTCCTGTGCCCACGAAGAGTAACTGTGAGGGCTTACAGTGTTGTGGCAACACCACCACCAAAGGCCCAATTTTTCTGCCCCTCTTCAACAGGGGAATGCAATTACAATTCTTGATCTAATAATTTACAGTAGGGCCCATTCATGCGCCCACCAAGAGTAACTGTGAGGGCTGACAGTGTTGTAAAATCAGCACCACCACCAAAGGCCCAATTTTTCCTACCACTGTTCAACAATGGCATGTAATTACAATTCCTGATATAATAGTTCACAGCAGGGCGTTCCAGTGCCCACCAAGAGTAACTGTGAGGGCTTACAGTGTTGTGGCAACACCGACACCTAAGGGGCAAATTTCTGCAGAGTATATACGGCAGGCCCCTACTTTCAAACATCCAACTTACAAACGACTCCTACTTGCAAACGGAAGGAGACAACAGGAAGTGAGAGGAAATCTACCCCTAGGAAAGGAAATTCTCTCCTGTAAAAGTTAATATGGGAAAAAGGTGTCTCCTCTCTACTGATGCTTTATCACCAATCCTTGTTTCAATAAAAAACCCACTTTTCCAAAAACATTTGTCATTGGGACGGAAAGTGAGGTGAAATGTTCTGAACAGGAAAACAAATGTTACAGGGGTGATAACCCTTCCCTATGTTCTCCAAAAAGCTTAAAAATAGATTTTTTGGCTAGAGCTACACTTAAAAAATGTACCTGTTCCAAATTAGAAAAAGATTCTACTTAAGTACAAACCTCCTACAGTCCCTGTCTTGTTTGCACCGCCTGTATACTGCTGTTCAGAGTATATAGGGCCTTTTTTTAATTTTGGGTGCGGGGTTCCCCTTAATATCCATACAAGTGGGGTGAGGGGGTACCCATGCCATTTTTCTCAATGATTTTCATCCATATTGCCGGGACCAGACATTACATTAAAGCCGCAAGCAGTTTTAAATGACCATTTTTTTCCTTTAGAAATGTCATTTTGTGCAGGGACAATTCTTAACACAGGAAACACGTGCCACTTCACAGGCATACTTTAGACACCCCCCAGGTCCGATATTTAAAGGAATATTTAAAGGAATATGTACGATATTTAAAGGAATATTTTTTCACTTTATGCATCATTAAAATGACTGATCCCAAAAAAAGTCTGTTTTTAAAACTTTTTTTTGCATTGATTCATGTCCCCTGGTGCAGAACCCGGGTCCCCAAACCCTTTTTTAGGACAATAACATGCATATTAGCCGTTATATTCAGCACTTTTGATTTTGAACGTTCGCATCCATTGTATTTAATAGGGTTCTAAAGTTCGCGCGAACTTTCGGTCCGTTCGAAAGTTCTGGTGCAAACCGAACGGGGGGGGGGTGTTCGGCTCATCCCTACTCCTGACTTGATACCCAGTATTCAGGCAGTATCTCACTTACCTCAGACGTTATCTGACCATTCAGCCCTATCTGTAGATATGCTACTAGGCCATAGACCCTCCTTTGGGTTGTGGAGGCTCAGTCCACTCTGGGTTGCCACCTTTGAATTTCAAGAGCTGGTGCGGCAGGACATGTCCCACTATTGGGGGGACAATGCCGGATCTGCCTCCTTTGGCCCCACGTGGGATGCCTTCAAGGCATCGGTACGGGGTTCCTACATTTCCAACATTGCCCAGCATCGAAAGTCCTCTCAGGCTGCTCTTTTGGCCTTGGAGTCCTCCCTGGAGACAGCCAGGGCCCGATATTCTGTGATTACCACCCCGGACTCCCATGGGGTCCTGTTGGGGGCGCATAGGGCTCTGGACCTCCATAGGGTGGAATTGACATGCAAACAGCAGTTGTATTTGTCGGCAAGGTTACATGAACACAGTGGTAAGAATGGAAAGATGCTGGCCTATCTCTCTCGCACAGACTACGTAGATAGGACTATACCGCAAATTCAGTTACCAGACGGTTCTGTCGCATCAGACCCCCTGCTTATAAACCAGACGTTTTAAGTCCTTTTATGAGAACCTTTACACCGCCCCGTCGCCTCCGACCGAGCTTGAGATGCTGGGATTCTTTGAATCTCTTCAATTCCCTGTCCTGGAAGAATCACATAACCTGATCCTAGACAAGCCCTTGACAGTGGAGGAGGTCACTGAGGCCATTTTCTCGCTCCCCCTAATAAAGCCCCTGGATTGGATGGTTTGCCCGCAGAATGGTACAGAAACTGTGTTGAAGAACTGTCACAGAAACTACACTCTTTGTTTGGGCGTGCACTGCAGGAGGGTGAGCTCCCCTCCTCCATGTGTGAAGCCCTGATTGTAGTGCTCCCTAAACCTGACAAAGATAAACTGTTGTGTGGGTCTTACTGTCCAATCTCACTGCTGAATAGTGATGTTAAGGTGCTGGCTAAGATTTTAGCTCTAAGATTACAAAAAGTCATTCTCCATCTTATTCACAGGGACCAGACTGGGTTCATGCCTGGGAAGAGTACGTATGACAACATTCGCCGGCTATATCTGCACATTCATAAGGCTGCCACCGGGAAAAAAAGTGGCCTGGTGTTATCTTTGAATGTGCTCAAGGCCTTCGATACTGTTAATTGGTCCTTTGGGAAACCATGCATCGTATGGGCTTTAGCTCTCAATTCATTCAGTGGGTCAGTTTACCCTATACCAACCCTAGAGCTAGGATAAGCACTAATAAGGATGTCTCTGATGTTTTTACTTTGCAGAGGGGAACCAGGCAGGGCTGCCCGCTCTCATCGCTTCTGTTCGCTCTGGCCATAGAGCCTCTGGCTCTGGCGGTGCGGCAGACGGCGACGGTAGGTGGCATCTGTTATGGGGCCCTCTCTGAAAAGATTTCCCTTTATGCAGATGATGCCCTAATTTATCTGGACGGATTTGAGCAGTCTTGTCTCCCTAATGGATGTTGTGGAGGAGTTTGGGAAGGTCTCTGGGTTACGGGTAGGCTGGGACAAATCAGTTGCATTCCCTATAGGCCCTACACTTGACTATACTTACCTCTCTACATCTACAGTCTGGTCCATAAATATTGGGACATCGACACAATTATAATCTTTTTGGCTCTATACACCACCACAATGGATTTGAAATGAAACAAACAAGATGTGCTTTAACTGCAGACTTTCAGCTTTAATTTGAGGGTATTTACATCCAAATCAGGTGATTGGTGTAGGAATTACAACAGTTTGTATATGTGCCTCCCACTTTTTAAGGGACCAAAGTAATGGGACAATTGGCTGCTCAACTGTTCCATGGCCAGGTGTGTGTTATTCCCTCATTATCCCATTTACAAGGAGCAGATAAAAGGTCCAGAGTTCATTTCAAGTGTGCTATTTGCATTTGGAATTTGTTGCTGTCAACTCTCAATATGAGATCCAAAGAGCTGTCACTATCAGTGAAGCAAGCCATCATTAGGCTGAAAAAACAAAACAAACCCATCAGAGAGAGAGCAAAAACATTAGGTGTGGCCAAATCAACTGTTTGGAACATCCTTAAAAAAAAAAGAACGCACCGGTGAGCTCAGCAACACCAAAAGAGCCAGAAAACCACTGTGATGGATGACCGAAGAATTATTTCCCTGGTGAAGAAAACACCCTTCACAACAGTTGGCCAGATCAAGAACACTCTCCAGGAGGTAGGTGTATGTGTGTCAAAGTCAACAATTAAGAGAAGACTTCACCAGAGAGAATACAGAGGGTTCACTACAAGATGTAAACCATTGGTGAGCCTCAAAAACAGGAAGGCCAGATTAGAGTTTGCCAAACATCTAAAAAAGCCTTCACAGTTCTGGAACAACATCCTATGGACAGATGATCAACTTGTACCAGAGTGATGGAAAGAGAAGAGTATGGAGAAGGAAAGGAACTGCTCATGATCCAAAGCATACCACCTCATCAGTGAAGCATGGTGGTGGTAGTGTCATGGCGTGGGCATGTATGGCTGCCAATGGAACTGGTTCTCCTGTATTTATTGATGATGTGACTGCTGACAAAAGCAGCAGGATGAATTCTGAAGTGTTTCGGGCAATATTATCTGCTCATATTCAGCCAAATGCTTCAGGACTCATTGGACAGCGCTTCACAGTGCAGATGGTCAATGACCCGAAGCATACCGCAAAAGCAACTAAAGAGTTTTTTAAGGGAAAGAAGTGGAATGTTATGCAATGGCCAAATCAATCACCTGAACTGAATCCGATTGAGCATGCATTTCACTTGCTGAAGACAAAACTGAAGGGAAAATGCCCCAAGAACAAGCAGGAACTCAAGACAGCTGCAGTAGAGGCCTGGCAGAGCATCACCAGGGATGAAACCCAGCGTCTGGTGATGTCTATGTGTTCCAGACTTCAGGCTGTAATTGACTGCAAAGGATTTGCAACCAAGTATTAAAAAGTGAAATTTTGATTTATGATTGTTAATCTGTCCCATTACTTTTGGTCCCTTTAAAAAGTGGGAGGCACATATACAAACTGTTGTAATTCATACACCGTTCACCTGATTTGGATTTAAATACCCTCAAATTAAAGCTGAAAGTCTGCAGTTAAAGCACATCTTGTTCGTTTCATTTCAAATCCATTGTGGTGGTGTATAGAGCCAAAAAGATTAGAATTGTGTCGATGTCCCAATATTTATGGACCCGACTGTAAATTGTCCATCCAACACAGGTTGGACTTGTCTTCCTATGAAGCTCTCAATGTTTCCTCAATTGTAACACATATGGAGACCAGGCTACGTACTTGGGCCTCTTTACCACTTAATCTGATTGGTCGCGTGAATATTTTTAAGATGATATACTTACCCAAATTTTTATATGTTTTTGGGGCATCCCCTATTTTTTTGTTTAAAAAAACTTAACAAAATTAATTCGCTCCTCTCCACCTTTCTCTGGCAGGGATCGAACCCACGGATTGCTAGGGCCTCCCTTCAGGCTGCTAAACTTGATGGAGGACTAGCCTGTCCTAATCTGAGACTGTATTTTATAGCGTCTCAGCTAGTGTATGTTTATGACTGGTTCCTGGAGGCCCCCTCATCCTGCTCCGCCGCTTTATTGACTGCACTTGTAGGCTCTGGGGACTCACTTGTTGATGGCCTACATAGGTCTGTACCTAGGAGCTGCTCCCGTAGCTCCCCGATAGAAATCAGTTGGTTAGCCTGGCATGAGGGTAACGGGGTGCTCACAAATTTGGACGGGGTGTCTCCAAAAGCTCCCCTGTGGCAAAACCCCAACTTCTCTGAGCTCCTGGGTCACCCGGATTCTCTGTGGTGGACCCGACTGGGGGTCACACACGTCTCCCACATCTTTGTAAATGATATGTTTATCTCCTTTGAGGATCTAAAGGCACGGTGTGGGGTGACGGATAAATTTCTGTATTAGTATCTATTATTACGCCATGCAGTTCGGGCACAATTTAGTGGTCTGACCCAGGAGCTCACGGAATCACCTCTGGAGGTGCTCATGTTGTTTCCAGATATTGAAAAGCTGGTTACGACTATTTATTCCCGCCTGCAGTCGGCTGGGTCAAACCCTTCCAGATTGCTCTGCGGAAATGGGAGTTGGACATTCCGGGGCTGTCTGAGGAGGTGTGGGAGGAGGCCTTGGAGGCCTGCTTCCTCGATTTTATCGGGTCTAACGATCAGTATGTACAATTTAAATTTAAATACCAGTTACACTATACTCCTGCCAGGCTGGCCCGCATGGGTTTAAATTCTGCTGCTTCTTGTTCTAGGTGTGGCTCCACTGAGGCTGGTTACATACATATGTTTTGGTCTTGACCATCTTTATCATCGTTTTGGAAGGACTTGTTTTCTTTCCTTAAGGACACCATAAATCTACCCATTCCTCACACACCGGAGGTCGGGTTGTTGGGAGCGCTCTATGACTTTATACCTACAATCCATGCTCGAACTCTGATACGCACAATCTTATTTTATGCCAGGAAACTGGTTTTGTTGCAATGGAAAAGTGGCTCTGCTCCGGATATCCAAATGTTGTATCGTATGGTGAATAAGGTTACACCCATCTTTAAATGCATCTATAAGGGCAGGGCCTGTTCCAAAAAGTTTACATAAATCTGACAGCCCTGGCTTGATATTGCAGATTCCTTCAGGAAGGACACCCCACTATCCCAGCCATAGTGGACTATGGTCAAGAGTTACCGGGGTCTGTCTGTGGGTTGATGGGTGGTTGGTAACTGTGTGTCTTGGACCTGTGTGGGGGTGGGAGGGTGGCAGGGTAAGTGTGTATATGTGTGAGTGTGGGTACAACTTTTGGCTACTTATGCTGATTAAAGACACAAGAACAAAATGTGTGGTGCCATTGGTGGTCCACTTGGATTACCCTGTCTCACTTGTTATAAAGTTCCTCCGTATAACTCTGATGTGTTATTATTATTCTGCTGTACTTTATGCACGTGTGCCTCCTTGAACTTTGTATTTGCAGAAAACAAATAAACAAAGTAAAAAAAACGTAGAAGGCAAACAAAAGCGATCCAAGCTGGAGAACAGAGCCATAGAGGGCATTCTAGTAGGCTACCGTGAGCAAACTAGGGGTTACAGAATCCTACACCCAAAGACTGACAAAGTGACAATAAAGCCCCATACACACGGTCGGACTTCCATCTGACTTTTCCCTGGATTTTTGTCCGAACAGAGTTGGCAGGGCACACCCATAGCATACAAACCACAGGACTTTTCTGCAAACTTTCCCAAAACTTTTTGCAACATCACATGGTTTTTCTGCTTTTTTTCTGCTCTTTACCGCCACCCTTTGGTCAACTTCTGCTATTGTTGGTTGATTTTAACATTAGTTGTTTTGTCCATCGACAAAAGTCCTATGGTTTCTGTACACACGGTCGGACTTTGCTCCATCGGACTTTTGTTAGCCAAAAGTTTGTCCGTTTGCAGACTCAACTTTTGTCCGATGAAAAAAAAAAAAAAAAAGTTTGTCCGATGGAGCGTACACACGGTCGGATTGTTGGTCCAACTTGCTCAAAATGAAGTTTGTTGGCCAAAAGTCCGACCGTGTGTACGGGGCTTAAGTCACAGTGTTTATTTAGATGACAGCCCATCATCAGAAACACTGATCCCGGAAAACTGTGAAGTGAATATGCCAAGCAAACCAGAAGAAAAGGTCGACCAAAGCGAACCTATGCAGGAGTCAGAACAAGAGGTGGAACGCACAATGCCAAATCAAGTTCCCCACCAGATCCTGCTGAACTGCCTGAAGTCAGAAGATCCATTCGGACTACAAAGGGGATACCACCACGCAAGCTGTTATACACTGTCAAAACACACATCATAATTGAACCAACAATAATATAATATAAAAGAAAAAGAATTGAGATTCTGAGACCAAAAACTGTAGGTGAAAATAATCAAAGTGGCCCAGTCAGGATCATAACTAAATTTGGTGCACAATGGGAAGATATCAGTTATGCTGCGTACACATGATCGGAAATTCCGACAAGAAAAGCGTGTATTTTTTCTGACTGAATGTTGGCTCAAACTTGTGTTGCATATGCACGGTCACACAAATCTTGTCGGAAATTCCGACCGTCAAGAACGCGGTGACGTACAAGAGGTACGATGACATGAGATCAATGAAGTTCAATAGGCAGTTCGGCTCTTCTGCTTGATTATGAGAATGTGTGTTTTTTTTGCGCGTCGGAATTGCATACAGTAAAACGGATTTTGCGAAAAAATTAGAGAACCTGCTCTCAATCTTTTGTTGGTGGAAATTCCGACAGAAAAAGTCAGATGGAGCCTACACACAGTCGGAATTTCCGACAAAAAGCACACATTGGACTTTTCTTGTCGGAATTTCCGATCGTGTGTACGCGGCATAAGATTCTATTACAATACTGGCACATCTTAACTCGCATAAGCAAAATTGGAGAAATCGTAGTTCAAAGAGCAATGCTAGTAGCAAAACGAGCTAGTAATATAAATGATATGCTAGTGCAATCCAAATTTGTCAAACCTCCAAACAGAAACTGGCTAACTGATCTCCCTACACTGCAAAGAATGTACCCCTGTGGCCTTTGCGGAATATGTAAATTTGTTTATCGCTCTAAGGCAGGGGTGTCAAACTCAATTTCGTCAAGGGCCGCATCAGCAGTGTGGTTGCCATCAAAGGGCCGGTTGTATCTGGGTCGCACTACGTACAGAGTGCAGAGTTCAGGATTACGCTATGTACAGAGAGCAGAGTTCAGCAGTGCGCTATGTACGGAGTGCAGGGATTGAGGGGTGCGCTACGTACAGAGTGCAGGGAGTGAGGGGTGCGCTACGTATAGAGTGCAGGGAGTGAGGGGTGCGCTACGTATAGAGTGCAGGGAGTGAGGGGTGCGCTACGTACAGAGTGCAGGGAGTGAGGGGTGCGCTACGTACAGAGTGCAGGGAGTGAGGGGTGCGCTACGTATAGAGTGCAGGGAGTGAGGGGTGCGCTACGTATAGAGTGCAGGGAGTGAGGGGTGCGCTACGTATAGAGTGCAGGGAGTGAGGGGTGCGCTACGTATAGAGTGCAGGGAGTGAGGGGTGCGCTACGTATAGAGTGCAGGGAGTGAGGGGTGCGCTACGTATAGAGTGCAGGGAGTGAGGGGTGCGCTACGTATAGAGTGCAGGGAGTGAGGGGTGCGCTACGTATAGAGTGCAGGGAGTGAGGGGTGCGCTACGTATAGAGTGCAGGGAGTGAGGGGTGCGCTACGTATAGAGTGCAGGGAGTGAGGGGTGCGCTACGTATAGAGTGCAGGGAGTGAGGGGTGCGCTACGTATAGAGTGCAGGGAGTGAGGGGTGCGCTACGTATAGAGTGCAGGGAGTGAGGGGTGCGCTACGTATAGAGTGCAGGGAGTGAGGGGTGCGCTACGTATAGAGTGCAGGGAGTGAGGGGTGCGCTATGTACAGAGTGCAGGGAGTGAGGGGTGCGCTACGTATAGAGTGCAGGGAGTGAGGGGTGCGCTACGCATAGAGTGCAGGGAGTGAGGGGTGCGCTACGCATAGAGTGCAGGGAGTGAGGGGTGCGCTACGTATAGAGTGCAGGGAGTGAGGGGTGCGCTACGTATAGTGTGCAGGGAGTGAGGGGTGTGCTACGCATAGAGTGCAGGGAGTGAGGGGTGCGCTACGCATAGAGTGCAGGGAGTGAGGGGTGCGCTACGCATAGAGTGCAGGGAGTGAGGGGTGCGCTACGTATAGAGTGCAGGGAGTGAGGGGTGCGCTACGTATAGTGTGCAGGGAGTGAGGGGTGTGCTACGTATAGAGTGCAGGGAGTGAGGGGTGCAATGCGTGCAGAAGGCAGGAATTCAGAGGTGCAATACGTACAGAGGGCAGGGATTCAGGGGTGCGCTACGTACAGCGGGCAAAGATTCAGGGGTGCGCTACGTACAGCGGGCAGGGATTCAGGGGTGCGCTACGTACAGCCGGCAGGGATTCAGGGGTGCACTATGTACAGAGAGCAGGGTTCAGAAGTGTGCTATGTACAAAGGGCAGGGATTCAGGGGTGCGCTACGTACAGAGGGCAGGGATTCAGGGGTGCGCTACGTACAGAGGGCAGGGATTCAGGGGTGCACTATGTACAGAGAGCAGGGTTCAGGAGTGTGCTATGTACAAAGGGCAGGGATTCAGGGGTGCGCTACGTACAGAGGGCAGGGTTCAGGGGTGCTCTGTGCCCAATGTGCAACATCTCACTTCCATCTCTCCTCCTGGATTCTGCCCCCCTGCACCCAGCACTCTGCCCCCATCCCCCCACCTCTAAACACATCTTCCTACCAAAGCAAACCTCCCATCTGTACTCTCTCCTACCTGGTGTAAGATGGCATTTACAAGAATGCTTTCATGATCATTACTGCTACAGGTCCTTAAAACCCCTCCCTCAAGATGCAGCCACTCCATGTAGATTGGAACACACAGACACCGGAGCCATCCGGTACCTCTGCCAAAGACAGGCTGTCGATATGGGTCCCCCATCAGATAGTGCCCGGCATGGACTGCGCATGCGCAATCGGAGCCGGCGGAAATCTCAGAGGATGAACAGGTGTTCATCAGCTGTAGATGGCGCATGCGCTATCAACACGCCGCTCGCTCCCGATGCACTATCCAATGGGGGACCCTTCTCGACAGAACACCGGTGTCCGGATCGTCAGCGCATGCGCTCAGCTACACACAGCCGTCAGAATTGGTAACGGAAGTGACGTTTCGTCGCCGCCATCTTGATACACCTCACACTCTACCATAGTAAAGATAAACTGAGAAGGGGGTAAGCAGACATCTTGTTACACCCACCGGAGTCTTGCATTTTACACTTTTTTTAACAGTAGACTGAGATGATATAGTGAAATACAGTACTTAAAACTCCATCTGACTGTTTACATGTTGAATTTTAAAAGCAGCGGCAAGCCTGCTGATCTCACAGGCTTGCTAATTGGACAGAAGTTCGCTGCTTTTAAAATTCAACATGTAAACATATACACGGAGTTGTAAGTACTGTATTTTACTATATCAACTCGGTTTACTGTTAAAAAAAAAAAGTGTAAACTGCAAAACGCCGATGGGTGTAACAAGATGTCCGCTTGCCCCCTTCTCAGTGTATTTTTACTGTGGTGGAGTGTAGTAAGATGGCGGTGACGAAACGTCACTTCCGTTACCAATTCTGACGGGTCACCTAATCTGACAGAACACTGGCGCCGCTGAGGAGGAGAACGGAAGAAGTGTTTACTCCTGTTGCCAAGTAGACCTGTTCGTGACAGTGGAAAGTGGCAGGTGAGAACAGGAGGTGGAGGCTGGCGGCCGCTGCGTGGGCCACATGACAAGGCCTGGTGGGCCGGATTCGGCCCGCGGGCCTTGTGTTTGCCACCTGTGCTCTAAGGTATTCTCCAGGTCAAAAAGAACTAAACAATACCATATCAGGGACTTTATTAACTGTGCAACAACACGGGTGCTTTACATTATAGAATGTCCCTGCAAAAAAAATATATGTAGGCAAGACAAAAAGACAGCTCCGCATAAGGATTGGTGAGCACAATAAGAGCATCAAACAAGAGGAAGAAACACCTATAGCATCTCATTTTAATGAATGTCATGCAGGTAAACCCTCTGGATTTAAAGTCAAGGGATTTTATGCCCTGAAAATATGCAGTAGAAGAGGAAATTTTAAAACAGTTTTATTAAGGAGGAAAAAAATCTTGAATATTTAGGCTTGGAAGCCTGGTGCCGAAAGGGCTTAATAAAGAAATGAGCCTGAAGTGATTTCTGGAATCCTGAAATAAAACAGAGATTATACAGTAGATCAATAAATGCCTTTGTATCTGTCAGGGCTGGGTTCAGCCCTTCCTTCTCTGTGCTGGCAGCTCAGCTGTCAGCTAATTGGCATCTATCCACAGTGATCCACCTGTTGATGATCCGCTCGTCAGCTTTGCCTACTTAAGGACTTCCAGTTCATTTGCTCTTTGCCTTCGCCTGTGTTAACATCACAAGAGACTTTCTCCAGTTGAAGACCTGCTTGACTGCTGTCCCCTCTGGCTATGGATCCTGCTGGCTGTTCTATTACCTTTTAACGCTGGCTCTTGGAGTTTGGCTTGGCCGACTACCCGATCCGGTTACTGAACTCTGGCTATGTTTTGACTACGCTTACTCTGTTTACCTTTTTATTATTTATTATTAAACTAGTGTGATTTAACTGCACTTCTGTCTCGGTCTGATTCATGGTTTCTGACAGTATCTGTTCCCCCCATCTTACAATCTAATTGGTATCTGTAGTAATGGTGGTGAATGTAAATACTAAAAACACTCCCATGTTTTAACAAGTCTACTGAAAGTTGTCTTGACATGCTATCTGTAGAAGCCCCTTTTAAGAATGGCTGTGGCAGCTGGAAATTTGAAGATGGAAGTAAGGTTCTTATAAAAGCTGGGGACACAGTACGTCTTTACGTTCTGAAGAAACACATGATGACATGCGAAACTCATCAACATAGGCTGCACCTGTGAGAGGGGAGCTTGCAGACAATGCCTGTAGCAGTGACATGACACGCTACCTCTGATAGTGCTGGTGCAACAGGATATCTAGCAGTACACACTGTCAGAATGTTTATACTGAAATAATAAAACAGTAATGTATATATGAAATTATGCAAATCTTGGTTTTGGGAGATTTACCTTTTTCCATAAATATCAAGAAATTCAAGTTTGTTTATCCGTGCTATTTTGAAGACAAGTGACACAAATGATATGCTCAAAAATATATATTTATTAACTAAAAATACAGTGCAAATTAATATCAGGTATATTTCGGGATGATACAAATAAATGGATATATCAAAGATAAATGATAATTCACATTTCTACACAAGTTGTATTACAAAATACCACATTTCAATACTTGAATGATACTTGTACATTTTCCTATTGAAAACGTCTACGTGATAACGAAACGCGTCTAGGAGGACGCTCAGTGACGTCACCACGCTGAAGGAGTGAGGCTCCTGGTATGCCGGCCGGCAAAATTGTTACATGCTGTTTTTATCGTGTTTGTATGTAAGTATAACTTACGTTTTTTAATAAACCCTGTGAAACGGAGTTACGCTATGGTCTGCCCTTCTTTTTTCTCTATGATTGGGGGCTTATGATCCGGATGAAGGAGGGGACAGTTTGATCCAAGAATGTCTGCCCAATAAGGAAGGACCACTGCTCTGGAACTAAAGGCCGCGGCTGAGTTACAGTCGAATGCCCTAACCCGCTTGCCTTCTGGTAAGCTGCTTCCCTATTCTGGTGGTGGAATCTCACAAAGCGATTTGAGAAGTCACTGTGGTGCCGCAATCTTGTTTGGTTTCCCTGATATAGGATTTTGTGGACATTTACAGACCATATTTGGTGCAACACCTGCTGGATTTTCTAATTTATTGCTAGCTAGTTCCAAACACCCTTTGGTGCTGGAAGGGGTCTGGGGTAATTGTGATTAGGTTGGCGCAGTTTTTCTCTTCTATTTGTCCTTTGGTGTTATCACATTATTACTGCTGCCTGTTTTTAATATTGTATAGTTGTTTATGCTAGCGCAGTTTTTCTTCCCCTACTTCAGGGGTGTCCAAACTTTTTTCAAAGAGGGCCAGATCTGATGAAGTGAACATGCGTGAGGGCCGACCATTTTGCCTGACATTCTTTAAACCATTAAAATTCGGTCTAATGCCGCGTACACACGACCGTTTTTCACGACGTTAAAAATGCCATTTTTTTAATTGGGCATTAAAAACGATCGTGTGTAGGCTCCAGAGCATTTTTAACGATGTGAAAAATGGCCTAAAAAAATGAGAACCTGCTCTATTTTTTCACGTCGTTTGTTTTTAACGACGTGAAAAACGGTAGTGTGTATGCTTTTACGAGGGGAAAAAAACACGCATGCTCAGAATCAAGTATGAGACGGGAGCGCTCGTTCTGGTAAAACTAACATTCGTAATGGAGATAGCACATTCGTCACGCTATAACGGACTGAAAAGCACAAGGCTGAAAAGCGCGAATCGTCGCTCAACAAACTTTACTAACATGAAGGGTGGCGCCATTCGAACGGAACTTCCCCTTTATAGTGCCGTCGTACGTGTTGTACATCACTGCGCTTTGCTCAAGTGTTTTTTCTCATGAACGTGTGTATGCAAGACAGGCTTGAGAGGAAACAAGAAAAATCACGTCGAGAAAAACGTTGTTTTTGAAAATGACATTAAAAACGATCGTGTGTACACGGCATAAGTGTGTTCGTCCGAGCACTAATACACTGCCCAACAAGAATTCTCTTGCCTTTGTCGCGCTCGTTCCCGACACACAGATGAATGCTCTGCTCTTTAGGGGTACCGTTAGTCCTTAATGGTACCCCACACATTGGAAAACGTGGGATGCTTTTGGTGCAGTGCAATTAAAAAAAAAAAAAAAAAGGGTCGGGACTTTTGCCTGCATTTTTGTGGGTAGGGAAGTCCATTGAAATTAATGGGCTGCCCTACACGCAGCACACAGCCACACAGATGTGAACCAAGGGCTTGTTCACATGTCAGGTTGGAGAGGCAGTAAAACCACATGGTCGAGCTGTTTTTACCACCCCCAACTTCTCCCCCTTTAGCTGCAGAGGTAGCAGATGGGGGTGTACACATGCTGTGGCTGCAGCTGGAGGTATACCCAGGGTGAATAGTGCTGCACTGAAACTACCCCGCAATGGTGTGCATTGCACTGTTGCGGTATAGGCTTTACTGCCTGTCAAATGCCTCTGAAAAGCTATCTGTGCATGGATTGCTTTTCAGAGGAGCAGCAGTCCTCACAAACAAGCCCTACAAAAGCAGTTCTGATGGTACAGGCATTAAAAGTAACATACACATACTGTACATACAGACACAGGCACATAAACACATACAGACAGACACTCACATGTATAAAGCCCCTTTTAAAACGAATCTAGCTTCTAAGTACCTTTGCAGTTTCCTCATTCAGCCGGATACTGCACTCTAGGGGGAAGCAGAGAGCACAGCACACTCCCCTGCACTTGCACTTTTGAAGCTGATGGAGCTTCTCACAGTGCCGATGTACAGTTCGGCAGGGGATCGGGAGATCGGGCTCATCTGACAGCCCTTATCTCCCCTGATCCCTTGGCACACCTGAGAACCAGGGGGGCCGTTTAAAACCAATTGGCCCGCGGGCCGGACTTTGGACATGCCTGCCCTACTTGTACATTTTAGACTTGGTAACCTAATGAATATCTTTCCGTGGTTTCACGGACTTGTAAAAACAATTGATGTTTACTTAAGTACGGTGTGATGCCTTCTCAAAACAAACAGACCTTCTACTTAAATGCACAAACAAAATGTTATATTGTGCACAGCTTGATAATCCAATCAAGACTTATATTAAATTTAGAGTGAATCAATGTTTTAACACATACTATAACCAATCCAATTCTAAGACTTTGAAGTCAGTTTTGTGAGATATAACAATATATGTATCTCCCTTGTTTTAGAAGCAAAACAAATTCATACTGCTGTAGAATTCACTTCACTCTTAATAAAGTTTGTAAACAGAATTCACTTCACTCCAAAACTGAACTAACAATGGATTGGTTTACAAATTGTGAGAAAAAATCAATCAGCGCCACAATGCTAATAAATTACTCCTATAATGACGTGAGAAAAATCAAATATACCCCTCTGAGTGTCTACACAGCTGCTGAGCACTTATAGTTATACACCACACCTATTGCAATATTAATTTTGTGAAAATAGTGCAGTGCATCTATAAATATTATATAAACAAATAATTATACATTCAATAAAACAATTTGTTGTAAAAAAAAAAACAGTTCATATGTAGGCTTCCAAAACTGTCACCGCTATGTAAAATCCTATTTAAATGGATCCAATATTCAGTGCACACCACCACCTGCTAAAATGCCTGCTCACCTCAAGGATGTGTATAAAACTCATAGACAGATCACTCCTCGTGTCCACCACGATCAATCCACTTTACCAATGGTAGTAATTCCTACAGTCCCCAGACTGCACCTCTGTGTGGTGTGAGGGGGTTAGCTTGGCAGCGGGTGTGTGTGACCCCCCCGGGATGGGCTCCCCACACAAAAACAGGCCCAGCAAACGGAGGTTGTGGTTTTCAAAATCAAAAAAAAAAAAAAGGTGCGGTTTATTTTCTATTTACAGTGACAAAACACAGCAAAGCCAAAAGAAACATAAACAAATTAAATCCTGGTCAACTTGACCTCTGACTAAACATACAGGTTTCCTAACTAACAACTGGGATCAGCCTAGTGCTGTCCTAGTCCCTAAGTCCCTGGTTTTAAATGTCCAAGCAAATAGCCACACAGGCTTTGTCTCACCGGACAAGGGTTCACTCTCTCCAGGAAGTCCACACAGGTCTGCTTCCAGGCATGAGCTAACACCTAATGAATCTGGGAGTTCTTATAGAGGCCTAAATGAGCTGACAAGCTTCAGCTGGCCTCATCAACTCCCTGTCTGTACGACGCCCCACACTCTCCCTAGAGGTATGAGTCATCCATGAGCCTACTAGCCTCAGCTGGGCTTATACAACTCTCCACCCTAGTTGTATAAGTCAGCATAAAGCCTGAATCTGGGAGAAATATATCTATCCCCCTGGATGCAACCAGGTGACTTTACCTTCCTGCTGTCACATACCCCCCCCTCTTGTTTTAACCTCGGGGTTGGAACACCAGCAATCAGGCATTCATGTACTCGAGACAAAGCATCCACATTCCCCATTTGAACGCCAGGGCGATGCTTTACTGTGAAGTTGAATTCCTGGAGGGCCAGGAACCACCTATTCACTCTTCTATTTGTTTCCTTGTTTTGAGCCATCCACTTTAACGGAGCGTGATCCGTAACCATGTCAAAGTGCCTACCTAGCAGGTAGTACCGAAGGGAATCTAGAGCCCACTTCACCGCTAAACACTCCTTTTCAACGGTGGCGTAATTTACCTCATGGGACTTCAACTTCCTGCTGAGGTAAATGACTGGGTGCTCTTCCCCGTTCCAGACCTGGGACAATACTGCTCCTAACCCCACATCTGACGCATCACTTTGTACGACAAAGTCTTTAGAGAAGTCGGGTGAGTACAACACTGGCTGGCTACATAAGGCTTGTTTCAAGAATTGGAATGCTGCCTCAGCCTCGGGGGTCCATTTAATCATGACCGACCCTTTCCCCTTCGTTAGGTTGGTTAGGGGCACAGCCTTAGAGGCAAAGTGGGGAATGAATCGCCGATAATACCCAGCGATTCCCAGAAAGGCTCGTACCTGCTTCTTGCTGTTGGGACGTGGCCGGCGCATTCTGTAACCCGAACGGCATTCTTTTATATTGGAACGCCCCGTCTGGGGTTACAAATGCGGTTTTCTCTTTGGCCAATTTGGCCAGGGGGATTTGCCAATACCCTTTTGTGAGGTCAAGAGTCGTCATGTATCGGGCTGTTCCCAGCCGGTCGATCAACTCATCTATACGTGGCATGGGGTAGGTGTCAAATTTTGTAACTTTGTTCAACTGACGAAAATCGTTACAAAATCGCCAGCTCCCATCCGGTTTAGGCACCAACACAATGGGACTAGACCAATCACTTTGGGACTCCTCTATCACCCCTAAGTTCAGCATTTTCTGTACTTCCTCCCGTATTGCCTCCCGTCGGGCCTCTGGGATCCGATAGGGTTTTAACTTCACCCTTTCACCGGGCGGGGTAATGATGTCATGCTCTACCCCAGATGTTTGTCCCGGCAGCTCAGAGAATACCTCCTTGTTGCGAAGCACAAACTCCTTAACCTCCTGTTGTTGGGGTTGTGACAAGGTGGCTGCTATTCCAACCTCAGGAATCACGCAACCAGTTTGAGCTGGTGACCAAGTGTCTGCGACTAGGGACTCTCTATCCCTCCAGGCTTTCAACAGATTAACGTGATAGATCTGTTCGGGCTTTCGCCTTCCTGGTTGTCTGACCTTGTAATTCACTTCGCTCACTTTTTCCATTATCTCGTAGGGGCCTTGCCATTTGGCAAGGAATTTACTTTCAACCGTAGGGACAAGTACCAGTATCCTATCCCCCGGGGAAAAGGTACGGGTCTTGGCTCCACGGTTGTACACTCTCTGCTGTGCTAACTGCGCTTGGGCCAAATGTTCCTTCACGATGGGCATTACCTGTGCAATTCGGTCTTGCATCAGGGCGACATGCTCAATCACACTCCTGTGGGGAGAACTCTCACTTTCCCAAGTTTCCTTGGCAATATCCAACAGCCCTCTTGGGTGTCTCCCATACAGTAACTCAAAGGGGGAGAATCCCGTAGAGGATTGGGGCACCTCCCTAATAGCAAACATCAGATAAGGAAGTAGACAGTCCCAATCCTTTCCATCTCTATCCACCACTTTCTTCAACATTTGCTTTAGGGTTTTGTTGAATCTTTCAACCAGCCCATCGGTTTGGGGGTGATACACAGATGTACGTAATTGCGTCACTTTGAACAATTTACACAGCTCCTTCATAACCCGGGACATAAAGGGTGTACCTTGGTCCGTAAGCAGTTCTCTACAAATACCCACCCGGCTAAACACAAGAGATAGCTCTTTGGCTATGGTTTTGGCCGAGGTATTTCGGAGAGGGATCGCTTCTGGATAACGGGTGGCATAGTCCATTATAACTAATATGTACTGGTGCCCCCTAGCGGACTTGATTATAGGACCTACCAAATCCATGGCGATCCTCTCAAACGGGACCTCAATGATGGGTAGAGGGACCAGCGGGCTACGGAAATGTGGCACCGGGGCCGACCTCTGACACACAGGGCAGGAGGAACAATAATTTTCTATGTCCTTTATCACCCCCGGCCAATAGAATCTCTGTAATACCCTCTCTCGGGTTTTCTCTGTCCCCAGATGACCTCCAAGAATGTGCCCATGGGCCAACTCCAACACCAACTTCCTGTAAGGTTTGGGCACCACAAGCTGCTCAACGGTTTCTTCTGCCCTTTTTGCCACCCGATACAGTAGGTCCTTCTCTACGCTGAAGTATGGGTAAGTGCAGGTATTATCTGGGTTCACTAACTCGCCATCTATTTTCACTACGTTTTCCCGTGCCTTTATTAGGGCGGGGTCTTTCAACTGTTCTGTGGCAAAGTTTTCCCTGTGAACCTCAAGATCAGAAAACTCCACAGACGGTAGGTTTTCGTCTGAGGAGGTGGGCTCCTCTCCAGTTTCTTGAGTCTCCCCTGCCAATACTGATAAGGGAAATTCCGGAGAGTCCTCACCACTCTCAGGGGAGTTCTGGCTATCCCATTCCTGGTACATAGGGGCACCAGTGGGGGGCTCAGGATCATCCCACAGTTCCCAGAACTTCGGAAAATCCCTTCCCACAATGGCGTCATGCGGTAACTGAGATACTAAGCCCACTGGATGAGAGAGGGTACCTTTGGGGGTCTCGAAACACACTGTAGTCACTGGATACTCTCGGGTGTCCCCATGCACACAAATAACAGCTACCTTGCTATTCCCAGAGACCTCTGTTTTAACTAACTCAGCCTTTATCAGGGTCACAAGGCTACCTGAATCCAGCAATACCACAACATTTCTACCATTAACACACATTTTGCATAAATGTTTCTCAGTTCCTCGAATGGCAGTGCATGCGACTGTCGCACACAGCGACTGACGTCTGCCCATCAGAAAGTCACACTGCATGGGTTCCTCCACAACCGGGCAATTGGCTGCAATATGTCCCGCTTGCCGGCAGCGGTAGCAAACGATCCTTCTTGCCGCCTCTTGAGCCGCTGATTTCCCAGGCTGTTCTCGCCAAACTTGGGGTAGAGCTCCCACCCTCTCACTCTCTCCACCCTCACCCCTTGGAATCCTCTTATCCGCCCCTGGGGATGGTCTGGTCTTAGGGTGGAAAGTCCGAGTGTCTCTGGAAGAGGCCGTCAGGTTCTCTGTAGCCAAGTATTTCTCCACACGATCCACAAGACCATCGGCCGTCTCTGGGTCTCCATGGCTTACCCACTTTTGGATGGCAGTAGGAAGAGCTCTCAAAAACCGATCCATTACAACACGTTCCACAATCTTTGGTGCGGACAAAGTCTCTGGCTGTAGCCACTTTCTGCTTAGGTGAATGAGATCATACATTTGAGACCTGGGGGGTTTTCCAAGCTGGAAAGTCCAGTTATGCACACGCTGAGCCCGGACAGCCTGGGTGACACCCAGCCTTGCCAATATTTCAGCTTTTAGCATCACATAGTCTTTTGCTTGGTCAGGCTCTAGGTCATAGTAAGCCTTCTGCGATTCACCAGTTAACAGAGGAGCCACCAGTCCAGCCCACTGCTCCTCAGGCCACTTTTCTCTTTCAGCAGTCCTTTCAAATGTGGTCAAAAATACCTCTGGATCATCCTCTCCAGTCATTTTTGTCAATAAACGACTCACCCCAAAGGACGCGGTATTAGTGGGACGGCTTTCCTCACTGGTCTGCGGACGTTGCTGCATTACTGCTTCCATTTGTTGTAGTCTCTGCTCTTGCTTCTGTAACAGGTCTATGAAGCGGGCCTCAGATTGCTGCTGGGCTTGTTGCTGAGCTGCAAGGCTCTGTTGATGAGCTTGCTGCTGGGCTGCGAAGTTCTGTTGTTGAGCTGCAAGGCTCTTTTGCAAACCTGCATTTGTCTGCTGTTGATTGGCATTTGCTAGAGCCAGCTGCTTCAGTATCTCCTCCATGCTGGCTTAAAAAAAAACTGCCCGCATTCTCCACCAACTGTGAGGGGGTTAGCTTGGCAGCGGGTGTGTGTGACCCCCCCGGGATGGGCTCCCCACACAAAAACAGGCCCAGCAAACGGAGGTTGTGGTTTTCAAAATCAAAAAAAAAAAAGGTGCGGTTTATTTTCTATTTACAGTGACAAAACACAGCAAAGCCAAAAGAAACATAAACAAATTAAATCCTGGTCAACTTGACCTCTGACTAAACATACAGGTTTCCTAACTAACAACTGGGATCAGCCTAGTGCTGTCCTAGTCCCTAAGTCCCTGGTTTTAAATGTCCAAGCAAATAGCCACACAGGCTTTGTCTCACCGGACAAGGGTTCACTCTCTCCAGGAAGTCCACACAGGTCTGCTTCCAGGCATGAGCTAACACCTAATGAATCTGGGAGTTCTTATAGAGGCCTAAATGAGCTGACAAGCTTCAGCTGGCCTCATCAACTCCCTGTCTGTACGACGCCCCACACTCTCCCTAGAGGTATGAGTCATCCATGAGCCTACTAGCCTCAGCTGGGCTTATACAACTCTCCACCCTAGTTGTATAAGTCAGCATAAAGCCTGAATCTGGGAGAAATCTATCTACCCCCCTGGATGCAACCAGGTGACTTTACCTTCCTGCTGTCACAGTGGGTAATCAACGTTTGAATTGTCTCCAAACAACACCTTCCTCCACTCGCTTTTCAATAATCAATTCCACTTATATTTCCAGGGGTTAAGGACATGAAACAAAAAACACAAGTACCATAGTGTTCTCTGCATTTAAATTTATTAAAAAAGCCCCCCTAAAAAGTTACACTTACAAGAAATATCAATAAAAACAGCATATATCAAATCACCAGCTCATTCACCGCAGATCTACACTCACGGTGCGAGCACCCTGCAGGTATGCAGATCCGGGTGACACACTCTCCAGCTCAATGAAAGTGAGCTCTGTAGTCACAGGAAGAGGGAGTGTCCTCACAGACTGTGGACGGCTGTGGTGATGCCTGAAGGGTTGCCTAGGCAACATTTAGGTGTATAAGGTTTCACCTAATTTGACCCACCCATCTACTGATGAAGGCCAATGAGAGGCCGACACGCGTTTAGAAGGGAGGAGTCGAATCTGTGATGTCAGGCGAAGCACCGTGAGTGTAGATCTGCGGTGAATGAGCTGGTGATTTGATATATGCTGTTTTTATTAATATTTCTTGTAAGATATCCTTTTTGAGAGCTGGTGCCCAAAACTGAACTGCATATTCCAGATGAGGTTTTACTAATGGATTTGTACAGGGGCAAAATTATATCTCTCTCTCTCTGGAGTCCATACCTCTCTTAATACAAGAAAGGACTCTGCTTGCTTTGTAAACCACAGCTTGGCATTGCATGCCATTATTGAGCTTATGATCTACCAAAACCCCCAGATCCTTCTCCACTACGGATCCCCCCAGTTGTACTCCCCCTAGTATGTATGATGCATTCATATTCTTAGCCCCCAAGTGCATAACTTTACATTTATCAACATTAAACCTCATCTGCCACATAGTCGCCCAATTACACAGAGCATTGAGGTCGGTTTGTAAATTGGCGACATCCTGTAAGGATGTTATTCCACTGCATAGCTTGGTGTCATCTGCAAAGACAGAAATGTTACTTTTGATCCCAGACCCAATATCATTTATAAAGATATTAAAAAGTAAGGGTCTCAGCACTGAACCTTGGGGTACACCACTGAGAACCTAAAGCCCTGTACACACGATCGGATAACCTATGGATTTTCGTCCGATGGATTTGACCATCGGAAATCCGATGAAACTGTTTTTCATCAGTCTTGGCCACACACCATCAGTCAAAAAACCGACCGTTCCAAACGTGGTGACGTAAAACACTCCGATGAGCCGAGAAAAATGAAGTTTAATGCTTCTGAGCATGCGTCGACTTGATTCTGAGCATGCGTGGGTTTTTTAACCGATGGACTTGCCCATAGACGATCGCAAATTACCATCGGTTCTTGATCCATCGGAAAATTTTAAAACAAGTTCTATTTTTTCCATCCGATGGAAAAAAGACCGATGGGTACCATACACGATCGGTTTGTCTGATGAAAACCATCCATCGGACGGTTTTCATCAGTTAAACCGATCGTGTGTACGGGGCTTTAGACTAGACATGTGCATTTGTTTTCATCCGAATGCATTTTTGTCCGATTTTCAGGTATTTTCGTTATCGTTTTAACAAACGAAAACGAAAGCACAGAATCCGAAAACCGAAAGATCCGACATAAACAAATGCTTTGTTTTCGTTGCGACAACAGTTCGATATAGATAGGAGATTCGACGTGACACTGACAATAACAATCTGTGTCTATCGAACCTGTGGTCGAATGTGCCTAACCTTAACTCTATTAGTCCAAGATTATTCGACATAGAGAGAAAAGATTTGACATAGAGAGAAATGATCGCTGCTGGAATTGGGTGGGGGAAGTAAAATAAAAATAATGATGATGATGAATGTTATTGGCTGATTGTAACCAAAGAGGAGGAGCAGTAAAATAGCTAGAACTAACATGACAATTCAACATGAACAACGAAGATTCGACAAAGCATCGAAATACATACAAACGTCGAATCTGTCATTGAAGGCTTATGGTGTCTGTCGAAAGTTAGAAGATTCGACAGACAGCTAAACTGTACGACGCTGCAATTGTACATTTCCGGTCAAATAGCTATAGGCTATAGGATAATTCTAATGTTGGTTGACTAGTAATAGTAATTAATAAATATAATTATTACTAGTCATACAACATTAGAATTCTACTATAGCTTGTAGGCGGAACATTCGACCGGAAATGTATGATTGCAGCGTCGTACAGTTTCGCTGCTCCGTCGAATCTTCTTTGAACATTCGACAGACACCATAAGCCTTCAATGACAGATTCAACCTTAATTCAGATTTTTGGACGAATGCAATTTCTAACGAAAAACGAAATAAATAAAAACGAATTTCGGGAGTAACTAAATAAATTTATTTTTCGGACGAAAACGAAATTCCGAAACGAAATATTTCAGTGTGCACAGAGTAAGAATCATTAACCACTACTCTCTGAATTCTGTCTTTTAGACAGTTTTCTATTCATTTACAAACCGATATTTCCAATCCTGTAGACTTTACACGAGCCGTGTGTGCGGAACTGTATCGAACGCTTTTGCAAAATCCAAGTATACCACGTCCACCGCCACCCCTCTGTCCAAGGTTTTACTTACCTCTTCATAAAAAGAAATCAGGTTTGTCTGACTTCTGCCTTTCATGAATTCATGCTGTCTGTTGCTTAAATAGTTTTTTTTCCCAGCAAGAACTCATCTATGTGGTCTTTTATTAATCTCTCCAGTATCTTCCCAACTATAGAAGTTAAACTAACAGGTCTATAGTTACTTGTTAAAGACTTTGTTCCCTTTTTAAATATAGGCACCACATTGGCCCTGCGCCAATCCAGTGGTACTATTCCTGTCATTAATGAGTCCCTAAAAATTAGATACAATGGGACTGTTTTTTTTTTTTTTTTTACACTTTCTTTGTGAAATGGTAGGGGTACAATGTACCCCTTACCAATTCACATGGGGGGGCGGGATCTGGGGGTCCCCTTTGTTAAAGGGGTCTTCCAGATTCCGATAAGCCCCCCGCCCGCAGACCCCTACAACCACCGGGCAAGGGTTGTGGGGAGGAGGCCCTTGTCCCCATCAACATGCGGACATGGTGCTTTGAGGGGTCGCAGATCCCCAAAGCATCCTCCCCATGTTAAGGGCATGTGGCCTGGTACGGTTCAGGAGGGGGGGGCGCTCTCGCGTCCCCCCCTCTTTTCCTGCGGCCTGCCAGGTTGTGTGCTCGGATAAAGGGTCTGGTATGGATTTTTGGGGGGAACTCCACGCCATTTTTTTTTTAAATTTGGCACAGAGTTCTTTTTAATATCCATACCAGAACTGAAGGGCCTGGTAATGGAATTTGGGGGGACACCCCACGGATTTTTTTTTATCAATGACTTTTCTCTGTATTGCCAGGAGCCAACAATTCATTATAGCCGTGAGTGCTTTTAAATGACTTTTTCCTTCAGAAATTACACTTTGTGCAGGGACAGTTCTAAGCACAGGAAACAAGCGCTGCTTTACAGGCATACTATACACCCCCCCCCCCCACGGTACGAAATTTAAAGGAATATTTCACTTTTATGGTTTCACTTTAAGCATTTTTAAAATCACTGCTCCCGAAAAAACGGCCGTTTTTAAAACCTTTTTTTGCATTTATACATGTCCCCTGGGGCAGGACCCGGGTCCCCAAACCCTTTTTAGGACAATAACTTGCATATTAGCCTTGATAATTAGCACTTTTGATTTCAAACGTTCGAGTCCATTGTACTTAATAGGGTTCTAAAGTTTGCGCAAACTTTAGGTCTGTTCGCAGGTTCTGGTGCGAACCGAACCGGGGGGTGTTCGGCTCATCCCTAGTTGACAATCATGTGTCAATTTCCTCTAGACATTCTGGCTCTAACTTATAATATATGGGTTGGGAAAGTTTACCCCACATAATTAGCTGGGGCTGTAAAATGCCATGAAAATTAAGTCATTATTCTAACGATAAACTAACAGTTATTCATAGACAGTCTCGTTAATAGAATATCATGTTTGCAACTTTTATCATAATAATATATATATATATATATATATATATATATATATATATATATATATATATATATATATATGCGCATTGATGGGTTTTATAATAACTAATACATTGTTAAGATATTATGAAAGAAACATTATTATTTAAAATATGAAACGAGCAAAATGTAAAACAAGAGCTTCTTACCATTTTCTTATCTAGTTTATTTTACTAAGCGTTCAAACCTTTTAATTTATAACCTGGGAAGGTGGTACAGACAGACTTACACAGTCTCCTTGTGAAAAAGAAAAACCTCTTCTTTAAAGACAGTGAACTTAGTTTCAACTTTTAGAGAGAAAATGGCTTCCCTCATGTTCATAAGAAAAATATACAATATACAGGCTTTATATATATATATATATATATATATATATATATATATATATATATATATATATATATATATAGCGCACACGGACCACTTCTCCCTACCTTTGGCTCACTTGTAGGAAAAGGGGCACACCGTGCCACATGCCCGTACCCTCCTGTGTGAAGAGGTTGAGCGGTGTAAATGTAACTGGGTTTCCACGGCTAGGTTCTCCAGAGAATGGTTCTCGTCTCCACTGCAATAGAGACAAGTCTATTTCCCCCAATAACGCCAAGGTCCACACCAATTGCAACTCCAACGTAGAGTTTATTTTCTCATATGCACAGTCACTAGATAGGAAAGGGTGGATGGAGAACAGGACAGCAAAAGGTTTTGGAGTAGGTCCAGGCACAAACGAATATACGATTCACTACCTGTATCTTCAAGTAGGCTCAGCTCACCCGGATAGTCTCCCATTAGAGTGGATCCTAGCAGCCGGAGTGATGCTCGAATTAGATTACACACAGTCTCTGCGCAAACTGTTACGAGTAAATTTGGGTCTCTGCCCCAGACCTGGTGAACTTTGGGTCTCTGCCACAGACCTGGTGAACTTTGGGTCTCTGCCACAGAACTGGTGAACTTTGCTTGTGGTATTAGGCCTCTCAGGGAGATGACATCCCTCCAGAGAGTTACCGGGCCCCTTCCTTCACTGTGATCTCTCACCAGTCCCTTGGAACGGTCCTCCCCCAGCCTCTTCTTCCAGATACGGGTCTCCTCGCAAGGCAGCACCCTGGGATTCTTCTTCCCTCTGTGGGCCCCAGCCAAAGGTGCTGTACCCAAGGCCTTCAGTTGCAGCCCCAGGGCTAAAAGTGCCTGGGACTGATCCGCCAGTGTACCGGGCCAGGAAGACCCGGTACTCTCGAACCTGGAACCCCACCCTCGGGCTGAAGGTGCCCGGGGTGGCCAATGAACAGAACAACACACTCCCCGGGGTAGGACCCCCGGGAATCCACCCCACAGGCAGTGTCTGCCCCTTTTATATCCTCTCCCGGCATGCACAGCAAGCCGACCACGCCCACCATACCACCGCCGAGAGGGGACATCCAAGGCACAGCACTATACCAGCGGTTCAACCCTAGCCCTTGATGGCAGTGCCATCCACAGGCCACAGGGAACTATACACCAGTATCCCACCTGCGGTATAAAAATGGTTTAGCAAAGCCCTATCAAATAAGGTGTTTGAGTACAACTACCACTCAAACATCCTCCTAAATTTGAAGACCCCGCTACACACACATATATATATATATATATAATATAATATAATATAAATTCTTTTAACCCCAATAGTTCTGACAACACACCACGGTGATAGTACCAAGAGGAATCCTGACTCCCCGGTTTCAATTTGGAAACAAGTATGTGTTCCAGAAGCTAGCCTTCCACATTCCATAGCAGCAAAATGGAGGTTGTATGGACTTTACCTTGACCGGAATACACGGGTATGGTGAAAGCCTGCGGGCAGCCTATATTACTACTCATTATACATCCATAAGCAGTGGGGGTTTTTTGTCACCTGAATTGAAAATCAGCATTTCCAGGTGGCCCAAGTGATAAACCACCCTGTCTGCGGTAACAATTGGACACATGTTCCCATGCCTATTCCGGGTCTATAACTGTCAACCTCCCTGTGCGGTGCTAGCACTTTTTCATCGCTACACAAGCTGTGACTATATTCAATTTCTGTGAAGTCATCCAGGATATCCTGCGGTTGCAGTGACCATGCCAGAGTTCTGAAATTGCTCACACACACATGTATAGCAGTACCCCCAGTTAAGAGGGCTGCTGGTATTGATTTCTTGGGCACTGTAGTGCACCGCTGTCAATCCCTGGCAATCGGCTCTACCCTCCCGTGGCACAGCTAGTAAGGGGAGATAGGACTGCATGACCGGCAACTCTGGGTGACACAGTCCTATGGCAAACACACACAGTAAAATGTTTAAACTTCTGCATAAAGTAAAAGAAACAGACACCAATGTACTTGACCCAGGTATATTTACTAAGACTAATGGGCAAGCAATAAACAATAGTATAAGATTATTTGCAGCTCCCTGCAATAAACAGTATTCAAACAAACAGAATAGACAGGTATTGCTATGCAACTCTACCGATACCCTTTTTCAGCTACTTCCCCTCGTGGGCAGACTGACGCCCAGCAATGTCTACCTATGCAGTTAGGCCTGACTGAACTAAATGGAAGTTCTGTAAAGGAATCTTCGCTAGCAAAACTCAGTGGTGCACTTGATGAACAAAACTTTGTAATCCAACAGGGTAGTAGAAATACAGTATTTGTCTTTGAGCAAGTGCTCTCTCACCAACCGGACCAGTCCCAGTCCGTCTCCTCCGCCGATGCGTCTAGGCACATGGATCCATCGACATCCGGGTCTTCGGTCCTCCTGGTACAGTACAGCAAGGATAATGGAAAATTGTTATCAATACTTACTGTAATTTTCCTTTCCTGGCCTGTCCTCACGTCAGCACACTATGGGTTAACCCCTTCCTCCGGTCTCCCAGTACCACCTTCTTTTAGCTGATAAATAGGGGGCCCCTCCTCCCTTGCCCTTGTTCCACTTAACTGGAGGACGACAGGCTTATCGGGAGGGAAAAGAGCTGTGCTGACGTGAGGACAGGCCAGGAAAGGAAAATTACAGTAAGTATTGATAACAATTTTCCATTTTCCTGGCCAGCCTCACGTCAGCACACTATGGGATTTAATTTAGCTGATTTAGGGTGGGGAAAAGATAAGACTCGAACAACAACTGAAAATGCTGCTATAGTGAATATTTTATTTTGTTTGCAGAGGTGTGGACACCACTGCGTTTCCAAAATTTGATGCGTTGGCTGCTGTGACATCTAAACTGTAGTGTTTAGCGAAGGTTTCGCAGGAGCTCCAACTAGCGGTCCTGCATATGTCTTCAATCGGTATCTTAGCCGAAGCTGCCCATGAGGCTGCCACCCCTCTGGTAGAATGAGCTCTAAGAACTTGTGGAGGCGTCAGCCCCTGTTTCTCATACGTGAGGCTTATCACCTTGGTGATCCAAGTCGCTATGATTCTTGCGGATGCCGCTTGTCCTTTCCTAGGCCCGGATGGCAGGACGAAAAGGGTATTAGTTTTGCGTACCTGTAGAGAGCGGTGTAGGTAAATTGAGAACAAGTTGACCATGTCCAGTGGTCTGAGATCTAGCTCTTCCGCTTGTTTTGGTGGCTGTGTGAAGCTTGGTAGGACTGCCTCCCAATTCACATGGAATTTGGAAACCACTTTAGGTGTTACGGCCGGTGAGGGCCTTAGGATCACTTTGTCCTGGAGAATGATGCAATATGGATTCTTGCAGGACAGAGCTGCTAGTTCTGAAACCCTTCTTGTCGACGTTATGGCTGTAAGGAAGATCAGCTTGACTGTCAAGAACCAAAGCGGGCATGTCTCTGCAGGGATGAATGGATGTAGGAGCAGGGCTTTTAGTACCGTGCCCAGATCCCATGCTGGGAACAGGGGTCTCCTTGGTGGTTTCAATTTTATGACTGCTCTGAGGAACTGTCTTATTAGAGGCTCACCTGCCCACTTGTGACCTGTGAAGCACGCCAATGCTGACACTTGAACCTTTATGGTGTTATAGGCTAAGCCCGCTTTTAGAGCTGACTGTAAGAAGTCCAACACTTGCGCAATGCTTGGGGATAACGGAGAAAACTTCTGTTGCAGGGCAAATGCCGTAAATTTCTTCCAAATTGTTATAAGTGACATTGGTTGTGGCTTTTCTAGATTTTAGTAGCGTGGAAATTACTTCCTCCGAGATGCCTTGTGACTGTAGTCTGGCCGATTCAACAACCAATCCATCAGCTGTAACCTGCCCGGGTTGGGATGACACCATTGGCCCTGCTGTAGAAGGTCTCTCTTTAGTGGCAGCTGTATTGGGGGGACTGCCGCCATCTGTAGGAGCAGAGGGAACCATGGTCTCCGTGGCCAGAAGGGCAGGATTACAATTGCATGGACGTTCTCCCTCGCAATCTTCAGTAGGGTTTTCATTACCAGGAGGTAACGGTGGAAAAAGGTAGACAAAGGGAAAATCCCACGGAATTGAGAAGGCGTCTTGGGCTACTGCCTCGTCGCAGCGAAACCTTGACACGAACCCGGGGTGTCTTCGCATTCCATGGAGTCGCCATTAGGTCTACCGAGGGTGTCCCCCACTTGTGGAAGATTGTCTCTAGGACGTCCCTGTTGAGTGTCCATTCGTTCTTGTTGGGGAAATCCCGGCTCAGACGGTCTGCTATGTGATTCTGACTGCCCGGAATGTAGGCTGCCGTTAGGGCTTCCACATGCACTTCTGCCCAAACGAATATGTTGGTTGCCACCTGCAACAGCGGCAAGCTCTTGGTTCCACCCTGTTTGGCTATATAAGCCACCGCCGTTCGGTTGTCCAACATCAGTTTGACTCGAGCCCCGTGGACTAGATTCTCAAAGGCCCGCAGGGCCAGGTATGCTGCCTGTAATTCCAAGAGGTTGGAGTGTCTGGTTTCCATCCTGCTCCATTCGCCTTGAACCTGCCTGCCGAGGCAGATAGCGCCCCAGCCCTGGAGACTGGCATCCGAGGTTATCCGAATCCAGTCTCCGGGGCTGAGGGGCATGCCCTGCGACAGGTTTTCTGGTGCTATCCACCACGCCAGGCCTTGGCGGATCCGTCTTGGTATGAAGATCTTCTGGTGCAATGATACGCCATCCCACTGGTTCAGGAAGGATGTCTGGAATGCTCTTGTATGGAATCTTGCCCAGGGGATAGCTGGGATCGCTGCGGTGAATATTCCCAGAAGTGTCATGCAATCCCTTGCTGACAGTGATGAGGACTCCATCACGCTGTTTACGCAGGCTACTAACTCGACTTTCTTGCGTCCTGGTAGCGAGACAAGCCCTTTTCTTGTGTTGAAAACAAGTCCCAGGTATTCCATCTCTTGAGAGGGGATCAGCTGGCTCTTCTGCTTGTTGATAATCCAGCCGAATTCTGATAGAGTCTCCAGTACTAGCTCGCACTGTGTCGCTAACTCTTCGCTTGTACGAGCCACTACTAAGATGTCGTCTAGGTAGTGGAAGATCTTTATGCCTCTTAATCGAATGACGGCGATGACAGCTAGCAAGATCTTGGAGAAGACCCGAGGCGCTGTGCTGATCCCGAAGGGTAGACACCTGAACTGGAAATGGTCTTCCCCTACCATGAATCTTAGGTATTTTTGGCGCTTCTCGTTGATTGGGACATGCAGGTACGCATCTGCTAAATCGACTGATATTAACCAGTCTCCTGGTTGCAGAACTGATATAATCGTAAATATTGATTCCATCTTGAATGTTTTGGGGACAATATAGTGGTTCAAGGATCTTAGGTCCAAAACCGGTCTTAGATCTCCTGATGCTTTGGGTACCAGAAAAATTGGTGAATAAACTCCCGTTTTCCGCTGTTTTAGAGGTACCGGTGTGATTGCATTTTTTTGAAGTAATTCGGTTATATATTCTAGTAAGCACTTCCGTTTTTTCTGGTCTTGTAGCCATTCTGTCTGTGCCACTATGTTGGGTGGTTTTTGTCGAAAAATTATTTTGTATCCTTGCTTGACCGTCTTCTGGACCCATTGGTCCTTGACCGTCTCCGCCCATACTCTCCAGAAGGATGCCAATCTGGCACCCACCTGGGGAGGATGGGCGACTGACCCGTCAAAAAGACTTCTCCGATTTCTTAGCGGTCTGCGCGGCCTTGGTCTTTACATTTCGTAGAAAAGAGTTCTGGGAGCTCTTCCAATAGGGCCTTGTGTATTCTCGCCCCGGTCTGTATGATCTGGCATCCTGCGCCCTTCTGTAGTCTGATTGGCCTGACCGGGTGGCCTGCTGTCTTATTTTAGGTCTTTGTGGTATCAGGCCCGACTTCCCTCCTGTAGCTCGTTTAATAGCTTCTTCTAAGGTGCCACCAAACAACGTTTTGCCATTAAATGGAATATTACAGAGACCCAGTTTTGAGGCACTGTCTGCTACCCAATGACGCAGCCATAGGGCCCTTTTTGTGGTCACTGCAAAAGCCATGATCCTAGCGAGAAGTTTTACTAAGTCCATAGAGGCTTCTGCCAGGAAGTCGGCTGAGAGATCCAATTCCTCCATTGCCGAAATGATTCTGTCCATTTCCACGTTAGACCTTAGAGCTGTCTGGACATTTGTGGTCCAAACCTTCAAGGCTCTGGAGACTGAGGTTAAGGCTATGGCAGGGCGGCAAGCCGCACCAGCAGATGAATAAACCTTCTTTAGGTCTGTATCCGCACGTCTGTCCATCGGGTCTCTGAAAGTTGTAGAATCCTGCAATGGCAGGGCCACTTGTCTAGCCAAGCGCTGTAAGGCCGCGTCTATGCCTAGTGGGGATTCCCAAAGGGCAGGTTCTGGAGTCTTAAATGGGTATAGCCTTGCGAAACGATTCTGTACATTTAACCTCTTTTCTGGCTTTTCCCATTCCTCCTTGAACCACTCTCGGATCTCTGGCAAGAGCGGAAAGGTCTCCCCTTGGTTCTTCCGGCTAGGAAAAAAAAGTTTAATTTTTTCCAGGTGGCTGGGCATCCTGTTACCAGTCTATGGCCTCTTTTACGGCCGCAACGTAAGGCTCTATGCATTGAAAGTCAAATAGGTACTCAGAGGGTTCCTCTGAGTCCGAGGAATCTCGTGACGACACCTCTAGCACTGGAGACGAATCTCGCCTTTGCTCCGCTGTGCTCCTGATTCTAGCTTTAGTCCCCGGAGGCCTGAAGCCTGGAGGCTGACTGTATACTTTCTGTCACTGCCTCGTGAATATAGTCTTTTATTCTGCGTGCCTCTGCTTCTTTGTCTGTGGCTACCTCTTTGATGCAGTCTGCGCATAAGAGTTTCCCAGGAGCGGATGGCGCTGAACATGCCCAGCAAAACCCCTCATTAGGGCGGCCTCCTGTCACATTTGGCTCTGCTACTGTAGCAGTTTGAGTAGTTTTGCGACCTGGGCTGGATTGGGATTTGTGCATTGTCCGAGACCCAGACGCTTGCGGAGATTTAGAACGGTGGCGGGACTTTTTCTTCCGCACTTGTCTTGTATTAGGGCTTCTGCTCCTAAAAAGACAAAACACCTCTTTAGTTTTGGTGTTGCACTCTTTTATATTGTGGCCCCCGTAGACCCCTCCTACCTTTCTGGTGATCTTCGTGCATTATGGGGCTGTGGTGAGCTCATGCTATATAAAAAACAGGATATAGCCAATAAGCAACAGGAAAATTCTCACTCTCATATATATATATATATATATATATATATATATATATATATATATATATATATAATAGTTATCTCTTTTAAATAAATGCTCTTCACCTTGCATTTAGTCCAAATTCTCTAGGGGTGGCAGCAGTATATTTGAGAAACACTGAGTGCTGTTAGGTAAAATAAAGTTCATGTCACTTTAACAAAACAGGCAGTGCATAATGCTGACACAATCTCTCCACTCCCCCTCACTGAAGGAGACTCACCAGGCCGTCTCTCTCAAGCACTGAGGCATACAGCAATGATTTTCCTGGCTTACAGGGCTTTTCTAGCCACGCTAGTTCACGCCCCCAGCGCCGCCCCCCTCCGTGACGTCATCGCAATTCCACAGAAAGCACGGAGGGGGCGGCCGGCACGCTCCTAAGGAACCTAGCAGCATGGAGCATGAGAGGAGACAGCATCACCACAGCCCTGTATGTAAGCTCCTATAGCTCAATATGCCCGCATAGCTCATGCACCTCGAGCGTCCAGTGTTCTAAAAGGATGCTACCTTTAGTATTCTGGACCTTCCAGTCCCAGGAGAGGCTTGAACCTGGGTGGGTCGGTTCGGCAGGGGGGTTTGTTCTGTGTTGTTTTGTTGTTTTTCGTGGTGGTCTGGTCGTCCGACCAAAAAAAAGGAACAAGGGCAAGGGAGGAGGGGCCCCCTATTTATCAGCTAAAAGAAGGTGGTACTGGGAGACCGGAGGAAGGGGTTAACCCATAGTGTGCTGACGTGAGGCTGGCCAGGAAAAAAAGATGTCTCTCAGGTTCCGCTAGGCTGGCGGAGAGCTCTTTGGAAGAATTGCCCAGGCTTCAGGCCTGGGTTCTCAGCAGTCTCAGACAGAGTTCTTGCTTGCTAGCCGGGAGGTGTCCAAAGAGACAGAATAAACTCTGCCTCCCCTTTATAAAGTCCGCCCCAGCAGTCCTTGCACGGGCATTGCACCCTGGGTGCCTTAAAGTGTCTTGGGAAATGTAGTCTCTGGATACTAAATGGGAATACCCCGCTACATATGTTTGGTGGGAAAGCTTAATCACGCTGATACTGTTGGAATTCCATTCGCTGATTTGCTGCTCTCCATCCCGCTGAAAAGCGACCGATTAGCTGTAACACTTCATCTCAGTATTAACCACTCAAGAATTGTGTTACCGTTTCTTTTCATCATTTTGGACATTCCATATGTCATTAGAACGACACAGGGTCCCACTCACCAGTGTGGTCATTGAGTCAACTAGACTACCCTGTGATTACTGTCCATAATTTTATGGCCTGCTGGGTTATAATTACTGTCCAGCTAGAGATATCCATGTGCATCTGTGGAGCATTGTTCGGCATTCAGAGTATGATTGGCTGTTGTCTGCTTGGTTAAGAGCTCAAGCTGTGTGCAAATTTTAATGTTGTGACAACGTTGTCCCACTTTTAACTGTTATTTGGAGGGTTGCTGTGCATTGTCCAGCAGTCTGTTTGACATTGTTACATATATTCTTTTGTATAATAAAGATTTTTTCTATTATTTACTACACCGCGGTTGGTTCTAAATAAAACATCTTTTTGAGTGGTTGTCATGACCCTCGGTTTCTGTAACACTTGAACCAGGGCTCAGGTAAGTAAAACGGGGGCTTGGGGGGGGAGGGGGGGGGCGGTATTGTCGGACGTTTTTTCACCTTAATGCATAGGATGCATTAAGGTGAAAAAACTTTTTCCTTTACAACCCCTTTAAGGAAGATCTCTACATGGAGCAACCACCAGGGTTTGAACAAGGAGATAACCTTGCGTGTAAACTTCAGAAGAGCATCTATGGTCTTAACCACTTGACAACTGGGCACTAAACCCCCTTCGTGGACGTACCAATTTTCAGCTTTCAGCGCTCTCACACTTTGAATGACAATTACTCAGTCATGTAATACTGTACCCAAATGATTTTTTTGTCCTTTTTTTCATACAAATAGAGCTTTCTTTTGGTGGTATTTGATCACCTCTGGGTTTTTTATTATTTGCGCTATAAATGAAAAAATACGGAAATTTTTGAAAAAAAAAAAACACATTTTTTTTAGTTTATGTGATAAAATTTTGCAAATTATTAATTTTTCTTCATAAATATTGGTCACAATTTATACTGCTACATATCTTTGGTAAAAATAACCCAAATAAGTGGATATTATTTGGTCTTTGTGAAAGTTATAGCGTCTACAAGCTGTGCGGATCATAAACAATTGATCACACCTAATGTACTGGTGGCCTATCTAATTTCTTACGACCCGAACAAGCCAGGAAAGTACAAATACCCCCCCAAATTACCCCTTTTTTGAAAGTAGACATTCCAAGGTATTTAGTAAGATGCATGGTGAGGTTTTTGATGATGTAATTTTTTCCCACAATTCTTTGCAATATGAAGATTTTTTTATTTTTTCCACAAAATTGTCAATGTAATAGGTTATTTCTCTCACATGGCATGTGTATACCACAAATGACGCCCCAAAATACATTCTGCTACTCCACCTGACTATGGCGATACCAAATGTGTGAGACTTTTATACAGCCTGCCCACATGTGGGACTTTCACAGCCTGGCCACATACAGAGGCCCAACATGCAGGGAGCACCATCAGGTATTCTAGGAGCATAAATTACACATCTAACTAGTTGACTACCTATTACACTTTTGAAGGCCCTGGAGCACCAGGAGAATGGAAACACCCACAAAGTGACCCCATTTTGGAAAGCTAACACCCCAACGTATAATCTATGAGGCATAATGAGTCTTTTGAACGGTTAATTTTTTTCCTGAAGTTTTTGGAATATGTGGGGAAAAAATGAAAGCGCAATTTTTTTTACGCAAAGTTGTCCATTTATAAGATATTGCCAACACGTAGCATGTACATAGCAAAAATTACACCCCAAAATACATTCTGCTACTCCTCCTGAGTATGGCGATACCAAATGTGTGAGACTTTTATACAACCTGGCCACATACAGAGGCCCAACATGCAAGGAACACCATCAGGTGTTCTAGGGACACATAGCATGCACATACCAAGAATTACACCCCAAAATACATTCTGCTGAGCAAAGGGTAAACAAAAGATTACCTGTGGTTTTAGTAGCGCAGTTGTCCACAGGAGGATAGCACTGGTCCAGGCAGCAGGCAGGGACTTGGTCAGCAAAAGCGAATGCAATTGTCCAGGCAACAGGCAGGAATACTGTCCATAGTCAGTACAGGCAGCAGGCAGGGATACTGTCCATATACAGTCCAGGGTCAGTGCAGGCAGAGATTGTCAGCAGTGCCAAAATATTGGTCCTGGTAGTAGGCAGGTCCATGTGGTGTGGTCAGTTCATGCGACAGGCAGAGGCATGATGGCATAGGTCCTACAGGCAGCAGGCAGAAGTAGGGCCTCGTTCAGGACTGAATGGAGACAGGGGTAGAGGCTTCTCCCACCCAAATCTCTTTGAAGCCTCAGAGTCTCCAGACCCTAATCTAGGAATGAGAAAAACAAAAACAATTGTTTTCTTCATCCAGAAACACAATTCTGGAGCCCCTCACATATGTGAGACCACTGTGTTATGAATCCCACTAGTCCACTGGCAGGGTACAAGATCAGTCCAAGAGGCAGGCAAAAAGCATGGTCAAACTGTCCAGGGTCAGTTCCAGATCAGGCAGAGGTATGTACAGAATCGGTAGGCAGAAGCGTGGTCAAATAACAGTCCAGGGTCAGTTCCAGATCAGGCAGAGGTATAAACAGAATCGGTAGGCAGAAGCGTGGTCAAATAACAGTCCAGGGTCAGTTCCAGATCAGGCAGAGGTATAAACAGAATCGTTAGGCAGAAGCGTGGTCGAATAACAAGCCAGGGTCAGTTACAGAGAAAGCAGAGGCATTAGGGGTGTGAAGGTAAATGGCAGGAAGTGAACTAATAATTTATTTTGTATGGTAACGGCGGAAGCAGTCACCTACGCAGAGGCCTGGTTCTGAAGGACATTGGGCACAATAATAAATGGTGTCTCTTCTCTCTCCTCTTTTGGTGCACACAAGGCATTTTTTCTGGCGTTTTTGGCCTGTTGGTCTGGGAGGGATTTTATCTGTGAAGTGGCGCTCGGAGAGCCGGCTAATCACATCGGATCTAATGTTTACTGGTGGGCCGTTCTGGTATAAAAGGGCAGTGGTGATTTCCTCCTGGAAGAAAAGGAAGGATTTGGGTCTTTCAGTGGATTTCCGATAGATTACATAGGAGTTGTACATGGCCAAGTTAAACAAATAAATGGAAACTTTTTTATACCACTGGTATGTTCTTCTTGTGGAAAGATAGGGTTCAAGCATCTGGTCGTTGAAGTCGACACCCCCCATGAACTTATTGTATTTGTGGATACATGTGGGTTTTTGGATCCGGCCATTCCTCCTGGTGATCTCAACGAATTCATTGTTGTGGATGGAAGAAAGTACGTAGACATCCCTTCTGTCCCTCCACTTCACAGCCAGAATTTCCTCATTGCATAAACTCGCCGTCTCCCCTCTTCTCATTTTTTTGTTGACCAGGCTTTGAGGAAAGCCCTTCCGGTTTGTCCGTACCATGCCGCATGCTGGACTGTTAATTCTGTGAAGGTTTCGGAACAGGGGCAAACTTGTATAAAAATTGTCCACACACAAGTGGTAGCCTTTCTCCAGGAGTGGGTTTATGAGTTCCCAAACTACTTTCCCACTGGTTCCAATGTAGTCTGGGCAATTAGGGGGGTGCAGTTGGGTGTCCTTCCCTTCATATACAATGAAGGCATACACATACCCTGTGGCTCAGTCGCACAATTTATACAGCTTCACCCCATAGCGGGCCATTTTGCTGGGTATAAATTGTTTTATGCCCAGTCTGCCAGAAAATTTTATAAGGGACTCATCCACGCATATGTGTTGGTCTGGGGTAAACTGGGGGAAGATTTCAGAAAAATAATTTAGTAGTGGCCAAATTTTATAAAGCTTGTCCAAATTTGGGTCATTTCGGGGAGGGCACTGGGTATTGTCATTGTAGTGTAGGAATCTCATAATCATGAGATATCTGGTCCTGGGCATTACTGAGGAAAAGATGGGCATGTGGTAGATGGGGCGGGTTGACCAATAGGAAAGCATCTGATTTTTTCTGTTTAGTCCCATGCAGAATGTGAAGCCCAAAAAAATTCTAAACTCCTCCACTGTAAGGGCTCTCCACTCGTAGGGACGGGCATAATAGGACGTTGGGTTGCTTGTTATGAACTGTTGGGCATATAGGTTACACTAGGCCACAATTGATGCCAGCATGTCCTCAGTAAACATTAAATTGAAAAAATCAATCGGGGGAAAAGTTTTCTGTATCCACCTGGACTCCTGGCTGGGCAGTGAAAGGGGGAATGTTGGTGTGACGGACTGGGGTTTATATGGTCACAAAACAGACACCCCAAAGCAAAGTACATATTCATTTATTTTATTTTATTTCTAGCAAAGAAATACCTTCCTGCTATTCTATCAAGAACCAGTAGATGGCAGAGAAGGTACACAAACAGAGTTTATATAAGGCCACCCACCATGTGACTGGAGTCAAACTATCTCCAGCCATAAAACCCAGTGGTCTTGTCTCATGCTGTTTGTGTGATTCTTTGCAGGTATGTACTCTAAATCGTTCCTAATCTGCATTAAACTATAATAGAAAGATTCTTAAACATCTGCAGCAGATGCAGGGAAAGTTCCAGCAGACTGTATTCTATAGTTTTACTGATATTAGAAGTTTAGAACAGCATGTGTGAGAAACAAGTGAAAAGGGCATAAAAACATGAAAATACTGCATTAGTCAGAATAAATGTCTATTAGAAGCACTAAACCGTTCTAAATAGGAATATTGAAACCTGGTTTATACAAGTTCCATAAAGTTAGAAAAGCACATGTTGAAAACTGATATTCTTAAAAAACCTATATGTAAAGCTTATGCATTGCTTCAGGTGCACCATCTAGTGGTAAAAAAAGAGAACTACCGAAATAATGTTTGTATTAAAGCAGTATTGCACAGTTAAAGTGTACATCATCATCTATAACACGGAATAACAGGAATATATATGTTATTAAAATATAACAATGTTTTTTGTGTAACTACGGTTTAAAATACTTCAGTTAAAATCTGTATTATATATTGTTAATAGTTATAAACATGTAAAAGATGTATTGTTATGTAAAAGTCAAACTATCTCCAGCCATAAAACCCAGTGGTCTTGTCTCATGCTGTTTGTGTGATTCTTTGCAGTCTACGCCAAGCTGATCACCTTATCTCATCACGTCTACAATTATCGGCTCTCTTAATTCACATTTTGAGGCCGGTAACATTTTGGGGGCTCGTGCTGGGATTCGTTGTGTTACCAGTGAGAGGGAAGCGCGAGACAAGCGTGAGCCTACTACAGAGCTACAAGGAGAGTCGTGAGTGTCATCTGCCTTGTGAGTGGAAGTCTTCAGAGTGCAACAGATATGGCGTCTCCTCGTTGTGCGCTGATGTGGGATATCCAGAAACAACTTAATCTGCTTAGTGAAGAACAGCTGCATAGCCTCGCTATTACGCTGGAAGATGAAAGAGATGTGGACGTTCCATCAGTGACTGGTACCAATGAAATGGAACTCATTGAATTTATTGAAGACTACTTGAGAAGTGATCAGCTGGAGAAGTTAGAAGATCAAGGCATGTCTTACCTACTCATCATCCAAGACAAGATCAATGAACTAAAACTTAAGGAAAGTACACCAACTGTGGACATTGCAACCGCTGCAAAAAAAATAAGTAGTGGGACTGCAAGGACTGAACAGGTATCGGAGGTGGTGAGATTAACTGACGTTGTTGCTTTATTGCCACGTAGAGAATTCAAAATGCATGGTGGTGTAATTTCAGATCATGGTTCGGACATGAGTTACAGTAGCGCGTGCAGACAAATTGACGAGGGTCTAACAGAAAAATTCCCTGAATCTGAAATTATACGCACCGTGTTGAGAATAATCAAACCTGGTCATTTTAAAGATATGTTGACTGACAAAGATGATCTTACTGTTGCTGAATTGAAAAGGTTTTTGAAGTCACATATGAGAGAACGAAGTGGTAATGAGTTATTTCAGGACCTTAGCAATGCTACCCAGCAAGAAAGAGAAACAGCACAACAATTTGTTTACAGGCTAGTGGGGTTAAAACAAAAAGTTCTGTCCACATCACAACATGATAGGCGAGAGCTTAACTATGACAAAAAACTGGTGCAAGGCATATTCCTTCATACACTGTATCAGGGACTAAACGAAAAAAACTCTAATGTTAGACGAGATATCAAGCCTTACGTGTCTGATTTGACAGTAACGGATGACTTTATCATAGAGCAGGTCACCAGATCAGTTGATGAGGAAACAGAAAGACAGAGACGCTTAAACAGTGCACCTAAACATAAACCTCTTACTGTTCATTCATCACAGACACCAGGTAATAGTGAAAAAGACACCTTGCAAAAGAGAGTTGAGGAAGATGCTAGAGCAAATCACACTGCATTAACGGAACTAACAACACAGGTTTCTGCTCTCACAAAGAACCTGGAAAAGATGATGAAGCAAACTCCTGTTGTTGGAAACCAAAGGACTAAGCCACTAACCAATGTTCAAGTTCCAGATACAGCTCACTGCAAACCCAGGTGTGATGATTGCATTAAACGAGAGAGTCAGAACTGCTACCACTGTTTCTACTGTGGTTGGACAGGACACAGAGCGGTTGATTGCTTGAAGAAAAGAAGGCAGTCGGGAAACGACAGACGGTCACTGGGAAGGGACAACCAGTGACCACCTCAAATGATCTGTCCCGTGCGAAGGTAAACAGGGTATTCACCCACCGGTCAACTAGAACACTCCCAAAAGAGAAGGGATTCTCCAAACAACATGTAGCACAATTAATTGGAGGAAAATGCCTACTGTCATGTCGGATGAATGGTGTTCCGGTTGACATGTTGATGGACACAGGAGCTCAGGTCAGCATTGTCGGGAAGGCATGGTTAGAAAAGTTTCTACCCAGTGTCTCCATTAGGCACATACAAGATTTACTTTGTGATGACAACTTATCTATTACAGCTGCAAATGGTTCCATCATTCCATTCATCGGATGGATTGAAGTCTGCCTGGAATTCAAAAGTAGTGGACATGGAAACTCAGCCATCTATGTGCCAATGCTGGTGAGTGACTGCTGTAATGGCAATCCAATTCTTGGGTTTAATGTGATCGAAGAATTGATCAGAGAAAACCGTGACCGACCAAACAGCACCCAAAACCTGACTATCTTGCTGAGTGAAGCTATGAAAGTAAGACAGAGTGTAGCGAATAACATTGTCAATGCTGTCAGTCAAGCAACTGACCCAGGAGAAATATCCGATAGTCGTATGGTCAAAGTGGGGAAGAAGGGACTCCAGATTAAAGGAGGCGAGATCTGTGAAGTCAAATGCAGAATTAGAGCATGGCCAAAAGGAGGAATCATGCCATTTGAACCACTTCCAGAATATCCAGTTGAGGAAGGACTTGAACTATTTCCTTCAGTGGTAGATGTGCCAAATGGGTTCTCTAAACTGGTGAAGATACCTATATTGAACCGTGCTCAACATGACATCTATCTTCCTCCCAGAACAGTATTGGGTACCATTTCTCCAGCAGCTGAAATTCTACCATTGTCTCCAAACACAGACGATGGAAAGGGAATTGACCAGAAGAAAAGGGTGTTTCATGTAAACCAGTTGAATCAAGTGGACACTGGAAATCAGCTATCCACTAACAAATCTGTTAAGTGTTACCCACCTGTCAATTTGGAAGATCTCTCAGAAGAAGAACAGGAGATAGCGAGACAAATGTTATATGACGAATCAGATGTCTTTGCTCGAGATGAGGGAGACATAGAATGCATTCCTAACCTGAAATTGAGGATAAATCTGAAAGATGAAACTCCTGTCCAGAAACGCTACAATTCGATGCCGAAACCCCTATACAAGGAAGTGAAAGAATATATCCAAAACCTTCTTGACCGAGGTTGGGTAACAAAATCTTCCTCCGCATACTCATCACCGGTTGTCTGTGTTAGAAAGGACAGTAGCCTACGACTATGTGTTGACTTTAGGGAGTTAAACCGAAAGACTATCCCAGATAGACATCCACTACCCAGAATACAAGATCTGCTGGATAGCTTAGGAGGATTTACATGGTTCTCAATCCTGGACCAGGGTAGTGCTTATCATCAAGGCTTTGTGCATGAAGACTCCAGACATCTGATGGCTTTTAGCACCCCCTGGGGACTCCTGGAGTGGAATCGTATTCCGTTCGGATTAACTAATGCCCCAGCAGCTTTTCAGAGATGCATGGAAAATGTACTAGAGGGCATCAGAGACAAATGTTGTTCTCCATACCTGGATGACGTACTTTGCTACTCCAAAACTTTTCAGGAGCATGTCAATGATATTAGGCAAGTGCTTAGTCGAATGCGCGAGCATGGTATCAAACTTAGACCGCAGAAGTGTGAACTCTTTAAAACGACAGATTCAATACCTTGGACGAATGGTGTCAGAAGAAGGCATAAAAATTGACCCAAAAGATCTTGAAGCGGTATTACATTTGAAAAGGAAAGAACCAAAAACAGTGGGAGGAGTCAGATCTTTGTTAGGATTCCTGAGCTACTACAAGGTCCTTCATTCAAGATTTCTCTCGACTTGCTAAACCACTGTATGAACTTTTGCAGAACACTGAGAAAGAATCTGCTACATCCATTACCAAAAACAATCAAGGGAAACCTACAAAGAAAAATGGGAACAAAACACAAGTGCCATCTAAAACACTGATTCAATGGACACCCAAACATCAAGCTGTAGTATCCAGACTGGTGGACATGCTAACCAATCCACCAATACTAGCATACCCTGATTTTGACCTACCCTTCGTATTACACACTGATGCTTCCAATGAAGGCCTAGGTGCTGTACTGTATTAACGACAAGGAGAAAAACTTCGTGTTATCGGGTTTGGCTCCAGAGCATTGACTCCAGCAGAGCGCAATTACCATCTTCACTCTGGTAAACTTGAGTTTTTAGCTCTCAAGTGGGCAGTCTGTGACAAATTCAGAGATTACTTGTACTACGCTCCAACATTCACAGTCTACACAGACAACAACCCATTGACATATGTATTGCGTACTGCCAGACTGAATGCTGTGGGTCATCGCTGGGTTGGCGAGTTGGCCGATTTCCACTTTGATATCAAGTACAGGCCAGGTAAACAGAATGCAGACGTGGATACACTGTCACGATTTCCGGTGGAACTCACAAAGAATTTGAGTGAGTACACAGAGCTTGTACCATCTGAGGTTGTGTCAGCTATGTGGCAAGGGAGCAAAGCTGTCGACGAAGAAGAGGCACTATGGGTGGCTTCATTGACTTTTCACTCAGAAAGTGATGTGGCCGAAGAATTGCTGAAAGGATAGACAGACAATCTGCCCAATGACTCAGGAGAATATCAGAGCATTACAACAAGAGGATACCAACATTAGAGAAGTTGTCTGGCTTAAGGAGAACGACTGGATTCCAAACCACAAAGAAAAGGAGAGTATGACCAGTAAAACAAGACGTTTGATACATGAATGGAACAAACTCAGAGTTGATGAAGGAATCCTCTACCGACACGCTGGAACCCGAAAACAGCTAGTCCTACCAGAAAAGCTAAAACCATTGATCTTAAAAAATCTTCATGATGACATGGGTCACATTGGTACTGACAAGGTAACCCACCTAGCACGTGAACGATTTTACTGGCCATTTATGCAAAGAGACATTGATGAATATGTGCTGAAGAAGTGCAACTGCATCAAACAAAAGCGTCCAAATATCACCGAAAGAGCACCTATGGGTTTGATTACTACCAGTTCACCCTTGGAGTTAGTATCCATTGATTATCTTCACTTGGAAAAAAGCAAAGGAGGATATGAGTATATACTTGTAATAGTTGACCACTTCACACGCTTTGCACAAGCGTATCCCACTAAGAACAAATCTGGAAAAACGGCGGCAGAAAAGATCTTTCAAGATTTCATACCACGTTTTGGCTATCCAGAGAAACTCCACCATGACCAAGGAAGAGAATTTGAAAACAACTTGTTTCAGACATTTCAACAATTGGCAGGGATTTCTCATTCAAGAACTACCCCGTACCATCCACAGGGTAACCCAGTGGAGAGACTGAACCGTACTTTGTTACAGATGCTTCGCACCTTAGAGGAAGAGAAAAAGTCAGATTGGAAAGAATATCTTCCACATATGGTTCACGCATACAATTGCACCAGGCATGAAGCCACAGGATACTCGCCATTCTTTCTATTGTATGGAAGATCTCCTCGTTTGCCTATTGACCTAATGCTCAACCTAAAATTTGGAAAAGGAATCAGAAAGTCAACCAACATTTACTCAAAAATGGTCATCCAGAATGCAAGAAGCTTACAAAATCGCATCCGAGAATAGCCAAAAATCATCTGCTAAAGGGAAGAAGTACTATGACAAGAAGATAAAAGGAGCACCTCTTCAACCGGGTGATAGGGTCTTAGTACGAAATCTCTCTGAAAGAGGAGGACCTGGTAAACTTTGTTTATACTGGGAAGAATCAGTACACAAAGTGGTAGAAAGAATCAAAGATGGGCCTGTGTACAAAATTCAGCCTGAAAGTGGTAAAAAGACTATTCGAGTGCTGCACAGAAATCTTTTACTACCAGTAAATGACCTACCAATTGAAGGACACATTCCAAGAGTACCAATGAAACAAAGACAATCAAGTAACAGAAAGGAGACCAGACTGGATCTGGACCAAGAGGAGGAATGTTCAGATGAAGAAAGATGGTATTATCCTTATATACCAGAGACTACAGAAAGTCATGATCGTGTTGTGTCTCAACAAAATTCTCAAAACGTACAGAAAATCCCTTTAAGAGTTTCTGCTGAAGAGTTCTATCCTACAACTACCACACCCAATCTTGAACAAGAACAAAATGATGGAACATTAGTTGGCGACCAAATCTGGGCTACAGACATGGTGAGACTAGACACTGCAGAATTACCCTCATTAAGTCAAGACTTACCTGTGAGCCAAGATATGCAAATGAAGAATGATGTTGATGGAGATGACTCAACTCCTGTCAGAAGATCTACCAGACAAGCTAAGCCTAAAGAGATCTTTACATATGACACACTAGGTCAGCCAAGATACATACCAAGTCAGATTCACACCGTACAAACTCCTACAATGCTAGCTACTCCCATGACATGCCAGGTAGTTAACATAGCTCCTTGGTGGCAACAAGTACCTATCTGGGTTACTTAAATCACTAAACAGTGTTCAGATAACAATTGAGTTTAATGTCGGGAGCCATTAACTGAAGGAGGGGAGAGTGTGACGGACTGGGGTTTATATGGTCACAAAACAGACACCCCAAAGCAAAGTATATATTCATTTATTTTATTTTATTTCTAGCAAAGAAATACCTTCCTGCTATTCTATCAAGAACCAGTAGATGGCAGAGAAGGTACACAAACAGAGTTTATATAAGGCCACCCACCATGTGACTGGAGTCAAACTATCTCCAGCCATAAAACCCAGTGGTCTTGTCTCATGCTGTTTGTGTGATTCTTTGCAGCTATGTACTCTAAATCGTTCCTAATCTGCATTAAACTATAATAGAAAGATTCATAAACATCTGGAGCAGATGCAGGGAAAGTTCCAGCAGACTGTATTCTATAGTTTTACTGATATTAGAAGTTTAGAACAGCATGTGTGAGAAACAAGTGAAAAGGGCATAAAAACATGAAAATACTGCATTAGTCAGAATAGATGTCTATTAGAAGCACTAAACCGTTCTAAATAGGAATATTGAAACCTGGTTTATACAAGTTCCATAAAGTTAGAAAAGCACATGTTGAAAACTGATATTCTTAAAAAACCTATACAGGTCCTTCTCAAAAAATTAGCATATTGTGATAAAGTTCATTATTTTCTGTAATGTACTGATAAACATTAGACTTTCATATATTTTAGATTCATTACACACAACTGAAGTAGTTCAAGCCTTTTCTTGGTTTTAATATTGATGATTTTGGCATACAGCTCATGACAACCCAAAATTCCTATCTCAAAAAATTAGCATATCATGAAAAGGTTCTCTAAACGAGCTATTAACCTAATCATCTGAATCAACTAATTAACTCTAAACACCTGCAAAAGATTCCTGAGGCTTTTAAAAACTCCCAGCCTGGTTCATTACTCAAAACCGCAATCATGGGTAAGACTGCCGACCTGACTGCTGTCCAGAAGGCCATCATTGACACCCTAAAGCAAGAGGGTAAGACACAGAAAGAAATTTCTGAACGAATAGGCTGTTCCCAGAGTGCTGTATCAAGGCACCTCAGTGGGAAGTCTGTGGGAAGGAAAAAGTGTGGCAGAAAACGCTGCACAACGAGAAGAGGTGACCGGACCCTGAAGAAGATTGTGGAGAAGGACCGATTCCAGACCTTGGAGGACCTGCGGAAGCAGTGGACTGAGTCTGGAGTAGAAACATCCAGAGCCACCGTGAACAGGCGTGTGCAGGAAATGGGTTACAGGTGCCACATTCCCCAGGTCAAGCCACTTTTGAACCAGAAACAGCGGCAGAAGCGCCTGACCTGGGCTACAGAGAAGCAGCACTGGACTGTTGCTCAGTGGTCCAAAGTACTTTTTTCGGATGAAAGCAAATTTTGCATGTCATTCGGAAATCAAGGTGCCAGAGTCTGGAGGAAGACTGGGGAGAGGGAAATGCCAAAATGCCTGAAGTCCAGTGTCAAGTACCCACAGTCAGTGATGGTCTGGGGTGCCATGTCAGCTGGGTCAATGCAGCTAGCTATCAGGAGATTTTGGAGCACTTCATGCTTCCATCTGCTGAAAAGCTTTATGGAGATGAAGATTTCATTTTTCAGCACGACCTGGCACCTGCTCACAGTGCCAAAACCACTGGTAAATGGTTTACTGACCATGGTATTACTGTGCTCAATTGGCCTGCCAACTCTCCTGACCTGAACCCCATAGAGAATCTGTGGGATATTGGGAAGAGAAAGTTGAGAGACGCAAGACCCAACACTCTGGATGAGCTTAAGGCCGCTATCGAAGCATCCTGGGCCTCCATAACACCTCAGCAGTGCCACAGGCTGGTTGCCTCCATGCCACGCCGCATTGAAGCAGTCATTTCTGCAAAAGGATTCCCGACCAAGTATTGAGTGCATAACTGAACATAATTATTTGAAGGTTGACTTTTTTTGTATTAAAAACACTTTTCTTTTATTGGTCGGATGAAATATGCTAATTTTTTGAGATAGGAATTTTGGGTTGTCATGAGCTGTATGCCAAAATCATCAATATTAAAACAAGAAAAGGCTTGAACTACTTCAGTTGTGTGTAATGAATCTAAAATATATGAAAGTCTAAATGTTTATCAGTACATTACAGAAAATAATGAACTTTATCACAATATGCAAATTTTTTGAGAAGGACCTGTATGTAAAGCTTATGCATTGCTTCAGATGCACCATCTAGTGGTAAAAAAAGAGAACTACCGAAATAATGTTTGTATTAAAGCAGTATTGCACAGTTAAAGTGTACATCATCATCTATAACACGGAATAACAGGAATATATATGTTATTAAAATATAACAATGTTTTTTGTGTAGTAAAAGATGTATTGTTATGTAAAAGTCAAACTATCTCCAGCCATAAAACCCAGTGGTCTTGTCTCATGCTGTTTGTGTGATTCTTTGCAGTCTACGCCAAGCTGATCACCTTATCTCATCACGTCTACAATTATCGGCTCTCTTAATTCACATTTTGAGGCTGGTAACATTGGCTTCTCCTGAATTAGGAGGAAGCCACAAGGGGTACTGAAGGGAATAGGGAAGGCTGGCATGGGACCTAACCCTTTGGGACTGAGGTGACACCCCACTGGTACGTGGCCTTGCTTGCCGAGGTACTGCGGTGCTGGTGAATGGCACTGCCTCCTCAGCAGAACGCCTTCGTCTGGCGGGCGGGCCCTCCTCCTCCTCCTCCTTCTTCTCCTTGGCTGTCATTGATCCACTGCTTAGGACAGGCTCGTAGTCAACGTCAGACTCATAATCTGAATTTGCGGAGGAATCCGAATCGGAGAGCTCCCCGTTGCTCCCGTCGGCCGCAAGAATATCGTACGCCTCCTCGGCTGAAAATACTCTTTTAGCCATTGTTGGCGATGACAGAAGGCACTGATGACACGTGACACTGACAGATGGCACTAATACGTGACGCTAATAAAAGATGGCACGTGGCACTGATGAGATGGCACTGACAGGTGGGACTGATGGCAGATGACACTGACAGGTGGGACTGGCAGATGGGACTGGTGGCAGATGGCACTGGTGGCAGGTGGCACTGGCAGGGACTGTGGGCACTGTGTTTTTGACGTAATGTGTTTTTTTTTTACACTCACTTTTAGTAACAGCACTCTCCCTCCTCACACGCGGTCTCTGTGTGAGGAGGGAGAGCCAGCAATGAGAGATGATCTCATATGTTTACATTTGAGATCATCTCTCATTGGACAGTGAGATCGAGTGCTGAATGGCCTCTGTGATTGGCCATTCAGCACGATCTGTGATTGGCTGTGTCCAAGGGACACGGCCAACACAGATTTTCCCCAATGCGCGCTCGCGGGGGCGCGCGGAAACAGGAGGACGTCCTTCCGGCAATTGAGCGCCGCAATGCAGGCGTCTTTTCAGCATTGCCCGGGCGCGAAGTGGTTAAACAATCTGCAAGGATGTGGAATGAGAAACTGAATGAAGTACATAGGCGTGCGCAGCCTATTACATTAGGATGTGCACCCCAAAGCTCAAACACACGTGTGTGTATGTGTGTGTATATATATATATATATATATATATATATATATATATACACACACACACACACACACACACGTGCTTTTCGAAATAAATGCAAACAAACATTTTAAAATTTATTAAAACATGTTTTAATTAAAGCGGAGTTCCACCGAAAAAAAAAAATTAAAAGTCAGCAGCTACAACAACTGCAGCTGCTGACTTTTAGTATTAGGACACTTACTTGTCCAGGGCGCCCGCGATGTCCTCACCTGAAGTTGGCTCCTGGGTGGAGGCACCGTCATCTTTGGTAAGGTTCCCTACTGCGCATGCGTGAGTTGCGCTGCGTGTCCTTACTGGTAGGCTTGTGCAATTCGTTTCGTAACGAATCAAAATTCGTCCGAATTTAGCAACTTTCGGACATTCGGAAGCATTCGAATTTCCGAACAGAGCAATTACGAATAAAACCGAATCCGAAATAAATTATACCGCAAAATAGCGAATGCCCGAAGGTCTTCGGCATAATTCGTTATGAAAAAAGTTACGAATGTACGAATCCATTCGAAGCACAATAACACTCACTCTGCTCTCTGCTTCTCCCTCACCATGCTGAACTCCCTCTCAAAATGGTGTACAGGGGCGGAGGCTATAGCCGCATGAAAAAACGAAAGTAAAATACGAGATTTCAAATCCATTCGAAGCACAATAACACTCACTCTGCTCTGCTCTCTGCTTCTCCCTCACCGTGCTGAACCCTCTCAAAATGGTGTACAGGGGCGGAGCCTATAGCCGCATGTAAAAAACGAAAGTAAAATACGAGATTTCGAATCGTTACAAATAACCGCTATGTATTTAGAAAAGTACAAATCCATTCGAAGCACATTAGGCATAATAGGCAGCGTCGTTGTGAGAGAGACACGGAAAATTCCGAATCAACGAACCCAAAAAAAGTTACGAAAGTAGGAGTTGTGTCCAGAATCAACGAAAAACAACGTACTCTACCGAAAGTACGAATTATAAAGCAACAAAAAATTCAACGAAAAATGTCGCTTGCAAAAATACGAATGAGTCCGAACACGAAAAATCCCGTCTAGCAAAATTACGAATGATTACGAATCAACAGGACCGGAAAGAAACGAACCGAAACGGAACGAATTTTTCCGTTGTGCACAAGTCTACTTACTGGTCCCTGCTGTCTTCTGGGACCTGTGTGTCTCCCAGAAGACAGCGGGGGGGACAGAGGAGGGGCCAGACATGGCGTAGATCGCTGCAGAATCTGTGGCGATCTATCACCGGAAGTGGGAGAAAATACCTGTATTATACAGGTATCTTCTCCCCCCTCCCCCCTGAAAGGTGTCAAATGTGACACCGGAGGGGGGGGGGGGGAATCCGAAAAGCGGAAGTTCCATTTTTGGGTGGAGCTCCGCTTTAAATAAACACTTATCAAAGTAAAAAAAAAAATATATATTTTTAAATGTATTAAAACATTTAATTGTTCACACTAGTGGTTGAGGTGCAGTAAAACCCTGCTGTTGAGCTGTGCTTTTACTGCCCCCCAACCACTACCATTTTTTTAGCTTTAGAGGCAGAAGCTGGGCATGTTCACATGCCGCGGCTGCAATTATACCCCCTGTTGCTTTCAGCAGGTGTAGCACCCACTGACAGTGACCCATTCAAGTGAAAGACGGCACTCTGCAAGCAGCCCACAACTGCGTGCAGCATGGAGTTCAAGGGGTTAAAGCAGGTTGGGTGGAGCCGATACAACGTCTTCTCACCACCTCTCAAATGCTCTCTGCATAAGCGGGAGTGACGTCATTGTGGCTCCAGCCACTCATACAGCCAGAGCCTGCGAACCCGGAAGGAATGCCAGGGGAGGGGGAAAGCCATGTTAGAGTGCTTAGTTCTAAGGCAAGCATTTCATAATGTGCTAGTATGCAATGCATACTAGCACATTGTGCAATGGTCTTCCAGGGGAATTTTTTTTATTTTTTTAAACTGCTGTGGTTTACAACCGCTTTAAGTTGGTACATGTGCACAGGTTTTTTTGTTCAGTTTGCTAGCTGACAGGTTCTTGCATCTACACAAGCGATGTGGATGCAAGGACTGACAGCAGAGACTCTCCACTGTCAGTATACACTGATTAGTGCTACAGCTGATTTGATGCAAGCTGCTGATTGAACAAGGTTTCAAAGCCCCTTTCACGCTGAGGCGGTTTTGAGGCATTTTAGCGCTAGAAATAGCATCTGTAAAGTGCCTGAAAACCGCCTCCCATTCATTTCAGTGTGACTTTTCACACTGGGGCGGTGCTCTTGTGGGACGTTAGGAAAAGTCCTGCAAGCAGCATCTTAGAGGCGGTTTGGGAGCGCTGTATATACCGCTCCCAAAACGCCCTGCCCATTGAAATGAATGGGCAGCGCTTCCAAAGCGCCTGAAAAGCGATCCGGAAGCGCTGTAACACAGGGGCTTTTTTCTCCTTCTTAGGCCGCTAGCGGGGGTGTTGCTTGCCCCCCCCCCAAAAAAAAAAAATCACATTCCTTGTGGTTCATGCTAACATTTTTTGATAGGTTAGGAATTACTGGGACTTGTGGAGGTGCTACATAGAGATGTATTCCATATATATATATATATACTATATCTTATTAAAAAAATAATGATTTTAATAAGATATAATGCATAGTTGCCAACATTGCAAAAAAAACATCTGGGACACTTTTTTTGTATTGAGGCGGAGCCTTGCCATAATCAGGGGGCGGGGCATTTGTTTGTAGGCGTGTCATGCTGGAGTGAAAAATGCGGCGCGCGAAGCGCTCCGCGGCGAAAAATGGGCGTGGTTTACGCACAATAGTGGGTGTGGTTTAAATGGGCGTGGTTCAAAGGGGTGTGGCTAGAGTCCGAGGTGAGAGAAAGAGAGAGAGAGAAAGAAATAGAAAGAAAGAAGCCAGATCCTACACCACAATAGTAATGTGTAACAAAATTGGCAGATAAGGATACTCCAAAACACCTGTTGGCGCTTCAATCATCCCGGCACCATGGTTGTTACGGTGTCAGGATGATTGAAGTGCATTATTTCTATTTTTACATTGTAATATAAAATGAAATCATTCAACTCACCATAATGCCGAATCAGTGGAAGCCCTGAGCGTGTTACCTGCCACGTCGCCTGCCACCAGATGGCCTCCCCAGCAGTCCGCCCTTGCATCAGGTGCCTCCCCAGCAGTCCGTCCTTGTATCAGGTGCCTCCCCAGCAGTCCGTCCTTGCATCAGGTGCCTCCCCAGCAGTCCGTCCTTGCATCAGGTGCCTCCCCAGCAGAGCCCCCTCCACACTTGTGGACAAGGGTCCAAAAATCATGATTGTCCCGGGAAATTCGGGACTGTTGGTAACTATGCAGGCGTCCCCAGTGGAGTCCCCCCCTTACATCAGGCGTCCCCAGTGGAGTCCCCCCTTACATCAAGTGTCCCCAGCGGAGTCCCTCCTTACATCAGGCGTCCCCAGCGGAGTCCCTCCTTACATCAGGCGTCCCCAGCGGAGTCCCTCCTTACATCAGGCGTCCCCAGCGGAGTCCCTCCTTACATCAGGCGTACCCAGAGGAGTCCCCCTTACATCAGGCGTCCCCAGCGGAGTCCCCCCTTACCTCAGGCGTCCCCAGCGGAGTCCCCCTTACCTCAGGCGTCCCCAGCGGAGTCCCCCCTTACCTCAGGCGTCCCCAGCGGAGTCCCCCCTTACCTCAGGCGTCCCCAGCGGAGTCCCCCCTTACCTCAGGCGTCCCCAGCAGAGTCCCCCCTTACCTCAGGCGTCCCCAGCGGAGTCCCCCCTTACCTCAGGCGTCCCCAGCGGAGTCCCCCCTTACCTCAGGCGTCCCCAGCGGAGTCCCCCCTTACCTCAGGCGTCCCCAGCGGAGTCCCCCCTTACCTCAGGCGTCCCCAGCGGAGTCCCCCCTTACCTCAGGCGTCCCCAGCGGAGTCCCCCCTTACCTCAGGCGTCCCCAGCGGAGTCCCCCCTTACCTCAGGCGTCCCCAGCGGAGTCCCCCCTTACCTCAGGCGTCCCCAGCGGAGTCCCCCCTTACCTCAGGCGTCCCCAGCAGAGTCCCCCCTTACATCAGGCGTCCCCATCGGAGTCCCCCCTTACATCAGGCGTCCCAGAGCGGAGTCCCCCCTTACATCAGGCGTCCCCAGCGGAGTCCCCCCTTACCTCAGCCGTCCCCAGCGGAGTCCTCCCTTAACCACAGGCGTCTCCTGTCTCGGCCGCCATTATTGTTTCCCCTTCCCCGAAGGGGAACAAAATAGAGGCGGAGCCGACAGTGTGGCTGAAAAAAAAAAAATTAAGCTGTGGCGCTGCCGACCCCCGCCCCTTTCCATTACAGACAGACCTGCAGCGGGGCGGGGCGGGGGGGTGGCCTGCCGGCCAGCCAAAACATGGATGTAGTACAATAGAAGATAAAGCTGCTGCGGCGCCGCCCACCCCCGGGAGGTGCGGGGTGTGGGCGGCGCCGCAGCGGCTTTATTTTCTATTGTACTACATCCGTGTTTTGGTCTTCTTGAACATGGCGGCCGGCCGAGACATTGTCTCCGCCAGCCATGAACCTCTAGCGGCGGCGGCCTGCGGCGTCCAAATTCGGGGAAAACGGGAAAAATCGGATTGGCCGGGACATTGGCCGGGACAAAATAAATCCGGGAAAAGGGTTTGAATCCCGGGAATGTCCCGGCCAATCCGTGACTGTTGGCAACTATGTATAATGTGTATGTTGAAAACATCTATGTGACAGAAGTCCTGGTAATTCATATCCTATTCAAGAAAGTTACTTTCACTTTCAGTAAATGGTCCCTGCAAGGTGCAGAGCAGGTGTACAGTACAGCACAGCATTGTATAGAAGGCAGAGAAGGTCGGGACTCACATTTGGAGAAGATTCAGGCTGCCATCATCCCTCTGCCCCAGGGAGAGCTGTGCTGTGTGCTGGGCAGGAAGCAGTGGACGGAGCTGCACTGTGATGATCTCTTCCTGCTCCGCCCACCTGTACTGCAGCTGTAAAAGCCCCGACTTGTCCAGAAAAACGAGGATCGAGGAGAGAGAGACACAATCTTCCGTTTTCAAAGCTTTTTGTAGCAATACACAGCATAGGATGATGGTGGGTTCTGGTAACCACTCGCTCCTGTGAAGACTGCAGCCACCAGCTGTGGAATAAGCAGGCAGGAGTTATCCGATGCTGCCTCTGTATGTTCTGGCTACTGCATCTCTGATAGCAGGCGGCGGAGTGATATGCAGCTGTCAGGGATGCAGTAGCCGGAACTACAGAGACAGTATCGGAAAATGCGGCTTCCTGACTGCTTACTCCGCAGCCAGTGTCTGAAGTTCTCCCCAGGAATTTGGCATCCATCTGAAAGATAACTCCATTTCGGCACCCTTATTAACTTGTAGTGGTGCCAGTCGGACTATCAAACACATTCTGACCCTGGGGTGTGCCTGGGCATTAGGGTGTGCCCAGGCACACCCGGCACACCCCGTGCGCACGCCTATGATGAAGTACTTACCAGAGAGGAATTCTCAAGAAGTAAAGCAGACCCCTGTCTCTACTCCAAGAATCAAGAAGACAGATGGATATATAGTTGTGCTCATAAGTTTACATACCATGGCAGAATTTATGATTTCTTAGCCATTTTTCAGAGAATATGAATGATAACATAAAAACTTTTTTCACTTGTGGTTAGTGTTTGGCTGAAGCCATTTATTATCAATCAATTGTGTTTACTCTTTTTTAATCATAATGAAAGCAGAAACTACCCAAATGACCCTGATCAAAAGTTTACATACCCTAATGATTTTGGCCTGATAACATGCACACAAGTTGACACAAAGGGCTTTGAATGGCTATTAACCACCTTGCGCCCGCCGTACGAGTATATACGGCCGCGAGGTGGTTGTTACATGCCGGGAGGCCGTTATTATACGGCCTCCACTAATTTGGCCACTGGGGGGCGCGCAAGCGCCACCGGCGGCGCGCGCACGTACCCGGCGCGTCACTGCAATGCCGATGTCCGCCAGGAACCCGCGATCGGCGGTTACACAGACAAGGACATGGATCTGTGTGTCTAAACACACAGATCCATGTCCTGTCAGGGAGAGGGGACCGATGCTGTGTCCCTTGTACATAGGGACACAGATCGGTCACCTCCCCCAGTCAGTCCCCTCCCCCCACAGTAGCAATCACACATTAGGGAACATATTAACCCCTTCCTCGCCCCCTAGTGTTAACCCCTTCCCTGCCAGTCACATTTATACAGTAATCAGTGCATTTTTATAGCACTAATCGCTGTATAAATGTGAATGGTCCCAAAATAGTGTCAAAAGTGTCCGATGTGTCCGCCATAATGTCGCAGTCACGTAAAAAAATCACTGATCGCCGCCATTACTAGTAAAAAAAAAAAAAATTATTATAAAAATGCCATAAAACTACCCCCTATTTTGTAAACGCTATAACTTTTGCGCAAACCAATCAATAAACGCCGCTTGCAATTTTTTTTACCAAAAATATGTAGAAGAATACGTATCGGCCTAAACTGAGGAAAAAAAAAAAAATTCCAAAAAAATTGGGATATTTATTATAGCAAAAATCAAAAAAATATTGCTTTTTTTTCAAAATTGTCGCTCTATCTTTGTTTATAGCGCAAAAATAAAAACTGCCGAGGTGATCAAATACCACCAAAAGAAAGCTCTATTTGTGCGAAAAAATGGACGTCAATTTTGTTTGGGAGCCACTTCGCACGACCGCGCAATTGTCATTCAAAGCGTGACAGTGCTGAAAGCTGAAATTTCGCCTGGGCAGGAAGGGGGTATATGTGCCCAGTAAGGAAGTAGTTAAAGGTAACCATCCTCACCTGTGATCTGTTTGTTTTTAATTGGTGTGTCTGTGTATAAAAGGTCAATGAGTTTCTGGACTCCTGACAGACCCTACTTAGATCCCCCAAGTATATATATATATATATATATATATATATATATATATATATATATATATATATATTTTTTTTTCTAACACCCTAGAGAATAAAATGGCAGTTGTTGCAATACTTTCTGTCACACCGTATTTGCGCAGTGGTCTTACAAGCACACTTTTTTGGGAAAAAATACACTTATGTAAACTTATGAGCACAACTGTACATCCTTATCTATGAAGATGACATTATAACTTGTTTTGAACAAGAAGGGAATTACAATCAGTTCACAAGCTAAAACTATTTTGAAATCACAGAACTAGGGCACAATAGCTACTATCTGGGAATCCAAATAGAGGGAGAAGATGATAGAAGTTATCTTCTCAACCAATCTCCGAAAATCTTCAAAATCTTGGAACAATTCCATATGCAAGATGTAAAGGAAGTGAAAACTCCTATGGAACCAGGCTATCAAAAGAGCAATGAAGCAAAAAACTTGCTACCCAACAATGACATGTATCGCAGAGCAATCGGTAAGCTGCTATATGTTGCCACTGTGACAAGACCAGACATAGTCGCAGCAGTGGGCATATTATGCAGGGAAGGTTCAACTCCCTGTCAGCGTGACTGGTACACAATAAAAAGAGTGATACAATACGTCAAAGGAACAGCTCAGACAAAGTTACAGTTACCAGCAACATCAAATCCAACACTGGTCAGGTATGTGGGTGCTGATTGGGCCGGGGACTGCACAGACCGCAAATCCACAAGTGGATTCATCTTCCAGTATGGGGAAGGAACCATACGTTGGTCTAGTCTAAAGCAAGTAACTGTCGATCTTCAACTGAAGCAGAGTACATTGCAGCAGCACACGCATGTCAAGAAGGAATATGGATTCATCAACTTTTTGTGGATATTAGGATAGACATGTCAAAACCAATTCCCTTTTTTGAAAACAACCAGGGATGTATAAAGCTTACACAATCAGAAAGGGTCAATCCTAGGATCAACCACATTGACGTCAAGTATCATCTACTGAGGTATAATCGAGTACAAGGTGTTTTTTTACATTCAATACTGCTTGCCAGAGGAGATGACTACCAATGCACTCACCAAGCCTTTGTTAAAGGAACGTCATAGTTATATTCAGAAGAAGCTGAATATAAATTTGACAAAGCATATGCTGTTGAAAAGGGGTGTTGGAAAAGCAACAGCAAGTAGCTTTATAATGTGAACTATATACTGTATGCATTATACCTATCTATACCAGTAGGTGGCCCTGCAGTGTTATAATGTGTATTCAATGGTAATTTAATGAGAGGAAAGCCTAACTATGTTCTTGTATGCTCCTTGTTCCTGTTCCATAAAAAGACATGTTCTGATATTCCTCCATGAAAGTAAAGTCATTCTCTGCATCCATGAAGCTTTCAGCACATTTAAATACTCTGCACAATAGTATGTCTGTAGCCTTCCTAGAAAAACAGCCCCTCCAACTCAAAGGTCCTCTTGAACTTTCTAGGAATACAGCACATATGCATAGTCCTACTTTCTCATCAAACATTCCTTTAACATAGTAAGGCCTCATGCACACCGGGCATCAAAAATGCTGTAAGTTTTTTCTTTTTTTTTATTACACACACACACACACACACACACACACACACACACACACGTGTGTTAGCCTATGTGTCCATGCACATTTAGGCATTTACAGTGGGGCAAAAAAGTATTTAGTCAGTCACCAATTGTGCAAGTTCTCCCACTTAATAAGATGAGAGAGGCCTGTAATTGTCATCATAGGTATACCTCAACTAGGGTTGTCCCGATACCACTTTTTTAAGACCGAGTACAAGTACCGATACTTTTTTTCAAGTACTCGCCGATACCGAATACCGATACTTTTTTTTTAATGTCATGTGACGCATTGATAGATGGCACTGGCTGATGGGCACTAAAAGGTGGCACTGACTGATGGCTGGCAGTGGCACTGATGGATGGGCACTGATAGGTGGCACTGATGAGTGGCACTGAAAGATGACACTGATAGGTGGCATGCACTGAAAGATGGCACTGATAGATGGCACGCACTGATGGATGGGCACTGATAGGTGGCACTGATTATGCAGCACTGATGAGTGGCACGCACTGATAGGTGGCACGCACTGAAAGATGGCACTGATAGGTGGCACGCACTGGCAGTGGCACTGATGGCTGGCAGTGGCACTGATGGCTGGCAGTGGCACTGATGGCTGGCAGTGGCACTGATTATGCAGCACTGATGAGTGGCACGCACTGATGGCTGGCACTGAAAGATGGCACTGATAGGTGGCACGCACTAAAAGATGGCACTGATAGGTGGCACACACTAAAAGATGGCACTGGTAGGTGGCACACACTGAAAGATGGCACTGGTAGGTGGCACACACTGAAAGATGGCACTGGTAGGTGGCACACACTGATGGCTGGCAGTGGCACTGATGGATAGCTGGTACTGATGGATGGGCACTGACAGATGGCTGGCACTTATGGGCAGGCACTGAAATAAATGACACGAAAGCAACCTAAATAATTTTTTTCTGCCCCCTGCAACGCCCATCTTGCTACACCCTGCACTTGGCTACATAAAAGCAGCAGCGGACATCTTGTTACACCTAGCCCAAACTATATGGGCTGGGTGTAACAAGATGTCCGCTGCTGGCTTAATGTGGCCGAGTGCAGGGTGTACCAAGATGGGCGTCGGGACCCGGGATTGGTTAAAGCACTGACAGTGTACACCGGCAACACAGAGCGTCACTTCAGTTACCCAATGTGACGGCTCCGATCACCGATGGATGATGCGGCTGCCCCCAGGCCCGGATTTACTCCCTTTGCCGCCCCAAGGCCGGGTCCTTCAATGCCGCCCCCCCCCCTACACACACACACACACACACACACCATCACATAGGGGTCTTCTGAGCCCCCCCCCCCCATGTGATAGAAATGAGGCAAAGAAAAAAAAATGACACTAGAAATACCCCCCCCCCCCCGCCAAAAAAAACCTGAAAGTACTTGTGATTTGCATATTGTGTTATTAAAGACATACCGAGTGTATTTGTGCACTGTTTTTATACAATAATAACTGTAAATATGTGCATTATGCAGCATACCCAGCAAGGAATTAAATACCTTTTGAGTCAAATATTCTGCTTGGCACTGTGACCTCTGGCCAGCGCCCTTCCCACTGATCCTGGGGGCAGCAGGACCTGGATAGGAGGGGCGGCGGGGGCAGCATATGGAGGAACAAATTCCCCTCCATTTTCCTCCTGCAGCCACTGAATGCCTATGGGACGGAGGGGAGGAAAAGCAGGCTTTTAGTGGCTGCAGGAGAAAAATGGAGGGGATTTGTTCCTCTATATGCCCCCCCATCCAGGTGTACAGGGGCAACATGTGCGCCATTGCAATTGTGACCCTGTAGTTATGCCCTTGGGATGAGTGGCAGCGGTGGTGGTGGGGGATGGGATCAGTGGTGAGGGTGGTGGTTGGGGAAGATAGGTTGGAATGAGTGGTAGTGGAAGGGGGAGATTGGACGGGATGAGTGGCAGTGGTGGGGGTGGGATCAGTGGCAGGGATGGTGGTTGCTGAATGGGATCAGTGGCAGCAGTGGTCGTGGTGAGGTGGGGGGTATCAGTGGTGGAGGGTATATCAGTCGCACTAGTGGTAATGGTGCTGGTGTTGGGGGGGAATAAGTGGCGGTGGTGGGGTATCAGAGGTGGTGGGGGGAATCAGTGGCAGTAATGCTGGTGGGGGGTATCAGTGGCAGTAATGCTGGTGGGGGGTATCAGTGGCAGTAATGCTGGTGGGGGGTATCAGTGGCAGTAATGCTGGTGGGGGGTATCAGTGGCAGTAATGCTGGTGGGGGTATCAGTGGCAGTAATGCTGGTGGGGGGGTATCAGTGGCAGCAGTGGTGGTGTGGGGGGGGGAATCAGTAGCAGTGTTGATATTGATATCAGTGCCACTTACTTGCAGATCACTCGCAAATCAGTTGGTTCCCCCTCCATGCTAGGTTTTGCTTGGCTGGGCAAAGAGGATGGGTGGGGCCTGTGACTACCCATGAGTGCGGGCGGAGAGGATGGGAGGAGCGGGCGGGGACTGTGTAGAGTGCCCATAAGTGAGGGCGGGGAGGATGGGCGGAGCGGGCGGAGACTGTGCAGTATGCCCGTGAATGAGGGCGGGGAGAATGGGCGGTGACTTTGCAGTGTTCCCCTGAGTGAGGGCGGGGAGGATGAGCGGAGTGGGCGGAGATGATAGGCGGAGCCGGAACTGTACAGTGTGACCGTGAGTGCGAGCGGGGAGAATAGGCGGAGTGGGAGGTGACTGTGCCCGTGAGTGAGGGCGGCGAGGATAGGCGGAGCCGCCCCTGCACTGACTGCCGCCCCGAGGCCTGGCCTCGGTGGCCTTGTCTGGAATCCGGCCCTGGCTGCCCCCATTCCCCCCCCACCCCGCCAGCTTACCTGCTCGCTCGCTCTGCCCGCTGACTCCGCCCGCTGACTCCACCCACGGACTTCCTGTTGCACGCCGCCTCTCTCTCCCCATCACAGGTATCGGATCAGGCATCGGGAGCATTTGCGCGAGTACAAGTACTCGCGCAAATGCTCGGTATCGGTCCCGATACCGATACTAGTATCGGTATCGGGACAACCCTAACCTCAACTATGAGAGACAAAATGTGGAAACAAATCCAGACAATCACATTGTCTGATTTGGAAAGAATTTATTTACAAATTATGGTGGAAAGTAAATATTTGGTCAATATAAAAAGTTCAAATTAATACTTTGTTATATATCCTTTGTTGGCAGTGACAGAGGTCAAACGTTTTCTGTAAGTCTTCACAAGGTTGTCACACACTGTTGCTGGTATGTTGGCCCATTCCTCCATGCAGATCTCCTCCTGAGCAGTGATGTTTTGGGGCTGTCGCTGGGCAACACAGACTTTCAACTCCCACCAAAGGTTTTCTATGGGGTTGACATCTGGAGACTGGCTAGGCCACTCCAGGACCTTGAAATGCTTCTTACGAAGCCACTCCTTCATTGTCCGGGCGGTGTGTTTGGAGTCATTGTCATGCTGAAAGACCCAGCCACGTTTCATCTTCAATGCCCTTGCTGATGGGAGGAAGTTTGCACTCAAAATCTCACGATACACGGCCCCCCCATTCATTCTTTCATGTACACGGATCAGTCGTCCTGTTCCCTTTGCAGAGAAACAGCCCCAAAGCATGATGTTGTCACCCCCATGCTTCACAGTAGGTATGGTGTTCTTTGGTTGCAACTCAGCATTCTCTCTCCTCCAAACACGACGAGTTGTGTTTCTACCAAACAGTTCTACTTTGGTTTCATCTGACCATATGACATTCTCCCAATCCTCTTCTGGATCATCCAAATGCTCTCTAGCAAACCTCAGACGGGCCCGGGCATGTACTGGCTTAAGCAGGGGGACACGTCTGGCACTGCAGTCCCTGGCGGCGTAGTGTGTTAATGATGGTAGCCTTTTTTAAGTTGGTCCCAGCTCTCTGCTCTCTGGGATTTTTGCTCACCGTTCTTGTGATCATTTTGACCCCACGGGGTGAGATCTTGCGTGGAGCCCCAGATCGAGGGAGATTATCAGTGGTCTTGTATGTCTTTCATTTTCTAATTATTGCTCCCACAGTTGATTTCTTCACACAAAGCTGCTTGCCTATTGCAGATTTAGTCTTCCGAGCCTGGTGCAGGTCTACAATTTTGTTTCTGGTGTCCTTCAACAGCTCTTTGGTCTTCACCATAGTGGAGTTTGGAGTGTGACTGTTTGAGGTTGTGGACAGGTGTCTTTTATACTGTGTAAAAAAGACACCTGATAAAAGCTAGCTTTTATCAGCATTTTTTTTACTAGCTTTTATTAGCGTTTTTCAGTGTAGCTTTTTTTAGCTTTAAAAAAAAAAAAAAAATAATAATTTTTCAATGGACTAAAAAACGCTCGCGGCCAGCGTTTGAGCGTTTATGAGCGTTTTGCGTTTTTTTCTGCCGAAAAACGGCACTTTGAACGCAAATTTCCTGCGTTCAGAAAAAAGCCCATTAACTCCACTGCTCATTAAAGCTAAAAAACGTTATGTGTACATGAACACATAGGCTAACATAGAGTGCAGTTAATGGGCTTTTAAAAAAAACACCAAAACGCCCATTAACTGCAGTTTATCAGCTTCTGTGTACATGGAGCCTAAGCTTCATTCAGCACACAGGAAAAATATAAAAACAAAGTCCGCTTATCTCCAGCATAAAGTAAAGTCCTGCTTGTCTTCAGCACAAAACAAATTAAAGTGGAGCTCCACCCTAAATAGCAACTTTTGCTATTTGGAACCCTCCCCCCCTCCGGTGTCACAATTGACACCTTTCAGGGGGGAGGGGGGTGAAGATACCCGTCTAAGACAGGTATTTTCACCCACATCCGGGAGTCCTGTCTCCGGGAATCTGCGGGAGTTACGTCACTTCCCGCAGACTTCCCTTGGTGTTCTGGGAGACACTCGGCTCCCAGAACACAGGAGCACCAATCAGAACGGCGCAGCGCGACTCGCGCATGCGCCGTAGGGAACCGGGCATGAAGCCGCAGGGCTTCACTTCCTGGTTCCCTCAGCGAGGATGGCGGAGGGAGCAGCAGAGCGACGAGCGGTCGCTCGTCCTCTGCTGCGGACGTCGCTGGACTCCAGGACAGGTAAGTGTCCAAATATTAAAAGCCAGCAGCTGCTGTAGCTGTAGCTGCTGGCTTTTAATATATTTTTTTTCCGGCGGAGCTGCGCTTTAAATAAAAGGCACATACAGTTTTTGTAGAGGGAACTTCCAGAGCCCTTGCTGAATCCTTAAAAGCTCCCAGCAGACACACAGCTCATCTTCACAGGTGCAATCCCCATACTCCTTCCACAACACCTCTTGCACCACTTCCTGTTTTATGAGCTGTTTCCTGGAAGCCTTTAACGCCCTGTGTGCTGACTCCCAGTGGTCAGGATTGGAGGCTCTATCCCACCCGAATATCACTTTAGAGCCTCCAAAATTCCGGGCCCCAAATAACACTCTATCAAGACAAAGAGGACTGAGAACCAGTCCTCTCTGGACTACTTCTTTTGCCGGGAATTTCTCACCCATTCTGGGTGACCTCCTGAACACCATCACCACTCCTTAAAGGGACCACAACCCAAATATTGGTGCTATATAGCACCCGTCCAGGACCCAACCTTGGCGTCCTGTACATATCCCCCCCCCTCTGCCTCAACGCGGAGGTGTTGGAGGCACCACTCGACATCATACAATGGACTCGGGAGAGGGCATCGGCATTCTGATGTTGTATCCCGGGTCTGTGCTCTACAACGAAATTGAACTCCTGGAGAGAAAGGAACCACCTTGTTACCCTGGCATTGGTGTGTTTGTTTTGCCTTATCCAGGTAAGGGGAGCGTGGTCAGACATCAAGCGAAACCTCCTACGTAGGAGGAAATATCGTAGGGAGTCCAAAGCCCACTTGATGGCAAGACACTCCCGCTCTACCACAGCGTAGTTTTTCTCCGCTGCCGTCAGCTTCCTTCTAAGAAAAACTACAGGGTGCTCTTCCCCATTAATTTCCTGCAACAGGACTGCTCCCAACCCCTCACTTGAAGCGTCTGTCTGAACTACAAAATCCTTTGCGAAATCCGGAGCTACAAGCACCGGATCCTGGCACAATGCTGTCTTAAGCTTTTGAAAAGATTTCTCGGCCTCGGCATTCCACTTTATCATCACTGACTTTCTGCCCTTGGTCAAGTCAGTCAGCGGTGCAGCAATGGTGGCGAAGTTGGGAACAAACCTCCTATAATAGCCAACTATGCCCAAAAACGCTCTGACCTGCTTCTTGGTTAGGGGACGGGGCCAGTCCTGTATGGCTTCCACCTTACTCATTTGGAGCTTCACCAACCCCCTACCCACAATATACCCTAGGTACTTGGCTTCCTCGACCCCAACGGCACACTTTTACAGATTGATGGTGAACCCTGCTCTTCTTAAGGAGTCTACAACTGCCTGAACCTTGGGAAGATGGGACTCCCAATCAGTGCTGAAGATGACTATGTCATCTAAGTATACGGAAGCGTACCGTTGATGTGGACGCAAAGTTTTGTCCATGGCCCTTTGGAACATGGCAGGGGCAGAGTGTAGACCAAATGGCATCCTTTTGTATTGGAAGTGGCCTCCTGGGGTAGAGAAGGCTGTTTTCTCCCTGGCTTCCTTGGTCAGGGGAATCTGCCAGTACCCTTTTGTGAGGTCCAGCGTGGTGATATACCTGGCAGGACCTAACCTCTCAATTAGCTCATCTACCCGTGGCATGGGATATGCATCAAACTTGGAGACTTCATTAAGATTTCTGAAGTCGTTACAGAAGCGGAGGGAGCCGTTGGGTTTGGGTACCAACACGATTGGACTCGACCACTCGCTCTGTGACTCTTCAATGATTTCAAGTTCGAGCATTCTTTTAACCTCTTCAGATACTGCCACCCTATGAGCTTCTGGTATACGGTAAGGCTTTAACCGGATTTTTACATTGGGCTCGGTTACAATGTCATGCTTGATGACGTTGGTGAGACCGGGCAATCCTGAAAACATGACTCTATTTCTTTGCAGAAACTCTTTTGCTTGCTGGGTTTGGGGTCCAGTTAGGGTGGCAGCAACCTGCACCAGGTCGATCCCTGCATGGTCCCCTGACTGTACCCCTACCACCGCGGATACCTGTTCTCTGTCTCTCCAGGGTTTCAAAAAATTTACGTGATAGATTTGGTAGGGTTTTCTTTTGCCTGGCTGGTGTACCTTGTAGTTCACTTCACCTACTTTCTCTACTACCTCAAACAGGCCTTGCCACTTGGCCAAGAATTTGCTCTCCACCGTGGGTATTAGAACAGCCACCCGGTCTCCTACTTGAAACTGTCTAATTTTAGCCGACCGGTTATACACTCTTCTTTGGGCATGCTGGGCCTTCTGCATGTGCTCCCTCACCAGCGGCATCACCTTAGCCACCCTCTCTCGCATTTGAGAGATATGCTCTACCACGGTTTTATGCGGTGAGGACTCACTTTCCCATGTAGATCGAGCAACCCCCGGGGCCTTCGTCCATACACTAGCTCAAACGGTGAGAAGCCCGTGGATGCTTGTGGAACCTCCCGTATGGCAAACAACAAGGCAGGGAGTAACATATCCCAATCCTTCCCACCTTCTTGGACCACTCTTTTCAACATGGACTTTAGAGTTTTATTAAACCTCTCGACTAGGCCATCGGTCTGCGGGTGATAAACGGACGTCCGCAACTGCTGAATCTGAAACAGTTTGCACAAGTCCGCCATCACCTTTGACTTAAAAGGGGTGCCCTGGTCCGTCAGCATCTCTTTGGGGAACCCAGTTCGTGAGACCATTTGAAATAACTCCCGGGCAATGACCTTAGAGGAAGCTTTCCTCAAAGGGATTGCTTCTGGATACCTAGTTGCGTAATCTAGGATGACTAATATGTATTGGTGCCCCCTTGCCGACTTTACCAGGGGTCCCACCAGATCCATAGCGATCCGCTCGAATGGGACCTCAATAATTGGCAAGGGTACTAGAGGGTTTCTATAGTGAGGCACTGGGGCAGTTAACTGGCAAATGGGACACGATGCACAATATCTTTTAACCTCGGCCATCACTCCTGGCCAGTAAAACCGGTCGGTTATCCTGGCCTCTGTTTTCTCTGCCCCCAGGTGTCCTCCCAGTGCGTCGTTGTGGGCTAGATCAAGGAGCATCCGCCTATATAGTTGGGGAACCAGCAACTGCTCTACAGTTTCCCCTCGGCTCTCAGCTACTCGATATACCAAGTCCCCCTTCAACGCAAAATGAGGAAACCTCTGATCTGCCCCTGGCATTTGTGTAAGGTAGCTGTATTTCCCACGCAGTTAAACCTTCTGCAAACCTCCCGTTCTGGTTGGGGTTATGTAGATTAAATCTCAGAACCCAAAATTTTGGGGTCCCTCCTTCTGGAAAATAAGGACCTTTCCCAACCTTATTCTTGTATCCCCCGGGGACTGTGGCCAATAGTGTGGGTACCTGTCCATGAAATATGAACAGGACACCAGTTAAACACTCAGGGCAATTCTGGGGCATCTATTATGGCAAGTATGGGTCACAAAATTCAATCAACAATCTTAACAGTCTTAATACTTTAACCTACCATTAACTTTAGCACTTTATATGACTTAACACTTTAACATGCATGAAACAATTGATTAGAGAAACTGTATGATTCCCAACATCAGATCTATATAAAAGAATACAACCAACAGAAAACGCAATAATGTACATATATCCTTATCAAAAATTACCCATAAAGCAATTGGGATAATTAAAACTTAGAGCTCCATACACCCATCCTTCTAAACCCGGGAGCAATATTTGCTACCCTATAATATTCCTAACCTATCCTACACTATAATAGTTTATAGTCAGGCCAACACCTGGTCGGACTCCTTAGTTTATAGTCAGGACGACACCTGTCCGGACTTCCTATCTGTTTAACCTTTGCGCTCCTATATGTCCCAGAAAGCCAGCCTAGCAATCCTCGAGACAACTTAAATACAACTAAAATATTCAAAATCAAATCGTAACAGAGTAAGTGAAATTAGCTTTGCAAAATTTCTTTCACAAAGTTCCACTTACCTGCTAATCGATTGTCCTCACACGGGGCACCAGTTGTAAGGTAGCGCATTAGTCCACTTCTATCCCTTATAGCCTAGGCCGGACCAATGGGTGTATGGATGCGCTCTATGACCGGTCAGGTAATTAAGACACACGCAAAGATGGTGGTTCAAAAATTACAATAGTGTATTGATAGCTCTGCATACTTATAGTCCTACAACAGGGAGTCTCCTCCCACAGTCACAAATGTACAGTATATGACGAGTATATTGCAAAAAACAAGTTACAAGACATATCTATCAATAGCCTTTACAATGTATTCTGCCTAGTTACAAAGGGTTGAAAAGGTCATGTGCTAAGTTCTAACCATCGAAGCTGGGCGTCGAGCCAGATCTTGAAGTCTGTGAAAAAGTAGCTTGACCACTAGTCATATATCCTGTCATTCTTAACAAGTTCTACAAAAATAGCTGTAAGTGTGAACATCAGAGAGTCTGACATTAGCTAACTTAATATCTTACTGCAAAAATACAAATATACTTACTGTACTTACATATTGACTTGGTATTGCTAAAACTTATGAAAGCTGAAATGTAATGAAGATCAATAAAGACCCCATCAATAACAGAAACCTGCTCTCGAGCATTGATCAAGGTAGGATCCTGTAATTGGGCGGTGCCTAATGCACCCCTGGATACATCCAGGTCTGGATGCACTGGCCTCAAGGATGTTTCCACCTCATCCTCCTCAACCGGAGAGAGCTCCTCATCATCCTCCCCCAGCATAACTTGTAATGGGAAAACTTCCCCCCCTCAGAGATCAACTCGGTTTTGAGACCTGGAACAGGAACATTATCATCCAAATGATCATTATCTGTAATTTCACTGTCAGTGACGGGTATCTCCATATTAGAGGGGTGTGTTGTGGGGGTTTCAGACCCGGACCCCTCAGACTCTGTCCCTTCCAGGCCCAGTGTCCCCAGTTCTCCTGGCAGCCCCATCTGTACCTGGTTCCACAGTTCGAGAAATAGTGGACAGTCCCGCCCCACTATGATGTCATGTATTAAACTTTTTATCACCCCAACCTCTTGTGTAACTATGGCCATAGGAAACCGTCACCGCGACCAGGGGGGTACTCCCTGGTGTCCCCATGAATACACACTACCCGTAGAGTCTTATTTACTGGGCCGAGTCTCCCGACCACCCTGGCATGTACAAGTGTTACCATGCTACCGGAGTCCAGTAGAGCCATGGCAGGAAGGTGGTTTACCCACACTTTACACTCGAACCGTCCTGCAGCCAGATCAAGATGAGTGGCACACGCTCTTTGCACATAGAAGGAGCTTCTCCGACCAGTCCCGCAGTCCATAGGCTCCTCCTGCAGTGGGCACTGTGCCCGGGTATGCCCCCAGGAGAGGACATCGCCAACACTGTAGGTCCCCCATCCTAGGGACAGGAACCAACCTTTGCTGTTCTGCGGAAGATGATGCAGGTTTGCGGGTTTCAATGTAAGACAGGGCTTTTCTCCTAGGTGCTGTGGCTGGTCTGGTTGCCCTTGGTGTGGGTTCCCAACGCTTGGCAGGCCCAAGCAGGTCCTCCACCACGGTATATCTTTCGACGAACTCAACCAGCTGGTCAGCAGTTGCAGGGTCTCCATGGCTTACCCAGCGCTGTAGGTCATCTGGCAGGGACCGCAGGTACCAGTCCATCACCACCCGTTCCACCATTTGTGGGCCCGACAATTTTTCCAGCTGCAGCCATTTTTTCACCAGCTGCACTAGTTCGTGCATTTGGGACCTAGGTGGTCGGTCAGGTTTGTACCGCCAGCGATGCACCCTCTGAGCCCGGACGGCTGTGGTCACTCCCAGGCGGGCCAGGATCTCTGCCTTCAGCCGCTCATAGTTGCTGATGTGCTCAGATGGGAGGTAAAAATAAGCCTTTTGCGGGTCACCGGTGAGGAAAGAGGAGATAATGCCAGCCCATTGGTCACGGGGCCACCCCTCTCTCTCTGCTATCCTTTCAAAGGTAGTGAGAAAGGCCTCTACGTCATCACTGGGTGTTAACTTTTGTAGAAAATGGGTGGCTCTCACGGTGACTTGGTTGCCAGCGGCAACGACCGCTTGCTCTCGTCCCTGAGGCAGCCGCTGTACTGCCTCCTGCAAGGCAGCCACCTGTGCTTGAGTGGACTCCTGCTGGGCCGTAAACTGGGCGGTTAGCAAACGTGTGCTTTTCTCATGGCGACGGTTTGCCTCTACTAAAGCTTGTTGTTGGGTCGCAGTGGCTTGTTGTTGGGTCACAGTGGCTTGTTGCTGGGTCGCAGCGGCTTGTTGCTCGGTGGCAGCGGCTTGTTGCTCGGGCGCAGCGGCTTGTTGCTCGGGCGCAGCGGCTTGTTGCTCGGGCGCAGCGGCTTGTTGCTCGGGCGCAGCGGCTTGTGCCAAAGCCTTGATGACCTCCTCCATGCCTTTGTCTGCTGTTTGAAATGTCTGAGCTGACTTCACCCAAGACATGCCATAAACACACTGTCTCTTTAGGCCCCATGCACACAGGGCGTTTTTGCAGCTGCTAACAGCAGCTTTAGACGTTTTTTTTTACAGCTTCAAAACGCCCATCCATGTTATTCTATTGTGTCATGCACACTAGAGCTTTTATGAGCTCCAAGTGGCATAGGCGTTTTCCAGCTGCAAAAAAAACCCAATTCCAGTGCGTTCTGGAGCTCCAGGTTCGAGCTGCAAAAACGCCTGCCGCTATTAAACGCGCATAAACGCGCAAAAAACACCGCGATTTGCGTTTTTGAGGTCCGGGATTTTTTTTTTTTTTTAAAGGTCAAAAAAATGTCAAAAAATGTTTACAAAACATGGACAGGCGTTTTTAAGCTCTAAAAAAAGCGGCTGTAAAAACGCCCTGTGTGCATGGGGCCTTAAGTGTCAGTTTGTTTTAAATGGTTTTTGCAGCTGCAAATGCACTTTGCCAGCATCCAAGACACCAGTTGTAAACTTTTGGGGAATATAGCTCCACGGGACCAAGTGCATAAGCCATTGAAGTTGAACAACAAGGCTTTTATTTGTAAATAAACCAAAAATAAAGCTTCATTCAGCACACAGGAAAAATATAGAAACAAAGTCCGCTTATCTCCAGCATAAAGTAAAGTCCTGCTTGTCTTGAGCACAAAACAAATTAAAGAAAAGGCACATACAGTTTTCGTAGAGGGAACTTCCAGAGCCCTTGCTGAATCCTTAAAAGCTCCCAGCAGACACACAGCTCATCTTCACAGGTGCAATCCCCATACTCCTTCCACAACACCTCTTGCACCACTTCCTGTTTTATGAGCTGTTTCCTGGAAGCCTTTAACCCCCTGTGTGCTGACTCCCAGTGGTCAGGAGTGGAGGCTCTATCCCACCCGAATATCACTTTTGAACCTCCGAAATTCCGGGCCCCAAATAACACTATCAAGACAAAGAGGACTGCGAACCAGTCCTCTCTGGACTATTTCTTTTGCCGGGAATTCCTCACCCATTCTGGGTGACCTCCTGAACACCATCACCACTCCTTAAAGGGACCACAACCCAAATATTGGTGCTATATAGCACCCGTCCAAGACCCAACCTTGGCGTCCTGTACAACTGATAACAAGTTAAAACAGGTGCCATTAATACAGGTAATGAGTGGAGGACAGAGGAGCCTCTTAAAGAAGAAGATACAGGTCTGTGTGAGCCAGAAATCTTGTTTGTTTGTAGATGACCAAATACTTATTTTTCACCATAATTTACAAATAAATTCTTTCCAAATCAGACAATGTGATTGTCTGGATTTGTTTCCACATTTTGTCTCTCATAGTTGAGATATACCTATGATGACAATTACAGACCTCTCTCATCTTTTTAAGTGGGAGAACTTGCACAATTGGTGGCTGACTAAATACTTTTTTGCCCCACTGTACAGGCGTATAGAGGCAGGAGCAATTAGAGGCAAAAAAAAAAAAAAAAACCATCACTTGCGCATTCAGGAGAGGAGTGTTTTGACACGTTTAGCACTTGAGCATCCAATCATTTCACAAGCCAAAATAAATTAATATGGAATGGAATAAATAAACGCCCAAATGCTTGATGTGCCTAAACACGCTGCAATATGCAGCTTTAGGCATCATTTTTTTACATGGTTTTCCTGGAGAAAAGGCATTCAGAAGAGCTGGGCAAACCCAGTGTGGCCCAGTGTGCATTAAGGTCTAAAGCTGTTACATTTTGGTGTGAATACAACTCGGCATGTTGGAGCTCCCAAGTGTTCTAGAGACATCCCTGGAATTGATTAATCAGGTGATAAAGTGCGTCAGTGGATAATAATTTTGCACACAGTTTCTTTTTTTTTTTAGCTGTTGGGATAGGAAATCAGTTGTAATTATACGCTGTTGGCGTCAGCAGAAATTAATCTAAACAGAAGCACATTATCTTCAGTCCAATTTAACACTGTGCATTGGAAATCCTGACTAAAATGGTACAATTTAACTAAACTGAATCTAATTGCATAAAATTGGAAGGTATGTACAAAAAAGCATCAGCCTGTGAAGTCTTTTAAGCCATAAGCAAAATGAAAAAAATGAAATGCCTTTACCTCTTGATAAACAAGGAAATTAGAATCTCCTAGCCATTCCCTATTGTCCCCCAAAGTTAGGGCGGTGCTAGTGGTCTTAGGGCAGAAACACTGTTTGGTGATACAATTGTGTATGCACACATCATTCATGGGGGCGTGTCCAGGATGGCGATCTGAGAGGAAGCAGGATCCAGAGCTCTGCTGGACTTTCGTCAGTTATCCTTGCTCTTGTCTGATTTTTTTGGGCTGAAAATCACCCTGCCTGGCCCCGGATGTTCTACAAAACCAGACAAAGGGGGAAGAAATGTAATTTTCCACTGACTGTGGAGGATATGGTCCCGCGAGCGGCGGCACACGTGGCGGTCTTCACTAAGAGTGCCCGCAGCATGGTGTCGCAGACGGAGATGGAGGAGCAGACGTCCGAGACGCGGCTCGGCTTTCAGGAGGTGATGGTGGCCATCGCTACCTGCCAAGCTACTCTGATCAACAAAATCGAGGCCGTGCAGCTGGATGTTGGTCTCCTCCGACAAGACCTGGAAAAGCTGCGCTTGCGGGTATCAGAGGTGGAGGAGCGAGTGGGGCAAGTGGAGGATGGCATCGTGGAGCATACAGCATCCATCCGTGCGCTTCAGACAAAGGTCCGGGCCCTGGAATACAAGGTGGACGATGCCGAGAACCGGAATAGGAGAAACAATCTCCGGATAGTCGGCATGCCTGAGGGCGCGGAGGGGAGGAATCCTACACTGTTTGTGGAAGAACTGCTGAGGGGCCTGCTACCGACTGCACAGTTTTCTCCCTACTTCACCGTGGAGCGTGCCCATCGGATCCCCCCGGGACCACCTGGAGCTCGTCCCCGCACCCTGATTTTCCGGAGACTCAAAAGCTACGCAGGTCTTTTGACCAAGTCAAAGCTGGGCTGCGAGCGCGGAATATTAAATACAGTATACTCTTTCCCGCCAAGCTCAGGACGGAAAGACTGTTAAAATTTTCACTACCCCCCGGGATGCTGCGGCCTGGCTATAGTCACTGCCCCCTCTTCTCTAAGGGTCGGCTATCCAGTTGTTCTATCCTTTCCTTTAGTTTCACTTGTGCTCTGTTTGTGCTTGTCTGCACATGTTTTGACTGCATTATCTGCTATGGACCGAATATGGCTGCACCTCTGCAATGGACAGGTTCTGACACTGTTTTAGCAACACGTGACTTTGATCTGGTGCCTTTCCTTTCTGTCTGTTCCCTCCGGATTGCACTGCCGCACTGCTCTGGCCCCACTACATGTCTCCGGATGGATGGCAACTGCTATGCATGTCTGTGGCTGATCTCCCTTTATTATATATCCCCCCCCCCCAAACATCAGTGGCTTTATAAACTCCTGCCATTGAACTACGGGTAATGCTTCATTGAGGCACAAGTGACTGTTTTTTACTGTTCTAAAGTTGGATACGTAACTTAAGTTTGTACCCCTGGGATCATCCAGGAGAATAAGTATGCATTTGCTCACCAGCATCTCTGTTGACCTGTTGGAGGTTACATCTCGCTCTAAGCGCATGCCCTCTATAGACCACTGTTATTGTTGGGGGTTGGGGGATACGATGCATCACCAATTTTTGATGGGGATGTGGGGTGGGGGGGGGGAAGTTTCTGCCATTGCAAACTTTGGGGGACTTTGCTGTTAATCTTTTTTGTTCTTTAAAACAGGAGTTGTCTTATTACGCTTGGAGTCTTGATGTTTCACATGTACACATTGTCTGCAGTACCCTACTCACTGTTCTAACTAAGTGCGTGCACAGGAGGGTAGGTTGGGTGGTTCCCGTGCCCCTGAGGGCTGGTTTGAGTGCTGGGGGGACCTGCGAATCATGCCCATTTATCTATAATCAGTGAATTATGGCCAATGTATCTATTGTCTCTTGGAATGTTCGGGGTCTAAACTCTGCCACCAAACGGTCATTCGTTTTTAAGTACCTACAAAAATATAACCCTCACATATGTATTCTACAAGAGACGCATTTAATAGGCAATAGGATCCTTGGTCTCCGGAGGGCGTGGGTGAGGCCACACTATCATTCTACCTATTCTAACTACGCCAGGGGGGTAAGCCTTTTGGTTCGCAGGTCCCTTCCTTTTCAGGTCTTGGATGTCCAGACGGACCCTGGGGGTAAATATGTAATTGTACACGCTTTGATATATACAAAGAAGATGGTCTTGGTGGGTCTATACCTCCCTCTTCCTGCAACTGTACAACATTTATATGACATTATGCAGATTGTGATGGGTTTCGACACTCAGGAAGTACTTATTTTTGGGAATTTTAACATGGTGCCATCACAGGACCTGGACAGACTGCATGCTGTAGCCCGCCCCTCCTCAGATTTACAAAACTGGGCTGATACGTTTGCCCTCACAGACGTATGGCATCACTTTGACCCACATGATAGGGAATACATGTCACTTCACCTCCTATCGGGCCCTATCCCGTATAGATCTGGAGTATGCCTCCTCTGGGGCCCTGTGCTGGACAAGAGAGGCCAAGCACTTACCGCGAGAAATTTCTGATCATGCCCCTCTCCATCTCACTGTATCCCTAGCCAGATCCCCTGGGTTGAAACTTTGGCGTCTGTCCAGGTTCTGGGCAATAGATGAGAGACTACAGGAACCAATGATAGAAGCAATTTGAAACTATTGGTTGTTGAACGGACACTCCACTAATGATATGAGACTCTGGGATGCTTTTAAAGCTTGGATAAGGGGGGAGTATATATCCCGTATCTCTTCCCTGCAGAGGGAGGCTTCTCTGTCCCTGGAGACTCTGGAGGCGGAGGCTATACAGTGTGAGAAATTATATTCAATCCCCCAGTGACTCTAACATAATAACATGGCAGAGGGCCCTTCAGGAACTCTCCTTGCACAATGTTGAACAGACGCAGAAGTCTATGCTGTACTCCAAGCAGAGAATCTTTCAGCATGGCAACAAAAATGGTAGATTGTTGGCTTGGCTGGCAAGGACGCAGGCGGCTTCTACGCACATTGCTGGCATACGAGATGCTCAGGGTAAACTGGTGTCTTCCCCGGAGGGCATCAGTGCTAGATTTGTTGAGTTCTTTCATGGGCTTTATTTCTCCAGGGCTTGTTTTTCCCCATCGGAACACATCATTCGTAGAAATAAAGGTTATATCACAGGGCTCAAAATGATAAGTCCTGAGCTGCTAGCCAGGCCTTAAGAGTTACTTGTCAGCAGTGGCCCCACCCAACCCCTGCCCTGCTCTAAATTCCGCCCCTAAACAGGCCTTTGTAAATTATCTCATGAAATGGCACTGTTAAATGTTTTATGCAGAATAAAGTTACAAAAATAAATATTAACAACAACTTTAACAATATTAACATAAAGCATATCAGTAGCCATCAGTGCAGCCTTACCTGTGCCCATCAGTGCTGCCTTATCATTGCCGCCTCATCAGTGACCATCATTGCTGCCTCACCAGTGACCATCAGTGCAGCCTCCTCAGTGCCCATCATTGAAGCCTCATCAGTGCCCATCAATGCAGCCTCATCAGTGCCCATCAATGCAGCCAATCAGTGCAGCCTTATTAGTGCCCATCAATGCAGTCTATCAGTGCAGCTTCATCAGTGCTTATCAGTGCCCATCAATGCTGCCTCACCAGTGACCATCAGTGCAGCTTCATTAGTGCCCATCATTGAAGCCTCATCCGTGCCCATCAATGCAGCCAATCAGTGTAGCCTTATTAGTGCCAATCAATGCAGTCTATCAGTGCAGCTTCATCAGTGCTTATCAGTGCCCATCAATGCAGCCTATCAGTACCCATCAGTGCAGCCTCATCAGAGCCCATCAATGCAGCCTATACAGTCATGGCCGAAATTTTTGGCACCCCAGAAATTTTTCCAGAAAAGCAAGTATTTCTCACAGAAAAGTATTGCAGTAACACATGTTTATTCCTTTTGTGTGTATTGGAACAAAACAAAAAAAGGGGAGGAAAAAAAGAAAATTGGACATAATGTCACACAAAACTCCAAAAATAGGCTGGTCAAAATTCTTGGCACCCTTTCAAAATTGTGGATAAATAAGATTTTTTCAAGCATGTGATGCTCCTTTAAACTCACCAGGGGCAAGTAACAGGTGTGGGCAATATAAAAATCACACCTGAAAGCAGATAAAAAGGAGAGAAGTTCACTTAAGCCCTGTACACACGATCGGATATCCTATAGATTCTAATACGATGGATTTTTCCATCGGAAATCCGATGAAACTGTTTTCCATCAGTCTTGCCCACACACCATCAGTCAAAAAACCGACTGCACCAAAACGACGTGACATACACCACGTGCAACGGCACTATAAAGGGGAAGTTCAAATCTAATGGCGCCACCCTTTGGGCTGCTTTTGCTGATTTCGTGTTACCGCGTGTTAGTAAAAGTTTGGTGAGAGCCAATTCGCGCTTTTAAAGGAGCACTAAAGCTTTTTTTTTTTTTGCTTAAAAATAACAAACATGTTATACTTACCTCCACTGTGCAGCTCGTTTTGCACACAGTGGCCCCGATCCTGGTCTTCTGGGGTCCCTCGGCGGCTGTCTTGGCTCCTCCCCGCAAGGACTCCACACCTTAATGCGAGTGAGCTCGCATGGTGTGGAGTGATTGCGGGCGCGCTCCCGTGATACAGCGGCGGCCATAGCCGCCGACTGTATCACTCGGCCCCGCCCCCCGGCGTGCCGCGTCATTGGATGTGATTGACAGCAGCGCCAGCCAATGGCTGCGCTGCTTTCAATCTATCCAGTGTAGCCAATCGGCGGCCAGGCAGAAAAACGAAGAGGATGACGGGGACGAGCATGGGACTTTCGAGGGGCCAGGTAAGAAAAACGGGGGCTCGGGGGGGGCGGTATTGTCGAATGTTTTTTCACCTTAATGCATAGGATGCATTAAGGTGAAAAAACATGTAACTTTACTACTCCTTTAAGTCTCCGTGCTTTTCAGTCTGTTACAGCATGACGAATGTGCTATCTCCATTACGAACGCAGGGGCGGATCCAGAGTCTTTTCTCGGGAGGGGCACTGCCAAAAAAATATGTTTTTTTTGTGGGAAATTTATCGGGGAAATGGCTGGTGTCGGCGCTTCAATCATCCCGGCACCATGGTTGTTATGGTGTCAGGATGATTGAAGCGCATTATTTCTATTATTACATTGTAATATAAAAATAAATAGTTCAATGCAGAATCAGAGGGAGCCCCGAGTGTGTCACTTGCCACCGTCGCCTGCAATTAGTGGGAGCCCTGAGCGTGTCACTTGCCACACGTTGCGGATTGTCACTTGCCACGTCACCTGCCACATCTTGTGGATTGTCACTTGCCACACCTTGTGGATTGTCACTTGCCACATCACCTGCCACACCTTGCGGATTGTCACTAGCCACACCTTGCAGATTGTCACTTGCCTGCCACCAGATGCAGATTGTCATTTGCCACGTCACCTGACACAATTTGCGGATTGTCACTAACTTGCCTGCTAAGGTGTAGTTTTGGTTGTCTCTTGCTGTGTCCCAGACTCCCAGAGTCAGGCAGCAGAGAGATAATGTAATCTCTCTGCTGCCTGCACAGTGAGGGCGGAAGTCACTGCAGGAATGCAGGGCAGGCACGGGCGGTGAGAGATGAGCCTGCTCTCTCACTCTCACCTGCGCTGCCAACACACTGAGCAGCACGGTCTGCCCACGAACCGCGCCGCCCGCCCACAAACCGCGCCGCAAGCGGAGCCGCCTGCTTTCTTACCCATCTGTGGAGCCGCACGCTATCGCACCTGCCCGCAGAGCGGCCCGACGTGACTCACTGACGTCACTCGTTGCTAGACGCCAAGCAGCCCAGGCGTTAGCAACGAGTGCAGGGAAGAGGCTCCACCCACCTCCTCCTCCGCTCCTGGTATCGTGTCAGTGCGCCACGTAACTACATTAGACGAGTCTCTCTCTCGGCGCCGCTGATCGGCTGATGTGAGAAACTGAGAGAGAGACTCAGAGAGGCAGCGGCAGCCGCAAAACAAGTACTGTATATACTCGAGTATAAGCCGACCCGAATATAAGCCGAGGCACCTAATTTTACCCCAAAAAACTGGGAAAACGTATTGACTTGAGTATAAGCCTAGGGTGTTCATCTGCATGCCTCACTGTGCCTCACTTTGCCTCACTGTGCCCATGCCTCACTGTGCCCATGACTAGACTGATGTTTAACATGGGAGTCTATGGAAGGAGAACCCGGATTTGAAAAATCGGTTCTCCCTGGCCGTAGGTCTCCCAGACACCAATCTTTGCACACTTGTAGAGTAGACATTGGGCTACATGTGTGCCAAGTCTGGGATCCAGAGGACCTACGACCGGCCGGTACCGGGTCCGCAAAGTTACCGAAGAAATTACCATTTAACATTGGAGTCTATGGAAGGAGTGCCCGGCTTTGAAAAATCGGTTCTCCCCGGCCGTAGGTCTCCCAAACACCAAACTTTGCACACTTGTAGAGGAGACATGGGGCTACATGTGTGCCAAGTTTGGGGTCCAGGGAACCTATGGCAGGCCGGTACTGGGTCCCCAAATTCCAGGAGATCAGGCGCAAAAAGAAAAACAGAGCAAGCTAGTGAGTGTGACAGATGGTCTGGGGGGGGGCAATTGCCCTGTTGCCCCCCCCTGGATCCACCCCTGCCTTAGACGAATACGTGTGTAGCACTACCCCCGTAGGAGCTGCTAGTTTTGTTTTGGGTCTACGTTCCGCCTATCAACCCCTTGGAATTGGCTTGAACCCTCCCTTTGCACAACTGGTATATACAGATATTGTGGAACCCACTGGTTGATGGGGAACACAATAAAACCACACCACAGTAAAATTGCAATATAAATTGTTACCTTGAAATGGCCACTTGTCCCACAGGGTAACAGAGAAACTGCACACAGGTTGAACTTTACTTGGTAAGATATAAAGGGAAAACAAAGTTATACATACAGTTGACTCTGCAGGGCCCTGCGAGAGTCAATAATAAAATAAATAGTTACTATTATAGACAGTATATCTTAACTTGCAGTATTAATGTCTAATTATGTGGCTGAACTATATGTTCGCGAGCTCCCCCTAGTGGGCAATACCACCCTGTGTCCCGTCACTGTCAGTTCTAGTCAGGCCTGACTAAATTTAATGTACAAGTTCCTCAGTGGTAGGAGTCTTCGCTTGCAAAACGTTGGTGCACATACAAATTGTAATCCAAAGGGTATTGAAGCGAAAACTGGACTCCCGCAATGCTTTTGGCAGTGTGTAACTCTTAGGCGGTATAAACGCCAACTTTAAACTGCGCACTATCACACGATGCACTAAGTTCTGGTGCGTGGCGCACTATTCTAGCGATGGTGGGCCTTAACAGTTACAGGCCTATCAAGTAGTAATGATATCCTGGGCAGGTGCCCGCTCACCCGAATAGGGCTAGTCCGCCTGGCAGGTTCCGTGGCTGATGCTCCGGTACACGATCTCTCCGCTGTCCCTGTCTTCCGTCCCTCACTCCACCACACGAGACGTCGGTAGGTGGAGATATCTGGACACCTTGGAATGTCAGCTGGGCTTCCCAAAGGAGAATTCTTTTCTCTTTAGCAGACAGGCCTCTCTGAAGACAGTAGGCCTAGGTTATGCGGCCTACACACACACAGCAGGCCTTTCAGACGCTCCACTTGCTAGCAGGGCGATGTCCAGAGAGATCTTCCGTAGCTCCTCCCCTCTTTTAAGTAAGCAGTCACAGAAGGCCAAGCGACGAGGCAATGCATGTTGGGAGTACAGCTGCACTGTGGGTACTATAGTCTAGTTACTACCCATGGCAACGGAGTCTCTTTCTCCCTGTACTACGAGTTCCAGCATGCCTGGCTTTGATATTATTAAAAACAAACAAGTTGATGCAACATAACGATTGTACACCGGAGGGAGCTAAGTTCCTTCTAGTTTGTCAACTGTAGTCTGTATCTACATAGGTAACGGGAACCTTGCTACACGTGGTTCCCTCCACCCAGTCTATGTCTGGATAATTAAAATTCCCCATTATGATAACACTTCCCATCCTTGCTGCTAATCCAACTTGTGATAGGAGATCTGTCTCCCCCTCCTCCCTCAGGTTAGGGGGCCTATAGCATACTCCCAGTATTATTTTCCCCTTAGATTTATCCTTCTGGAGCTCTACCCATAAGGATTCCACCTCCTCCCTAGCTCCCTTAGTGATGTCATCTCTCACATTCACTTGTATATTATTCTTGATATATAGGCATACCCCTCCCCCTTTTTTTTACCCTCTCTATCCCTGTGAAAAAGGGTATACCCTTCAATGGTTGCCAGCTAATCATGAAAGCTGTTGAACCAGGTCTCTGAAATTCCCACAAAATCCAAATCCTCCTCGTACAACAGTATCTCTAGTTCACCTATCTTGTCCGCCGGGCTCCTGGCATTGGTGAACATGCCACATAGTTTAGACCGGTCGCATACTATCCTCTCATTGAGTGTTCTGAGATTGCAACTAGGACTTGTTACTATACTTACCTTGGGTTTATGTGCTTTAGTCAACCTACCACTAATGCCCCCAATACTACCCTCTGGAATATGTTCTGCACTGACTATCTCTACCTCTGGGCCCTCCCCCTGTTGCCTAGTTTAAAAACCCCTCTAACCTTTCGGTCATCTTCACTCCCAGTAGATCTGCACATTCCTCATTTAGGTGCAGTCCGTCCTTTCTATAGTACTGGTGACCGACTGAGAAGTCGGCCCAGTCCTCCAGGAACCCAAACCCCTCCTTACTACACCAGATCTTCAGCCACTTCTTTACTTCCCTAACCTTCCTCTGCCTTTCTGGTGTGGCTCGAGGTACCAGTCCCTAAAATCATTCTTTAGGACACTCCATCTGCCTCTGACTTTGTCATTCGTGCCAACGTGCACCATGACAGCTGGGTCTTCCCCAGCCCCTCCCAGTAATTTGTCCACCAGATCCGTGATGTGCCAAACCAGAGCCCCCGGTAGACAACATACAGTTCAGCACTTCAGGTCTTTGTTACAGATTGCCCTCTCTGTCCTAAGAATTGAGTCCCCTACCACCAGAATCTGTCTTTCCTTTCCCTTCGTTTCCCCCCCACTCTCACTGGAGTAGTTCTTCCCCCATCAGCTAGGAGAGTCCCTCAGCTCCAGCAGTACTGGTCCCTGACTGGTTTCACCAATGTCACTCAATGGAGCGTACTTATTGGGATGCTCCAGCCCTGGATCGGCCTCCCTGGCACTTCCCCCTATACCCTTCCTGACTGTCACCCATCTGCTCTTGCCTAGTGTCTGCACCTCTTTGTCTCCACCCGCCTCTGTGCTGTCCCCTGCTGGCACCTGCCATGTACGTTCCTGGCTCTCCTTTAGTATAGAGGGTCTTCTCAGTGCTGACAGTTGCTTCCCCAGATTCAGAACCTGGGCTTCCAGGGAAACAATGTGCTTACATTTTGCACAGCAGTATTCACCCTTGATCGGATGATCAAGGAATGCATACATTCCACAAGATGTACACCAAGACGCATCTCCACACCCGCCGGGCATCGTACCTACTAATTTAATGAGGATTGGGGATTATACCCTGTCCAAATTACCTAAAAACTAGCTTCCTGACACTAATACTCAACAAGACAATACACAGTGTAACTGTGCGACTCTGTGCGACCTTAAAGAGTGTTGGTTTACACCAGAGTTTGTAGAGAAAGACATGCTGATTGAACAGCTGTGTCTTTGGCTTTTTAGTCCTGCCCTGACTATGGATCAGGGCCCCACCCAACAGACAGGAAGTCTGTGCTTGGAGAGTCAGGTGGACTCTCCCATCCCTCTGAGTGGAGTCAGAGGCTATTTTCGCTGCATGGGTGCAGCCAGAATGGGCATGTCTGCAGGAGGCAGACATCGTTGGTGATTCAGCAACAAAGGTGCTGACCAGGGGTAAGCGAGGAGACAGCTTAACTCTTGGAAACTGTTTGGGTCTGAGGAGCAGACCTAAGGCCTAGGCTAAAGGCCTGAAACAGCCGGATAGCAAGAAGGTAAAGCTAGGAAGCTAAACTGTTGAGTATGCAAGATACAGGAATGGTGGAACCCCCCTGTGAATGCTACGGATGTATTTGTGAATTTTTGTGCTTTTAAATGAAAATGGGCTACCATGCCCTTAAACAGAGTTCCTGACTGGCCTGAATCACAGAAAAAACGCATCCACCACGAGAGCTAACAACCCCTAATCTTACATATGGTGGAGAATGCGGGAAGTTTTTGGAAGAGTTCCAGATCCGCGCATACCAAAAACAGTGAGTAAAAAGAAACTGTGTGTTTTGCAGCAATGCAGTGATGGGCAGCCAGGCGAATTGCATTGCACAGGAGTTCAATTAATGGACTGTGTTGAATACAGGTGGTGTACCTGTGGGAGTGAGCAGGTGTGTGCAGTTGCCCATGGCAACAAAGCAGAAATCCGTACAGCTGACTTCATACGGCCTATGTTGCCTTCTGAGGATGTGGAAGATTTTTTGGAGGATTTTACGATGATTGCTTCCGCCCAAGGATGGCCCCAAAGTCGCTGGGTTGAGTTGGTGCAACCTTTTCTGACTAAGGAGTACCAGGAGGTATACCGTGGGATGTATAGTAACCGAGATGACTACGACAATTTTCTAGGAGCAATCCAATCTAGAGAGCGCTGGAAAAGATCCGCGGGGAGAATGTGGTCTCCCATAGCAATGGGAGAAAGTCGCCAAGTACCATGCCTGGAATGTGGTCAGCTGGGGCACGGGATCTTTTCTTGTCAAAGCTTGTGGAATACAACTGCTGATCTTGTTTCTGAGCTTAATGCTTTGCTTGCTAGCCCAGAGAAGAGGGTATTGTATCCAGCATCCTGCAAGGGGTATGACCAGGTGTGTGGGTCTGCTGTTGCCCCTGACAACAGAAAATTTGTTTTGCCTGCAGGCGATGCTGGAAAATCCGGAAAGGCTGCAGTGTTGCTCCATGGCCACATGGGGAGTCAGCCTGTGGAGACACCACACCTGTGAGACAACGCACTCCAGTGAAGGCTATTACACCACCTGCAGGATATGGTAAGACTGTTGCAGTTTGTGAGACTGATCCGAGTGAAGTGGCGTTATGTTCGGTGAGGAGATCCGCAGAAGGTGTAAAAACGGACTTGCTGCAGTGTGCTACCCAGAGCAATGGGGGGACACAGGTTAAAACCCAGCTTGCAGCAAAGTCAAGAACTGAAAAGGACATGTGGACGCTGTGTGCACCTAATGTAGTCCAGCAGAGTGCTGGGAGAGATGTGCTAGGGGTGACCAAATCAGTGGATGTGCCAGGTTCCCTAGTGACGGTGACAGGTGCTGCAGAGTTGCCAAGGGAAACCACCAAGGAGCCTGCTGTGGTGAGGCAAGTGGTTTCCCAGGACAACTGTGAAGCTACCCTAGCGGGCAAAAGAATGCCTTTGGAGAGAAAGGGTGGTGTGCTGAGTGGCACGCAGGGTGCCATGCGTTTTGACAAAGGACAATTTGATAAAGCTTATAAAACTGCTATGTTTATAAATGATGATGATACATGTGCTTATGGTAATGTGATGCTTAATGAGGTAGGGGTGATCGCTAAGCAGGATATGCGATTCCCCTTGGCAACAGTATCTAAGGCTGCAGAGGTGTCCTTAGAAACCTCCAGGGAGCTCTGTGTGTTGGAGCCAGAGGTTGCCTGGGACAACTGTGGTGCCGCTCTGATAGATAAGAGGGTACTTGACCTTGGAGATGAGAAAAATGGTAAAACTCAAATGTTTGAAATTGCGTGTAGTGATAATGAGTTGCTGTGGTCTGTCGCTGCTGACAGTGAAAGTCCTCATGGGTTTAATGAAGTGCCACCTGAGCAAAGTGGTGAATTTATGTTATTGCAGCCTGTTGTGTTTAAAAATGTTTTGCCACAAGTGCATTTAAACAAAGAAGGCTCAGTGGGTAACAGTGGAGTGGACACAATTTCTGCTATGCTAAACGGAGAGCCTGCAGGGCCGGTAGACACAGGTGCGTTGGCCTTTGCAGAAATTAACCCTCTCCAGTTGGAAGGATCTGAAAAGGGCGCATACATGGCATAGGTTTTGTCCACAGCAAAAGAGATGAGTAATGTTGAGCGTCAGGTTGATGGGGTAATGGATAGCGATTTGGAAGGGCTCAGTGTTGCTGAAAGTGAGAGGATGAGTGTGACACATGCGATTTGCAGTGCTCAGCGGGAGCCGCAAATTTTGTCAGTTGCCTCTGAGGTAGAGGTCTCTTTAAGTGTCTCGGCCTCTCACGCCTTAGCAAATGAGCCCCTCCACATCGTTTCTAAAGGAAAAGTTCCTAGAGTTCTGTGCTTAGATGCGGCATGTCTAGAAATAACTGAGATATTGTGGGAATTAGTGAAAATCTTTCCAATGTACACCTGCATGTATCCACAGCAGAAGGGCGACATGGTACTGTGTAGTACCAATCGGTGGACGCAGGTGATACATGTGTTGTTAAGCAATGTTGATGAAAATTGGTTGCTACACTGTTGCTTGCTTTTGTGGAAAGTTGTCTCACAGTTCTCTTCGAGAGTGCTTCCAGTGGCAGTTATGTGCGGAAGGCGCTCAGGGGAATTGTTGGTGAAATTAGAAATAATAGACATAGGGGAAGTCTCTCCGTATGCTGATGTGATGGGGTGTATTCCTGCTGGTGCGGTCCGAGGTGCGGCTGAGCAGTGGTTGGTACATAGCACGCGTACTGTCTCACCCGCTAGACCTCATGTAAAGGAAGGGCCCGGAACGGATGTGGCAGTAGTGGGGATTCAGTCCATCACTTGCAGAGAGGTGCAATTTGAGGTACCCGGAGACACTTTGACAGGAAATAACAGTGATGGTAACTGTAAGGGAAATACGTATGAGAAGCACTATGGAGCACTGTCAGACAACTCTGAGCTATTGGTTGAGGTACCAATTGACACAGAAATGGTTAAAGAGATTGGTATGGAAAAATGTGGTGGAACATGTGCGTTGGTAGGACAATTGCTATTGGAGTGTTGGACAACAGGGGGCGATGTGAAACTGCGGGACTGTCCCATAGGGAGTAACCGCTTGCCTGTAGGTGGTCCCTCCATAGACACTGTCCTAGCAAACAAGGGGATAAGAGGTCCCAATGACAATATTGAGTTGAATAAGGATGTGGTGTTGATATCGGATGGTTTGGGTGCCAAGAGTAACCACACACGGGTTAGTGAACCTGAGAAAGAAATGTTGTTGGTTAATGTTGCGTCAGGTAGTGAGAGTGGCCAGTCCCTGACAGATGTCATGGAAGTGGGTCCCCGACAGTCCCGGGAGAGTAGGTCTGCGGGAGAAAAAAGGAGGATCCAGAGGCCAGAAGGTAGAAGGGATAGAGAGATTAGTGTGAGCCCACGGTGCAGGAAGAAGTGCTGGTGGAAGCACACCCGGAAGAAGATGTGGGTGGAGTGCCCCTTTAGAGAAAAGGTTGGCCAGATTAGGACTCCTGCTACTGATAGTTGGTACAGAGGCACCAAGGTGAAGTGCTGGTGGACACATACCCGGAAAAAGAAATGGGCCTACGCAGCCAATGGCTGGCACAGAGGTGTCCCATTTATGGTAACGGGTTTATGTGTTCCTCCCTCCGGTTCGAAACAGGGGGGGGAGGATATGTAACGGTGCGACTCTGTGCGACCTTAAAGAGTTTTGGTTTACACCAGAGTTTGTAGAGAAAGACATGCTGATTGAACAGCTGTGTCTTTGGCTTTTTAGTCCTGCCCTGACTATGGATCAGGGCCCCACCCAACAGACAGGAAGTCTGTGCTTGGAGAGTCAGGTGGACTCTCCCATCCCTCTGAGTGGAGTCAGAGGCTATCTTCGCTGCATGGGTGCAGCCAGAATAGGCATGTCTGCAGGAGGCAGACATCGTTGGTGATTCAGCAACAAAGGTGCTGACCAGGGGTAAGCGAGGAGACAGCTTAACACTTGTAAACTGTTTGGGTCTGAGGAGCAGACCTAAGGCCTAGGCTTAAGGCCTGAAACAGCCGGATAGCAAGTAGGTAAAGCTACGAGGCTAAACTGTTGAGTATGCAAGATACAGGAATGGTGGAACTCCCTGTGAATGCTACGGATGTATTTGTGAACTTTTGTGCTTTTAAATAAAAATGGGCTACCATGCCCTTAAACACAGTTCCTGACTGGCCTGAATCACTGAAAAAACGTATCCACCATGAGAGCTAACAACCCCTAATCTTACAACAGGTACTCAACAAGACAATACACAGGTACTCACAGACCCATGTGCACTCGCAGATCTTCCCTAATCTCTGGAAGTTTCTGAAATAGGACTGGGAAAATAATCAATCTCTCCACCTAAGAAACCACAAACAGACTCAAGCAATCAATTTTAGCTTCTCTAAATAAAGAGCAAGCTAAACACTAAATTTAACTAGCAGCCTGCTTAGGAGGGTGCTACATGCATCCCCCTAGCCCCCCCCCCCCCCCACATAAAAAATAGGCCCTGTCCTCATGGGCCGGAGCATGGAAAAAGTCCTTGGAACAAGGGTATAACAAGAATATCCCACTTAAACAGGGGATGAGGAAAGGAAAAATCAACAGCATAACCCTAAATGAATATGTGACATTCAACATAGTAATAACATCTCATAACAGGTGTACAGATTTTAAATAATACTGTGAGACTACCGCCAAGTTACTGAAGCACCTTGTTAGGTGGCTGTGCTCTAACAATATACTGTATAAGCGTCTATATACTGTATGTATATATATTTACATCCTACCTAATAGATTCCTGCTTCTAGCTAAGCAAATTGCAAATATGTATATTACAAGATAATCTTGATTAAAGTACTGAAAGTGAAGATTTTCTGTCAAGAAAATAATGGTTACGTAACAAAAATCAGCATCAAACTAGAGCACCATCTCCATGGAGATAGCAATCCAACAGGTAATCACAGTAAGGTTCTCTAGTCTCAGATGAAAGTCCATAAACTATGATTATTGTTCATGTTGTAACCTGCCACCTAATTTAAACCTCTGGATACCTATATCTTCATGCTGCAGTAAATGTATTCATCCAATCAACAAAGCCACCAAATGGTCCCTCCCTGAACTGCCCTAGTGATCCATTTGACAAACAGGGACAGCAGTAAAGTCTCCCAACATCAAAAGGGATCCACTGGCCACCATTCTAGGGTTGGCATGACATTTTATTTAAGAGACAGATGTTCAGGAGAGGGGGAGCAAAGACATTAGGAATTGTTAGAATTTTCCCTATCCCTCACTATCCTTCTTGTGTTCCTGCTGGAGCATAATCTGCGTGGCATTATGGACAGGGGACTCGAGGCAAAGCAGCGGGAGGAAGAGGAGGGTTTCCTTTCCTCTCAAGGCCAGCTTTATGCAGACACATTTCTTGCGAAGCCACAGAACATGCAAGAGGAGAGGGAGGAGGAGGAGAAGGATTCTGGCAGTTATGGAGGCATTGAAGCAAAGGAATTCATATGTCAAACCTTAAAGTGGATGTAAACCCACTTTCATCCTTTCTAAACTACTGCCATGGTGCTGATCTATAAGGATATAGATGCCTCCTGCATGTATCCTTATCTGTCAAATGTCTCCCCTCTGTCTGTTATAAGAACTGAAAAACTGCAGATTCTGTGGGTGGATCTGTTGTCTGGAGCTTGGTGGGTGGAGTCGTGATGTCAGGAGACTCCCCGCCCACCTGTACACTCCCCTTTCTCCTGTGTATTCCTTCTGCTATGATCACTAACATCCAGTCAAAATCCAGAAAAGTAACCACATGACTTCAGAAAAGGAGTGGGGGTGGGAATTAAAAAATAATGCCTATCTAAAGCTAGGGCACGAGATATGTAAATAACCTGTCACTCAAAGCAAGGGGGCGGAACGGACAAAGGTTTTTCTCTGTTTGTCTGTTTTATCTCACTGAACAATAAAAGAGGATTGCTCGGAGCTGGATTAACTCTTTGTGGCAAGACCTGGCACAAATGATAGGAAATCTTATACTCAACATTGTGACAGCAAAAAATAATAATAATTTGGGTTTACATCCACTTTAAGAGAAAGTTTTCAGTCCCCAGAAACTTTGGGAGTAGTACATGGCTGGGAGGAGTCAGTTCCATATAGTGTAAACCTCCATGACTCTGAGGACTCTTCCTCTGCAAACGTATAGTGCATTGGCTCCCTTATTCTTTAACCACTTCAGCCCTGGAAGAATTTACCCCCTTCCTTACCAGAGCACTTTTTGCGATTCGGCACTGCGTAGCTGACAATTGCGCGGTCGTGCGACATGGTTCCCAAACAAAATTTACATCTTTTTTCCCCCACAAATAGAGCTTTCTTTTGGTGGTATTTGATCACCTCTGCGGTTTTTATTTTTTGCGCTATAAACAAAAATAGAGCGTCAATTTTGAAGAAAATGCAATATTTTTTACTTTTTGCTATAATAAATATCCCCAAAAAATCTATAAAAAAACTAAATTTTTCCACAGTTTAGGCAGATACGTATTCTTCTACATATTTTTGTTTAAAAAAATCGCAATAAGCTCATATTGATTGGTTTGCGCAAAAGTTATAGCGTCTACAAAATAGGGGATAGATTTATTGCACTTTTATTTATGTTTATTTTTTTACTAGTAATGGCGCCGATCTGCGATCTGTCTGTTATAAGAACTGAAAAACTGCAGATTCTGTGGGTGGATCTGTTGTCTGGAGCTTGGTGGGTGGAGTCGTGATGTCAGTAGACTCCCCGCCCACCTGTACACTCCCTTTTCTCCTGTGTATTCCTTCTGCTATGATCACTAACATCCAGTCAAAATCCAGAAAAGTAACTACATGACTTCAGAAAAGGAGTGGGGGTGGGAATTAAAAAATAATGCCTGTCTAAAGCTAGTGCACGAGATATGTAAATAACCTGTCACTCAAAGCAAGGGGGCAGAACGGACAAAGGTTTTTCTCTGTTTGTCTGTTTTATCTCACTGAACAATAAAAGAGGATTGCTCAGAGCTGGATTAACTCTTTGTGGCAAGACCTGGCACAAATGATAGGAAATCTTATACTCAACATTGTGATAGCAAAAAAAATAAAAAAATTTGGGTTTACATCCACTTTAAGAGAAAGTTTTCAGTCCCCAGAAACTTTGGGAGTAGTACATGGCTGGGGGGAGGCAGTTCCATATAGTGTAAACCTCCATGACTCTGAGGACTCTGCCTCTGCAAACGTATAGTGCATTGGCTCCCTTATTCTTTAACCACTTCAGCCCCGGAAGAATTTACCCCCTTCCTTACCAGAGCACGTTTTGCAATTCGGCACTGCGTCGCTGACAATTGCGCGGTTGTGCGACTTGGCTCCCAAACAAAATTGACATCTTTTTTTCCCACAAATAGAGTTTTCTTTTGGTGGTATTTGATCACCTCTGCGTTGTTGTTTTTTTGCGCTATAAACAAAAATAGAGCGTCAATTTTGAAGAAAATTCAATATTTTTTACTTTTTGCTATAATAAAGATCCCCAAAAAATCTATATAAGAAAAAAAAAATTCCACAGTTTAGGCAGATACGTATTCTTCTACATATTTTTGTTAAAAAAAATTCCAATAAGCTCATATTGATTGGTTTGCGCAAAAGTTATAGCGTCTACAAAATAGGGGATAGATTTATTGCACTTTTATTTATGTTTATTTTTTACTAGTAATGGCGGCGATCTGCGATTTTTATTGTGACCGTGACATTGCGACAGACATATCGGACACTTTTGACACATTTTTGGGACCAATCACATTTATACAGCAATTAGTGCTATAAAACTGCGCTGATTACTGTATAAATGTGACTGGCAGGGAAGGGGTTAACACTAGGGGGCGCTGAATGGGTTAAATATGTTCCCTAGTGAGTGATTCTAACTGTAGGGGGAGGGGACACCTCTGTACTGGGAACACACATCGTTCTCCTCACCTCTGACAGGACATGGATCTGTGTGTTTACACACACAGATCCAGGGTCCTGCCGTGATTTCGGGCAATCGCGGGTGCCCGGCGGACATCGCGGCCGCCGGGCACGCGCACCGGGTCCTGAGCGATGCTGCGGGTGCGTGCGCGCCCCCTAGATGGCCGGGAAGCCCAGGACGTCATATGACGTCCACCCAGCATGGGAGATCCCATCTGTGGACGTCATTTGACTATGGGCGGGACCTGAAGTGGTTAAAGGCTGAGAAAGGACCTGAGAATTCATGGCATGACCACCGTTGCAAAGGGATAGTCTTGGAACTCATCCTGTCCTCACAGAGGGAGCACAGGATGAAATATCTTGAGGACACTCTAAAGAGGAGTTTATAAAACATCTTTCCAGACTCTGGTAGGTTACAGGCTCATGGAAAAGGTAGTTTTGAGGCTTCTGTTGGTCAAAGGAGGAGTGATGGAGAAGCAGACCGCCTAAGTGATGCATTTAAAGAAAGTTTAAGTCCTTGGCACCGAAGGATTGAGCTGCTGGGCTGCCCTGCTGAGTGCTTTCCGAATGGGCATTTAGTGCTGCCAGAGGTTTTGTGACAGAAAGAAGTGCGTGTCTTTTCACAGACTTCGTTAACCGTCTGACATTTGTGAACATGAATCAGTCCTGCATTAGCAGCGGCTATCAAGCCCCTGATACCGATGTTGCTGAATAAATGTTTCTAGGCTGCCTAGCTTTGTGGGTGTTGATTTTATCTTGAAGTAATTTTTTGATATAGGTTTCATGGGCACAAGTAACACCCAAGGACCAATTTTTCCACACCTGTTTGACAGGTGCATATCATCATTTTTTTTTTTTTATTTTTTTTTACAGCAAGGCCAATTATTGCTTTTATCAACAGTACCTCTATAGAATTACGGTGTTAAGGCACCACCAACAGGTGTTTAACAGGTGTTTAACAGGTGCATATACTTTTCAATTTTTTACAGAAAGGCCAATTCTTTCTTTCATCAAGAGTACCTCTAGCCATTTCCTGCTCTCTCCAATGGTGTGTTCTCTGAGTATTCCGCTGAGAAATTTTTTCTTTCTTTCACTGGTCTGTAGATCAGCAGCAGAATGAGTTTGCAACTAAACCCAAAACCATTTCTTAATGGCCTTACTGGTAAGCGTGTAATGGTGAAACTGAAGTGGGGTATGGAATACAAGGGATACCTAGTCTCTGTGGATAGCTAGATGAACATGCGGCTCGCCAATACAGAAGTATTATGATGGCGCATTGTCTGGACATCTTGGAGAAGTTCTAATAAGGTGTGTGAGGGGGTTAGCTCGGCAGCGGGTGTGTGTGACCCCCGGGATGGGCTCCCCACACAAAACAGGCCCAGCAAACGGAGGTTGTGGTTTTCAAAATCAAAAAGGTGCGGTTTATTTTCTATTTACAGTGACAAAACACAGCAAAGCAAAAGAAACATAACCAAAATAAATCCTGGTCAAGTTGACCTCTGACTAAACATACAGGTTTCCTAACTAACAACTGGGATCAGCCTAGTGCTGTCCTAGTCCCTAAGTCCCTGGTTTTAAATGTCCAAGCAAATAGCCACACAGGCTTTGTCTCACCGCACAGGGGTTCACTCTCCCTAGACAGTCCACACAGGTCTGGTTCCAGGCATGAGCTAACATCTAATGAAGCTGGGAGTTCTTATAGAGGCCTAAATGAGCTGACAAGCTTCAGCTGGTCTCATCAACTCCCTGTCTGCACGACGCCCAGCCCTCTCCCTAGAGGTATGAGTCATCCATGAGCCCACTAGCCTTATACAACTCTCCACCTAGTTGTATAAGTCGGCGTAAAGCCTGAATCTGGGCGAAATATATCTACCCCCTGGATGCAACCAGGTGACTTTACCTTCCTGCTGTCACATACCCCCCCCTCTTGTTTTAACCTCGGGGTTGGAACACCAGCAATCAGGCATTCATGTACTCGAGACAAAGCATCCACATTCCCCATTTGAACGCCAGGGCGATGCTTTACTGTGAAGTTGAATTCCTGGAGGGCCAGGAACCACCTATTCACTCTTCTATTTGTTTCCTTGTTTTGAGCCATCCACTTTAACGGAGCGTGATCCGTAACCATGTCAAAGTGCCTACCTAGCAGGTAGTACCGAAGGGAATCTAGAGCCCACTTCACCGCTAAACACTCCTTTTCAACGGTGGCGTAATTTACCTCATGGGACTTCAACTTCCTGCTGAGGTAAATGACTGGGTGCTCTTCCCCGTTCCAGACCTGGGACAATACTGCTCCTAACCCCACATCTGACGCATCACTTTGTACGACAAAGTCTTTAGAGAAGTCGGGTGAGTACAACACTGGCTGGCTACATAAGGCTTGTTTCAAGAATTGGAATGCTGCCTCAGCCTCGGGGGTCCATTTAATCATGACCGACCCTTTCCCCTTCGTCAGGTTGGTTAGGGGCACAGCCTTAGAAGCAAAGTGGGGAATGAATCGCCGATAATACCCAGCGATTCCCAGAAAGGCTCGTACCTGCTTCTTGCTGTTGGGACGTGGCCAACTCTGGATGGCCTCGACTTTGTTGAGTTGGGGTTTTATTACTCCCCTCCCAATGGTGTACCCAAGATATTTGGCCTCCTCCTGCCCAATGGTACACTTCTTGGGGTTAGCCGTAAACCCCGCTTCCCGAACAGAGTCCAGGACTGCTTGCACTTTTGGCAGATGTGAGGCCCAATCTGTGCTATGGACAATTACGTCATCCAGGTAAGCCGCAGCATACTTCCGATGGGGCCTCAGCATCTGGTCCATTTTCCGCTGGAATGTGGCCGGCGCATTCTGTAACCCGAACGGCATTCTTTTATATTGGAACGCCCCGTCTGGGGTTACAAATGCGGTTTTCTCTTTGGCCGACTTGGCCAGGGGGATTTGCCAATACCCTTTTGTGAGGTCAAGAGTCGTCATGTATCGGGCTGTTCCCAGCCGGTCGATCAACTCATCTATACGTGGCATGGGGTAGGTGTCAAATTTTGTAACTTTGTTCAACTGACGAAAATCGTTACAAAATCGCCAGCTCCCATCCGGTTTAGGCACCAACACGATGGGACTAGACCAATCACTTTGGGACTCCTCTATCACCCCTAAGTTCAGCATTTTCTGTACTTCCTCCCGTATTGCCTCCCGTCGAGCCTCTGGGATCCGATAGGGTTTTAACTTCACCCTTTCACCGGGCGGGGTAATGATGTCATGCTCTACCCCAGATGTTTGTCCCGGCAGCTCAGAGAATACCTCCTTGTTGCGAAGCACAAACTCCTTAACCTCCTGTTGTTGGGGTTGTGACAAGGTGGCTGCTATTCCAACCTCAGGAATCACGCAACCAGTTTGAGCTGGTGACCAAGTGTCTGCGACTAGGGACTCTCTTTCCCTCCAGGCTTTCAACAGATTAACGTGATAGATCTGTTCGGGCTTTCGCCTTCCTGGTTGTCTGACCTTGTAATTCACTTCGCTCACTTTTTCCATTATCTCGTAGGGGCCTTGCCATTTGGCAAGGAATTTACTTTCAACCGTAGGGACAAGTACCAATATCCTATCCCCCGGGGAAAAGGTACGGGTCTTGGCTCCACGGTTGTACACTCTCTGCTGTGCCAACTGCGCTTGGGCCAAATGTTCCTTCACGATGGGCATTACCTGTGCAATTCGATCTTGCATCAGGGCGACATGCTCAATCACACTCCTGTGGGGAGAACTCTCACTTTCCCAAGTTTCCTTGGCAATATCCAACAGCCCTCTTGGGTGTCTCCCATACAGTAACTCAAAGGGGGAGAATCCCGTAGAGGATTGGGGCACCTCCCTAATAGCAAACATCAAATAAGGAAGTAAACAGTCCCAATCCTTTCCATCTCTATCCACCACTTTCTTCAACATTTGTTTTAGGGTTTTGTTGAATCTTTCAACCAGCCCATCGGTTTGGGGGTGATACACAGACGTACGCAATTGCGTCACTTTGAACAATTTACACAGCTCTTTCATAACCTGGGACATAAAGGGTGTACCTTGGTCCGTAAGCAGTTCTTTACAAATACCCACCCGGCTAAAAACAAGAGATAGCTCTTTGGCTATGGTTTTGGCCGAGGTATTTCGGAGAGGGATCGCTTCTGGATAACGGGTGGCATAGTCCATTATAACTAATATGTACTGGTGCCCCCTAGCGGACTTGATTATAGGACCTACCAAATCCATTGCGATCCTCTCAAACGGGACCTCAATGATGGGTAGAGGGACCAGCGGGCTACGGAAATGTGGCATCGGGGCCGACCTCTGACACACAGGGCAGGAGGAACAATAATTTTCTACGTCCTTCATCACCCCCGGCCAATAGAATCTCTGTAATACCCTCTCTCGGGTTTTCTCTGTCCCCAGATGACCTCCAAGAATGTGCCCATGGGCCAACTCCAACACCAACTTCCTGTAAGGTTTGGGCACCACAAGCTGCTCAACGGTTTCTTCTGCCCTTTTTGCCACCCGATACAGTAGGTCCTTCTCTACGCTGAAGTATGGGTAAGTGCAGGTATTATCTGGGTTCACTAACTCGCCATCTATTTTCACTACGTTTTCCCGTGCCTTTATTAGGGCGGGGTCTTTCAACTGTTCTGTGGCAAAGTTTTCCCTGTGAACCTCAAGATCAGAAAACTCCACAGACGGTAGGTTTTCGTCTGAGGAGGTGGGCTCCTCTCCAGTTTCTTGAGTCTCCCCTGCCAATACTGATAAGGGAAATTCCGGAGAGTCCTCACCACTCTCAGGGGAGTTCTGGCTATCACATTCCTGGTACATAGGGGCACCAGTGAGGGGCTCAGGATCATCCCACAGTTCCCAGAACTTCGGAAAATCCCTTCCCACAATGGCGTCATGCGGTAACTGAGATACTAAGCCCACTGGATGAGAGAGGGTACCTTTGGGGGTCTCGAAACACACTGTAGTCACTGGATACTCTCGGGTGTCCCCATGCACACAAATAACAGCTACCTTGCTATTCCCAGAGACCTCTGTTTTAACTAACTCAGCCTTTATCAGGGTCACAAGGCTACCTGAATCCAGCAATACCACAACATTTCTACCATTAACACACATTTTGCATAAATGTTTCTCAGTTCCTCGAATGGCAGTGCATGCGACTGTCGCACACAGCGACTGACGTCTGCCCGTCAGAAAGTCACACTGCATGGGTTCCTCCACAACCGGGCAATTGGCTGCAATATGTCCCGCTTGCCGGCAGCGGTAGCAAACGATCCTTCTTGCCGCCTCTTGAGCCGCTGATTTTCCAGGCTGTTCTCGCCAAACTTGGGGTAGAGCTCCCACCCTCTCACTCTCTCCACCCTCACCCCTTGGAATCCTCTTATCCGCCCCTGGGGATGGTCTGGTCTTAGGGTGGAAAGTCCGAGTGTCTTTGGAAGAGGCCGTCAGGTTCTCTGTAGCCAAGTATTTCTCCACACGATCCACAAGACCATCGGCCGTCTCTGGGTCTCCATGGCTTACCCACTTTTGGATGGCAGTAGGAAGAGCTCTCAAAAACCGATCCATTACAACACGTTCCACAATCTTTGGTGCGGACAAAGTCTCTGGCTGTAGCCACTTTCTGCTCAGGTGAATGAGATCATACATTTGAGACCTGGGGGGTTTTCCAAGCTGGAAAGTCCAGTTATGCACACGCTGAGCCCGGACAGCCTGGGTGACACCCAGCCTTGCCAAAATTTCAGCTTTTAGCATCACATAGTCTTTTGCTTGGTTAGGCTCTAGGTCATAGTAAGCTTTCTGCGATTCACCAGTTAACAGAGGAGCCACCAGTCCAGCCCACTGCTCCTCAGGCCACTTTTCTCTTTCAGCGGTCCTTTCAAATGTGGTCAAAAATACCTCTGGATCATCCTCTCCAGTCATTTTTATCAATAAACGACTCACCCCAAAGGACACGGTATTAGTGGGACGGCTTTCCTCACTGGTCTGCGGACGTTGCTGCATTACTGCTTCCATTTGTTGTAGTCTCTGCTCTTGCTTCTGTAACAGGTCTATGAAGCGGGCCTCAGATTGCTGCTGGGCTTGTTGCTGAGCTTCCAGACTCTGTTGGTGAGCTTGCTGCTGGGTTGCAAGGCTCTGTTGATGAGCTTGCTGCTGGGCTGCAAGGCTCCTTTGCAAACCTGCATTTGTCTGCTGTTGATTGGCATTTGCTAGAGCCAGCTGTTTCAGTATCTCCTCCATGCTGGCTTAAAAAAAAACTGCCACTGGTTCTCCACCAACTGTGAGGGGGTTAGCTCGGCAGCGGGTGTGTGTGACCCCCGGGATGGGCTCCCCACACAAAACAGGCCCAGCAAACGGAGGTTGTGGTTTTCAAAATCAAAAAGGTGCGGTTTATTTTCTATTTACAGTGACAAAACACAGCAAAGCAAAAGAAACATAACCAAAATAAATCCTGGTCAAGTTGACCTCTGACTAAACATACAGGTTTCCTAACTAACAACTGGGATCAGCCTAGTGCTGTCCTAGTCCCTAAGTCCCTGGTTTTAAATGTCCAAGCAAATAGCCACACAGGCTTTGTCTCACCGCACAGGGGTTCACTCTCCCTAGACAGTCCACACAGGTCTGGTTCCAGGCATGAGCTAACATCTAATGAAGCTGGGAGTTCTTATAGAGGCCTAAATGAGCTGACAAGCTTCAGCTGGTCTCATCAACTCCCTGTCTGCACGACGCCCAGCCCTCTCCCTAGAGGTATGAGTCATCCATGAGCCCACTAGCCTTATACAACTCTCCACCTAGTTGTATAAGTCGGCGTAAAGCCTGAATCTGGGCGAAATATATCTACCCCCCTGGATGCAACCAGGTGACTTTACCTTCCTGCTGTCACAGGTGTAATAATGTATTGTATATACGAGGTGTAGAAGAGGATGAAGAAGATAGCAAGTTGAGAGAATAAAGCAATTTCCAAATTATTTTTGTAAATTTATTTTGAAACTTCTCTATTGAGGCTTCAAAATGGGCACTTTTGATTTTTCAAGTTCAGGTCCCATAGACTTTAATAGGTTTCATGGTTCAGGTCTGAACTTTTGAGATGTTCGAGAGTTCTGGCGTGAACCGAACTAGGGGGTGTTCAGCTCACTTCTACTGCTGGCGTCGGAGAGCTGCATGTCATTGATGGTATCATGAATTCACAGATGTGCTCTATGATGAAAGAGAAGTTACCATCACTCTGTGCCCTTGGTCATCGTGCTCTTTTCCAACATGACAATGATCTAAAACACACATCTAAGGCCACTGTTGTCAGAGGACAAGGGGACACTCTACGTCTATAGGAAAAGAGATTTCATCTCCAAATACGGAAAGGTTTCTTCACAGTAGGAGCTTTGAAAATGTGGAATAGACTCCATCCAGAGGTGGTTCTGGCCAGCTCAGTAAATTGCTTTAAAAAGGCCTGGATTATTTCCTAAATGTATATAATATAACTGGGTACTAACATTTATAGGTAAAGTTGATCCAGGGGAAATCTGATTGTCTCTCGGGATCAGGAAGGAATTTTTTCCCCTGCTGTAGCAAACTGAATCATGCTTTGCTGGTGTTTTTCACCTTCCTCTGGATCAACTGTGGGTATAGGATTGTGTATGTTTTTTTTTTTTTATTGGTTGAACTAGATGGACTTGTGTCTTTTTTTAACCAGACTAACTATGTTGCATTTATGAAGAAGATCAGGGTGAAAGTGATTCAGTGGCCAAGTGTGTCTCTTGATCTGAACCCCCGCCCAGGTATTCTAGTATATATATACCTCACCTCAGACGGGTGGGCATCTGTATGCTGCCATGAAGATGCGACAGGAAAGGAAAATTACGGAAAGGTGAGTATACAATTTTCCATTTTCCTGTCGCATCATGGCAGAATACACCTTTGGGTGAATAACTCGCAAACTGGGTGGGTCTGGGCATAAAGACAATTTTTTATTTACATGGAATAGAGGTGTTGGACTGAATAATTGCTCGTCCAAACTCTGCCGTGGACAATCTGGCAGAGTCCATCTTGTAATGAGAAATAAAGGTGTTCCTGGAGGATCAGGTCACTGCTCGGCAGCTGCAGTAGGCTGCCCAGGAGGTCGCCATTGCCCTTGTGGAATGTGCCTTTAAGCCCTCAGGTATTTGCGTTTGACTCAGTGAATAAGCCTTTTTGATGGTCTTCACCAGCCATGTTGCGATGGTGCGAGAGGTTGCTGCTTGACCTCTTCTAAAGCCGTGTGGGAGGACCAGGAGGTTTTCCGACTTCCTAAGGTCGTTTGTTGTTGAAAGGTAGGTTAGAATGTTAAATCTTACATCCAGCAGATGTGGATCCCTTTGTTCTCTGGAGAGAGCAGGAAGGTTAATCTCTTGATTGAAGTGGAAGGAGGATGATACCTTCGGAATAAACCGATCGGATGGTCTTAGGACTACTTTGTCTGGGTAGACGATTAAGTATGGTTCTTTCGCCAGTAGAGCTTGCATCACTGAGACTCTCTTGGTCGATGTTATTGCAATTAAGAAGGTGACTTTGAGTGTTAAGTCCCATAAGGAGATATTTTCTAACGGAAAGAATGGTTCATGTGATAGAACTTCTAGTACAACTGAAAGATCCCAGGTCGGGAAGGAAGGCTTTCTGGGAGGCCTTATCTTTAGGCAGGCCCTCTAGAACTGAATGACTAGGGGCTCTTGCGCCCACTTGACTCCTGTCATGGCAGATAATGCTGACACGTGAACTTTTAAGGTACTTGACCCAAGGCCTTTCTCTAGGCCTAACTGGAGAAAATCAAGGATTTGAGCAACTGTTGGAGATGATGGGTTCCAGTCTTGTTGCTGTGCAACTGTGAAACTTCTCCCAGATCCTCTTATAGGTACTGTTGGTGGTGCATCTTCTGACTTGAAGAAGAGTTTCTACCACTTTTTGGGAACAACTTTGGGAACAACCTTTCAATCTCCAGGCTGTCAGATGCATCCTTTTCGGGGATGGATGAAGATGTTGCCCCTGGGAGAGTAGATCCGCTGCTGGTGGAAGCGGTAATGGTCTTGCTGTATTCAGCTGAAGGAGAGTGGTAAACCATGGCCGTCTTGGCCAAAAAGGAAGGACTGTTATTACTGTGGAGGATGACCTCTTGAGCCTGAGAAGAAATCATGGTATGAGAGGTGTCGGGGGAAAGATGTAACCCAGATGGAAATTCCACTCGTGTTGTAGGCAATCTGTCCCCTCCGCTAACGGGCAGGGGGTTCTTGTCAGGTACCTCCGGCACTTCGCATTGTCTGGAGTTGCTGCCAGGTCTATATCCGGCATGCCCCAAGTTCTTGTTATGAGGGAAAAAGCTTGGTGACTCAGAGCCCATTCGTTGTTGGAAATGAAGCTTCTGCTTAGCGTGTCGGCCAGCTGGTTCTGGGTTCCTGGGACATACATCGCCCTTAACCCCGACAGATTCACTTGCGCCCATTCGAGGACTGGGCGGACTTCCTGCATCATGGAGCGACTTTTGGTGCCTCCTTGCCTGTTGATATAGGCAACTGCCACCCTGTTGTCCATCTTCAATAGGACTTCTTTCCCTTTCAGGAAAGGACTGAAAGCTAGAAGAGCTTGGAACGCTGCTTTCATCTCTAGGATGTTCGATACCACATCCTGTGTCTCGAAAGACCAACGACCTTGGACTGCAAGTTGCTGGTAGTGTGCTCCCCAGCCTTCCCTGCTGGCGTCCGAAGTGATCACCTCCTGGGAGGAGTAACTATGCGCTTGTACCTTTTTAGGTTGTGCAATCGGGTCCACCACCATAGTGATTGTTTGACTTCCTTCCGGATGTTGATTCGTTGAGACATCGATACCCCATTCCATTGTCTCAAGAATGACATCTGGAGAGGTCTTGTGTTCCACTGGGCCCATTGGACAATAGGGATGGTTGCTGATAGCGACCCCATGATGCTGAGACATTCTCTGGCTGGGAGTGTGTTGGATAAGAGTAATCTCTTTGCCTTTTGGATTATAATGGGAATTTTCTCCTGAGGAAGCTCTATGGTGTTGAGTCTGGTATCCAGTTCTGCCCCCAGGAAGACCATTCTCTGAGTAGGTTGGAGATTGCTTTTCTTCCAGTTTATCAGCCACACGAATTTTTGCAAGGTGGATGTTAGAGTGTCTCGGTGGAGTAGAAAAGACTCTTGGTTGTCTGCGAGCAGTAGGATGTCATCCAGATAATGGTGGACTCTTAATCCTTGCTCCCTTATTAGGGCTATCACTGGTAGCAGGACCTTGGTGAATGTTCTGGGAGCGGTAGAAATCCCGAACGGAAGGCTTTGAAACTGAAAGTGTTGATGGTTTACCGAGAAGCGGAGAAACGTCTGGAATGCGGTGTGAATGGGAACATGCAGGTAAGCGTCCTTTAAATCCACGGAGAGCATCCAATCGCCGATATTTATGGCATAGAGGATTGACTGTCAAGCCTTGTACACACGAACGAGTTTCTCGGCAAAAACCAGCAAGAAACTTGCTGGCAGAGATTTTTTCCCGAGAAATTCGTTCGTGTGTATGGTTTCTCGTCAAGAAAAGTGACAAGAATCTCGACGAGAAAATAGAGATCCTGCTCTCTATTTTCTCGTCGAGATTCTCGTCAGCCTGTTTCTCGACGAGAAAAGTGAGTGTGTGTACACTTACCTGTCCTCCCGGAAGCCCGCGCATGTTCGAAATGAATTTGACGCATGCGCGGTAGCTTCCTAGGCATAGGTAGGGTATACCAAGATGGCAGCGACGGCATCGAATGTGACGAGCGCATGCTCGTTGTAGTCGATGACGTCACCGCGTACGCTCCATTCAAAGAACCGCGGGTTCTTTGAATCGAGCGTGTGTACACTCGGCCGGGACAAGTTTCGACGAGAATCTTGGCCATGTGTACGAGGCTTCAGCTTTCCATCTTTAATGTCTCCACTAGGATTGAGCGATTGAGGTTTTTTAGGTCTAGGACGGGGCGCAGATCCCCGGTCTTTTTCTTCACCAAAAACAGAGGGGAGTAGAAACCTTTCCCCCTTTGTGGTGGTGGGACTTCCACTATGGCCTGTTTTTGGATATTAGATTTTGGACATATTCTGCCAATTATGACGAACTGGTCTCTGGGAGGTCGATTTTTGAACCTCCATCTATGTCCGTCCTGGACAGTAGCCACTGTCCATGGGTCTTTTATTATCTCCGCCCAAACCTGCTTGAAGCCCTTCAGTCTGGCTCCTACTACAGCTGGCTGGGCGGACGCATCTTCAAAAAGACTTCTGGTCCCCTGTGGCAGGGGTCTTGGACTTTTGGAGTTTTAGGAGGGAGGATTGTGGATTCTTCCAATTTTTTCTGTACTCCCTGCCGGGCTTGTAGGATTTTTCCTCCCTATATCTATCTGGGAGGTTCCGTCTGAATGTAGGTGGCTTTTGTTGTCTAGGCCTTCTGTCTGAAGGAATGAGTCCAGACTTTGCGCCGGTGACCTCTGAAATGGCCGAATCCAGCATCTCTCGGAAAAGGTTTGTGCCGTCCAATGGGATCTTACACCAATTAGACTTTGGGGAGGGGTCTGCTGACCACGGTTTTAGCCAGAGTGCCCTCCTGGCCATCACTCTTCTGTGTGAAGGAGACCTGCTGTAGTAGGAGTGGCTGTGCCGTGAATGAGACTTTGAACGGCTCTTTCTGCGACTTGAGCGACTTCGTCTTGTGCGTGAGTGACTTCTACCGCGGTTTGAGCGGCTTTGTCTATGGCTTGAGTGGCTTCTTCTGGATGGCTCTGTCGTCTTGAATCTGACGATCTGGCCGACCTGATAGGGCTGTCCAATTTAGACAGCATTAGTGACAGGCTCTCTTTTTCAATCTTCACTACATACCAATCTTTCCCCCCCTTACCTATTAGGCTGGTGATGGTCTACCGGGGCAGCGACCTTCATGAGGAGTGATATAGTCCCCCCTACAACAGACAGTAGGAAATGAGCATGCAGGCAGTAGGTAAGGTGAAACCAAGAAAGGTAAAGTGACCCAAGGAGCTTACCTGAAGGAAGAGACAGCAGTGCAATCTATCCCACTGAAAAAATGCTGTTGACAGGTGCAGTGTTCAAGAGAAAAACAGCAAAAAAGTTTGGGTTTTAAAATTGCCGCCCCCGTTGCTCGGTGATGACGTCATGACTGCGCACGTGCCGTAGCGTCGTGAGCAAGCCAGCGCCATCTTGGAAGCTGGAAAGACACAGGAATCACCATTGTGAGCCTGTAGAATACCCCCCACCTGTCTGCGCATGCGTGGAAGTGATTGGACGCTCAGCGCCATACACACAGCCGTTTGTGGGACTACAGGGCGCAGAAAAAAAAACGTTTTTTTGTGACAGTTACACAGGAGAGCTGGAGGCCGCTATAGAGACCTGATTAAGGTCTGTGAGGAGCTGGCACTCATCCCTGAGGACCGGAATGCTTGTAGGACTACAAGGCTCAGGTTAGTGTAATACTGAAAGGGGTGCACAGAAGAGCTGGAGGTCGCTGCAGAATAAACCTATTTAAGGTTTGTGAAATGCTGGCAACATACCCCTGAGACCATCAGAGTGGGGTGCCTTCCATAGAGCTCATTTAGAGGCTGTACAAGATAGGACTTCCACCCAGGAGAGGCTGAACCTGGCTGGGGCGAAAGCGGTAAGGGGGTTCTTCATCTTTGATGTCCTTGTCAGGTCAGGTGAGGAAAAAAAAGAGAATACCTGGGCGGGGGGCCCTCTCTGGGCTTAATAGCTAAACGGTCCTATCACGTTGTGGGGGCGGAGCCACAACCCAAAGGTGTATGCTGCCATGATGCGACAGGAAATATGCTTGGCCAGTCCATCACTTTTACCCTCAGCTTCTTTAGCAAGGCGGTGGTCGTCTTGGAAGTGTGTTTGGGGTTGTTATCATGTTGGAATACTGCCCTGCAGCCCAGTCCCCGAAGGGAGGGGATCATGCTTTTCTTCAGTATGTCACAGTACATGTTGGCATTCATGGTTCCCTCAATGAACTGTAGCTCCCCAGTGTCGGCAGCACTCATGAAGCCCCAGACCATGACACTCCCACCACCATGCTTGACTGTAGGGACACACTTGTCTTTGTACTCCTCACCTGGTTGCCGACACACACGCTTGACACCATCTTGACCAAATAAGTTTATCTTGGTCTCATCAGACCACAGTACATGGTTCCAGTAATCCATGTCTTTAGTCTGCTTGTCTTCAGCAAACTGTTTGTAGACTTTCATGTGCATCATCTTTAGAGGAGGCTTCCTTCTGGGACGACAGCCATGCAGACCAATTTGATGCAGTGTTCGGCGTATGGTCTGAGCACTGACAGGCTGACCCCCCACCCCTTCAACCTCTGCAGCATAGCTGGTAGCACTCTCCCAAATACAACCTCTGGATATGGCCACCATGCTGCAGCTCAGTATCAGGGTCTTGGCAATCTTCTTATAGCATAGGCCATCTTTATGTAGAGCAGTATTTCGTTTTTTCAGATCCTCAGAGTTCTTTACCATGAGGTGCCATGTTGAACTTCCAGTGACAAGTATGAGAGAGTGAGAGCAATAACACCAAATTTAACACACCTGCTCCCTATTCACACCTGAGACCTTGTAACACTAACGAGTCACATGACACAGATGAGGGAAAATTCCTAATTGGGCCCAATTTGGACATTTTCCCATAGGGGTGTATTCACTTTTGTTGCCAGCGGTTTAGACATTAATGGCTGTGTGTGTTATTTTGAGGGGACAGCAAATTTACACTGTTTTTCAAGCCGATACTCACTATTTTACATTGTAGCAAATTGTCATTTCTCCAGTGTTGTCACATTAAAATATATAATAAAATATTTACAAAAATGTTAGGGGTGTACTCACTTTTGTGAAATACTGTGTGTTTTTGTGTATGTGTGTGTGTGTATATATATATATATATATATATATATATATATATATATTGTGAGGGGGTTAGCTCGGCAGCGGGTGTGTGTGACCCCCGGGATGGGCTCCCCACACAAAACAGGCCCAGCAAACGGAGGTTGTGGTTTTCAAAATCAAAAAGGTGCGGTTTATTTTCTATTTACAGTGACAAAACACAGCAAAGCAAAAGAAACATAAACAAAATAAATCCTGGTCAAGTTGACCTCTGACTAAACATACAGGTTTCCTAACTAACAACTGGGATCAGCCTAGTGCTGTCCTAGTCCCTAAGTCCATGGTTTTAAATGTCCAAGCAAATAGCCACACAGGCTTTGTCTCACCGCACAGGGGTTCACTCTCCCTAGACAGTCCACACAGGTCTGGTTCCAGGCATGAGCTAACATCTAATGAAGCTGGGAGTTCTTATAGAGGCCTAAATGAGCTGACAAGCTTCAGCTGGTCTCATCAACTCCCTGTCTGCACGACGCCCCACACTCTCCCTAGACAGTATGAGTCATCCATGAGCCCACTAGCCTTATACAACTCTCCACCTAGTTGTATAAGTCGGCGTAAAGCCTGAATCTGGGCGAAATATATCTACCCCCCTGGATGCAACCAGGTGACTTTACCTTCCTGCTGTCACATACCCCCCCCTCTTGTTTTAACCTCGGGGTTGGAACACCAGCAATCAGGCATTCATGTACTCGAGACAAAGCATCCACATTCCCCATTTGAACGCCAGGGCGATGCTTTACTGTGAAGTTGAATTCCTGGAGGGCCAGGAACCACCTATTCACTCTTCTATTTGTTTCCTTGTTTTGAGCCATCCACTTTAACGGAGCGTGATCCGTAACCATGTCAAAGTGCCTACCTAGCAGGTAGTACCGAAGGGAATCTAGAGCCCACTTCACCGCTAAACACTCCTTTTCAACGGTGGCGTAATTTACCTCATGGGACTTCAACTTCCTGCTGAGGTAAATGACTGGGTGCTCTTCCCCGTTCCAGACCTGGGACAATACTGCTCCTAACCCCACATCTGACGCATCACTTTGTACGACAAAGTCTTTAGAGAAGTCGGGTGAGTACAACACTGGCTGGCTACATAAGGCTTGTTTCAAGAATTGGAATGCTGCCTCAGCCTCGGGGGTCCATTTAATCATGACCGGCCCTTTCCCCTTCGTCAGGTTGGTTAGGGGCACAGCCTTAGAAGCAAAGTGGGGAATGAATCGCCGATAATACCCAGCGATTCCCAGAAAGGCTCGTACCTGCTTCTTGCTGTTGGGACGTGGCCAACTCTGGATGGCCTCGACTTTGTTGAGTTGGGGTTTTATTACTCCCCTCCCAATGGTGTACCCAAGATATTTGGCCTCCTCCTGCCCAATGGTACACTTCTTGGGGTTAGCCGTAAACCCCGCTTCCCGAACAGAGTCCAGGACTGCTTGCACTTTTGGCAGATGTGAGGCCCAATCTGTGCTATGGACAATTACGTCATCCAGGTAAGCCGCAGCATACTTCCGATGGGGCCTCAGCATCTGGTCCATTTTCCGCTGGAATGTGGCCGGCGCATTCTGTAACCCGAACGGCATTCTTTTATATTGGAACGCCCCGTCTGGGGTTACAAATGCGGTTTTCTCTTTGGCCGACTTGGCCAGGGGGATTTGCCAATACCCTTTTGTGAGGTCAAGAGTCGTCATGTATCGGGCTGTTCCCAGCCGGTCGATCAACTCATCTATACGTGGCATGGGGTAGGTGTCAAATTTTGTAACTTTGTTCAACTGACGAAAATCGTTACAAAATCGCCAGCTCCCATCCGGTTTAGGCACCAACACGATGGGACTAGACCAATCACTTTGGGACTCCTCTATCACCCCTAAGTTCAGCATTTTCTGTACTTCCTCCCGTATTGCCTCCCGTCGGGCCTCTGGGATCCGATAGGGTTTTAACTTCACCCTTTCACCGGGCGGGGTAATGATGTCATGCTCTACCCCAGATGTTTGTCCCGGCAGCTCAGAGAATACCTCCTTGTTGCGAAGCACAAACTCCTTAACCTCCTGTTGTTGGGGTTGTGACAAGGTGGCTGCTATTCCAACCTCAGGAATCACGCAACCAGTTTGAGCTGGTGACCAAGTGTCTGCGACTAGGGACTCTCTATCCCTCCAGGCTTTCAACAGATTAACGTGATAGATCTGTTCGGGCTTTCGCCTTCCTGGTTGTCTGACCTTGTAATTCACTTCGCTCACTTTTTCCATTATCTCGTAGGGGCCTTGCCATTTGGCAAGGAATTTACTTTCAACCGTAGGGACAAGTACCAGTATCCTATCCCCCGGGGAAAAGGTACGGGTCTTGGCTCCACGGTTGTACACTCTCTGCTGTGCTAACTGCGCTTGGGCCAAATGTTCCTTCACGATGGGCATTACCTGTGCAATTCGGTCTTGCATCAGGGCGACATGCTCAATCACACTCCTGTGGGGAGAACTCTCACTTTCCCAAGTTTCCTTGGCAATATCCAACAGCCCTCTTGGGTGTCTCCCATACAGTAACTCAAAGGGGGAGAATCCCGTAGAGGATTGGGGCACCTCCCTAATAGCAAACATCAGATAAGGAAGTAGACAGTCCCAATCCTTTCCATCTCTATCCACCACTTTCTTCAACATTTGTTTTAGGGTTTTGTTGAATCTTTCAACCAGCCCATCGGTTTGGGGGTGATACACAGATGTACGTAATTGCGTCACTTTGAATAATTTACACAGCTCCTTCATAACCCGGGACATAAAGGGTGTACCTTGGTCCGTAAGCAGTTCTTTACAAATACCCACCCGGCTAAACACAAGAGATAGCTCTTTGGCTATGGTTTTGGCCGAGGTATTTCGGAGAGGGATCGCTTCTGGATAACGGGTGGCATAGTCCATTATAACTAATATGTACTGGTGCCCCCTAGCGGACTTGATTATAGGACCTACCAAATCCATGGCGATCCTCTCAAACGGGACCTCAATGATGGGTAGAGGGACCAGCGGGCTACGGAAATGTGGCATCGGGGCCGACCTCTGACACACAGGGCAGGAGGAACAATAATTTTCTACGTCCTTCATCACCCCCGGCCAATAGAATCTCTGTAATACCCTCTCTCGGGTTTTCTCTGTCCCCAGATGACCTCCAAGAATGTGCCCATGGGCCAACTCCAACACCAACTTCCTGTAAGGTTTGGGCGCCACAAGCTGCTCAACGGTTTCTTCTGCCCTTTTTGCCACCCGATACAGTAGGTCCTTCTCTACGCTGAAGTATGGGTAAGTGCAGGTATTATCTGGGTTCACTAACTCGCCATCTATTTTCACTACGTTTTCCCGTGCCTTTATTAGGGCGGGGTCTTTCAACTGTTCTGTGGCAAAGTTTTCCCTGTGAACCTCAAGATCAGAAAACTCCACAGACGGTAGGTTTTCGTCTGAGGAGGTGGGCTCCTCTCCAGTTTCTTGAGTCTCCCCTGCCAATACTGATAAGGGAAATTCCGGAGAGTCCTCACCACTCTCAGGGGAGTTCTGGCTATCACATTCCTGGTACATAGGGGCACCAGTGAGGGGCTCAGGATCATCCCACAGTTCCCAGAACTTCGGAAAATCCCTTCCCACAATGGCGTCATGCGGTAACTGAGATACTAAGCCCACTGGATGAGAGAGGGTACCTTTGGGGGTCTCGAAACACACTGTAGTCACTGGATACTCTCGGGTGTCCCCATGCACACAAATAACAGCTACCTTGCTATTCCCAGAGACCTCTGTTTTAACTAACTCAGCCTTTATCAGGGTCACAAGGCTACCTGAATCCAGCAATACCACAACATTTCTACCATTAACACACATTTTGCATAAATGTTTCTCAGTTCCTCGAATGGCAGTGCATGCGACTGTCGCACACAGCGACTGACGTCTGCCCGTCAGAAAGTCACACTGCATGGGTTCCTCCACAACCGGGCAATTGGCTGCAATATGTCCCGCTTGCCGGCAGCGGTAGCAAACGATCCTTCTTGCCGCCTCTTGAGCCGCTGATTTCCCAGGCTGTTCTCGCCAAACTTGGGGTAGAGCTCCCACCCTCTCACTCTCTCCACCCTCACCCCTTGGAATCCTCTTATCCGCCCCTGGGGATGGTCTGGTCTTAGGGTGGAAAGTCCGAGTGTCTCTGGAAGAGGCCGTCAGGTTCTCTGTAGCCAAGTATTTCTCCACACGATCCACAAGACCATCGGCCGTCTCTGGGTCTCCATGGCTTACCCACTTTTGGATGGCAGTAGGAAGAGCTCTCAAAAACCGATCCATTACAACACGTTCCACAATCTTTGGTGCGGACAAAGTCTCTGGCTGTAGCCACTTTCTGCTCAGGTGAATGAGATCATACATTTGAGACCTGGGGGGTTTTCCAAGCTGGAAAGTCCAGTTATGCACACGCTGAGCCCGGACAGCCTGGGTGACACCCAGCCTTGCCAATATTTCAGCTTTTAGCATCACATAGTCTTTTGCTTGGTTAGGCTCTAGGTCATAGTAAGCTTTCTGCGATTCACCAGTTAACAGAGGAGCCACCAGTCCAGCCCACTGCTCCTCAGGCCACTTTTCTCTTTCAGCGGTCCTTTCAAATGTGGTCAAAAATACCTCTGGATCATCCTCTCCAGTCATTTTTGTCAATAAACGACTCACCCCAAAGGACGCGGTATTAGTGGGACGGCTTTCCTCACTGGTCTGCGGACGTTGCTGCATTACTGCTTCCATCTGTTGTTGTAGTCTCTGCTCTTGCTTCTGCAACAGGTCTATGAAGCGGGCCTCAGATTGCTGCTGGGCTTGTTGCTGAGCCTCCAGACTCTGTTGCAAAGTTGCGTTTGTCTGCTGCTGGGCTGCAAGGCTCTGTTGATGAGCTTGCTGCTGGGCTGCGAAGTTCTGTTGTTGAGCTGCAAGGCTCTGTTGATGAGCTGCAAGGCTCTTTTGCAAACCTGCATTTGTCTGCTGTTGATTGGCATTTGCTAGAGCCAGCTGCTTCAGTATCTCCTCCATGCTGGCTTAAAAAAACTGCCACTGGTTCTCCACCAACTGTGAGGGGGTTAGCTCGGCAGCGGGTGTGTGTGACCCCCGAGATGGGCTCCCCACACAAAAACAGGCCCAGCAAACGGAGGTTGTGGTTTTCAAAATCAAAAAGGTGTGGTTTATTTTCTATTTATAGTGACAAAACACAGCAAAGCAAAAGAAACATAACCAAAATAAATCCTGGTCAAGTTGACCTCTGACTAAACATACAGGTTTCCTAACTAACAACTTGGATCATCCTAGTGCTGTCCTAGTCCCTAAGTCCCTGGTTTTAAATGCTAACCCCCTCACAGTTGGTGGAGAACCAGTGGCAGTTTTTTTTAAGCCAGCATGGAGGAGATACTGAAACAGCTGGCTCTAGCAAATGCCAATCAACAGCAGACAAATGCAGGTTTGCAAAAGAGCCTTGCAGCTCAACAACAGAGCTTCGCAGCCCAGCAACAAGCCCAGCAGCAATCTGAGGCCCGCTTCATAGACCTGTTGCAGAAGCAAGAGCAGAGACTACAACAACAGATGGAAGCAGTAATGCAGCAACGTCCGCAGACCAGTGAGGAAAGCCGTCCCACTAATACCGCGTCCTTTGGGGTGAGTCGTTTATTGACAAAAATGACTGGAGAGGATGATCCAGAGGTATTTTTGACCACATTTGAAAGGACCGCTGAAAGAGAAAAGTGGCCTGAGGAGCAGTGGGCTGGACTGGTGGCTCCTCTGTTAACTGGTGAATCACAGAAAGCTTACTATGACCTAGAGCCTAACCAAGCAAAAGACTATGTGATGCTAAAAGCTGAAATATTGGCAAGGCTGGGTGTCACCCAGGCTGTCCGGGCTCAGCGTGTGCATAACTGGACTTTCCAGCTTGGAAAACCCCCCAGGTCTCAAATGTATGATCTCATTCACCTGAGCAGAAAGTGGCTACAGCCAGAGACTTTGTCCGCACCAAAGATTGTGGAACGTGTTGTAATGGATCGGTTTTTGAGAGCTCTTCCTACTGCCATCCAAAAGTGGGTAAGCCATGGAGACCCAGAGACGGCCGATGGTCTTGTGGATCGTGTGGAGAAATACTTGGCTACAGAGAACCTGACGGCCTCTTCCAGAGACACTCGGACTTTCCACCCTAAGACCAGACCATCCCCAGGGGCGGATAAGAGGATTCCAAGGGGTGAGGGTGGAGAGAGTGAGAGGGTGGGAGCTCTACCCCAAGTTTGGCGAGAACAGCCTGGGAAATCAGCGGCTCAAGAGGCGGCAAGAAGGATCGTTTGCTACCGCTGCCGGCAAGCGGGACATATTGCAGCCAATTGCCCGGTTGTGGAGGAACCCATGCAGTGTGACTTTCTGACGGGCAGACGTCAGTCGCTGTGTGCGACAGTCGCATGCACTGCCATTCGAGGAACTGAGAAACATTTATGCAAAATGTGTGTTAATGGTAGAAATGTTGTGGTATTGCTGGATTCAGGTAGCCTTGTGACCCTGATAAAGGCTGAGTTAGTTAAAACAGAGGTCTCTGGGAATAGCAAGGTAGCTGTTATTTGTGTGCATGGGGACACCCGAGAGTATCCAGTGACTACAGTGTGTTTCGAGACCCCCAAAGGTACCCTCTCTCATCCAGTGGGCTTAGTATCTCAGTTACCGCATGACGCCATTGTGGGAAGGGATTTTCCGAAGTTCTGGGAACTGTGGGATGATCCTGAGCCCCCCACTGGTGCCCCTATGTACCAGGAATGTGATAGCCAGAACTCCCCTGAGAGTGGTGAGGACTCTCCGGAATTTCCCTTATCAGTATTGGCAGGGGAGACTCAAGAAACTGGAGAGGAGCCCACCTCCTCAGACGAAAACCTACCGTCTGTGGAGTTTTCTGATCTTGAGGTTCACAGGGAAAACTTTGCCACAGAACAGTTGAAAGACCCCGCCCTAATAAAGGCACGGGAAAACGTAGTGAAAATAGATGGCGAGTTAGTGAACCCAGATAATACCTGCACTTACCCATACTTCAGCGTAGAGAAGGACCTACTGTATCGGGTGGCAAAAAGGGCAGAAGAAACCGTTGAGC